>LR991069.1:6173723-6894691 GCA_905163555.1 Notocelia uddmanniana
TCCTGCTGCTGCTTGTTCTTAGATATCTTCTTCTTTTGCTGCTTTGGTACTGCATTACCTGAAGTGGTCAAATAATAACTTATGTTTTACAAAAAGCAATAGTAATTTTGTACATAGAAAAATATAATGAAATGGTTCACTCACGTCTTTAAGGCCGAATATCGCTCGACATAATCATAAGTACTTGTTCATCACGGCGGCGGCACGTTTAGAATAGGCAGAGGTGCTAAACATGCCGCAGGCGCAATAAGTACTCATGATTAAGGACCGCGAACCGGTCTGAAACATGTCGAGGTATATTCGACCTTAAATATGTGAGTGACCCCTTTCATTATATTTAAAAAGCAATCATCTTCAACACCAAATGACAATGAATAATAATAATATTATAAGCGTTTATTTCATGACTTAAATCACACATGTTTTATTAACATAGTTACTACTCTATTAAACATCAATACTGTCATATTGCCTTCTGACATAGACCTCCTGTAAAAATTTCCACTCTCTTCTAATAGAATAAAATAATGTTTATTGTTGAACAATATGACATGCAGTTACAAATAATTTAATTTCCATTTGTGTAAAACTCATTCATGCAATAAAATGCCTTATTAATGTGCAAGCGTTTCAGGGCACTTTTGAACTCTTTACCTTCTCTTGCCTTTATTTCAACAGGTAACTTGTTAAATACACCAGCTCTGGGCGAGTGGCAAGTTGGAGACAAAGAGATTATCGTACCATGTTATCTGTTGCAAATTAAATAGCCATATTAAACCTCATTTGTAACAAATTCGAGTATAAAAGAAACTGAATGTAGATAATTTTTATGGAGATTTTTGCCATCTATAAATATTGTATTGGTCTTTAAGTGTATTTTTATTTGTTCTGTGTTTTAAATGAGAAACTGTTTGCCCTGTTAAAAGATATTTGTGGAGATTGCCTATAGTGTAATTTTGGCTCAGCATATGGATTGGCTTTGTACTGAGTAAACATCAATAATACCACATCAGATTTGATGCTGGGAATACTTGATAGGTACACGATGTTTCTACACATAAATTCTATATAGTTAAATTTAACCTATCTACCTATTTTAAGTATTAATCTTACTTATCTTAACTTGTTGCTCATTGAAAAATATGTTTTTAACTCAAGTATGTTCTCAATAAGTGAAATGTAAAATTTATTTTGACAAATAAAGTTCTTTAACCCGAATACTGGCATGGCAACAATAAAAGCACTTTTGTGCATAATTTTATTGTGAACCTTAGGAATACGGTAATTATTATGGTCTATCCATAGCCTTTTTCTACAATTAGTTATTATTAAATTAATACCCATTCTTAAAATCTGAAAATATCTTGGTGACTATGTAATAATTGGCTAACTTATGTGCAATAAATAATATAATTGGGTAGTATTTTAATTAGTTATTTTAATTTTAATATTAATTTAGCCCTGATAACATTGCCGGGCAGAAGTCAATCTTTATGTACCCTTCGCAGAATCCTTATGATTGCATAGCCATCATCCTCCATCTGTCGGTATCACATTCATGTTGAGAAATGTGACCCTATTCTAGGTTTTTTTGGGCAACAAGCTATCACTGTTATTATCAGTTTTAAGCCAAACTAAAAGCCTTATGTATAGGCATTTCAACTGTCAAAACAAGTAGATCAGGCCAGGCCATCATCCTTTTATTTATTTATTGTAAATGGGATTGTGTTGGACGGACAAGGTCTAAGATGGAACACATTCACCTAGAAGATGCAAATCAAATCCCTATTACATAGCACCTTATAAAATCTAACAAAATGGTACTGACACTGAACACTGTTGTCACTGTTTATTAAGCATTGTTGTGCAATTGCCTGGAATTTATTTTCCGTAACTTTACCTCTCGCTGGAAATTTCCTTTTGGACAATTCCAGAAAGAAATTCTTGTGTTGTGGATTGTCGAAATCTAGTAGAGTACTCATGTGTTCCTTCAAATCCTTCTCATTCTGTATTGATAGAATAAGTCTGAAAAATACATATGGATCAATGAATCAATGTGGTTAAAGATATTTTCAATATTTCCACATAATTTTACTACTTAAACCATTGTTCATGCAGTTTTTCTAGTAGAAACTAAATAAATAAAATACAGTCGAAATAATTAACAGGTTGGTAAAGCTTTTATTATGAAAGTTAATAAGGTATTTACTGTATCATTTCTCTTGGTATTTCGAAGTCCAGGATTCTGGATAAGCCTTCGCCAATCCATTGCTCCATTTTAGAATGATATCTGCACTTTTTTGGTGTCTCCAAATTATTATTCGAGTGAGTTATTTTGCTTTTACAAACTCGATTTAAGAAAATGGTTATATTGAAAATGCCACAATTGCCACACAATAGGTTACAGCTGATTTTGACACGACACTTGACAGCGTATTTTGCGAACTATTCAAGACGATGTTTATCGTAGAAAGAGGATGTTTATTGTTAAATGGAGTGTACAAACTTACTCACACAGAGGGCCTACTCCGAACTTCGTATCGTGCCGTCCCTTTCTGTCATATAGTGTATAATACGAGACTGAAACGGACGGCACGATACAAAGTTCGATTATCCAAGTTCGGAGTAGGCCCTCAGTTTTCTGAGTAACATGCCGGATCCACACAATGGGCCACACTTGACGGCCAACGTGCAAGATGGAGTTATGCGGTGGAAAGAGATGAAAAAATATTTTTTTCTGCCTTTAACGCATAACCTGCCTCTCTGTCACTTGAATATGCAAGTGCGACAAAGAGGCAGATATTTCGTTTTCGGTTCGCATAGCACCTCTGTACTATGGGTGGGCCACAACTGTGACAACTGCCACAAGTGCCACCGCATAAGACTTTGGTGTTAATACTGTAAACTTATGTGTGCGAAATAAAACAAATTGAATTGAATTGAATTGAATTGAAGTGGGCCGGCCATCAAGGCCCGTTGTGTAGTCCGTCCACAGTCCGTCATTATCAAAAAGCTGTCAAAGAGGGGGTTATCTATGCTGTCAAACCACCATTGACTGCCATTGACCAGAGACAAGCGACTCACCAGCCAATGGCCAATGAAATATACTTATTATTTATACATACTCTTTGAGCTAATGTCAAAAATTGTTTTCTTTTGATTCGATTTTCTGTGTTCTAGATTTGAAATTTGAATTCCTGAAGGTACGTAAACTACTTTGTATCGTAGTTGATTATTTATAAACTTTATATTTGATACTTTTTAAACTCTTACGTCTAAATGAAATATTATTTTGTTTACGTAATTTTATAACCTCATCTATACCTTTAAATTAACAACTTTTTACGTATAATTAGGAGCAAAATGTCAATCTCTCCGTTCCTCCGTACTCCCATGACCGATTTGACTGGTGGCATGATCTCGCATCAGCTAATGGGGCGCTGCGCTAAGGAGGAGATGAATTATATGGACTGTTTGGAGGCTTACGGGCTAGACCGTGGACAGGTCAAGTGCAAAGCCCTGTTTGATGAGTTCGCTGAGTGCCATATGTTGACCAAGCAGTTCAAGAGGTTCTTTGTAAGTGAACTTATAAGAAATATTAGAGAGTAATTTTATACAAATTGAGCTGATCCCTAATTAGTCTTAGCTTGTACTATGAGTAGGTAAGGTACGTAAGACTTAAGTAAAGCCCCTTCTATACGTAGATGTGGTGTGTTCGACTCGAAATTTAATATTTTAACATGTAAATTCTATTTGAAGACACACATTAGAACTTGTAACTAGACATGCAGCGGATAATCGTTTGGCCGGATACTGGATACCGAATATCCAGGGTAGTTTTTCAGCCGGATGGCCAAATATTCGGCCGTCGATTTTACTTACAGTGGAGTAAATACAAAACGCGCATGCTCATGATTAAAACATGCATTCATTTACGTCAATGCGGCAAAATTTTGCGCGCATTGCGTATTAAACTGCAGCACCAAAATCAAAAATCAAAATCAAATATTTATTCTGCAAATAGGCCACAAGGGCACTTTTACAAGTCAAAGCGTGAATTTATACAATTAAAAAAAAAACTGACAATCTTACTAATAATGATTAAAAAAATATACTGATTAACAATTATATAAAAATAAATTTACAAAAATTAAGGACGTATTGAATACGATCTGTCCGAATAAACAAAAAGTACATAAAATTAATTTAATATCTCAGAGATGTATATGGTCTCTGAGCGTCCAAATACGATTAATAACAATTATTTAAAAGTCCTTAGAGATGTAAATGATCTCTAACCATGCAAATACTTACATATTTCATGTCATTTTAGTGCTTTTATGCATTGGTTTTTTTAAGAGAGACTTGTGTTACGACAAGAGTTAGTGTTCATGTGATTTATTTCTTTATTTATCCTTCTTTTCTTCATTAAGTTTGTGATAATTTACTATCTGGTGTCGGATAGTGACCGAATATCCGCTGCATCTCTACTTGTAACACAAACAGAACAAATGGCTATACAAACACTCCACAGCTACATACAAGAGGGGTTTACTTTAGTTGTTTGTCTATACCAGATGGTGATACATATACTAACACTAACAAATTAATATTTACACATTTTCAGTCTTATAGTGTACCTTTTATTTTTTCTAAGAATTTGGCATCTTTCAATTTTCCTTACTCCAAATTATGAGGAAACCTACAAAATGTATGGAAATTTCAGGACAAGTGTTTGAAACATCAAGTCATGAATGTCACTAGTTATGTTATAATAATAAAGCCTTTATTACTGACTTTTTTTTTAACAAATAAAAAATAACTATTTGTATTTAACTTCTTCTACTTTTTCCAATTTCCCAGTGTTTATGTCATCTGGGATGTTTTAATTTGTGTCAGTCTGCCCTTTGGCAAAGGCCTCCCCTAGAATTTTCCACCTTTTTTTATCAATGGCCTTTCTTCTCCACATTGGTCAAGCCATTTCTCTAATTTCATCTTCCCATCTTTTTCTTTGCCTTCCCTTTCTCCTCTTCCCATCACGGGGGTACCAGACTGTAATATCTTTTGACCATTTATCTTTTCGGCTACGAATTGTGTCCCCAATCCATTTCCATTTCAGTTTCTTTACTGTATATGTGACGTCAGCTACATCTGTCATTTTTCTGATATGTGTTAGCTTAACTTTGTCTTTCAATTTAATGTTCAATATACTTCTCTCGATTCTATTTTGGCACACTTTAATAGCTTTCCTTTGTTTTTCTGTTAGGGCCCATGTTTGGCACCCGTACGTAACGCATGGCAATATAAAAACTTTCTTTTTATCTTTCATAGAGAATTTTGGGTTCTTCATTACTTTTAACAATTGGTCATTTAAATGGTCATTTAACGTGTCTAGCTCCCACTTTCTTTTTATCTTTCATAGAGAATTTTGGGTTCTTCATTACTTCTTTTAACAATTGGTCATTTAATGGTCATTTAACGTGTCTGTCTGTGGTATCGTAGCTCCCAAACGGAAAAACCGATTTTCGTTTAGTTTTTTGTGTATCATAGATAATTTTATCCCGAGTGTAAGAACACACATGGCTAAGAAGCCCATGTTTCATGAAAATCTGTTCAGCCATTTTTGAGATATTGAGCTTTGAAGCGAAAATTTCGGGGGTTTTTCAACTTTTCTAAGTTGTAGTGGGGTAAAGCAAACGCGGTCCAAGAGACGTTGCACAGAAGAAGAAACAGTAATTGACACTATCGAAAGTCGACAGTTTCGGAAAGATCATAAATGCAAAACCGCCTCTGCCCCGCACCGCGCCGCGCCCGCTCTGTGCGTTTCGAGCTTTAGGATTAGATTTTGTCAGGATACATTTTTAGGGTTCCGTACCCAAAGAGTAAAAATGGGACCCTATTACTAAGACTTCGCTGTCTGTCACCAGGCTGTATCTCAAGAACCGCGATATTTAGACAGTTTAAATTTTCACAGATGATGTATTTCTGTTGCCGCCATAACAACAAATATTAAAAACCGGCCAAGTGCGAGTCGGACTCTGCCGTTTTTATAGATAATGGTACGGAACCCTTCGTGCGCGAGTCCGACTCGCACTTAGCCGGTTTTTCCTTAGCTTTTCCTTACTCATAAGAAGTAAGATTCCTTAGTGATACTTATTCCTATTTTCCAGGCTCTCAGAGAAGAGAGAGACAAACAAATCGCGGAAGGCAAACTTACTGGAGACAAAAAGTACGTTACCCCCAAAATAGACAGTTTCTAAACAGCCTGTAGTTGAATTGTATAAAGTAAATAATCAAAGAATGTAATTTTTATTTAAGTAAGTGTAATAAAGAACTGCTAAAATTAAAGTTTGTCGTTATTCTTAGCATTTGCTTGGCATTTACCCCCCATGAAATTGGGGGAGGCCTATGTCCAGCAGTGGACGTCCTAGGGCTGATATGGTGGTGGTGGTGGTTGTGGTTATTCTTAGTGTGCTTCATTTAATTTACAGCCTTTTAGGGACTCTTAACTTAGATTACCTAAATATATATATTTTACACACACTGGACATAAATTAATATAAGGTTATGCAAGGTCAAGAAATCCCTTAAGATCAACTAAAGCAATAACCAATAAGACTCCAGATATTTTAATAATATTTTTCCACTGCTCATGCTCTAAAAGTGCGTAATATTACTCGTACCTATTAGACTTATCAAGGGGCTAAAGTAGTAAATTTAACCCCTAGGGAAAATATGTATACATATATATGATTAACAAAGCATTTCAAATTTTGGTCCATTTAAAATGCTTTGTTAGTCATATACTCAGAATAATAAGTTATTATTCTGAGGTCATATATATGTATGTACATCAAAATTATTCACCATGTTAACTTCACCAATATTATTTATTTATTTATAGCCTTTTACAGAATATAGTTGCATTTTACATACATAATAATATAATATATAACATTAGTTTTTTTTATTTTTATTCTGTGTGCCCTTTGGCAAAGGCCTCCTCCAACACTTTCCAATCTTGTCTTTTCCGTGCGAGTCTAGTCCAAGTTCTGCCAGCTATCTTCACTAAGTCGTCCTCCCATCTCCTAAATGGCTTTCCTTGTTTCCGCTTGCCCTCTCTAGGGTACCACAGCGTGACTAATTTAATTTATAATAAAAACTTCACCAATAACAATACACTAATTTAATTATTTAAAAAAAATTGTGTTTGATATTAACCAATCAGAAAACAGCTAAACTAAAATCGGCCACTCCTGATTGGCCATTCATAATTCATTTGAAATAACTTTGGTTTTGTTAATTTCTATTTTAAAATGTTTAAAAAAACTGATTCATTCGCTTGAGCAACGCTTTGCTGCGCTAAATTAAAGGTCCACAGGTCAGTGTGGCGTTTATTCGCGGTGTCTATATCTACTCAAACGGGTGTCTACATTTTGTGTGTCACAGCAATTTAAAAAAAAACATGCCGCCCTTGCCGCCAAACACAGACATCATATAAAATTCTCTGATATCTGTGCCGCCAAATTATCATTATGTTCGCTGTAGAATTTATTGTTGTTCTTTTGTGGGAGGATAATCTTTCTTTATTTATTTTCAATCGAAGTGAAAAGTAGAGTGTAATGATAACTCGGGTCTAAATGCCATATTACCCATCTCAATCGAACTCATCATGATGTGGCCTATTTCAGACCCTTGTCATACAATCTACTATTTATTTTTGCGATACCGATCAAAAGCATTGCTCATTAACATGAGGTTTTTTTTTTTAGTAACATCAACAACATCTTAAACATAAGGAAGACCATGTAATTATTACGTATTGTATGGTATCACATGTGATTTTTTCAAAAATGTCTGAATGTAGTTCCAATTATTATTTTTAATAAAATGAAGTCTTCTTTCAGTTAAAGTTTCTACCGTCGATATTTAAGGTACTACTACTCCAAGTGGCATATCCGTGGGACACCCTGTAGGTATATTAATAATGGCAAATATTAAGATAAGTATATCTCTATTGATAAGGGCAAAAGGTTGCTAAGGTAGTTTTGAACCTTTGGGAATGTACAAGGATAGTACCTTCATCTATATATGAACATTTATGAACTCTACTGTAGGTACCCACTTGGAAAAATCTACAATACTCGTATTCTCTTTGTAAAATCACTACGAATACGCTGGTAAAAAATGGTAAAACAACTGCACAGTATTTATTTTGATACTCATACTCATTTATTTGTAATGCACAAATAAATATATTACACTATTAAAACTTTTTCATAATGAAATTACTACTGGCTTGACCCTTCCGAAAACAATAAATAATGCTCAATGGTGTCAAATTTGTGTCAGTGGTTTCACTTTCGTCACCAAAGGTTAACTGCATCAAACTTTAAATTTAAAAGCATGGCGCAGGAACTATCACCGTTTTTCCGCTCGCCTTTCACGGACTTGACTGGCGGGCTCGTTTCTCATCAGCTGATGGGACGCTGTGGTACCCATGAACTGGAAATGATGGAGTGTCTGGAGGCCTATGGCCTTGACCGCGGCATGAAGAAGTGCCGTGACCTGATTGAAGAGTTCAGGGAGTGCCATACGATGAACAAGCAGTTTAAGCGATTTTTTGTAAGTTACTGGTTGATTTAAAAGAAACAAAAAAGTTAGATGGCTTGGTAATTATTCGTTAACCCGTTTTAATTCTGGAAAATTTGCCTGCGATGCGGGCATGTGGACGCGTACCTTAATAACGTACTAAATAGTTCGACTTGTCCGTAGCACGGGTATCTAGGAGTTAAGGGCTGCTTCGTTCAGTAAAATAATAAATCATTATCAATGGTGGGAACTGCTGAAGGTCGTGTCCTTATAGAACCTTTTTGGTGACTTCTTTTACCGACTGCTCGTAACCTACCCTGTTCTTGGCTTTCTGACCAAAATATTTCAGCGCCTATTATTTTTTACTTAGCAATAGCAACTAACCTAATTTTCAGGCATTGCGTGCCGAACGCGATCGACAAATAGCTGAGGGAAAATTGAAAGGGGATTGCAAATACGTTACGCCTAAGATAGACAGCTTCTGAAGAATAGATACTTTACTGTCTATGTCGTTGCGATATACTATGCAGAAATTTATGAGGTAATAAAACTGTTACGTTTAACTCAAATTTTCTTTTAGCACTATTAAATCCTTCATCATCATCATCACTATCATCATATCAGCCGACGGGCGTCTGCTGCTGGACATAGGCCTCCCCCAACGAGTGTCACAGTGACCGGTCTTGCGCCACCCGCTTCTAGGACTTCCGCGTCGTAAGAATTATATTAAATAAATAAATATTAGGAGACATTTTTTACACAAATCGAACTAGTCCCACAGTAAGCTCAATAAGGCTTGTGTTATGGGTACCAGACGACGATATATTTAATAGATATATACATAAATACATAGAAAACATCACAGTCTCAGGAACAAATGTCTCTGCTCACCACAGAAACAAATGCCCTTACCGGGAATCGAACCCGGAACCTCTAGCTTCGGAGGCAGTGACACTACCAACTAGGCTAAACAGGCCGACAAAATTATTAATTAGTTATTATAAACATGTATGTCACAGATCCAGTTTTGCTCTGTACTTAACTACACAAAAAGTATTAGAACTACCTAGGTGCGTTATAAATAGGTTATACATAGATTTCCCGTATGGTACTGGGTTAGAATAGCACCACCCCCTTTCTTCCTTCCTCCTTTGGGTGTCGTAAGAATCGGCTATTAGTTGAAGTGTGTTGTGGGCGATGGGCTAGCAACCGGTCACTGCAATATCACACTTCTCCATCTATAAACCTACAATTGCTAAAGTGGCACTGAAAATTAATTTTCGTGTGTTCTGCCTACCCCTTATGGGAATATGGGCGTGAGTTTATGTATGTATGTACATAGATAGGTATGCATGAACCAGCCTACCTAGCACGATAGTCGCGTTTTATGTGACGTTTAGTGCATTTCGGCTATGAAACGGGGCGATATAGGTTATCATTGTCTTTATGCCATAGGTAGCACCTATGGCACCTAATCGCGCTTAAGGCTATGGGCTCAGAAATGCAACACTTCTAGATGTTAGTATTATGTTGTTTTATTTACAAAAGCATGTGCAGTATTGTATTATACCTATAGGTACCTAAATATAAACGTATTCCATGGTGGGACTCGTCTCAGTACTGTGCATGCGCTGCACGCTGTGCGGAAACCTCCACCAGACAGTTAACCAAATGCCCGGTCGCAAAAAATTATAAACGGATGGAAGACCTCAAGAACCTTAGTTACCGAGTACCTGAAGGGGGCTTATCTAAATCTTTTAATCTAATCTTTATTTTTGTTAATGATATTTTTTTATAATATTCATTGACTGAACTGCCATTCGATAACAAATTAATAAAACGTCTTCCATTAGTTAAACTACCTAATACTCAGGCAAGTAGAGATAACCGCCTGCGAACCTGTTCGAACACCCATAATTCGATTACCTACTCATGGGCGTAATACACATACACATCCTTAACTTATCTGAGGTATACCTAATCTACATTCAATAGTTTAATGACGAGTCGCCGGCGTCACTTTTTTACCTCCCAAGTCACGGTCGGTCAATACGTAAGTTTTTGCAAGGAATTTTGGCGCCGAACACTATTAGGATACTATTATAATTAATTAGCGATACAGAATGCGATAATAGTTGATGTTGTTAGCACGATATGTTCGTACGACTTGGTTTTCAGGGGTGTGAATCGGGTTTGTTGGTTAACAGGGTCGTTTCTGATTGGCCTTATTCCTCTGTTATGCCTAATAGTGTAGTTATATTGACAGTAATAATATTCTTATGTACCTACTTACCTACAGCGTTGTACAGTCAAGGACATAAATATGTAAACGTTTTGTATCTTAATTCAATCGAAAAAGGTGAAAGACCGGCTAAGTGCGCGTTGGACCACGCACAACGAAGGGTTCCGTACCGACACCTCCTAATCTACATTTAAAACCACTATACAATACATTTAATTAAAAAAAGTCGTATCTTCATAGGAAACTTTTACGGCACTTAACCCCTTTTGTTTCGGCAAGACAGTTTTTCATCAAGAACTCAAAAACCGTTAAGCCTACCTTGTTCAAACCAAAAATCGTCGAAAGGATTTATTAATGTACATCATATTGATTTTTTCGGAAATTAGAGGGGCGGGGGGGGGGGAGGGGAAGGGACACACTTTCTCACCAACGGTTGACTTAAATGGAAAAGTTTTTTTAGAAATCTGTATGTCATTTTTGAAGGCCTATCTATGGATACCCCACACGCCTATGTGCATTGAATAAAAAAAAAACCCCCCTGTTACATGCCCTATACATATGGGGTGCCCCCCCAGTTTCATATTTTTTTCGTAATTTCACATCATATTTCTATAGCGGTTTATAGCATATACACCTTCACACCAAATTTCATATTTGTAGTGGTCATAGTCTCCGAGTAAATCGGACAGACATGACGAATCTATAAGGGTTCCGTTTTTGCCATTTCGGCTACGGAACCCTAAAAATGTAAAAATATTGGTGCCCTTTACTGTACACACTATCAATTTGTCACGAACAACCTAGACACGTAGCTGTAAGATGCTAAGATTGGAAAGAGAGAGCAAATAATTGAATTCATTTGAAGGCGGAAATGGTGACATTGATAAGTTTGTAGCATGTTTTATGTTGCCTATCCCTTTGTCTCTATTCTTTTAAAAATAGGTCGCACGCATAGATAAACATATTGATATGAAGTGTTAACCGCAAACAAGTGGTTTTTCTTCGGAATATATACTTTCATGCTTCGTTTTTATTAGAGTTCCGTAGTCAACTAGGAAATCTTATGGTTTCTCCAAGTTCGTCTGTCTGTCTGTTTGTCCGTCTGTCTGTCCGAGTTCCGAGGCTTAGCTCTGTGATTGTCAGTGCTAAAAGGCTGCAATTTGGCATGAATATATAAATCAATAATCAATAAAACTGAGAAAGTCGTAACATAAAATCTGAAAAAAAAAATTAAGTGTACCTCCCCTACACGTCAAGTGGGGATGGAATTTTTTTTGCTTCATCCCTATTGTGTGGGGTGTTGTTGGATAGGTCTATAAAAATAGATGAATAGAGGTCTTTATCAAACATTTTTTTTTAATTTTTAAGAAAAAAAACCGACTTAAATCGGGGAGGCCGGTGAAAGATTATTATACTTATTACTCTTAGATTCCATACAATAAAATGAAAATGGCTATAAGTATGTTTATAATGGTAGAAGGCTAAGTACCCTCAATTCCTCATGGAATCATGGAAAACCTTGCTTGCTTGACAAACAAAACGAAGAGAACAAATCGCCAAACTTGAACTACGCGTCGTTGAAGAGTTCCGTTCTGATCATCATGAGCAGTTCCACTTCATCAAATGTCACTTTTATGAATGAAAATGCTTGATTAGTTCATGAAAATACTAAAATTACTATTTGTGTGCCTTTCACATTTGAGGAGTTCCCTCGATTCCTAATGGATCCCATCATCAGAACTCGAGCATGACAAAAATCAATCGTGAAAATAGAACTTGCTTAACAAACACAGCTAGAAGGACAAATCGCCAAACGTGAACTTTTCGTCGTCGAAGAGTTCTGTTCTGATCATCATCAGCAGTTCCACTTCATCAAATGTCACATTTTTGTATGATAATGCTCGATTTGTTGATAAAAACACAAAAATCACTGTATGTTTGCCTTTAAGATTTGAGGAGTTCCCTCAATTCCTCATGGATCCCATCATCACAAAACGAGCATGACAAAAATTAATCGTGCAGATAGAACTTGCTTAACAAACACAGCTAGGAGGACAAATCGCCAAACGTGAACTTTTCGTCGTTGAAGAGTTCTGTTCTGATCATCATCAGCAGTTCCACTTGCCAACCCCATTCACTTACATGTTAGAGAATTGCAGCGGCCATGCCCAGTTCTCAGCCTATTTAGGCAACACCAAAGTTTGTGGGGGGGGGGGGGGGACTTGCATACTTGATCCTTGATCGTAAGGGACAAATTATACAAGATGGATTGATGTATTTAATGAATTCCGTTAATTGCGAGGGCTCAATCCTGAGATGAAATAAACACACTACACACTTCTTTAAGACACTAGTGTATCCCAATTCGTACCATTTCGAAGTTATTCAAGAATTCATTTTTTTTCATGAACACCAAAAGTATATTATAAAAGATCGAATCCTTAACCAAACAATGCTGACGTGCGTGTCATTCGAATTTCGAATATTGTCATACTTGACAATCTTGACATTAACTTTTGCTTAACTCCACGTTAACTCTTAGGCTGTTTTGCATTCACCCTTGGTGATATAATTATTTCATTGCTGGACATAGGCCTCCCCCAAAGACTTTCACAATGGCCGGTCCTGCGCCACCCGCATCCAGCGGACACCCGCAATATAATTATTTATTGTGTATAGAAATGAAAAAAAAAACTTGAATTTAGAAAAACTAAATAGGTATGCTACGTTGTTTCTATATATAAATCGCTATATAGATATACAAGGCTCTATGCTTCAAGAAACGGAAATCAATAAAAACATATGTATATTTTAGGTATGTTCGACATAAAGGAACGCGATCATTGCAGCTAGCATTCTTCGGCTAAATCAGCCTTCCACCACCGCGGTGTTAACCCGAACGCGGTTGACACCGCCGCAAAGTGACAGCATCGTCCAACTTGGTAGTATACGAGTATAAACACATTTGACATTACACATTGCTGTACTTACGTGACTACCCTATCTAAACAACAGAGCACGACCTATGCGGTAGAACGGGATATAGTGGATGGCGTACTATGATTATCGAGGTTAACTGATTATTCGTGAACCTTATTGCAACGACATAAGGTTAGTTAACTGTGATGCTGATAGTACGAGCCCAATTCCAAAGAAAAACTGCAAATCGATCTACAGTTTATCCGTTTGGCACACGCATCCTAGAGGTCAAAACAAAATTTTTGAGCCGAAGTTCTTAAAAAAATCCCTTAGGAGGGGAGTGCTGAGTCATTATTATTGTATGTGATTTTTTTTTCAGAAACCTATCGTGTGTGGTATTATGTGATGTGAAAGGGTTTTTTGAGACGAGTTTAAAAATATACCACATTATTACATTCCAGCCATTATTAAAAAATTCAAAAAACCGGTATTAGTCTGACTCCCGACTACGTACAATACTACAATCGTTAAGAATATCGGGGTCAAGTTACTTGGTAGATTACAATCATTCGTGATGCGAGTCGAAACTGTTTCTGAATCGCATATACAAGTTGTCATTGCATAATATAATATCTGTGCAATGCCAGGTCTACTTGTTTTTTAGGGTTCCGTACCCAAACGGTAAAAGGGGACCCTATTACTAAGACTACGCTGTCCGTCCGTTTGTCCGTCTGTCACCAGGCTGTATATCATGAACCGTGATAGTTAGACAATCGAAATTTTCACAGATGATTATGATGAGAGTATTTGTCGTTATAGCGGCTAAGGAAATACTTTGCCGCTATAACGACAAATACTAAAAACAAAATAAAATTAATATTTAAGGTAGCTCCCATACAATCCTTTCTTTTAAAGTTGCTCGTTGTTGTCATCAGAGAGACCCAGCGCGGGTCTCAAAATGTATGGGAAAAAAATAAAAAATCCGGCGCGATCCGACCAAAATTCTACTTTATATTATTTAACGTTCTTACAAATTATAAAAAAAAAAAAATATATATTATTATTTAAATTGAAAAAAGGTTTTAATAAAGTGTCTAATTGTATACATAATAGTGCGGAACCCTTCGTGCGCTAGTGCGACTCGTACTTGGTCGGTTTTTTTTATAATTTGCGTCGTTATCTTGCTCACTCAATCCATTATCCGACACCATTTTAAATTGTTTTTGTTACTATCAAACAACTGACGATCGAACATGAACTGCGTCAACACCTTAACTAGTACTCGTAGGTACCTATATGCGCGCGCAAAAAACTGTTTATTTCGTCCCTCGCCAGGTAGCCCAAGATCCTTGTTATCTGCCATTTAATTGAAATAATAAATCGCGGGTCAACGACCAGCCGGCTTAATGATGAAATAACTTTGAAGGTTGAATCACGGCATTGGCCAGGTACATGCCCTCTGATTACAAAAAAATACTTGGTTATGGCGGAATTGTCTGCCAAAGCCAAAGGTGTTCGACCTTTTCGATCCGTGGACTCTTAATGGGATCCTTATCACATCCTGATCTGTGTTCTTAACCTGGGAGGCTGTCAACCCTCGTACTTCGAACTCTTGAGGTGTCAATGCACTTCGTATATTATAACTACATACCTATAGATCAATCGTTCCATAAATACGTTAGTATTACCAATAAAACAAGGTCGTTATTATAATGGTCATGAGACGTAGGTATAGTGTAGCGCACACTTGGGTTTCTAAAACTATTTCTAGTCTAGATACCTTTTAAAAGTTAAAACAACCACACCGGACCCTTTCCCAAAAAGACACCATAGTGAGTGCGACGGATGTTGCTGCTAATATATCTATGCTGCTAATGCTACATGTATGTAAAGGCAACCTATGCATTCAAGTGAGGTTCATTTTCAGTTCTTCGCTACAAAGACTGGCGTGTGTGACACAACTTACGGAATTTTACTGTGGTGGTGAAACAGTTAATCGTGTAGCATATATACAAAGTGTAGGAGATACAACTATTAAAACTATCAGAAGTAAGCATCCAGGTTGCAAAGGCAGTAAACACCGTCAGGTGTAGGTAACATTTAATAAAGAGGTCCTCCGGGTGGCCCTGGTAGCACCGTTTCAGGTAGCGCTTTACAATATGCTGTGCAGTATGGTTTTCAAGGCTTCAGTTACATTATGATAGCTAGGCGCCGGTCGGCGCTTTTCAATGGACCCCTGGCGCTTATTACACAGAGCTTTTAGGGGCCGAGTTGTAGACCAATTTTGCACCTTCAGTTGGCTTTTTGTTAAGAAATAATCATGCTATAAGCCTTGATGATGGAGTGTGCCAGGTCTTCGCCGCCCGTTCCCCGTTCCCTACACTGACGTCTTGCACCGGGCGCCGCGCTAGGTTAGGTAGGCCCGTTCTTATTATTTGTGCAAAATGCATGTGTTAGGTAGCGACGTTGTACAAAAGGTATTCCAATGCAAGACCATAAACTTTACATGAGAAGCAGACAAATGTATTTCCAAGTTCGATCACTTAGGTTGTGGAGCGTATGGGACTCTAAAAAAACGCGTGAAAATGTTTCTTACGGGTCAGCAATGCGCGAGCGCCTCTGGTGTTGCAATCGTCCATAGGTGACCAACTTACCATAAGGTGGCCGGGCAGCCTGGTTTTTTTGCCACCGACGTGGTAAAAAAAAAGATAACCTTAAGTCTAGCAGTAAATCATTATTTTACCAGCGGTATTGCCTAACACCTTTACCTACATAAGTAGTTATCTCAAATTGGTACCCAAAAAAGGCCTCACTTAAGTATAAAGTTGCATTGCAAGATTGAAGAAGTATTCTACGCACCTCCGAATTAATCATATATCGAGAGCGTACATCCGTTCCAACGTATGCAAATCGGAATGTTGTAATTCTCGGAATCCTGTCGGACCTCGTCTCCGACCTTGAGGGTTCGGTTCAGCCGTAACCGGAAGTCGTGGATGTCACTGGCCAAGTCGCCACACTCGTGCGTCCTTCGTGTGAACTCGTGCTCAGCCAAGGCCGAAGGATTATTAACGTCAAATATGCATCGATTATAATTGGGACGTTAGTGATAGCCAAAACAGCAACCTTTTATGAAATCGTACCGACTAAAAATAAGTTGAAGCCAGATTTTCCTAGAATTTTGGTGAATATTGATTACCCATTGGTAATGTAAGATCATTATTTAGGGTTATTATTTTCAATTTTTAGTTTCGCCATGTCCGTCTGTCTGTCTGTCTGTCCGTCTGTCTGACCGAGGCTTTGCTCTGTGATTGTTAGTGCTAGAAAGCTGCAATTTGGTATGACTATATAAATCAATAAAACTGACAGTCATAAAGTGCACCCTGCACGTAAAGTGGGCATGAATGTTTTTTATTTGCTTCAACCCTATGGTGTGGGGTGTTGTTGTATAGGTGTTTCAAAATGACTAAAGGTCTTCATCAAACATTTTTTGATTAAGTGAATATTTTCGGAAATATGTAATATATATAATATATTTAAACTATGGGTCCAAAAAAACCATGAAAATAAAGCTTAATAAAGACTTTCAACGAAAACTATAGCGGACATGATCAGTTAAGCCATTTTTGAGTTATCGTAAAAAGTCTTCACTTCTTAGGCTGGGTTGCACCGACTTACGATCACAGACCGATCAACGTTAAATATGGCGCCGGCAGCTGTCATCCCATAGAAACTTGACAAACTTTTCATACACTTGAAATTTAACGAACACAGCTTACAATTACAGACGTTTGGTGCAACCCAACCTTAGTAAAAGACGTATGATACGCTGCGAAAGTATTCCCTTTTGCTTTTGCTGTTGTGAACTAGTTACCTTATTGCCGGCATTTTTATGGTTCCGTGCCAAAAAGGAACTCTTATGGTGCAACTGCGGCTGTCCAAAGCCAAAACTAATGTGTAGGTAATATTTATACCTACATATTTTTCGAGTGTGCAAAAACCAATTTTATTGACTAATTGCTAAAAAGTCGTAACAATGTTCTGTCCCGAAAAGGATGCACTGGATTAGGGAACATGCATGGCCAAATATCAACGCTGAAAATCGGGACGCCCCGCAAAACGAGGCACATCATCTTTACTATAGTGACCCTTAGCTGTCGACCTCGTGAGCCGATAATTATAAGTATATATACGGAATTTTCATAACGAGTCGAGTTTTTGGAAATATTTCAGAAATAGCGGAGCGCGCATTGCATAAATTACAAATTTCGCTCGCTCGATCAATTAGTTCTAGGAGATACCTAAATAAATACGTAGGTAAATGAAAAACACCGTTGTTATATGGTTCACAGTTATTATATTTAAAAAGTTTTATACCCAAATGTTCCTTTGGTGTGTTCGTTCGTAAAGTTGATATTTCGTACATACACAAAGAGTAAAAATAAATAATTAATTACCCCGAATTACCCAGAATTTTAAGGTTATGGTCCGAACATTTATAACGTATATTAATGATGTCAAGAAATTACAAATTCGATCAACAAAGTTCCTAGTTAGCAAAAAAGTTAAGAAAAACTGCAACAAAGAATATGACAAGTTGTTTCCCTTATGTAACATCTTACCAGTAGATAAAACAGTTGAATATTTAATAGGATTAGAGCATTATTATAGTGACGATCACAAAACAAGAATTTGCTATAAGTATAACACAAGAAGTGTAAGAGAAAGGAATAAGTACATAAAAAAACTTATTATGGCGAAAGAACGTCGAAATATGTAGTACCAAAAATATTCAACAAAATTAATATACTAAGACAAAGTCCCAAAGTAAGTAAAACTGTATTAAAGTCAAAGTTAAAGGGCTTACTTCTTACGAGTAATAACACGTCTCCGTCAAATAAAATCTTAATGATAAGAACTTACTAACCAGCATGCTCAGTTGTTATTAGAGTGAAGTAGACAGGTTAAGTTATACTTAATTTTAAGCTAAGCATATAAAATGAGCGGTCCTCGCCATCAAACTTCACAGTTTGGCGAGTTTTTATTATGTGTAAAATTTAATGTGTTTTCTTGAATAAAAAAAAAGTTATATGTTGTCGTCCCGAAAATTAGGAAATCGGATCTGGTATAAATCTAATAACCCTATCTACAGCTTACTAGTGAAGCATCCTCGAGTTTCAGCTTGGGCAAAATGCTTTCGTATAATACCCGGATTGCTCAAACACGTCACATTACTGTGCTGTGTCACATTTCTCAACCGATTCTCGTGAAATTTTGTGATCTGGTTTGATTCAGTTTTTGGAAATTTTCCAATTTTTTACTGAGCCCCTAGTCTGTAGGCAGACATGGCAGAAAATGATAATAAATGAGCCGAGAGGCAGTGAGTCGCTGTCATGAATTGATACTATCGTATGAAGGTCTCCGTTTCAGCTTGGACAAAATGCTCTCGTATGTCTGGATGTCCGGTTGTTCTACGGGTCTCATTTCTCAACCGATTCTCGTCAAATTTTGAGAGCAGTTTAGATAACTGTTTATTTCTGTCGATTCTGTTTTTTTTTAATGTACACAGAGCCACTGTAGGCGTGTAGGCGGACCCGGGTATGTCCTAAAACTACGGAAATTTGTAAGAATCCTTACAAATTTCGTAATTTCGTATTTCGTGTCGTCGTTTCGTTTCTTCAATTAAAGTACGTAATCACGTACTTTAAATAAAGGCTATATTTTTTCATGAATTAATTACAAATAATTAATGAACCATTTAAATATACATATAGTTTTTAGATTTTTTCCTGTACTTGTAGTATAAGATGATATTACTTGCCAAATTTCATAGTTCTAGGCCCACGGAAAGTACCCTATTGGCTATGTGCGAAGTAGGTGGTGGGGGAAAGCTAGGCGATCGTAGCGCACGCCATGGCAGAAATGTGTACTTACCGGGGACCACTGTCAAATTTACTTTCACGTTTTCAATTGGTTTCTTAACGGTTTCCTACGATTCGTTTCGTTTGTATGTATTTATTTATTCTCTTATTTATTTCAGTTAAATTTCCAATACGGAGTCTTTCTCGTTTACTAAAGTAAATAAAATATTTATGTGTCATTATTTGACATCTCCAAATTTTGTCATTGTCTCGGGACCTTTGACGTTTGACGTTTCACACGTGCACATAGCCAATACGATTCCCTTGAGAGTGTAGAAATATAGACACGGTACGTTTTTGCAGCATAAACGGCCGTATCTTTTTTTTTACGTTAACTTAGAAGTTTGATTTTTTCACAGCTTCAGGGGATTATAGATCTGAGTATATGGTTTTAATTACCTGCACGCCTTCCCGAGACAAATGTTCTTGACGGACAGTCAGACAGACGGACAAGATCCTAAAAGGGCTGCGTTTTTTTTCCTTTTGAGCTACGGAATTCTAAAAACGCGCTCCTATTCTATGAACTCGCATTAAACACTAATCTAAGTGTATTCAGGCCATTAGGGTAAATCCGCAACTGGATACAAATAAGCCTTTTTAAGGCACGAGTGAATAGGCATCTTCTGGGTGAGCTCGTTTCATCGTTGGCCTCATCTTTGTCCCCTGGCTAGATGCTGGCCAAGAGCAATCCCATTTTTAATAAATAATAAAAAAAAGCCGAGAGAGGCAGACAAGTAAAATGGGCCGCTCTCATGGAATGATACTAATTTTGTATGCAGCGCTCGTGGCCCAGTGGCGCCCGCGTACCGCGCGGTACGCGAGGTTAAGCAATGTGGGCCCGGGTCAGTTCTTGGATGGTTGATCGCTTTGAGTGGTTGCTGAGCGCTCCCGTGCTTTTGAAGGCACGTTAAGCCGTTGATCCCGGTTGCTGTCTACGACAGTCACATACATGCAGTCGTTAAGCAGTGCTTGTTTATATTTAAGTAGTTAGTGCCTCGCGGTGCTCATTGCAAAATATCTTTACAGTACACATGGTGCTACTTTACCGCACGAGTGCGGTAATCAGCAGATTACGTGCATATGTCGAAACTTTAAAGAGCCATATGTACTGTAAAACGTTGTACGATACACGTGCGAACAGCTAATTCGCTACTCGTGTCGATTTAAAACACTCCATTCGGTCGTGTTTCAATTTATCACCACTCGTTGCGAATTTCCTGTTTTCTGCACTTCTATCGTAATATACTATAATTTTTTTTTTCTTTTTTTTTCCAAATTTAGCTTTATTTAATGATTTAAGTCAAACTCTATAAGTAACATTTGTTTTATTTTTTTAATTTTTTATAAAATTCAAGTATGTTCTCAATAAGTGAAATGTAAAATTTCTTTTGAGAAATAAAGTTCTTTAAACCGAAGCCAAGTTAGAGGCCTTCGGGCGGCTCGGCTTGAGAACTTCTAAAACAGACAAGTTGCCCACTAACTTGACAAGGAGGCTCGAAGTTGCACTACGTCCGTAGGGAGTACCCACCGTCACCCTACGTTTGACCCCTGGGTGGTGCTAAAAGTGCCACAAAACTGGCAACCGTACTTCTCGAAGATCGTACGGTTCGAAAATAAAAATATCATAGGTACGATTTTTTTATGACATAGGAGGCAAATGAGCAGACGAGTCGCCTGATGGTAAGCGATTATAGCTCCGCCCATGGACACTCGCAACACGAGTTGTAAGTTCGTAAAATAAATAAATCAATAAAACGATAAATAAGTACTAATTTCGTATGTTGGTACCTCGTTAGCTGGTCTTGAATAAATGAGTGGGGCATTGGATTAGGCAGTCGGTAGTGGTGTGTAACTGTGTATGCGTGTTTGATGGACGGCTGGCGCGGTTAGGCGCGAGCCGCTATTATACATGCGCCCGGCAGTGAATAGCAAATCGGCCGTTTACCATGTTGTGTAACGTGACCACTTTACTGTCACCAGCCCGGCTAGTATGATAGCTTATACCGTCACGTTTTATGTGACGTTTCAGTACATTTTGGCTATATAACGTGACGGTATAAGCTATATCATACTAGCCGGGCAGCCACATTTAACCACATAAAAACCGCGTTTCGTACATATCGGAAAACGCTCAAACAACAACGCGGTGTATACGCGGGCCCTAATAACCCGAATGATTTAAACCACGTATTTTTGATGACACTACGAGTAAATAATATATAATAATTGGACCCATGTTATATCAACATGGGTCCAATTATTTGTTTTAATGAAGACACTATTTCAGTGCAAAAATCAATCAAATTAACTGACCGCTTCTTTGTGAACAAATCTTTACGTGACTTGCAGATGTCTTAACTCACTTCAAGAAAAGAAGTGTCAAGTCAAAAAGGTAGTAGGTGACTACGTCACGCCTTTTTACGAACTGTAAACAAAAACTTCTTTATAGGTAAGTTTTTTGTCAAAATTTATTTACTGATAAGCACAAGGTTTTATCGCCGACTGTACTTTTTTTCAACAGTCATCTTACTACCTACTCATAGAGATGATCTTTACAAACCAGACTCAAGTTGCGTTGATTTATCAAAGAGTTCCTTTGGCCGCCGGTCTCCATCATCAGATCAGCTCAATGTCCCTATAGTATTTATTGCATTCTCAATATTATCACAGTTTCTAATCGAACGTCAGGAAGTGGTTCTTATTTACCTTCTACAATTTGACCCACACAAACATGCATACCTACCTACATACTAACACGGCAAGTTAAATTAAAGCTTGTATAAATATGACGTTTTCGTTAAATAAGTTTGCAACCATTTTATTTTTTAGTGCTTAATTTTATATCTTTGATTACTTATATCACTTGCAAACTCCTTTACTAAAGTGCTGGCTATTTATAGTAATTCTAAAAAAATCCGGCCAAGTGCGTGTCGGGCCACGCGCAATGAAGGTTTCCGTACCTACTACTCCCCATGTAAAACTATTACTATTTTTTTGAAATAGCTAATAGATACCAAGCCTGGAAAACTGATTTATGATCACGAACCTGTATATGCCAAAATAACTTAATGCCAGAGTCGTTTATTTGAGAAGTAGTCAATTTGAGAAGTCGTCAATTCTAGAAATCAACTGTTTGAGAAGTTGTCAATTCAAGAAGTCGTCAATTTGAGAGGTCGTCAATTCCAGAAGTCGTCAAATCAAGAAGTCGTCAATTCGAGAAATCGACCATTTGAGATGTCGTCTATTCACAAAGTCGTCAATCCAAGAAGTCATCAATTTCCGAAGTTGTCAATTTGAGAGGTCGTCAAAAGCCCGCCGAAACCATTATATCACCAAGGATGAATGCAAAACGGCCTTAAGAGTTAACGTGTAGTTAAGAAAAAGTTAATGTCAAGTATGACTATTCGGGATTCGAATGACACGCACGTCAACATTGTTTAATTGTTAAGGATCGTTTATACTATACTAGGGGGTTAATTAACGAAAATGAATTCTTGAATATCTTCGAAACGGTATGAATATTAGTGTCTTCGAGCAGATTACTTGTGCACTTAAAGTTTTTCTCTTACAAAATGTAACGTTTATCACTCCTTTATATTGTAATGTTTAAATGGTTTAGTTCCATGTTTTGCACTGTAGCTACGTTATTGTTTTATTACTTTAACATTTGCGCTTAATTGTAAAACATGCTGTTTACACTTGTTTTGGATCTCGTGCTAGTTCACAAGCGATAATATGCATATGTTTGTTATGCATGATATTGTACGAAGTCGGTTTAGTGTACTGTACCTAATAAAATAAATAAATTACTTTACACCAAAAAAAGCCCTCTCTCGCGCTTATAACCCTCGCCTGCGGTTCGGGCCTCAAACATCTGCGATATCGGCCTTTCTTTGTTTTACAACCCTTGTATCGTAATGTACTATTATTTCATCTCTGGAATGCGCCCTCGCAATTAACGGGATGCAATAAAAACAACCTGTATAATTCCACGGGGAGAGAGTACAAACAAGTACAAAAAAATGTTCAAACAAGAGGTGTCTTTGCCGTCAATAAGGGAGTTTATCACATTTATAGTACTGAAATGGCGCCTTATTGAGGCCACCACTCGACCAAAGTAGACCATTTTGCTTGAATGACACAATACAGGGTAAAATTTAAATCTTGAATCATATAATTTTTATACGAGCAATTCTTGTATATATATTTATTTCAGGGATCTCGGAAAAAAAACCCACCTGGGTTGTAGGAAACCCACCTGTAAAATATCTTCTTGTCAACATTTTTTTGCACCTGCTCCAGCGATAGAGTTGGGAAATATGCAGGGGAAATTTTCGCGACTGCGCTAGCGCAGTAAACACTAGTGTTTATTATACTTGGAATCTACGAAAAGTTTGAGCTCCAGCTAGACTGGTACCGTTAAAGGTGTGTGAGTGGACTTTGGCTTATTATTTACATCGCTTACCAAATTCGGAATAGAAAAACCAGGTAAGTCTGACACCCGATTACGCATAGTTGTTTTTCATACCATCAGGACGTCTTGGGGGAAACCAGTTCTTGACTAACAACGATTTATAAAATGATTCCTTTCTAAAAATGTAACGGGACTGAAATTCCTGGGGTGTTATTCACAAACTCGCTCGTCCTCACCTCTCGCCTCTCAACTCACCAGTTTTTATATGGAAACTGTCAAAATTTGATCAATGACATTTGACAGTTTCCATTTAAAAACGGGTGAGGTGACAGGTGAAGATGTCGGTTTGTGAATAAGAGGGCTGGTATATGTAGGTGGTATTTCTTTATTATCGCCTAGATGTTCTACGCAAGGGTGTAGACAAGGCACGGACTGAGGTACCTCAAGGATGGTGATCGCGCGAGGGGGCTCCAGTGCGGTCGTTATGAATTCCTGAGAGTCATCCGCATATTCGGCATGGGTGAATAGAAATACCACTTCAATCATCCCCCGATGAGTGGATACAAAAAGCCAGAGGCAGAGGTAAAAACTCTTGAGGTGAGGTTGAGGTGTCTTATGTCGGACGTAGCATTACTCCCTCTTGAACTTACATACTTGCTAGTAACACTAGTAAGGGAGGAATGCTATATATCCGACGACTAGGCAGCCTTTCCCTAGCCGGCACCTAGTCGGATAAGCTTCATTCCAATCGAACGAAAGAAGGCAAAGCGATTCTTAGACTTTTTTAAAGACACAGTGTAAGTGTAAAGACATAGTGACGCAGTTCCCTCGCCCTGTTGAGAAACAGGCCCTCTGACTAAGACCCTAATCCATGATTTTACGTGTTCTCTTATTTAAATCACATTATATTAGCTGAGTGTGCCTTCTTAAAACTCAATTTAAAATATGAATATGACCTTAAAAGCCTTCCGTGTCGACTTGATGCATGCAACAACAAAGTAGTCTAGTATGTTAATGTATGTATAACTGACTACCTGCAACTAGTAATAATAATAAATCATTCTAAAGGTGATTCGAGCGGTCAAAGTGAATGAACTAGTTTATATCAAAACAAGCCGTCCGGTCGAATTACAATTTCAAAATATAGTATTTTTTGTAGTCGCGGTTCATAGAATATGTATCACCTTGTTATCGCCTTAGATTATGCCTACTTTATTGAAAAACAGCCAAAAATCTGGTTGTTTTTTAGAGCTAGACGCTTGAGATACGCAATACAAGGATACGTATTTTAGTAGGTATCTATTAACTAATAGTATTTAATGCAACAGTTACATAATAAAGATTCTTAAAATTTAAGAGTCGCATAAAACAAGCGTAGCGAATTTTGTTATTAAGAACTCGAATTTTGCTCGACTTTGGTTTGGTGATCTTATAGTACGAGGGTGGTTTGAGAAGTAACTTGGTTTGATATGAAAAAAAAAAATTTGAGCGATTGTATATATTTTATTTTTCGACATAGTCCCCTCGAAGCTCGACGCACTTGCCCCAACGTTTCTGCAACTTCTCGATGCCTTCACGAAAATGCGTTTCTTCGAGGTCCTCGAAATACGCGTTTACCTCCTGTATCACATCTTCGTTGGAGTTAAACTTTTTCCCCGATAAAAAGATTTTGAGTTTGGGGAATAGGTGATAGTCCGACGGGGCCAAATCCGGGGAATAAGCGGGGTGAGGAAGGAGTTCAAACCGTAATTCCGACAATTTTTGTGCAGCGACACGACTTGAATGCACCGGTGCGTTGTCATGGTGAAACATTACTTTCTTTCTTGCCAAACCTGGCCGTTTCTCGGCTATCGCCGCATGCAATTGGTCCAACAGTGATGCATAGTATGCCCCAGTAATGGTTTTTTCCCTTCGCAAGGTAATCAATTAAGAGAATCCCCTTTGCATCCCAAAAAACGGATGCCATCACTTTTCCAGCTGATGGAATGACCTTGGCTTTCTTTGGAGTTGGCTCACCACGACCAACCCATTGTCTGGACTGTTGTTTCGTCTCCGGAATATAGTGATGAATCCAGGTTTCATCCATTGTCACAAAACGGCGAATAAAGTCTGTTGGATTTCTTTCAAAGACCTGGAGATTATCCGCAGATGTTCGCATACGAACACGCATTTGTTCTGGAGTGAGCAGCCGCGGCACCCACCTTGCACACAGCTTTTTCATGTGCAGTTCGTTGTGTAAAATAAAATGCACCCGCTCAGAAGAGATGTTTGTGGCTTCAGCTAATTCGCGTACCTTCAATCTTCTGTCGGTTAAAACCAAATCATGGATTTTATCGACTATTTCGGGTACAACCGCCGTTTTTGGGGCTCCAGGACGAGGTGCATCATCAATGCTTGTCCTGCCTCGCTTGAACTCATTCACCCAAAGTCGAACTGTCTCATAGGAAGGACACGAGCTACCCAATGTAGGTAAAATCCTTTCATGGATTTCTTTTGCAGTTTTACCTTCCAAAAAAAAGAACTGAATTACACCACGAATTCCTATTTTCTCCATTTTGCCGCGCTACTCCGATCACTTTTGTTTAAACTACTGTCAAATCTAAAATTCCCGCCAAAAATGACATTTGGCCACAGATAAATTATCTTGATTAAATAATCTTTGTGAATAGTTACATAGATTACACTAACGCCATCTATCGGTATCCGAAACAAGTTACTTATCTAACCACCCTCGTAAGACACGCTGTGATATGTGTCCTGAAGATACGTTGTGTTTGCGGACATGAAACGTATGCATAGGTTGACGTACAGATATATTGTTTACTAGTATTAAAATTGTAATTATTTTTTTTACAAAATTATTCATTGTTACGATAATTTACCAAGGATGAACCTTAAAAAATGTCCGCATACGAGTGATGAAGCTATCAACTAAGCTAATCTCGCTTTTCAGCCAATTCTGACTTTTCACGTTTATACGAAGGGAGGGTATTAATGTGCCTGTGATACCTTAAGGCTAATCTATACTATAATATTGTAAAGCTGAAGAGTTTGTTAGTTTGTTTGAACGCGCTAATCTCAATATTTGCTGGTTCGAATTGATTTTTTTTTTGTGTTGGATAGTCCATTTATCGAGAATATAACATCACACGAAGTCGCAGGCAATAGCTAGTCCTAGCATATAGCTGAAAAGCCTCCAGAAACTCCGTTAAAGAGAGTTAAAGCGCTCTTAAGGCTGCATTTATGTACGGTCAAGTGCAAAAATAGTAAATACGTATCATTATATCCTCTCATAAATACGTACCGCAACCTTAACCCTTTAACAAGGCACCACCAATCTAGAAGGCTTTACTAAAATAAAAACATGTACAAAATAGTTACGATTTGGGGTTTAAATGGGGGGTAAATGCCATAATCGTCACGCTTGGCATGCGGGTTCGCGATCGCAGTGTCGCCACCGCACTCCAGGAATGCTGCTTTCCATTCCCGATGATCTTGGTCGTAGTTTTTTTTTGGAAATACCCGGGTCCATTGTCATGTATGTGGTCGCTTAATGGCCTCTACCTTAATAAGGGTTAATCCGCCGAAATAAGAGCTAAATATGACTCAGACTAATATGTATAATGCTATGGGGCATACCCATATTTTGCACCTGACTGTACCTACAGGCGACGCATGCGATTAATTGGATGGTGTTTTTATTAGTCTAGATTGTGAGAGACAAATATTTTGTTCTCGTTCCTCGTACACACAAAACTGACGCAGTTTCATCACTATATCAATCGAGGTCTAACTGCTCCAAAGCCGGTTAAACTTGAGAACTATAGAATGTAGTGCATTAGGTCAATGAACTGCGCAAGCAAGTTTGATTTGTTGTGATGTGACATAACTCATAGCTGTAGCCATAACTTATTACTTTCAAACTTGGTGACCTACGAGTTGTTCCTACTTGGAGAGAGCAATGTGTTATATACATTGAGAAAAAAGGTTTAAGTCCCGTAGCCCGCCAGCACTCAGTATGATGAACCCGAACTGCCAGTGGAACCTGAAGAAAGCGTGAAATGATGGAATGGAATGGCCAACAGCAACCAGTTAATCATCTGTTTTCGTTCAACCCGAAGATGCGTCCGCCTGGATTCGACCCACCGCGCAATATGTGGTGCCAACTGAACCAGATAAGAACAGGCATCGGAAATTGCGCCCACCTCTGGTGGAAATGGGTCTGGGGGACTCGTCTGTGTGCGGAAACCCCGTTCAGACAGTCAACCATATGGTTCTGGAATGCCCGTTTACTGGATTTTCAGGACGGAAGGAGGACCCCAATAACCTTACTCACCTAACTGCCGAGTACCTGAAGTGGGCTAATCTGAATCTTTAATGTAACCCTGAATTCTATATAGGTATGTGATATTTTAATATTGAATCCAGTGACTATAATGCCATACGATAAATAAATAAATAAAATCATTAATGGGTGATGAGGACCCAAATTGCTGGACCATTGCGAAGATTTTATTTGTCATACTCAATTTATATAAGTATCTCTCGTGGCAGAACAGGTGATGGATGAAACGAAACTGCATGTTACTGAGATGCGAATGCTGAGATGGATGTGTGGTGTGACGAGAATGGACGGGATTCGGAATGAGTATATAAGGGGAAGCCTGAAAGTAGCGCCCATTGGCGAAAAACTAAGAGCCAATCGCCTGGCGTGGTACGGGCATGTAATGAGGAGGGATGAAAGCCATGTAACCAGAAAAGTATTGGATATGAATGTGGATGGATGCAAGAAACGAGGTAGGTCAAAGAAAAGGTGGATGGATTGTGTGAGAGATGATATGAATAGGAAAGATGTGAATGAAGAGATGACGCGTGACAGAGATATATGGAAGAAAAAGACATGCTGCGCCGACCCCAAATAAATGGGAAAAGGGCAATAGAATGATGATCTTTCGTGGCAGAACGGAATCAATTAAATTGTAGACGAATGGTTCAAAAACTTGGTATTTACCCTAATAACAGAAACACCTTAAAACACACAAACAATATGGTGAAAATAATGCTGTCTCCCCATATATAAGATTTTTTCCTACCTAATTAATACACAGAACAAATTGTGGTCTGTGTCATTTTTACTGTGTCTATATACCTACAGCCAAGGGGTGGGGAATCGATTTTCAGTCATTTTATTGAGTAGTTGTTGTATTGTTCGTTAACCTCACTTCACCGATAAATGTTTTTTACCAATTTTATTATAGTTGTAGTAAAATACAAGCAACATAATCAATTAAAATTACAAACAATTAATAATAATTAGTACTTAACAAACTTAGAACTATACATAAATAAATAATCCCCATAAGGCAAGCCCGGCCCAAGCAAATTAGCTTTCAAGCGAATGCTCCGTAAACATCTGTTAGCAGAAGAATTTGCATAGCGTCCATCATCCAGTTATATTTATATGTATATATATTTTTGTATCAATGTTTATTAGGTATGTACGTTTATATCTTAATTAACGTCTGTTACATTCTCAAGTGTCTCTGTTTGGCCCAGTAGTTGACTGTTAGAGAATGCCATTTGGCATTAAGTGCGCCATTTTGACATTTGTTTTTTGTGCAATAAAGCTTAAATAAATAAATAAATAAATAATTAATTAAATTTAAACTACACTCTACATACCTACTAAAACATGTCTCCCTAGTGTGTTCCCTGCGGAACTGTGCCCATAAGGCTAGCTGCATCCCTCGTTAAATGGCGTAGCCTATTCTTTGTCCGAGGAATGAGCCAGCCGAGGGATGAGGGTCATGTGTGGTTTCTAACTCTTTCTCTTCTTTAAACTTTTGAATAGTTTACCTACAAGTTGGCTAAATTGGTAAGTCATTATCATTATATAATATTTTTCCCCGCGTTAGAACTTACTTAGAAATTATTATCTATACTTAGAAATAAAACTACGAAACAAACAACTAGTAGACATTCGACACCAGTGGCATTTTAGGTTAGTAGTGCATCAAGGACATCCGCTTCTTGAAGTTGTAAAGATCAATAACATCATTAGTTACTCGTAGTAGGTTATTATTATCCCATTCTACTTCTTCGTCGTAATTAAGTTATTATTAATGAAGTACCTGTAGGTATGTTTTCCCGCTCACGGGACAATGGTGTTACGGACCTTTGGGAGGCGTGCTTGGATCCGACGGAGCAAACATAAGCCTCTGTCTGTCCAACGGATGCTGTGTCGTCTCTCGCCATGGAACGCACAGAGACAGCACCATGGATGACTTTTGCTGGTTGATGGCATCTAAATTATGCAATAAGATTGAAGTTAGGATGCACTTTTATGTTTCATCTAGGTTCATAGTGTGGTAGAATTTGGGATGAGTTTATTACGTATTAAATTGATATGTGAATTGTCTTGGTGAATGTGCTTCGTCTTGCGTAAACGCATGCCGATTCCGTGTGAGCGAGACTCACTGATATTACATTGGGATTGGAATAAAATTGGAATGAGATTATTAGTTGCAGATGATGCCCCTGACCACTGTGGGATGGGCAGCAGCATCCCTGGAGTGTGATGGAAATACTGCGATCTCTAACCCGCATGCCAAGAGTGGCGGTTATGGCATTTACCCCCCATGATATTGGGGGAGGCCTATGTCCAGTAGGTAGTAGACGTCATTGGGCTGTTATGGTGGTGTTGGTGGATGCCCTTGATCCCCGTGGGTGACTCATGTGGTAAGGATAGCGTACGACATCTGTTCTGGAAGCTAAATGAGTAAATGACGGATAACTACAGTTCCCTTGGCCGTATACGACTTTCTTCTGTTTGGGATGTGCATAGGCTAAACTACTTAATATGGATTAGTTATGTCTGATCTAACTTTTCTATCGAATTTAAAACCATTTTGCGCCCTATATAAGTATATATGTGCAATGCTAATGCCAAAAAAAAAAACACATATACTTTTCTGATTTGAACCTACCAGAGCAGAAGAGAGGTAGAGGTCGCCCGCCATTCACCCATTCATTATTTAGTCTATAAAACCTGAAAGGAAAGTTGAAAAACCACCGACATTTTCATTTAAATGTTCAGTATCTTAGAAACGGATAAACCGATTTTGATAAAACATATCTAAGAAATATCGCTACAAAAACTGGTTTAAAAAAAACTGGCAAGTGCGAGTCCGACTCTCGCACGAAGGGTTCAGTACAATTATCTATAACAACGGCAAAAAAATCACGGTTGTTGTATGAAAGCCCCTTCAAATATTTATTTAATTTAAATTTTATTATTTCTTGTTTAAGCGGCAACAGAAATACACCATACCATCCACCATCTGTGAAAATTTCAACTGTCTAACTATCACGGTTCATGAGATACAGCCTGGAGACAGACGGACAGAGAGACAGACAGACAGACAGACAGACAGACAGACAGGCAGACGGACGGACGGACGGATAGCGGAGTCTTGGTAATAGGGTCCCGTTTTACTCTTTAGGTACGGAACCCTAAAGGTTTCTGCCCACTACACCGTATCATACCATGACCGTAATAGGAACGTATCACAGGCACGGAATTTCACGACACGGACTACTATGCCCACTAGAACGTGTGACCAGCGTTTCATACCCGTCCATAACGGGATTAGTGACCGCAGCATCCGTGTTTCATACCCGTAGCATCTGCGTTTCTTCCCCGTAGCATCCGCGTTTCATCCTCGTTTTAACGGATGAACGGATTTCAGTGCTGTTTATATTTAACCTTAGCTTTTCACCGAGAAGCTAAGGTTAAATATAAACTAGATATGTAATATTTTCTGCTTGTTGCAAATGATGAGCGGAGCGTGGTTGTAGGGTATGACATGTTGAGTTGTGGACATCCACCACCACCATCATATCAGCCCTAGGACATCCACTGCTGGTCATAGGCCTCCCCCAATTTCATGGGCGGTAAATGCCATAATCGCCACGCTTGGCATGCGGGTTGGCGATCGCAGTATCTCCACCGCACTCTAGGAATGCTGCTGCCCATTCCCCGGTGGTCTTGGTCGTAGTTTTAGGACATACTCGGGTCCAAGTCCAGTTGTAGACATCACATGAGTAAAACTCGGAAACGGGAATAATAAATTGTTTTCGGTGATTATTACAACGTGCTGGTCGGTCCGATTTTAAGGATTTCAGAGTTGTGCACTCAAGGCTGCATAACTTTGTCATTTTGCTAAATTTGAAGCAGATCGGCTAAGCCGTTTCGGAGAAGTAGACCCACAAGCGAATTACATTTGAGGCCTAAGCTCCGCTCAATGATATATGTCGTACGGTTGGCTCCTAAATTTAGGATATATTTCGCTTATGTTGTATGTTTTCAGTTTTTATTGAATACAGGAAAAAATACCTTTAGGTTCACAGCCCCCTTATGGGAGTCTAAATTAAAATCTTTCACTGTACCCATATTCTTTTGGTAAATTCAGGAGTACGAGCGGGTCCAGATTGAAAGACGCATGCCTTTTTTTAATACGAAGTCGGTGGCAAACAAGCATACGGCCCGCCTAGGGTTGTCAACCGTCCCACCTCAGGCGGGACGTCCCGTTTCCAGCACCCTAGAGGGTGCGTCCCGCACAGGGTGCGTGCGGGACGCCGATTGTCCCATTTTCAGGTCTGGTCAGAAATATGAGAACAGGAGCGAATATTTTGTTTAATTTAAGTAAAGATCACTCGTTTTGTGTTTATGCAAATACCTCCACCGATTTTGTGTGCTGTTCATTCGGGTCTTCATAAAACTAAATCAGGCAAGTTCATATGCCATCTAATTCAGTGAAAATCTACGTACGTTTTATTTTTTATTTAGCTAAAAAGCTTTAGCTTAAGCTTTTCTGAAATTATACCCCGTAATTTATGTCTTTATTGAAAAAAAGTGCTTTTTTATTCCCTAGAAGACTATCAATGCACTACATATTATTTCTTTGCATACAGGTTTGACGTCAATTTTTTTTTGATACCCCTTTAAACCTATCTCAGTACAAATTAGCAAAGCAGAGATCGTCCGAAGGAGGAAATTCATATTCATTGTATATTCATATACAATGGGAATTCTTCTAAGCATATGAAATAGGCAGGCAAGTTTGTATGGTAGTGCGATTAACGAGTTCTACGTGGGTGGAGCCTTAGACAGAGCTAGTTTTGAATAAATTATGAACAACACGCATTACATTTAGATAGATTAGACCATTTCGGCACGTCTTAAATGACCTATTTATGGGTCCAACGCACTTTAGGTCACCTTAGCCTAGACGCGTCTAGTCGAGGGTTACGATTAACATACTCAAGGTGACCACGCTGTCAGCTAGGCGGGAGACACGACCAAGACGGAATAACGTCTGGAATTCAACATAAATGAGATCATAAGTAATGGCAGTACCGTAAAAAGTTTAGGACCAAACACAATTTTTATTTTCATTTTCATAAATTATTACGAAAACCAACCAAGGCAAAAAGATTGTAATGGGCTATATCTCACAAGGAGTGGACTTTTGCAAACTGGTCGAGACTACTACTGACAGATGAATCAAAATTGAATGAATAATCATTAAATGTTGATTAATTGCATATTTTGTGTTTGGTCTTAAACTTTCTGACGGTAGTGTAAGTATAGAGCAAATATACGCACGCTCAGCCGTATACACAAGAAAGATATTGAAAGCTTTACGACTTCACATTTGCTCTTAAGGTCGAAACGCATAGACCAGGCGCGGCGCGGTGCGGGTCGGAGGCGATTTTGCATTTTTGATCTTCCCGAAAATGTGTGTCGATTACTGCTTCATTCATGTCACACACGCCGCCTCCGCTTTATCGCGCTACCGAAGACCGCGTGGTTTTTTGGTGCAACGTGCCCCGGACGGCGTTCTTTTTACCGCAAAATCACCTCTGCCCCGCAACGACGTTGTGCCGCGCTCTGTACGTTGCTTTATTTGAGCTCCACAGATACACTATTTACTTCGTTGAAAATAAAAAGTTATTTTACACCACACCTTGCCAAAAAGCGCGTTTTTTAAAACTTACTTTTTGGCCAAATGGTGACGTAAAATTGTATACAATACACGGGTCGTAATGTACTATTACAGTACATATGGTGCTATATTGCCGCACGAGTGCGGTAATCAGCAGATTACGTGCTTATGTCGAAACTTTGAAGAGCCATATGTACTGTAAAACGTTGTACGATACACGTGCGAACAGGTTTTTTTTATGACATAGGATGCAAACGAGCAGACGAGTCGACTGATGATAAGTGATTAGCGCCGCCCATGGACACTCGCAACACCAGACGGGTTGTAAGTGCGTTGCCGGCTTTTGTAATTCGCAACTCGTGTCAATTTAAAACACTCCCTTCGGTCGTGTTTCAATTTATCACCACTCGTTGCGAATTTTCTGTTCTCTGCACTTGTATCGTAATGTACTATATTCAGACACACAAAAATAATCTACAGCATTACACACCATTAAAATCCCTAACGCACGTTTCGTCCATTCACAAAACAAGCATCCACCCAGTGGTGGATTGTGTTGGATTTCGTCAAAAACAGCAAAACAATATATCTTCCGCAACGCAACACGCATCGTCAATTATAAAAGAAGTACAGGCATACACAATAATATATATACAGGGTGTTCGGCAGATGGATGGACATACGTATATTGGGGATAGATAAGGTCATCTGCTACGTGGTCTAGCACAAAAAAAAATTGGGCGAAGTCCTTCCATCTATCTCCAATATACTTATGTCCACCCATCTGTCGAACTTTTAGATTTAATTATTAAGTTTTACCATATAATATAACCAGTGTTTGGAGCGCTCGTGGCCCAACGGCGCCCGCGAACCGCGTGCGGTATGCGAGGTTAAGCAATGTGGGCGCAGGTCAGCTTTTGGATGGGTGACCGCTTTGAGTGGTTATTAATTGAGTGCTCCCGTGCTTTGGGAGGCACAGTTAAGCCGTTGATCCCGGCTGTTGTCTATGACAGCAGTCGTTAAGCCAAGTTAGAGGCCTTCGGCGCTTTGAGAGCTTCTAACAGTCAAGTTGCCCACTCACTTGACAAAGGGGGGTCGAAGTTGCACCACGTCCGTAGGGAGTATCCACCGTTACCCCCCACACGTGACCCCTGGGTGTTGCTAAAAGTGCAACAAAAACTGGCAACAGTACTTGTCTTCTCGAAGACCTCACGGTTCGAAAATAAATGCCATACGATTATTATTATTACCAGCGTTAATAATCGCATTTCCTGTCATTAGCAAACCTAATCGAGAAGTGGGCGGCACACTTCTTCCTACCTTCACTAATCCAGATTTAGAAGACAGTAAGAGATTTTTTACGAATGAGATTTTATATTCCCCGTGTGGTGCCGGGCCGGGTTAGAATAGCACCTCCCATTTTCTTCCCTTGGGCGGGAAGAATTCAGAACGCCAGCGCCATTTAGATGAACAATGACCGACTTTCAGAGTATGAGAAATGAAAAAGATATTTCACTTTGGTCTCCACGTGTTGTACTTGATTACGGTTATGCAGATTATAACTATTGCAATAAAATTCTTATTTCCTTAGGAGAATATACATACGATCAAAATGTTCTAGACCAAACGAGTGTAACCTATACCAAAATGTATTTGCGTGTGCGTCATCAAATCATCATGATCAGCTATGAAGATGGTAATTGTTTTTAAAGATATCATGACTAAACCACTCGGCGCGATATCCCAAATGTCGCGATCCATTTTCAACAATTTAGATTAATAAAACCAGCTAAGTAAGAACCGGCTTGGTGTACTACCGATTCCATTGGGCACATAATACTAATTCCTAGTACCTAAGTACAAGAGAGAAAGTGGTAGTAGTGTAGTTTCCTAGTACAGAAGGTTCACTGACATAGGGATGACGTTAGCTGTCAATTTTATTGCCTTAATTTTTAGCCTTTTAGCCATAGGGTTATCAACAAATCAACCCTATTAAAAATACCTAGAACTTTTTGAAATCTGGAAAAGTAATAATGAAAGCAACAAAATTCAATATGCTTCCATTATTTAACTTCTTTCACCATTTCATTTTGCACTTAAGTTTAGGTACTAACTTTGTTATTTAAGTTTATTTGTAATACTAACACTCTATGGATTACTTTGTCCGAAATAAATACTTTTTATTTATTTATTTTTTTCGATAAATTATAATACTTACGGTTTTGTGCAAGACTTGGTGTGGAAATGACCCCGACAAACTAGATCGACACTGGGAAGTAATCAAAGACAAGTGTTATTCCATAAAAACTTTTCGTGAGACAGTAGCCCTGGTGCGGGCCAGTCTTATTTTTCGTTCGTCACTCATTATTGTGTACCACTCGTGATGAAGGTACAGGTCTACAGGTCTTGGGTAACAACATGTCGACATGAACGGTAAACGCTTCAAAGGGCTCCGGATTCAACGGAACTCTAAAAATGTCCGGTATAATTACAATCAAAAGTTATCTGTTAGGTATTAACGATGGAACTCGTTAAAAACAATACACTCACTTATTAAATACCTATGTGATGATTAGGTACCTAGACATATTGCAAAATACTCGAATACTGTCTCAAGATGGTCTAATATGGATTTAATGATAAATTTTTGGGCATTTTTCCAGGCTGGGCTCCATTGCGTTCAGTAAAAAAATTGTATGGCATTTATTTTCGAACCATGAGATCTTCGAGAAGACAAGTACGGTTGCCAGTTTGTTGCTCTTTTAGCACCACCCAGGGGTCACATGTAGGGAAACGGTTTGTCAGAAGAGAAGTTCTCAAGCCGCCCGAAGGCCTCTAACTTGGCTTAACGACTGCTGTTGTAGACAGCAGCCGGGATCAACGGCTTAACGTGCCATCCAAAGCACAGCATTGCGTTCAGTGAGCCTATTCGACTATACGAATTGGATTGAAATATAAATGGTATTTTTCGAGTGCGCTCGTTCTAGGTACGTATATTTTTTTTCGTTCCAGAGTCCGCGAAACTCGATTCTTCATACAAACGTAGTTTTACTCTCATTTTAAATTGGCATGCTGGAATAACATTAAACTTTGTATACAAAATGGGATTCGGTATATCTAGGCCGGAAATAAGTTTCTGTTGCTTAAGATAAGATAAGATAAGATAAGATAAGATAAGATAATATTTATTTCTGAGAATATGGTACAATGTTGGTTAGTAGACTGTGTTAGTTCAACATATTCTGCCGAAAATCGACGTAGAAATATTTTCCTAAAACTAATTATAAGTAGACTATTAAATATCATCAATCAATTTACATTATAACTTATCACTACTAACATGTGTTCAGAAAATCGTTAACTGAATAAAAGCACTTGTCAAGGAGCCACTTAAACATTTTTTTTTCATATTGACTCGTCGGTAGGCATTGGAAGTCCTCTGGCACACGGTTATATAATCTTATAGCCATAGAGTACACGTTTGAACAAGAAACTTTAAATTTTTGTGCAGGTTGGAAAAGCTTAAGTGGCTTCCTGCTAGGTCTACTTTTTTTGATCACTTCATCATGACGTGGAAAGAGCAGAGGATGTCTTTTTACAAATTTAGTAATTTCCAAGATATATTGACAAGGTAAAGGCAAAATTCTCAGTTCCTGGAATATAGGCCTACAATGGGCAAGGTAGCCACTACCATATACAGCTCTAACACATTTTTTTTGGGTTACAAATGCTCTTTGAATGTCGGTACTGTTGCCCCAAATTATAAGTCCATAACGGAGGATTGATGAGACATATCCATGGTAGGCAGACATTGCAGCTTCTTTTGATGCTATGGACCTAAGTCGTCGCAATGCAAATACGAATCTATCTAGTCTCGAACATACATTTTCGATATGGGCTTTCCAATTCAGATGCTCGTCAATAGTGATTCCGAGAAAAGTGATTGAATTTACAAGCTCTACCTTTGTATTGTCGCAGTGGACATTAATGTTAATGGGGACAAAATTACGAGTTTTAAATTGAATTATTTTAGTTTTGGTCAAATTTAATTGAAGGCCGTTGTTATTTAACCATCTAGTAGTATTATGTAATTCATTAATGGCTTCATTTTGTAGATCAATATTATTGTTAGATTTTATAAGTAGGGTTGCATCATCTGCAAACATAATACATGTATGTTTTAGTGTACTTGGGAAGTCATTGATATACGTTAAAAACAGCAACGGTCCAAGAACGCTCCCCTGCGGAACGCCACGATCTGTAGTCATTGGTGATGATTTGTAGGTTATTTTTAAATTATCTACTATATCAGTAAGCTCTGTGTACTGATTTCGCTCAAATAAATAACTTTTGAGCCAATTAATAGCTTTTCCTCTGATCCCATACTTTTCTAGTTTCGACAGCAGAATATTATGACAAACATGGTCAAATGCTTGGCTCATATCCAAGAAAACAGCTAAGACATATTGCTTATCGTTAAGCGATTGGGTAATATGTTTAATCAGAGTGAAACAAGCATCTGATGTAGAGGTATTCTTTCTGAAGCCATATTGGTTTGGATGTATAACATTAGCTTTATCAAAGAAATTATTAATTTTATTGAACATAGCTTTTTCAAAAATCTTTGATAGTACAGGTATCAATGCTATTGGGCGATAATTTTTCATCTCACTCGGGTCGCCCTTTTTAAGGAGAGGTTTAACAATTGTCAACTTTAATCGGTCAGGGAAGCAACCTTGCTCGAAAGACAAGTTAATAAGATAACTAAGAGGTAATGCTATTTGGACTGCACATTGCTTCAGCAATTTGGTGGGAAACGCTTGAAATTATGATGGAGAAAAAATACAGCGTTTATTAAGGTTTGTCATGCAAGACCTAAAAAACTCAAAAATTCGCTGTATTTTTTTTCTATTACAATTTCTGGCAACAGAAACTTATTTCCGGCATAGATATGACGGATCCCATTGTGAATACAAAATTTCATGTTATTCTAGCGTGTCGTTTTCAAGGCGGCAAAGCATGTCACTCGATGAGCCGGAATAATGTCGCAAGTATGCTCACAGAGTCTAGTGGCGGTTGGCTGGGTATGTAATATTTCCATTGCCAGTTTAATGTTAGTAAGCAAATTTAAAAAGTTAGAGCACCGGAAAATTATATTTGTTTCATACTTTCTCCATGCCTACACTACGTTACCTACTTCTTGGCCAAGAAGTAATGTAGGTTATGTAGGGAACCATCAACAAGTAACTTCTTGTCTTCTTTTACATTAACGCATACATTTAAGCGCATGTTTGAGAAAAATACTGTTAAAGTGAAGCCAATTTAGGTCTTTACAACGCGACTATACGCGATCATCGCAAGTTCTCGCGAACTTTACTTGCACGAACGCGCGATCAAACATATTGAACTCGAACAGGTGTCCTAATTGACAACCGCGCGACGCGACCACCTGTTCGCGTATTCTTGAATGATCGCGTATTCGCGTTCTATTAGGACACCCAGTTTTTTCTAACGCGCGACCACGCCATATTATCGGGATAATCGCGTAGTAGTAGTATTGTATTAGGACGACGTCTGAACTCTAGGGCTCCATTCGATATTATTTTTGGACTGCGGGTAATATCGCCAATGTCGCAAGGACAATATTCGGTGATACATCACGATATGCAAAATTTCCCAGTTTGCCAGTGGCATCGCTAAACCGTTATTTTTTAACAGTGGCCAAAATAATCGCTATATGACGCCTTACATAAAAACCTGTAGAAATGCCACCGGTGTTCGCATTCCATTTTGATAAAAAATAATTTCGCGCGCTTATTCCGACTGTTGAGGTTTAGGTCCATACATTTAACCTTTTTACCTAAACCTTTAGGGGCCAAGGCCCCTAAAAGGTTGCCGACCCCTGATGGTCTAATGAACTAATGCTCATTTACGTTCTCGAACGCTTCGGTTGCCTCGGACGCTGCCAAGGTTTTCCCGAGGGTGGAGTGTGGGGTTCGTCAATAAAATGTATACATTTTTATAGGGTCGGTAACGCGACACCCATGTGGCTACCCTGGAATTGCAGGCGTCCGTAGGCTGCGGTGACCGCTTACCAACGCTTGTAGGCCACCGACGTGGTATAAAAAAACTAAATAGAGTGTTTTGATTTCGATTTATTTCACACGAAAGGCGCATTTATTCCGGTGGGGCAATTGACCCGACTGACTCTATATAAACCGATGTGGAACGGCAAATGTACATCTCAAGATGGCCACCATGACAGTTAGGGTCTCCCCACACTAATCGACGCGGAATCGGCTTTCGCCGAGTGTTTTACACCACACTATCCGCATGTAGCCGATCGGCCATCTCAGCGGTTGTAAACCTACGTTCAGCAGTCTCATCTTCCGTACGGCCGCTGAGGCGCACGATCGCCTGCAATTTGGTTTCGCAACAGCTGTAAATTGGTCAGCTCTCGCGTGCCCCGTACTGCTGCCGAGGCGTCAGATAGCCCGCGTATACAGGCCGTTAAGTTGGCTGAAAGGATGTAGCAGCGGGGGATCGGCAATCGTAATCTGTACCTACGAGGGCTGCCTTTTAAGTTCTGTCGTTTGCAAACCTCCCGTGATTGCATAAAAAAGAACTAGTGTCATCTTAAAATATTTGAATTTAGAATTCGAAAACAAAAGAATGACTCGAAATCGGCCCAACCGTTTTAGTACAACGTTCGTTCAAAGTTGACAAGTCAGTTGTGAAAATGGAAATTTCGAAGGAAAATTTATTGCCAGAGTGGAGTCGCAAGAGCGAGACCTATGCTCCAGGCTGGAAGTGTAAAATGTCATAACGCCGGCGGCCTGCTGATCGGATTACCGGGATCTGGCTACCGCAGACTCACCTCTCGACAACCTTACAGCCGCTCAAAGGGATGTTGCCCCACTGTGCGTGCGACTGTTATGTGCGGCCCACTCACCGAGCCGGCGAGTCACCGCCTGCCTTTTTACAATCTGAGACTAATTGTCACGGCAGGTGTCCGCTAGTCTCCTCCCATAACCCATTACCCAGCCCATCCAATATACAACTCAATAGCCCTATGACCTTAGCTCCCATCGCAGCCAAAGTGCTGCACTCCAATAGTCTTTGCGCCTGGCGGGGACTATCTCGGGATGCATCATATTATGCGCTCGGAGATGGTATCCGCCATGTGTATCCCTTACTTTTAGTTTATTTTTGTCTTAAAGGGCCTCTGCGCTGTTGGCTTCGGCCCCACGCACGCCTTCCAAAGGTCCGGGACCCCATAGTCCCGAGATATGGAAAAGACGTACAATAATAATAATATTGGGGGACAATCTTACACAAATCGACCTAGTCCCAAACTAAGCAAAGCTTGTACTATGGGTACTAGACGACGATATACATACTTATATAGATAAATACATACTTAAATACATAGAAAACATCCAAGACCCAAGAACAAATATCTGTGAAAAATGCACAAATAAATGCCCTGGCCGGGATTCGAACCCGGGACCTCTAGCTTCAGAGGCAGAGTCACTACCAAGTCTACCAACTAGGCTAAACAGGTCGTCAAATTGATGGTGGTCAAATTTGGTGATAATGTTTATTATTAACGTATATTTTACCAAAAAAAACCTATATATTCATAAATCACAAACATTAATTTTTTTGTTGTACGGTGCGCGGTGGTTAAAAAGTTTAATTTTTTCGCAGCTCTTAGGGACAATAAAGATGAGTCTTTATTGTCCCTAAGAGCTGCGAAAAAATCAAACTTCTAAGCCAACGCAATCAAAAGATACAGCTGTTTATGCCGCAAATTTTCGACACTCGCAAGGGAATCAAAACCTACAGGGTACTTCCCTCCTAAACACAGATAAAGGAAAAATTTCGGAAACCGTAAATTTTTAGTTACATCGTATAATAAAAATATTTCTTTACGGAACCCTCGGTGTGCAAGTCCGACTCACACTTGGCCGGTTTATTTGGACATAGTATTTCATGTTTACAAGAAATTTTAACGTTCAGATTATTAATAAAATCTGGCATTATTGCTGCCCTTTACCGACTCTCTATTTACAAGACTTGGAACTCTATTCCCAGTCATTTGTCTATGCAGGTGGAAAGTACCTGCTGCGTCACAATGTAATAATCTTAGCGCAACTGCTTACGTGTTGCTTAGGTACTTACCTACATGCATATGACGTTGTTTACGTTCGAATACGAGAAACCATTACTATGGGGTCATTCCCATTTGTCCCACTGAACAAGTGGCGTCACCGGCGTAATAGAACTACTTAATAATGGAATGTATGTTCCTGTTATTGCAAACAAACCTTTTGATTACCCTGCGCAAAATGTTTTTGGATAACTAGGAATACTATGTTACCAAGCAACTGTGTTCGTCTTTGAGGCTTGCACATTTTGTTTGAGAGATATAAGTAATATTCGGGTTTGTAATCATTCGTACTTATCGACTCGGCACTCGGCGAGTCCTGCATGTGTGCACCTTAAGGCTAGTAAAGGCTCGAAAATCACGCAGTGTACCGCCTATCAGTCAAGTGACCATTAGACCTTATGTCGTTGCAATAAGGTTCACGAATGGTCAGTTAATTGTGATGCTGATATAATTGGGCCCTAAAATCAATGGTTTGCTAAAAACCTCAACTGACACAATATTTAAAAACAAATTGAAACAAAACAAGTCCTAATTAAAATGGCTTACTACAGCATAGATGAATTCATATAACAAGGTATCATTGACCCATTCATAAACACAAACTGAATAAACATAGATATAAAATTTAAATAATGTTAGGTACTATATTTAGACTTAAAAAATAAACATTTAAGGAACTTGCTATTTAATTATGTTTTTGACTAGTAAAATAATTTTGCTATTTAATTATGTTTTTGACCCGTAAAATGTGACATTTTATTAATAAAATTCGGATTCCGATATATTTTGTTCCATGGATCCAGCCTAATAGCGTATTCGCGTTTATGTATATCGGACACACGTACAGGTAGCATATTCGTATTTCACTAGCAATCATATAAGTGCTAGAGGAGTGTCACGATGTTCTAATTGACTGAGGGAACTAAGGTCTCCGCTTCAGCTTCGGCAAAATTTCGTATGTCCGGCCGGCGGATGGCGGACGGCAGATATTCCGCTGTTCTCATTCACGTTTGCAAACCAATCGCAAATCGCCAGCGTGAAAAGGCTCTTTCTTAGGCAGCTAAAAGAGTACCGTAAAATTAACGAGGATATTTCGCACGATATTTGTCCACATTTTAGGTCTTTAACTAAATATTTATATTTTTAGTACATAAAACGCAAACTGCTACACATACGTGTTTGTGTGTGTAATGCCACACACATCCACAATTTGTTCCACTCCAATATGGATATTTTGATACGCATTAGTGAAATTTCATCGGAATCGGTGAAGTACTCCACATCGTTCACGATTTCATCACATGTGGTGTGGCAATTTTTTTTTAATACCACGGCGGTGGTAAACATGCTTACGGCCCGCCTGATGGTAAGCGGTCACCGCAGCCTATGGACGCCTGCAACGCCAGGGGTATCACATGCGCATTGCCGACCCTTTAAAAATGAATACACTCTTTTCTTGAATAATCCTATACTGTAGTTCATCGGGAAAACCTCGGCAGGGAGCTGATTCCACAACCGGAGCGTCCGAGGGAGGAAGTTCCTCTGAAACCGTACCATACGCGACCATTTAAGTTCTAAGGTGTGAGGGTGAATGCCCTGCCGACGGCGAGCAGTGCGATGATAGAAAGCGGCCGTGGGCATCATATCGAACAGTTCTTCGGAGCACAACCCATTATATAAGCGATAGAACACGCACAAGGAGGCAAAGTATCTCCTTCAACTTAACGGTTCAATATCGCTCGTGAGTTTGGGATCGTCCACGATTCGCACAGCGTGTCTCTCAAGCGAGTCAAAAGGCCCAAGCTGGTATCCAGGTGCTCCCGCCCAGAGGTGACAGCAATACTCCATGTGGGAACGGACTTGCGACTTATATAAAATAAGTTTCTGTCCCGGGGTGAAGTACGCTTCGCTCTATTGAGCACACCTAGCTTTTTGAATGCCAGCTTGGCCTTGCCTTCTAAGTGGCTTCGAAATCGTACGTCGCTTGAAATGTCGATACCAAGGATTCCAATACTCTCTGAGATGGGGAAGGTTGTGTTCTGGAACCGTGGGGCCACAGTGAAAGGGGTACGACCTACGACCAAGACCACCGGGGGATGGGCAGCAGCATCCCTGGAGTGCGGTGGAGATACTGCGATCGCCAACCCGCATGCCAAGCGTGGCGATTATGGTATATACCCCCCGTGAATGTGGGGGAGGCCTATGTCAAGCAGTTGTTTCCAAAAGCAAATGTATAGTTTAGTACCTATCGTACCTATATTAGTGCCTATCATAGTGGAGGGGTTCCCCCACTCCACGTGGATTTCATCATTAGACCTTCACTAAAATATCTCGTAGGTACCTGCTATGAACAAAAATAATAAATAAATATATGAAACATGATGACGAACTGGGAACCTCCTTCCTTCTATTGTAGTCGGTTAAAATGTTATAATAAAAGTACAGAAAACTAACAGCGAAAATGTCTTCTTCTCAAAAAATAGTATGAAATGTTTCCATGACATCTGGAAATGTAGCATGCGAATTAAACGATCCTAGACAATATTTGAGGTGTCCAAGAAATTGCAGCTACTGTATAGGAAATAGGTATGGAAAACTCATTACATAATTTACATATCAAGTGCGACGACCGAGCTGCAACGCGGCCGTAGCAGCCGCCGTGCGGAATTGGGGGTTGAAACGCGTCTTTTTATTACTGAATCCTTACGATACGTTCAGGTATTGTTGCTTACAATTTTCTAATTTCCGTGATATTCTTGAGAAAAGCACTATACTTGCTTCGACCGTAAGTGCTTACTTACTGGTCTCTGTTTAACGATTGTTTGTGAAAAGCTGTCTTTATAATAAAAAAAAATAAAAATCTATAAAGCGTTATCTGACTTCGTCTTTATTTATTTCTCCACTTTATCAAATTACAAAAATATCCAATTATATTTTTCTATAAAAATTATAATGGAAGTCTTTAGGGGAGGCATATGTCCAGGAGTTTACGTCATTCGGCTGACATGATGATGATGATAAAAATTAAGCAAACTGAATTGATTAACCGGCTCTTTAAAAAAAGTTACCATAAAACATCAATTATTAGATTTTTTTCCTGCTCGTGCAGTATTATATCCGATTTTTTGCAGATGAGTCATAGAGTTCCTAAGAACTATTTAAATAACAAGTCGGGAATGTGTTGTAATATTGAGCAATCGCAACACGCTACAACAACAATTACTGATTGTTGGTTACCTTACTAAAATATGGTGAAATAGCTCTATTCATCAATATTGTTGAAAAATAAAACTGGTAAATTATTACGTAACATGAGAGGGAAGGGCTTGAGTTGCACAACCTAAAACAATTATTTTTTGACTGCAGTTAATTTTTGTTTTATGAAGGAAAATGATGACACAAAGATTTCCCTTCTTCTCCTGCTTGAAAGTATGAGAAAGCAATAAGTTGAAATTATTCCACGTAATTATGATTAACCTATACGTATATTGCATTTTATTATTTACTAGCTGTTGCCCGCGACTTCCTCCGCGTCTTCGCTCCTATTGGTCGCAGCGTGATTAGCCTAAAGCCTTCCTCGATAAATGGACTATCCAACACAAAAATATTTTTTCAATGCGAACCAGTAGTTCCTGAGATTAGCGCGTTCAAACAAACAAACAAACAAACTCTTCAGCTTTATAATATTAGTATAGATTATAATAAAAGCCTTTATAAACAAAGTTAGTATTACGGATCTATCGGACTCAAACTATAACTTGACTTTTTTCATTTTAGTACAATGCGAAAGATATCGCTGGTTGTAGCGAGAATGTCATTGCCCTCTCCTAACCACTTTGAAGTTTGCATTGGCAAAAAATATTACAAGACTGCGCAAAAGCTTCATATGAGTGGGTAGAAAACTTTTTTCAGTTCTACCCTTAACATAAAAATTTCAAACCACTCCCCCCCTCCACTTGGATTCCTTCCGGAAAAAATCTTAGATTAAACTAAAATCTAAGCTAACCTTACCTACTATTATTGAAATGAATACTTAGATGACGAACTGTAAAAATATATTACCCTAAACCGCATTGTCACCACATATTTGTAGCATTGTGCAATAAAAACTTAAACTTGAAATTGTTAATTAGTAGTTCAACGGTGCACTATCACATGACAGAACTACCAACACTTAGGCCTTAACCTATGGGGCACTTGACTCCAGTAAAAAGTAACTAGCACTTAAGAGGGCGCAGTACGTGGCAGTACGCTCGGTTCTCCATACAAACGTATTTATGCTCTCATTTATTTCTATTGCTAGAAAATGTAAAAGAAAAAAAATACAGCGGTTTTTTTCAGTTTTTTAGGGCTTGTATGAAAACCTTAATAATCGTTGTATTTTTTCTCCATTATAATTTCAAGCAACAGAAACTAATTTCCGACCTAGATATGCCGGATCTCATTGTGTATACAAAGTTTCATGTTATTCTAGCTCGGCGTTTTGAAATGAGAGCGTAAATACGTTTGTATGGACAACCGAACGTACTGTGCACTCTTAAAAGTTTAACGGAGTTAAACGGATTTCGATATCAAAAAATGGTTAAAAATACCCACATTACTGTTAAACGAGTTATCGAACGATATAAGAACACGATTTACATTTCCACTGATATTAAAACGACATCCGAATTTTTTCAAAATTTTGACATTGTCTTTCTCATACTAGATTTATTAAGGGAAGTCCAAAGTCAAAGTATGTATCTTAATTTTTTTTAATAATATAAAATACATGTGTCCTGCTCTATTAATGCAGTAATACGAGTACACATAAGAATTAAACAGTTATTTTTCTAATAAATATGGTGCCTGATTCGAGCGTAATCAAAATGACCGAGATAAAAAAACAAAACTGGTTATCCGGAAAACCTCCACCCTCGACGTCACAAAAAGTACAAAATATTAGGTACATATTGCATAAGCGATTTACGATGGAAAGTCAAACGCGCGGCTGTAAGCTGTCCAGTCCACGCTCGCGGCTCCTACGAGCCACCGTCCGGCCTAGCTACGCGCGAATTTTCCGAACGCATTTCAAAATTCGAATTTAGAACTTCAGCTTTTTAATTCCAGTTCAAAACTGGCCATTATTTTAGAGCAGATTTAAAGTATCATTTTTATATTATCAAGTTGTTTACTTTTCTACGCCGAAATGGTAAACAAAGATCATAGACATTGATAAGGCTATAGGTACCGCCAAAAAATAAACTGTCTACCCACACTGGCTGAAAGAAAGTGCTAATGACTAGTTTTAAAAACTAAACGATTTTGAAAATGGCTAATGAGAAAATTCTATGTATCTTAAGGGGGTGTGTACACTTGTTTATAATATTGTGTTTGATCGCCCGGACAGCATCGGCTGAAAGTGAAACAGTGTTATTGGATGAACTAAACTACTCCAACGATACGTTAAATGCTATTGCTGCTAGTCTCTGTGACTACTTATCGGTAAGAAGTACTTCATAATAATTTCTTTCTTGTCTTTAATATTTTTATAGGTTTTATTTGATCGGGTTTTACGTCATTCACCAGATAATAATGAAAATGTGACGTAAATTAAAAACAAATATTTTTTTATTTGATCGCCGTTTACGTATAGAGTTCACCTACTTAGGAGTTACGAAATTCTACTGACCCGTGGTTTTGCGGGTCAATTCATCTACCGGAAGGGATACCTACCCAGTTTAATCATCTTAAATACTATCAATATTATATTACTCATTTTCAAGTAATTTGTTACTTACTTTGAAACTTTTCTTTCACAATCTAGATATTTTCTTTGTTTCGTTTTTAGACTGGTTGAATTTTTGACTTAGTGAAACGAAGGTCTCCATTTTAGCTACGGCAAAAATCCTTTCGTATGACCGGATATCCGGATTTTCGGTTGTTTTTGTGTACAAGTCGTACTTCTCATCCGCTTCTCGTGAATTTTTGTGAGCGTTCGATAACTATAAGCATAGATTTTTATGTCGAGTCAGTTTTTAGAAATACTTAAAAGAAAATGTTTTTTCAATAAATTCTAATATCAGATATATAGGGCGGCTTTCGGTTTGTTCTTCTCTACAGGTTCCATTTTTCGACCGATTCTCGTTAAATTTTGTGAGCAGGTTCGATAATTATACGTAAAGATAATTTGTCGAGTCAATTTTTGGGAATATTAAAATTTGAAAAAGAATACTATGTCTACAACTCACAGAGCCACTAGTGGTACAACTAAATTAAGTAATCCATTACACGACAGCTAAAAACGACAAACCATCACGGTAATATATGGAAAAGTCCAAAAACGGAAAAATCACGCGGTTCACCGTAGTTGTATTCTACCTTCAGGTAGCGTAGCATTCCTTTCAATCGAACCTTCTAGAGTAGTCTAGAGTCATAAGAAATGATAAAACAAAAATGTAAAATTAGTAAAACGACAATTTGTTGCCAGTAAAACAAAACAAGTCCAATTACGAGTACTAACGACATTTTCCACGCCTTATCTGTATTATGTGATTTATGTGACAGTGACAGCTGGATGTGAATTGTCTAGACAAACAAAAATAGCACGAAAAAAGTAGTGTATACGAAGCCTTATTATTTATTATGCTCAACGCATGTTGTGTTTGCCCAATAATTGGGTGAATACTCAAGCAATTTATTAAGATTATTATATCAACTGTGTTTATACATATGTAAGTTCTAGTACTACACCTGTTAGCAAACAATAAATAAATAAATAATTTACCTACATGGCAGAAATTATTTTGCATCGGATTGTCATTTTACATGCGCTTGTTTTGACACAGTCGTTTTTAGGGTTCCGTAGTCAACTAGGAACCCTTATAGTTTCGCCATGTCTGTCCGTCCGTCTGTCCGTCCGTCTGTCCGTCCGTCCGCGGATAATCTCAGTGACCGTTAGCACTAGAAAGCTGAAATTTGGTACTAATATGTATATCAATTACGCCGACAAAGTGGTAAAATAAAAAGTGGAAAAAAATATTTTATTAGGGTACCTCCCCTATGCGTAAAGTGGGAAGTGATTTTTTTTTCATTTTAACCCTAACGTGTGATATATTGTTAGATAGGTATTTAAAAATAAATAGGGGTTTACTAAAATCATTTTTTGATAATGTTAATATTTTCGGAAATAATCGCTGCAGAAGTAAAAAAAAATGTGTCCCCCCCCCTCTAACTTTTGAACCATTAGTTTTAAAAATATGAAAAAAATCTCAAAAGTAGAACTTTATAAAAACTTTGTAGGAAAATTATTTTGAACTTGATACGTTGAATAGTTTTTGAAAAAATTACAAAAATAATTTCTGAACTAAGTTTGTAATTTAACCGTATAAACAGGTGTTTATTGTACCTGTCATTTCTACAAAATCACAATGAAATGACGTGCTTTTTAGCGTTTTGTGTTTCTGTACTTAATATGTCAACTTAATGTGACGGACGGAAAACTACGGAACCCTACACTGAGCGTGGCCCGACACGCTCTTGGCCGGTTTTTAAATACTCTGTGAGGTGTTGACTTTTTTTTTCAAATTTCAAAGTTTCCAAAAAATGACCACACAAATAAATCTATACAGGGTGTTTTTATTGATTTCCGTTCCTTCTAGCTTATAGCCGTGTAGAGCTATAGAAACGACGTAGCATATTTAATTTTTCAAAACTCACGATAAGATTTTTTTCATTTTCATACAAAATAATGAATCATCTCATCAAGGGTAAAGGAAAAACGGCCTTGAGAGTTAACATTAACATTAAAACATTTATTTCAAAATCTTTACAAATTCTAGATAGGTTTACATTCTAAAATGACTAAAGTTAACGTGGAGTTAAGCAAAAATTAATGTCAAGTATGATAATTCGGAATTCGAATGACACGCACGTCAACAGTGTTTAATTGTTAAGGATGTTTTATACCATACTAGGGGTGTTAATTAACGAAAATGAATTCTTGAATATCTCCGAAATGTTACGAATTGGGGTACTACTGTCTTAGAGAAGATTACTATATTTCATCTCAGGATTATACCCTCGCAATTAACGGAATTCAATATAAACAACCCTGTATAATTATGAAACCTGCTCACAAAATTTCACGAGACTCGGTTGAGAAATGCGACCTGTAGAAGAGAACACCCGGAAATACGAAAGACACATTTTGCAGAAGCTGAAATGGAGACCTTCGTTTCACGGTCAATAAACAGGGCCATAGGCGACGCGGAGCCTGCATCAGAGCAGCGAGCATTTTTCAAAAAGATACACATGTAGTTAAAGACATTTAATGAAATATAAATGAACTTTATTCTCTCAGTACAAAATTTTAACATGTAATTTTAATCCGCAATGCAGGCTTCGTCAGGTGGGTACAACTATAAATCGGCAACAGGCGTCGTCACACACAACAATAAAGCAATCCGCAACAGGCTTCGTCAACTAACCTTAACTTATCAACTAAATGGGACCACCCCGAACCGTAGCCGGCTCAAAAGTACCCATTATGCTAGCAGCATTACCGCGCTGTATAGCCAACGAAATCTGTTGAACCAGATACGATCCGGAGCGCGGATCATAGCCCCTCTCCCTAAGTCCGCGACCAAAATCCTTGATAAAGGTTTTGGCCTCCATCCCCCAAGGACCCGCAGTCTCCACCGCAATCGGCACGAAATCGTACAATGGTTCCAGGGCACTGTACTTGGAATGCTTAAGCCTAGCCGCATGCTCAGCGGCCGACTCAGCAGCCCTGACCGTATTGTTCAGGTGGGACGGTGCAAACGTACTGACGCACGTAGCGTCCCACAAGAGACACCAACCCTTCTGCCACGGAACCAGTGCTAGGCCATCTGGCCTCTTGCCATCAGTGCGGCACAACCCCGGAGGCTCCAAGACACAGGGAATATTAGCCGACACCAAAGCCCGACGAACTGCATCATTGATACTGTGATGCCTAGAAAACCGCCCCGCACACCTCTGACAGCTAAGGCCATGGTGGCCGTCCTCCTCAACCATGACCCCGCAAATGCACCGATGTCGCTCACAAACTTTACACCCCAAACGCAAGGCAACCGCGATTCTCAACGAGTCATTATCAAGCAGTGTACATTTAATTATTTTATTCAGGATTAAATAGTGCAATAAGTGGCTATAAATCTTAATAAGCTATTAACAACAAAGCAGGTTTTAAGTTAATTAGAATACAATATTAATACGCCAATGCGCGTAAGATAAATGTTCTTACGGGGCTAATATCCACATTGTTGCCTAAACTAGGTTACAGTTGTAATCTGTGTTTTAGGCATGAATGGCCTTAGTCATACATAGTTTGCTTATCTAATAATTTGTTACCTCGCATCAGGAAAACGATAATATTTGAATCTTTGACAAAAAATAATGCTTGCGATTGCAGAACTATTTTAATATAGTAAACAAATTTTCTGTCTCATCGTAGGTCAGGGTTAGCAACCATGTTGTTACTTTTGTTTGGCATACTTTTCTATTTTGATCGTACACGGAGCATTGTTTATTTATTTTATTATATAGAAAAGGCCCAAGGAAAGAGAAGAATCTGTTAGTAAAAGCGTGTTTAGTGCGATATTGTTTAAATATTATATCCATACGTCATTTGGTCTGCATATTAGGGTTATAGCAAGCCAACTTGTGCTGTTTTAGAATTACGCTCCTGATGAATAGCTGCCTAACTGTTAGTACTTTACATGATTGGTACAATTCCGTGGTCGGAAAATAAAACGGGCGAAAAGTAGTTACTTTCAAAATGGCTCTTATTAGTTAATTGAGGCCATCCGCAGCAGAACTAAAGTAACCAATATAGCCCTCCGAATTGCTAAACTTAAGTGGCAGTGGGCGGGGCACATAGCACGTAGAACCAATGGCCGTTGGGGCGGAAAGGTTCTCGAGTGGCGACCGCGTACCGGGAGGCGTAACGTGGGCAGGCCCCCTAAACGTTGGACTGATGACCTGGTAAGGGTCGCAGGTGTCCGCCGGATGCGGGTGGCGCAGGACCGGTCATTGTGGAAGTCTTTGGGGGAGGCCTATGTCCAGCAGTGGACGTCTTTCGGCTGACATGATGATGATGATGGAGGGTTTGAATTCCTTTGAATCTAGTGGGGTGCGCGCCGACTCCGGCCGTTTGGTATGAATCGTCCATTAAGGAACTATGTAGCTCACGCCAGTCGGCTCACGACCCAGGATCTTGTGACGCATCCGAAACGTCGTGTAACCTCTAAGAGGGTGAATACATGTAATATTCCATGATTAAATTCCGTTTACTATTTAATAATTATATGTGTGTATCTCTTTGGAAATTGCACATATGGTGTCTCTTTACTCAAGTTAGCCCGCATCTCGAGCCATCAAACGAGAAGCGTCAAACGCTTGTCCATTAACTACCACCACCACCATATCAGCCAAAGGACGTCCACTGCTGGACATAGGCCTCCCCCAAATTCACGGGGGGTATATACCATAATTGCCAGGCTTGGCATGCGGGTTGGCGATCGCAGTATCTCTACCGCATTCCAGAGATGCTGCTGCCCATCCCCCGGTGGTCTTGGTCGTAGTTTTAGGACATACCCGGACCCGGGTCCAACAACTGTTAACATCCCCACAGAACTGAGGCGCTCAAATTCGTACGGCGCCCGTATGTTGATCTCGGTTGTTGTCTACGACAGCAATCATTTGACCATTTGACCTGGATTTCCTCCCTCGGACGCTCGTGGTTGTGGAGTGAGCTCCCTGCCGAGGGGTTCACGAGGGACTACATTATATGGAATTCTATAAGAAAGGAGTGTATATTTCTTTAAAGGCATGCGTCACCCCTGGAATCCATAGGCTTTGGTGACTGCTTCCCATCAGGCGGCTCGTACGCTTGTTTGCCACCGACGTGGTATTAAAAAACCTTGCTCGAGTTAAAAAGCATTCGGGTGGCTTCAAGACTCCCATTTACTCATGTAGTGCTCATTCACTTCAGGATTACCTAATCCTAATCCACTTTTGCATCTTAACAGACTGATAATAGAGTCGAAAAGTGATACAAGACTTTCTATGGTGTATCGTTCCCTGACCTGTTTTAAATATTATCACAGCATAATGTATATGTAACGTATATCTGATATAAGATAAAAGTCGCATCGCTCCGGTCCTGCGTGGCAGCCGGTATGAGCGAAACGACGCTATAAGATAGAATGAGACAGCTATGTTATTTACAGATTTCATTAAGTAAGTAACTTATTAGCATACTATTTTTTGCCCGAGGCTCCTACGCGCTGGATATGGTAGTTTACAACACGAAAAATGTGCCTATTTTTTCGTAACTAAACTTGGCGCCCTGTGAGCTTGTAGAACTTGCATTTTTTTTTTTCAAATTTGCAAAATTTCCATAAATTACTACAAAGGATTCTGTGTAATTATCAAACCTGTCCACAAAATTTCACGAGAATCGGTCCAGAAAAGCGACCTGTAGCGGAGAACAGCGGACAATCCAATCCGCCATCCACCGGCTGGACATACGAAAGTATTTTTGAAACGGAGACCTTCGTTTCCCTCGGTCAAAAATCTTACGAATATACCTGGAAATATGTAATACAGTGTTAGCCCAGCCCAGCTTAGCCCAACTTATACTTAATAAATAAATAAATAAATAAATATTAGGGGACATTTTTTACACAAATCGAACTCTCAATAAGGCTTGTGTTATGGGTACTAGACGACGATATATTTAATAGATAAATACTTAAATACATAGAAAACATCCAAGTCTCAGGAACAAATGTCTCTGCTCACCACAGAAACAAATGCCCCTTTTTGCCCGGGATTCGAACCCGGATCCTCTAGCCTCGGAGGCAATGGCACTACCAACTAGGCTAAACAGGCCGACCAACTAACCTACTGATACTTAATTGACAACATTTCAAATTTTCAAGTAGTTTATTTAATCGTATGGCGATAGTCTACAATAGGGCAAATAAATATATCATTAAGATTTATAAGGCAACATCCAGGTTTGCAGCCATTGCACGGCATCGGACGTCAGGTCCATAAGATCCTCCGGGTTTCCTGTGTAGGCGCGAATTGGACACCTTTGTATAATGTGTTCCATGGTTTGGTCTTCGATGCCACTTATCCCCAGTTATGCCGGAAATAGTTGCACCGCCCATACCCAGTTCTTAGGCGGTTTAAACTACACCAATGTCTCCTGGGTAGATCAGTCCCTTTATATTTGATTGTAGGGTCGAGATTTTCGGTAGGACTTCCGACAGCAAGCTTCTTTCAATCTTGTTGTTTCAAGTAGTATAAAATATTAACTCATTTCGTTAACTTGCCAACAAGAAACCCAACTTTTTTTTTATATTTTTATAGCTATTCGTTTACAAGATGTTCACGAAAATATCAAGAAAGCCTACCATCGACTATATGACGTCACAAGGCTGAATTGTGACAGTCACATCACAACGCACGAAGAAAACAGTAGGACACTTTCTTGAGTAAATCCGCCTTATTCATTCTCTAACCGATTCCGAGATCCTTTATACTTCATCGAAGTCCAGCATAGGGTCTACCTCGTGACACTAGTCCTAATTGAAAGGGCAATCCATGTCCTAGTGGTAATACAGTTACTAATTTGTTATTTCATTAAATATACATACTCGATATTACATAGCAATCAATATGACACAACCGTTTAATAAACTTTATAATAAAATAAAACTACGGAATAACTACTTCTAAACTAAATATTCCATTCAACTACACTGATTTGTACCCGTAGCGTACCTACCTATATAGCGTATAAATAAAATAGAACGAGACACTAATTTAGTACTTCAATTAAAAGAACACTGGGAACACTGACAATTTTAATTGTTTTTTTTTATTATGCTTTTGGTACTAAGATTGTTACATCAATAAACTTCACTGACAATTTAATGTCAAAAATGTAAAATAACAAATAAAGAATTTCAATATTAAAATAGTGCAACAAAACACGGACGAATACATTTCATAATTAATTGAAATCCGGACTTATACGGTAATGTCGAAAGCGTCTGTGGCACATCACTAGCCCGAGCATGTACTTTCGTCAGAAGGGAGAGTATATTGACATTTGAATTGGTTGGAAAGGGACAATAATACCTCAGTACATCTTAATGGCTAGTGTAAAATGAACTCCGCCTGGCAGAATAAAATATGCCTTTTGTAATTAATTTAACTTCCTGTGAAATGTTATTCCGTCATTCTTGTAGTTTGCTGTTCGAGAGCTTTTCCTATACAACTTTACACAATAAAAAAACCATTTCTAATGGATGAAAACGATTATTAATGCTCGTTTATTTGACGTACGTATAGATCGCGAACCTGGACGAGTCTGACTGAGAGCGCGACGCGTTGCTGCTTACATGTACTAGTGGTACATAGGTGAGGTGACCGCACGTCGCCCTATAATCTCCATCTATGGCTGAGATACGCGTCATACTCGTGATCGGGTGCTGTTTGTGGAGTCCGGTCTGTTCATGCTTGCAAGGGCAAAGTAAATACCTTAATACTAGTGTTATTTTATTGTATGTAGATTGACGAGAGACATAATCCTGTTCTGGATTAGTTTTATTGTTATTGACGCTTAGAGACCTTATACATCTCTAACAATATTAAGTTTACTTATTTTAATTTTAGCGCTTAGAGATCATTTACATCTCTAAGGACTTTTAAATAATTGTTATTAATCGTATTTGGACGCTCAGAGACCATATACATCTCTGAGATATTAAATTAATTTTATGTACTTTTTGTTTATTCGGACAGATCGTATTCAATACGTCCTTAATATTTGTAAATTTATTTTTATATAATTGTTAATCAGTATATTTTTTAATCATTATTATTAAGTAAGATTGTCAGTTTTTTTAAATTGTATAAATTCACGCTTTGACTTGTAAAAGTGCCCTTGTGGCCTATTTGCAGAATAAATATTTGATTTTGATTGATTTTGATCTAGAGGGGGTTATCTATGACTTACGTTTATATGGACCTGAGTCTGAGATAAATAAGTAAATAATAAATTAATAGTGCTTCTGTACGATTTTTTACGCTGTGACGCCTTACTTGTGACTTACTTTCTTTTAGAATGGCAAACTTTTGAAATTGATTTTTTAATATGATAATAATGGCGATATTTTCGATATATTAAAAATGTGGTTATGGTTATGTTTAACTGTTTATCCTCTTTTCGATTTGATCGGATATAGCCCCCTTAAAAAATGAAACATTGTCAATTTTAGCCAATTTAGACAAAACCTATATGTTTTTTTTAAATACCATATCGGTGGCAAACAAGCGTACGGCCCGCCTGATGGTAACCGGTCACTGCAGCCTATGGACGCCTGCAACTCCAAGGGAGTCACATGCGCGTTGCCGACCCTTTAAAATTATACACTGTTTTCTTGAAGAACCCCATTTATCCCATTATACACATAAAGCTTGTAAGAAACGCATGAAAATCTTGCGGTACTTTCTTAAGTTTATCGCGTACAACCCTACTGATGGATAGACAAGGCGGGGGCTTTCCGTTTAAATATGTTGCATATGAGTAGGTATTAAGTACCTAAATAATACATTTGAAAGAGTTTTTTTGTTTATTATTGCAATTATTATTTCCATAATACAATCATTAGATTAGTATATAACCACTAAACCGCGAATATGTATTAATTCGGATGCAAACTTATCTATAATAATGTGGTTAATTGCGGCCTACCAACACTTTGTTAATCGACCGAATGAAACGGAGGTCTCTGTTTCAGCTTCGACAAAAATTATTTCGTATGTCTGCACGTCTGAATACTCAATTCTTCAATACTCAATTCTTTATTGCACATAATGGTTACACATAGTTGGAATTACTTGCTCATATTTTAAGTCTCACATTATGTACCCTGTTGGGCGCAGCAATTTTGGGTTCCTTACACTTATTAATAATTATTAATTACAATATACTATTACAAAATAAATATTCAGTTACATTATAATTTTAACGATTCATCTTCAAAAAATTCTTTTAAGGAGTAATAACATTTTTGTAATAATAATTATTTTAATTTGTTTAAAAATATTGTATCTTTAAAAAAAATATTGGATTTCCAGATACTCCAGATGTTTCCTTTTCGATGTTAAGATTAAAAAGTAGTAGACTAGATACACGGGGACTTTAGGTACACTCGTCACTTATCAATAAAGATGACAGCCCGTGTGTCACGGCGTCGACGACTTGTCATTGTCGATAATGATACAGGGAGGTGAATGCAAAAATGTAAAAATAGAACAAAAGTAAACGAATAGTTTGGTTTTTCGTAGAAATGGAAGTAGGTAGATACCACTAGGCAGTTATACAGGACGTTGCCTGTAATAGGAGCAATAAATTAAATGGTACACTATTGAGCTTTTTTTTAAATCTACAAAAATAGCTTAGGTGTACTTTTTTACTCTACTGGAGTGATATTAATAACTATTTATTTAAAAAACACTAATAATTTATAAACAAAAATTAAAAAATCCCAAAAATATCCTTTTAAACCATAAATGCGACAGCGATTATGAGTCATAACTTGAAGCAACCTCAAAATCAGCATTGACTGCCGCGCTATAATCTCTGGGTACCAAGATCCATTTTTTTTTATCTTTTTTTTTATATAATGTACTAGCATTTGCCCGCGGCTTCGCCCGCGTACTAAGCGTAATTTTTAACCGTCTACAAAAAAGAGCTTCTCTGTTTGACCCGTATGTATGTATTTTATTTACGTATGTATGTATGTTTGTCCACGATTATCTCGCGTTTGGCTGAACCGATTTTGATGCGGTTTCCAGAAAAGTAGTTGTTACATTCTGGGGGTTTCGGTATATGAAGTTTGGTGATTGTGATTCATTAACAGATGAACAGATGAGAAGAATGAAAAGTGTATGGCCCTTAGTAAAAGTATCTGTGTACTACAGTAACACCAATAGGTCTGATACTCGTAACGACCAAGCAGCGCACAGCGGTCATAAACTAGATCAGTGCGCTTGTAAAGCTGCTGAAGATCTGTGAGAAGTATGCAGTGGCTCACGGATTGAGGTACAATACCAGCAAGTGCGAGCTTTTAGTTTTTAAAGCAGGCAATAAGGCTCTTGAGTCAATACCAGCTGTGCTCCTATGCGGAGCTTCGCTTAGGAGAGTTACTCACTTTAAGTACCTCGGTCATTGGGTCACTGAAAATCTTCACGATGATTTAGATCTGGAAAGGGAGCGCAGAGCATTGTCCGTTCGTTGCAACATGTTGGCTCGTAGGTTTGCACGGTGTAACGGGAGTGTCAAGATGACTTTGTTTAAGTCATTTTGTCAGACCTTCTATACGTGCACCCTATGGGCTAATTACACTAAGAAGGCGTTCAATGCTCTGCGTGTCCAGTATAACAATGGGTTCAGGTTGCTGTTGGGACTACCACGCTATTGCAGCGCATCAGGCATGTTCGCGGAGGCGCGTGTGGATAGCTTTATCGCCATAATTCGTAAGAGAACTGCCTCCCTGATGCAGCGCGTGCGTGAGAGTCCCAATAGCCTCGTGAATCTATTGGTGGAGTGCCCGGCCAGTGCGATATGGAAACACTGGGACACCGTTCACATGGGGTCCAGGGGAAACAATATATATGGCATATTTTAACTAAGGTAGGATTTTTAACAAAAATAGATATATTAACTAACATTGGAAGTAAGACTATTGTATTTAACTAATATAATTTAATGTATGGACTTTGTCTGAATTAAATAAATCAAAATAAATTGAAAATAAACTCTGTTTCTTTGAAGTACAGAAATACGGCTAATTCAATATCACGTGTAAAGGATGATTCACGGTAGGCCGTTCCGTATCCGGGCCGGCCCGTTTTCTTCTACAGAAATACGCCGGCCGTTGCGTTTGCTGTCATAGAAAACGGACCGGCCCGGACACGGAACGGTCTACTGTGAATCATCCTTAACCCTTATTTTTCCTAAGATTAAATTTATTAGGTAGGTTTTGCCAGTTCCCATTGGAACATCCAAAAAGAAAATTTGGCCTCACTTCCATTCGCACTCCTTACTGTCAGTCCGTCTGTTACAACCGAGTTGCTTTTACTGGACCGGTTGAATTGCAATTTGGCACAAACTATCAAAAATTTAGAGCGCTCGGGGCCCAGCGGCACCCGCCTACCGCGTGCCGTATGCGGTGTTAAGCAATGTGGGCGCAGGTCATTTCTTGGATGGGTGAGTGGCTTTGAGTGGTTACTAACTGAGCGCTCTCGTGCTTTGAAAGGCACGTTAAGCCTTTGATCTCGGCTGCTGTCTACGACAGCGGTCGTTAAGCTAAGTTAGAGAAGACTTTTTCCAAATTATACCTCATATTCGTATTAGGGGACCTCTCGGATGCTCAGATATCGATTTTGAACGAAATCGGGTCGAAAAAAAAGAAAATCAATATGGCCGCCACTTTTACAAATTTTACCTCGGATTCGTATTAAGAGACCTCTCGAACACTCACATATCGATTTTGAACGAAATCGAGACGGAAATAAAGAAAATCAATATGCCCGCCACTTTTTCCAAATTATACCTCATATTCGTATTAGGGGACCTCTCAGACGCTCAGATATCGATTTTGAACGAAATCGGGAAAGAAAAGAAGAGAATCAATATGGCCGCCACTTTTTCCAAATTTTACCGCGGAGTCGTATTAGGGGACCTCTTGGACGCTCAGATATCGATTTTGAACGAAATCGGGACGAAAATGAAGAAAATCAGTATGGCCGTTACTTTATTCATAGTTTAGGTACCTCTGATTCCTATTAAGAGTCCTCTTGGACGCTCAAATATCGATTAATGTCGAAATCGTATATAATCAAAAAAGGTCGTATCTTCATAGGGAGCTTACGGCACTTCATGCACCTTTAGACCTTATAAGGAACCTACATGCCAAATTTGGTATATCTCAAACCAGCAGTTTGGGCTATGCGTTGATATGTCACTCACTCAGTCAGTCAGTTTCTTCTTGCAATTTGGCACTTTTTTCAAAATCAAAATCAATGCCTTTTTCGAAAATAACGACCCACCACCACCACCACCATATCAGCCATATCAGCCATTAACGACCCAAAAAACCATAAAAATGACACCCATATTAATATTTAGACATTCCAACCCCCTCGGACCCCAACAGAGGGGATGACATTTCACGTCCTCCACGTGGGATTTTAAAATCATTGGTGGTTTCGTAATCAGCGACCCGATAAACCATAAAAACAACACCCATATCGATTTTCAGAATTTGTCACCACATTTCCCCCTTTTAGGGGTTGATTTCTCAAAAAACCTGAAACACATGTTTACTCATTTATCGTTAGAAATACTCCTGTGAAGTTTCGAATAAAATAATCCAACTAATCTTGATTCCCTATACAAACTTCGGACCCCCATTTCACCCCCTTAGGGGTTGAATTTTGAAAAATCCTTTCTTAATGCACCTCAAGACCTTATATGGAACCTACATACTACATTTGGAATCTCTATAACCAGCAGTTTGGGCTGTGCGGTGATATGTCACTCACTCAGTCAGTCAGTTATTTCTTGAAATTTGGCACAAACTTTCAAAAGTTTTCATGTCCCCAATATTAAATTTCAAAATCGATGCCATTTTCGTAATTAACGTCCCAAAAAAATTATAAAAACGACACCCATATTAATGTTTAGACATTTCATCCCCCTCGCACCCCAACAGGGGGATGTTATTTCACGTCCTCCACGTGAGATTTTAAAACTATTGTTGTTTCCGTTATCAGCGACCCGGTATATCATAAAAACAATACCCATGTCGATTTTCAGAATTTGTCACCACCTTTTCCCCTTTTAGGGGTTGATTTCTCAATAAACCTGAAACACATGTTTACTCATTTTTAGTCTAAGTGACGACCAACTGTTTGCAAACACATCGGCGTCCTGGATTTGCGCAAGGAAACCATTCAGTAGTGCGATAGCTCTGGCAGTAGGTGCATTGCGGGATTGTAAAGTGCGAGCTCTACTCGTGTGCGCGAATAGGACCCGTACCCGCCTTCCCTTACGACCCACGGCGTTTGCAAACTTGTCAGGTACAAATAAATTCAACTGTTCTAAGACAGTCTGGTTATCCACTTTGTGGGGTAAAAGAAGGCAGTAGTGTGTAAGCGTTGAAATTTTCCGGTGTAGATGCAGGGTTTCCAGGCCAATCATCCCGGTCACAAACAATGATGGAAAGAGAGTTGGATACTACCCATAGCAGCGTTTGTATAAGAACCGAGCGAATTTTCGTTGTACTCTTTCAATCAATATAGTTATTTTTCTTCACGCGGATCCCATACAGTCGCATTTTATTTTTGCAGATAGCAACGATGTGGCCACGCATGTCAATGTCAAGTCTAGTGTCCAGTGTATGTACCTTATTGGCTTATGAATTATGATACTAAAAGTCCGCTTGCAAGCGCTTTATGTTGTTGTGTGATTAAAGTACTGGAAAATGTGTTCACTGTGGAATCGATTGATATTGTTTGTCAATATAGGAACGGAAATAATGGCCGACTATATTTGAATCTGACTATCGTGCTTAGTTTATGCACCCAGATGGGTGCTAAATTGGGTTTTTGTTGCAATAAGTTCATAGATATTTTCATTTGGTGCAAATAAATAAATAAAACACGTTAATACGTGTCACAACACAATTTTTACACAAATCTCAACAGAGCTTGTATTGATATGAAAATGGCATATCTTTTTTTTTTACTGATAGTACTTAATAATTATTTGTATGGTCCGTTATAAATTGCACTTATTCTAAAAGTTAGGCAGAAATTGTGTGTTACCTGCATTTGTACACTGTGAAATATGCTTAAGGAATAATAGAGATAAGATAACTTATGTTATATATCTTTGAAACTATTATTTATTTATTATTTATTTGTTACAAACAATCGTTTACACGACATTACAGTAAACGCAATGCAAGCTTATAAATATCTATTTAGGCGACGAAACGGCGTGGCCCCGTTGTATCGTCGTCTCCGGTATAGATTCGGTAGGTTGCCTCGAAACCGTCAAAACACCACACCCTTCGGCCAGAAGTCAGCACATGCGATGGTCTCCTGCAGCGGCCGCGGCACGCGCACCACAAATGAGCTGAAGTGCACGTAGTGATGCGAACGCAGCTGGAACTTTTGTTTTCAATTTTTTTTTTTCAATTGGGATAAATTTTGATCTAAAGTTACGACCTCCAAGTAATGAAAAATCAATCAAAAATCAAAAAAATTATTCTGCAAATAGGCCACAAGGGCACTTTTACAAGTAACCACATGAATTATACAATTAAATAAATTGACAATGATAATTATAATGTTTTCAAAACAGAATTGCAGAACTAAAAAAAGTACAATAATAATAATGATTTTAAAACTATAGTGATTAACAAACTCACAATCATCATCATCCTCCTAGCGTTATTCCCCGTACAGTTGCATCCTGAAGAATGCCTGGGGTCCGCTACCTAATCCCAAGAATTGGCGTAGGCACTCGTTTTTACGGAAGCGACTGCCATCTGACCTTCCAACCCGAGGGGGAAACCGACCTTATTGGGAATAGGCTTGTCAAGTGAGTGGGCAACTTGACTGTTAGAAGTTCTCAAGCCGCCCGGAGGCCTCTAACTTGGCTTAACGACTGCTATCAAAGACAGCAACCGGGATCAACGGCTTAACGTGCCTTCCAAAGCACGGTAACAAACTCACAATATTCAATTAAAATTAACTTATAATCTAAATATATAAAAGAAGAAACTGACTGACTGACTGACTGACATATCAACGCACAGCCCAAACCGCTCCAAATTTGGCACGTAGGTTCCTTATAAGGTCTAGGGGTGCACTAAGAAAGGATTTTTCAAAATTCAACCCCTGAGGGGGTGAAATAGGGGTCCGAAGTTTGTATGGGGAAACAAGATTAGCTGGACTATTTTATTCGAAACTTCACAGGAGTATTTCTAACGAAAAATTAGTAAACACGTGTTTCAGGTATTCTGAAAAATCAACCCCTAAAAGGGGGAAATGTGGTGACAAATTCTGAAAATCGACATGGGTATTGTTTTTATGGTATATTAATACCATAAAAACAATACCCATGTCGACTAATTTTTCGTTCGAAATACTCCTGTGAAGTTTCGAATAAAATAGTCCAGCTAATCTTGTTTCCCCATACAAACTTCGGACCCCTATTTCACCCCCTCAGGGGTTGAATTTTGAAAAATCCTTTCTTAGTGCACCCCTAGACCTTATAAGGAACCTACGTGCCAAATTTGGAGCGGTTTGGGCTGTGCGTTGATATGTCAGTCAGTCAGTCAGTCAGTCAGTTTCTTCTTTTATATATTTAGATTATAAGTTAATTTTAATTGAATATTGTGAGTTTGTTACCGTGCTTTGGAAGGCACGTTAAGCCGTTGATCCCGGTTGCTGTCTTTGATAGCAGTCGTTAAGCCAAGTTAGAGGCCTCCGGGCGGCCTGAGAACTTCTAACAGTCAAGTTGCCCACTCACTTGACAAGCCTATTCCCAATAAGGTCGGTTTCCCCCTCGGGTTGGAAGGTCAGATGGCAGTCGCTTCCGTAAAAACGAGTGCCTACGCCAATTCTTGGGATTAGGTAGCGGACCCCAGGCATTCTTCAGGATGCAACTGTACGGGGAATAACGCTAGGAGGATGATGATGATTGTGAGTTTGTTAATCACTATAGTTTTAAAATCATTATTATTATTGTACTTTTTTTAGTTCTGCAATTCTGTTTTGAAAACATTATAATTATCATTGTCAATTTATTTAATTGTATAATTCATGTGGTTACTTGTAAAAGTGCCCTTGTGGCCTATTTGCAGATTAAAATTTTTGATTTTTGATTGATTTTTCATTACTTGGAGGTCGTAACTTTAGATCAAAATTTATCCCAATTGAAAAAAAAAAATTGAAAACAAAAGTTCCAGCTGCGTTCGCGTCACTACGTGCACTTCAGCTCATTTGTGGTGCGCGTGCCGCGGCCGCTGCAGGAGACCATCGCATGTGCTGACTTCTGGCCGAAGGGTGTGGTGTTTTGACGGTTTCGAGGCAACCTACCGAATCTATACCGGAGACGACGATACAACGGGGGCCACGCCGTTTCGTCGCCTAAATAGATATTTATAAGCTTGCATTGCGTTTACTGTAATGTCGTGTAAACGATTGTTTGTAACAAATAAATAATAAATAAATAATAGTTTCAAAGATATATAACATAAGTTATCTTATCTCTATTATTCCTTAAGCATATTTCACAGTGTACAAATGCAGGTAACACACAATTTCTGCCTAACTTTTAGAATAAGTGCAATTTATAACGGACCATACAAATAATTATTAAGTACTATCAGTAAAAAAAAAAGATATGCCATTTTCATATCAATACAAGCTCTGTTGAGATTTGTGTAAAAATTGTGTTGTGACACGTATTAAACGTGTTTTATTTATTTATTTGCACCAAATGAAAATATCTATGAACTTATTGCAACAAAAACCCAATTTAGCACCCATCTGGGTGCATAAACTAAGCACGATAGTCAGATTCAAATATAGTCGGCCATTATTTCCGTTCCTATATTGACAAACAATATCAATCGATTCCACAGTGAACACATTTTCCAGTACTTTAATCACACAACAACATAAAGCGCTTGCAAGCGGACTTTTAGTATCATAATTCATAAGCCAATAAGGTACATACACTGGACACTAGACTTGACATTGACATGCGTGGCCACATCGTTGCTATCTGCAAAAATAAAATGCGACTGTATGGGATCCGCGTGAAGAAAAATAACTATATTGATTGAAAGAGTACAACGAAAATTCGCTCGGTTCTTATACAAACGCTGCTATGGGTAGTATCCAACTCTCTTTCCATCATTGTTTGTGACCGGGATGGTTGGCCTGGAAACCCTGCATCTACACCGGAAAATTTCAACGCTTACACACTACTGCCTTCTTTTACCCCACAAAGTGGATAACCAGACTGTCTTAGAACAGTTGAATTTATTTGTACCTGACAAGTTTGCAAACGCCGTGGGTCGTAAGGGAAGGCGGGTACGGGTCCTATTCGCGCACACGAGTAGAGCTCGCACTTTACAATCCCGCAATGCACCTACTGCCAGAGCTATCGCACTACTGAATGGTTTCCTTGCGCAAATCCAGGACGCCGATGTGTTTGCAAACAGTTGGTCGTCACTTAGACTAAAAATTATTCGTTTTGCATATAGTCTCAGCTATCTGTAGTATGTTAATATAGATAATATTTAAATATAATAATTAGCGTTTAGTACCTAAGAAACCTTTGTATAATATTTGTCTTGTGGACGCTTTGGGCAACTGTAAGTCCACAAGAGAATAATTATAAATAAATAAATAAATAAGTTCGATTTACAAGGTGCAAGAACAAGATTCATTACTAACTCGCAGCGCCGGAATGCAAAGAAAATTGCGTGCAAATTCTGGCTTCATGTAAATAGACCATTAGGTTCACTGGTTTAAGGTCGATTTTTTGTAAACTAATTCATTTCATTAGTGTATCCCCAATTTCATTTTTCAAAACCTATTACAATTAGTTTTTTTTAGGCACAGGCGTTATATGGTCTACACACTGCATGTCAAAGATGCTACATAATTTGTACGACTATGACTAACTTTTGATTGACTGACTACCAGCCAGGGTTAACGTTTCATATTTGCTAAGAAAACCTAATAAGCAGTTCAGTTTAACTTTCCCTGAAAGGTGGAACCGCGACCTAATGAATAATGATGTACCGAATAATGTATGGCGGGAAAATTTCATTTCCTACCATGCATACAGACGGTTACAGAACCGTCGTCTTGTGCTAAATGTGAAAAAAAGGATTCCGATAAATTAGCATCACGACTGACCTAGAAATTAAGAACATTATCCAAATTACTTAATATAATAAAAATAAACATGTATAGATGGAATAAGCACAACAAGACGCTGGTGACGCTGATATAGGTACAGGCGAAATTAAATTGATGCACGGCGATTAAGATACTGACTAAAATTATAAAAAATGTTACTGTGGCGCTAACCGCCTTCAACCTCGTCGAATATCTCCAACATCAATAAAAGATTCCTTCCAAAACACATTGAAAATAGAACCTTAAGGTGGTACCTTAAAATACAAAATGCAAAAACTAAGAAAATGCGGATATTTAAATTTGACGTAGTTAGGAATTTCGACGGCGCATGATTCGATGGTCAGTGCAACCTTTAAAATTAGACTTGGAGTTATATGCCGCAAATGTAAAAAATGATCTTTACAGTATTTTGTGTACAAAATCATACAAATTGACGGCAGCGAAAAAAATCAGAATACATACATATAATCACGCCTGTTTCCCAGAGGGGTTCATCACAATATTCCTGAAAATGCAAATATTGCCAACAGCACATCACATCAATATTACATTGCGTTCAAGCTGTAGGTCTAATTTTGGTTCCCAATGTATCGCGAGCTGAGCCAACGACGGGTCAAACATTGTGGAAATTCATAAAAGGTGTGGTCTGGAATAGGTCTAATAGGAATAATAGTACATTACTACAGAGGCCGGGACAAAAGGGGTTGCCGGCCGAAGACATATATACGGCCGAGCGAAGCGAGGCCGGATAGGTCTAAAGCTGGCAACCCCAAATTTCCCGCCGAGGTATGTATAGTGGTTTTCTCAAACATGAAATGAATTAAACAACAAAAAAAATCAAAATTTTATTTTTAATACGCATAGTGGCAGAATGTCATGATGCCTGTGCCACAAATTTATGTGGAATGGAATTAAAAAAGAGGACTTTGCCGGCCTAGGCCTGCAAGATTTGTATGAAATTCCATTAACGACCTCTTGTACTAGCCGCGCCTGAAACGTCATACTTCGCAGCCTATTATAAGGAACATAACATCAATATTTCATTGCATGTTTGAGAAAAATATATATTTTTGCCAAATAATAAGTCAATAGCGAACATTGACGCCTCCTACTACGAAACATGATTTTTAATAACGACACCTTTTTTGTTCCCCGCATTACGTATTTTTACTTTATTGTCTTATCGTGGTACCGGGTGACAGCATCAAGAGATCTCAAACCTTTTCACTTGAGTTTCATTTTTATCAATGTGTAATGGAAGTGTTATAGTTACTATCTAGACAATTTATGGTTGAATGAATGACAAATTTTAACACACAATTATAAGCTCTATACACCTAAATAATTCTACCTCTAGTCTTTGTATTATACACATAATTTTTTTTTTTTTTTTTTATTTCATACTCACAACCATCTTTACAGGTAACCCCAATGCGACAGTGTGGGGAATCTTATTTCTATACAATAATTTAAAATAACAATATGACACAAATTTGATGTTTGATGTTTGATAGCACAAAATATGTAGTGTGACTTTTGTGAATTCGTTCATAGAACAATTAAATAAATCTAACTCGCTCGCTACCCGATTAAGCGTGCGCAGCGCTCTCGTTTAACGTTACATTATGTTATGAAGTAAAATTATTATAATTGTATGTCTTTTCCGCTCACGGGAAAATGTTGTCCCGGACCTTTGGAAGGTGTGGCCGGAGCAGAAGTACCGTGGTACCGAAGTAATACCACGTAGTCGAAACGTAGAGGTCCTTTGGACAATTTAATAAAATGCAAGGGGTCCACCGAGCCGATGCTGTTCCTGCCCGTGTCATGGGACGCACACAGAGACAGCACCCGCCAAGGTGTATTTGCTGGTTGATGGAATCTAAATGAACCGGATTATTGGGTGAATACGATGGACTAATTGCTGGGTTATTGAGTGAAACGACGGACGTCTGCGTAATAAAACTGCCTCTCATTTTTATCTCCGGCAGACGGTCACTTTGCCGGAGATAGGCCCCTATAAATAACGACATTAAAAATTGCCTAAGAGCAGGACCGGTGCAGAGGGCTAGGGGTAGAGAGGTGGCACTCGACTTTAAACATATAGCCAACTCGCCACGAGCAGGTGGACTGCTATGATGGACGGTCTGGATGACCCTTTAAGTTTTTTTACCTATTACTATTAGTTATAATTTAATAATTGCTGGAGAGCTCAATATTGTACCGTATAATATTTTGCTCCTATTACACACCCTGTATATGTATAGAAATCATCATCATTACGTTGGGAACGTGAAAGAGATACCAGTACCGACTTAAGGCTAATTAACCCAATAACATTTTGTTCTCAATTTAAGTATTTCAACGCCTATATGCATCTTCGTCTAGTTTAAATATTTAGTAAAAAGGTATACCTATTTTGCCCAAGCGAAACAGACGGTACTAAGTATAGGATTTCGAAACAATACGAGTAGTTTAATTGGCTTCATCGGCAATTAGGTTTTAGTAGTTAATTAAGACTAGCTTAGTTTCAGACTAGGTGGATTTGTTGCAATATTGTAATATTTAATTAACCTATTTATTCAATGGAAACTTGCCGCCAGTAGGCTAGCTATAAATAACTTTTTCTCCGTACTTAAGTGCGTCGACCCACATAGGTAGCCAAAGTTCGTTGCTCAGTGCAACAAACTTTATCAATGCAGTTATGCACTGCGTGGCTGTAGTCTGGTTTTATTTTTGATAGCATCGACGTCTTGAAGCTAATTAGTAATTATAATGTAATACGTGTAGGTACCTTTGGCCAATCCCGGTTTGCCCACTTATTTATTTTGACCCCGTTGAGGGCTCATTTAGGTCATTTCAGCCCGCGCGTGTTCCGCAAGCGAGGGGCTCGTTTTATCACGCTTTCTACTATAACAAAAACAAGGGTAGCATAAGCTTCCCGCATGCGAGATATGAGTTTTATCGACTAGCGGAAATGGACCATTAATCTACCTACCCATGGGAAATCCTGACAGGATATTGTACATACTTACAAGATGGCGGCTAACTAATATGGGTCGGATTCAAATTTCGGAATTTACTATCGGAATAAAGTATTATATTATACCTAACCTTACATAACCAAATGAAATTTGATTCGAGAGGTAATTATATTAAAATTTAACTTATAGTACGATTACGAACACGGAGTATTAACAATGTATAATAGAAACTAACAAATTAAATATAAAACTAAAGCAAAGTACAACTAAAAAAACTTAATATAAAAATAACCAAAATAAATAGAATTAAATACAAAAATGATACTTAATAGTAGTTAATTGCTTTTGAATAGTAGGTATCTTACAAAAACCCGTTAGGTTAGATTTCAATTTAATTCAGACAAAAATGACTTTCGTAGTTATCTATCATTCAACTCGTCAATGTACATGAATTCGTGATAGTTATTATTGTCCTCGAACCTTCCCAGGATTGTTTACTACACAAAATATACACATCGTCTACTCGTATGAGTAATCACATACTGTCTAGACAAACATGTTTACAAAAGCTCATGCCAAATATGTCATTCATAGGAGTGATAACTCCAAATCTTAGGTATAATCTGAGAAACGGTACTTTCATGACTGTCTTTCTAATGAATATGTAAACAATATTGAGTGCCTACACTCTCTATCATATATACTCACCAGGATGCACAAAAATATCTAAACGTGCACTCTAACACGCCTTGACAATAGTGTTTAGATATTTCTGAGCACCTTGCTCGCTCCAATATATCTGTGGGCGACTTGTACAGTAAGCTGCAGTGAAATCTGCCCCCTCTGCATTGAAGTTTTTATATGCCGAAAAGTCAAGTTTCTCTGCAACTCTGTAAGAACTTAAGTTAGGTACTTTGAATGTTTGTTATTTTTTGTAGACGGGTTTAGACCCATTTACAAAGCGTTAGCGCGAAATTTATTTATTTACCTTAACTACCGACATTTCGACACGGGTTGCACCGCTTGCACCGGTCATGTTTGCGGCGGAAACAATAAGAAACAAAATTTAAAAAATACCCGATTGTGTAAAAAAATGTCTTTAGTGACATTTGAATAATTAAGACGAATCGATTGATCATCAAAATTGGCCGACGGGTTTGGTCACAAGACTCACACAAAGGAATAAATATAGACTACCGCTCATAATTTAATATTTAGGCACCCATACCTTTACCATACATCTGTATACAAAAATGATTTTCAGAAATACACTGCCAAGTCAGAGTCCCTTGACAGTTTTGCGTGCATATTGCATTTTTTATTTAGCTGACTTATTGAGCCTTATATCGGTGCCACCCCCTTTTAAAATGGTAGTTTTCTTTTTGCAATGACTTAAATAACTACTAATTGCTGGTTCATACAAACACACTACACATTTCTATGAACCAGCAATTAGTAGTTATATTTTTTGTGTGTTTTAAAATAAATGGTTATTAATATCACTCCAGTACAGTAATAGACGTGGGTATACGTAAAAAACTTAAGTAAAGGACCTGTTGTATGTAGTTGTAGCGTGTTCGAATAGACATTACATGTTTAAAATGTAGAACACAAACAAAACAAATCTCTATTCGAATACGTCACAACTACATACAACAGGTCCTTTACTTAAGTTTTTTACCTATACACATAAGCTATGATTGCATAAAAAATAAAAACATTTTTTTTCAATGGTTTACAAATCTGTATACCGGTGAATATTTTATTTGTAATCGATTAAGTTCCAATCAGGACGCGAGTACAATCGTATATTTTTTTTTTTCAACTCAACCCATTTGGAAAAAAATGCTGGAGAGCTCAATAGTGTACTGTTTAATTTTTAACTCCTATTACAGGCCACATCCTGTATATCGGTGAATGTTTTTTTTTGTAATTGGATAAGTTCCAATCAGTACGCGAGTAAATCGTACAATCTTACAAAGTCACAAACATACTCTGTAATCAGTCTCTTATAGACACCGTATTGACCGTATAGATAACGGGATTGGAGTAAAGTCTACCTCAACGGTTGGCCGGTTAGGTCAGTTATTCCGTAGGTCAGTGGTCCGGACATTCACAAGCCTTTCTTCTGTCACTGACCTATGTTAAGGATGTTGCGCTTGCTTCAATTTAGACGTGTGTTTCGACTCTTCTCTGTAGGTAGACGCCGAGCATAATTGACGCGAACATGAACAATAAAATTGGACATCCTGTCCTCTCTCTGGCCATATAGAGAAACACACTTTTTTCTTAGTTATCACTTATAATTTAATTTCATGAGGTAACATTTTAACAAAAAACAAAATTAACAAAAATCGATATATGTCACAAGCGACATGTCGAATTTAAAAAAAATTAAAAAAAACACGGTGTTGATTCGTATATAAACAATAGCATAATAATAACTAATACGCGGTGATCGTAACTTTTGTAGCATTTTCGGTGCAGCGTAGTGCTGTTAACGGAGTTGGTGTGGACAAATACAATTTAAACGGTTAATTAAGGTTAATATTAACGTTATTAAGCATATAACGTTATTAAATCATAAGAATTTAAATCATTTATCCCAATTCCGTTAACACCACTACGCTGCACCGAAAATGCTACAAAAGTTACGATCACTGGATCACTGCTTATTAGTTATTATTATGCTATTGTTTATATACGAATCCACATCGTGTTTATTATTTCTTTTATATTCGACACGTCGCTTGTGATATCGATTTTTGTTAAATTTGTTTTTTGTTTTAGTACATGTACATAATAAATGAATATTACAGTGTAAAAGGTTTTTTTAGAGTTAATACAAATGTTAGTGCAGGTATTTAAATGCCGAATGAACTCACCTCAATAATCTCCTTGTAGCGAATTGAAAACCATTTACTGGCTGAAAAAAATATAATAAGGACGTAATAAAGGACCTTTTAGAAAGAAAGAAGACATTTATTCACTGCACAAAACAAAAGACACACATATACAAAAGGAAGAAACACTGCACTGGATCATCAATTCAATTTATTTATTGTTATCTCAAAAATAGTAAGAATTAAAAACACGAGCACAGAATAGTAGTATAAATTGTACTATTAATTATAACTTTATATAACTAGACATTAGTTGCTTAGAAAAATTAACTCTATTGGACCTGAATAATGTCCCCTTAAAGTTAATGGAAATTAAAAAAAAACACGGTGTAGACAGAGTCATGGGAATTTAGACACTTGTTAAGACTTCATTTAAAAAACCGGCCAAGTGCAATCGGTCTTGTGCACGACGGGTTTCGAAATAATCGTTTCTTGGCTTGGTTATTTGTCTTAAGTTTCTAACAGAACTTAATACTTATTCTGTCATATTTCAACACTATTTTAGTTCATGAATTAAGATCCGCTGGCGGACGGAATGAATATGAATTTGATGGAAAATGTATGAATTAGGACAATTTCACGTGACTGTCTGTCGTATAGATACTGTTGAAAAATATTGCCGCTAAATAATAAAAATTCTGATGTATACCTTAGTTATAATTAAACAGAGGCACCTAAATGTCTTTGGTAAATACCGAAAATTGATAGAAAGTAACAAACCGCAATAAAAAAAATTACAGGTACTTATTGAGAGGTTTAGTCGAGGAATAAAATGGTTTTCCAAATAAGAGGTACTTATAGCTCAACTTTTCTTCTTTTTTACAGTACGCTGAAGACCCAGAATGCTTGTCAAACTGGCTAGGTGAGTTTCCACTTTATTTTATATTTGAGACGAGCATTTCTCTTTGTACTATATTATTAATTCGTGAACTTGGATTGTCTTGTTTATTTTTAAATACCAATAAATAACGTCTATCAAACCTAAGTATTTTAGTTTTAAAATTAGTTTGTCCTTAAAGTGATAATAAAGTTACAGGCGCATGGTGTGCCATTTTAACTCCTAAAATGAAGGAACTATCAATAAAGGCTTAAAGGACTCGTATCCAGGCCATAACCATTGAAAAAAAAAAGAAAATCGTTTGTCCTTACCTGTCACTTTATTTCTGATGTTTGTGTAAAAGGGACAAAACAGATTTTAGCTAACAGAGGTCTGTTAACTTTTATACATACCGGTTTAGTTTTTGGGTTATTCTTTCATATCGACGAACTAGGTAGTGACAGCATGTCCTAAATGGCATTACCTTTAATTAATATTTGTACGTAGACAACAAGCGATTTATTCTGCGCCACTCTAACAGACTGGCCACGACTTTGAGCGGCTTTTTCTAATACCTACGAGTACATTGCGGGTGATCCCAACTAAACGCAGAGTTTTGCGTGTGTCGAGCGAGCAATGAACAGATCAAACGCATAGTCGTGGCCGGGCGTAAGAGAATCAGGATGGCGACACCGTTGGGAACCTATTCATAAAACGCAATGGAGCAGCAGTGTGGCCGGGCTCTAAAGGCCGAGCCACACCGAATGCGCACGCCACGTACACGCGCACGCGCACGTGCTGCGCGTTGCATTCGGTGTGTCTCATTCGCCACAACACTGCGTTGCGGCGTCACACCGCAAAAACGATGATATAATGACAGAATTAAACGAACTTACCTGAAGTGAAGTTCTATCCTAATTTTATATGAAGGATACAGTCCGAAGTATTTACTTGTAGTAGTAGATGTGTCCATGCCTTAAACGTCGCGATTTTTTAGCCTAGATAGGAAATAGTTATTTGTTATACAAGGGTGCAAAGTTGTATTTTACCCGCGAGTGTGGAATTGAAACACGAGCCAGCGAAAGGATTCTATAGTTCAAATTAGTTAAAATAGAATCCTGAGCGTAGCGAGTATTTCAACACACGAGAAGTAAAATACAACTTTGCACCCGTGTGTAACACAAAACTTTTCTCCTCGCTATAGCGAGGAAAGTGCAACATGCAAAAACACAGTTCCACAGGCATGATTTTCATCACAGGAATCACTGATTTTTTTACGATATTATAACAGAAAACTCTGAAAGTTGTATATAATATTTACGCGAGTCGGAGTCTGTGACAAGTTGTGTATATTTTAGTTGACATTGACAATTATGACATTTCTGACGATGCGTTTTGAAATTGCATCGACTCAACTTGTGCGTTTACAATTATACTCAGTCATCAAAATGTTACTTATAGAATTTCAAGGTTTACGACTTAAATCATTAAATAAAGCTAAATTTGGTATTTTTTATTAAATTCTCAAACCATTTATTTAATGATAATTGATATCAAACGAACCATTAATATGAGCGTTTTACGCTTTGTTATCTGTCAAAAGCTACTCAAACACGCTCCAAGGTCAAACTACTTTCCCCTCTTGTGGATAAAATGCGTTTTTACCCGCTTGTTTCAAAGGATAAAAGACGGCTTTCTGAGCTAGTGAGGGGAAAAAGAATAAACAGCCCTAGCAAGATTACTAGCTGTCAGCATCATTAGAAGTTTTCGCGCCAATACACTGCGTTGCGGCGTCAAAAACGATGATATAATTCCTACGGTGATTTTTTTGGTGCGACGCCACGACGCATTGCTGTGGCCACGCTGTAAAGACGCCTAGAAAATGTCATCCTCCCTTGAATTTTTGTCATTTAGCGCCGCTCTACTCAGGGCTGGCACTGTTTGTACTACGAATTATGAAAACATTTTAGGTCCACCGACTCTTTCGGAGCAGCCAGCGGAGCTTCTAATTACGGACCAGGATGATAAGGTTCATTATGAAATATCACCTTCAGATTACCTGCAAGTGGTTGTCATAGTGTCGGACGATGAGCAGCATGTAAGTTTTACACGAACCGGTTGGAGCCACTTTTGACCCCCCAATAACTCACAATCTATCTAACATGAAAAAATGAAATTTAATACAAGTATTAAGATCCTTTAAAACTACTAGAACCCCAAATCCTAAATATAGGTTTAATATAGTTACTGAGATATTGAATTCCCAAAAACGGTATTTTTACCACCGACTGACTGACTGACTAGTAATCAAAAACCTAACCCACTTCCAGGTGACCTAGAAAGCTGAAATTTGGCATGCAGCTTGGTAATTGGGTGTGTACATCAGAAAAAATCAGAAAACAGTGATTCTTTAATTAGTTTTATTATTATTATTATTTATGCTAGTTACCTCAGAACTCCGTCATTTATTAACTTATTTGGAAAATTCTTTTTTTTGTTTGACACCGTATACTTCAGGGGTAGTCCCATAGTTATCAGGTAAGAATCAGATCATAGGGTCTTGGAGAAATCGAGGGAACTCTTCAAATATTTGAGGTGCAGAGTGAGGTGATTTTGTATAGTAATACTCCCAATTAAAACTGCCAAGTTAAAGCTCAAAATGCATTAAGCAGCAGTATTATTAGTTTTACTGTAAGCAATGTAGTGCCGGACTTGACACCATTTCAGAGAATGTACGGAACTTGGCACCCATTTAGATCTCAATTCTTTTGTCGGTGAAGACGACAACCAAGCATGCCATATTTGATATTTTTAATATTGAACTTGGCTCCCATTGTCACATTTATGTTCTTGATGGGATTACTATTTCATAGTTTTACGTAAAAATCTTTAGGGTTCTGAAACTCGAAAGGAAAAAACTTACCATCAGATGACAGCTTCAGCATCAGCTTGTTTGCCGCCGACGTGGTATAAGAAAACATTTTTATAATTTTAAGATAAATAGTTATGAACTTATTAAAGTAACGTCTTCCAGCTCGGTGGGTTGACATTACAAAGATCTCGGGTCACTTTGAATATAATTATCATACTACATAGTTTTCGGCCGTAACATAAGAACCTATTAGTAATTATTATTAATTAGTACCTGTGAGTTCCTATAATTGACTTTCTATTTCTATTTTATTGCCTAATGTAATATCACAGCTGTTGGATCTCCAAATAAAATAAATAAATAAATAGTTACTCGAATTAGATTATTTTCAAGCCATTTTTTTTGGAATTTTATGTCTAATGTATCTATAACTTTCAGATAGAACAACATCTTATGATACCGCCAGCACGCAAAGAAAAAGTTTTGCTAAATACCACTCTAAACTACACATTTTGGACAGCAGTTGTGGTTGAAAATGGTTTGCATTCGGCTTGGCGACGAGGCCCAAAGTTACCCGCATGGGACAACACTCGCAGCAACCAATCTCTTGCTTTATCTACACACATAGAAAAGATAAATTACACAATCAAAATTGACAGAGATTACAGTGACATGATGAATTGTAACTGTTCTAATGTTACATTTACTTGGAATGTGTATAACAGTAAGTTGCTTCTTAATTACTAAGGTTCTCTATTTTTTTGACATAAAGTATTTATTAAAATAAATTTTAATGTATTTAAAACCGGGTCTTACTGTATCATGAACCATCACTTCGTCGACCTATGCAACTGTTACAAAAACGGGAAATAATGTTTATAATTTTATTCCATTCCGTAACCTAAGTTTCGTTTGTAAGCAGTTACGAATTAAGAACATTTTCTTCTTTCACATTTGTTTTTATACATACATCGGACGTATTTTTTCAGAATCAGATACACATTTTACGATAACAACCGGCTGCTCTGGAGATATTGAAGAAGTAATGTCCATCACTCGAGAGGTTAGTAGGTTTTTTTTTAGTTTATTTTCATCCTGAAACCTTAGCACCATCCTCTTATTGCAAAAGCCGACTAACTTAAATAATATTTATGCCTAACACATTAATAAGTTCCCTTGCCAAGATTTGAACTCTGGACAGCCAAATTACGTAAGCAGGATTAATCTAGGAATTTTATGAGCACAATTTGAGAATGCAGCTTTGTACTAAAAATCGATTTTTGTGAACTAATTATAAAAGAAACTAAGTGACGTTTAACATTCAGAATGGAATCCGATTATAATTAGTCAGTCTCATGTAAAATTGAAATACAACTGTGTCGAGTTGTCTTTTTTCTACATATTTTATTGGGATCTTTTTATTCAACAGCCAGTCGAAACGGAAATCAAGTATTCAAAAAACGTGCCCTTGGGAAGCAAGGCGTGTTACTTCGAAGTCGAAGGCTACGGTAAAGGCGAGCTGCTATACGACATTGGTAGGTTACCCGCATTATACATTATAATTTGACTTCCCAGTCCCAGTCGTTTGCATTTTGTTTTTTACCAATCCACAGACTTACATTTTGCAACGAAATATACTAAAACAAATAATTATTTTATAATATAACAAGCCAAGTGCGTGTCAGTGTCAGGCCACGCACAGTGTAGGCTTCCGTAGCTATTCGCCCGTAACATTTTGCAAACTTAACTAATTTATGTACCTATACCCATGCCAAATTACAGCTTTTGATAGTAACGGTTACTGAACTAACCCGCTGACTGACGGACGGACGGTGAATACCGAATATTTTTGAAAAATAATTCAGTCTTAGCACAACCATTCTATCCAAATCCTATTTAGAAGTACTTTCTTTTTGACCCATGGTCGGAGTACTCGGAGTTATGCCGCGCTCAATGATGATATAAATAGTTCGATACTTTCTATTATTTATCTTCTCGTTTATCAAGATGATGTGAGTGTCGCGAGATAACCACTAGCTCGATGTGGACGCCTGCGTGAGGTGCAGGTTCAGGGTTGGGGCACTTGGGATAGTAAGGATAATTGTGCCTCCTCCCCCCACTCCTCTAAGCAAAGCAGGACCTTGGTGTATCCCCACCCTTCCGACTGCTATAACCCCCAACTTCATAAAAATTCTGGATCCGCACCTGTGTCCTGTAACACTTACACCAATAAGAGACTTACATTCAACAGAACCTCAAGCTGTGGAGCACATCTCATCGGTAGCGTCGCCCTACGGCGCGGGTTGGACCGTTCGCGTTAGCTGGCTCCAGCCAGAGCACATCCCTGATCGGTACCGAGTCGAAGTTCTCGTGGGAGATATGGAGTACAAGCAGATTGTTTCTGGGGTAAGTTGTAACATTCATATATACATGTTGAGGAAGTCACCTTGTTTTGTGTACCTATACAGGCTATAAGTTCAAAAACACGATACACCTGCCGTCAGGCGGATATTTTGTTCCTATATTGGCATGAGAGCAAGCCCGTCGTTTCGAAAATGTCCCTGTACATTAAAAATTACCAAGTTTTTTTCCCCTCATAGTCCGTTCGGAAGTTAGGGCTAAGCTAGTTTGACATAGTTTCAGTTGTGTAAAAACACATATGCCGGTTTGTAAGTTTTATATAATAACTAACCTACACACACACAGGTACACGTAGCCATACGTAATTAAATACGTAATCGTTGCTACGCTAATGCAAGACAGAGCTCACGCACCAAGCCGCCTGCGTAAATTTTTAAAAGTATACGTAACCAACGCGTCCAATAAATAAGTAGACTTTATCATAGTTATAAAGCCCTACCTATAGTCCCTATACAATGATTCATCTCCTACTGCCTCACAAAGACATCAGCAGCTACGTCTACTAGTTATTCTACAATTTCAATGGATTGTCTGTTCCTCTAACTACTCTCTCTAGAAACATTATTAATTCGTATTGTCTACATCTATAGATTAAAATTTCTAACATTCAGAAAAAGACGACGACAACGTTTCACGAAGTATTGGACTACGGACTCTATCAGTTCAGCGTGTCAGTGTGTGCGTTCAAAGGTCCTGTCTGCATGCATCAGAGCGTCGGAGCCATATTTCCACGTAAGTTTTTAAACTTAATTTACTGTATTAACGGGAACGAAGTTCTTTTGATGCCACATCATTGATCTTGAGCAGAAATACTAAATATGGGTTGCACCAACTTGCGATTACAGACGATTTGGTTATAAACCCAGTGGTATGGGTCAGGGCTTAAATCCTTGAACTCCAGATTGAATGTCGCGTACCTTACCGCTCGGCTATAGTGGCAGTTCTTATGTATATTCTTCAATTCTTGGTTATTTAACTGCTTCATTTCTACATCACATCCCTTGAAATATTATGAAATCCTATAAACAACTCCTAGTCCAACCCTATCGGATCTGTGCTCAACGGAAGTAGGGATGCTAGGCCGGCTAAGCGACCAGCGTTAGCTTGCGACCACCTGAAGGAAGAATCAATTAAAGCTAATAGTAAGTTTATAGACTAGGGTAAGAAACAGAGGGCTGTGTGTATTTTATTTGGTAATTATTGAATGAGATCCGTTAAAAAACAAGATTCCAGTTCACCAACTCAAAGTGGTCGCAAACTGGCACTCCAAATTACCTGGTCGCTAATCGACTCTATGATAGTGATTGATGTCCTCCCAGACGTATCCGTGCGATTATGAGCATTGATACCTTCTTGGCATTGCAGGAGAGAAACTAGCCTTCAGCTCAGTATCGGTGCTAGGTTCTGTGCTGGCCGTGATCCTGCTGGCGACCATGCTGATCAGCAGCGTGCTCTGGTGCCGACGACGTCGCCACGCGAAGCTGTCGTTCCTGTTTCCTGAGGTAAACATAACCTTTCGATGTTGGTTTTTTTGCGTCTTTTAGTCCATCTTTGCCAAGTTGCGTTTTGTCTAAGCGCATTTGTCGCCAAACTTTGTAAAACGGATTTTTTTGTAAAATGGGTGATTTCACAAAAATGGTGATGTAAAATGGGTGATAAAGCGGGTAAGTGTAATACTCCTACTACTACTACTACTAATACTACTACTACTACGATGGCCCAGCGACTCAAAGTGGATCTTGGTCTCCTACACTAAGACAGGCCACTGTGCTCTGTTCTATAATACTCCTATATATACCTTAAACATTATACTATTCTGCGCTTAAACATAGTGATATATCTGTTTGTTAGTGACAATACAATTTACTTTATTGCACACCTCAAAAAAGAATTACATAATAGAAACAGCATCAAGATACAAGCAGAGGTAAACAACAGGGGGTCTTACAATACAAAACATAGGCTGGGTTGCATTTGCACCAAACCACCTGTACCTAATCGTAAGCGGTGTTCGTTAAAATCTGATTGTATGGAAATTTGACAAGGTTTCTATGGGATGACAGCTATCGGCGCCATATTTAACGTTGATCGGTCTGTGATCGTAAGTAGGTGCAACTCAGCCTTAGTTTTTTTACTATTTTTTGCACTATTTTGAACAGAATATCGTTTCTTCCAGCTGGAAGATCCAGAGGAATTTCCAAAGAAACTTTTCTCAGAGTTTCCCATCTGTGATGTGCCGGTAACTGAAGACAGCTGGGAAATTCGTCCAGAAAAACTGCAGTTGCATGAAGTGATAGGCGAGGGCGCGTTCGGGGTGGTTCGGAGAGGTACTCTAGCCCCCGGCAAGGCGGTTGCAGTTAAAATGCTTAAAGGTATGCTCAAGGAAGGGTTACGGGCTAATCATGAATACTATCCACGTAATTTGATAGAGCGGACACATCCCCACTTCGATGTTCCATTCCACTTTAATGCGATATGTCAAATACCGAGACACGTGAAATATAATATCAGCCTTGTTTCGGATGCAATCTGTGGCCAAATGGCACTGAAATAAATTTTCGTGTGCTCTGCCTATCCCTTTTGGGAATATAGGCGTGAATTATTGTATGTATATATTTATGATGCGTAATACAAAATCATTTAAATGCGAGTTTTCGTAACCATTTACGAAACAGGAAAATATTTCTCATTTGTTTTTTAAAATTATTATTACCATTATTATACTCAAGTGGCTTCCTATTCGTCTTCGCCGTGACTCTCATATTCTCGCTCTTCTATATAACATACTCTTTAATCCAGCAACTCCTTTATATCTCAAGGAACGTTTTATGCGTCTCTCTTCCATAAGGTCTTCCCAAAATCATCTTCTTGCTCCACCACCTTCTTCCTCAAAATTCTACAACAACTCATTTACCTTTCGTGCTGTTCGTCTTTGGAATGCTCTGCCGTTGGATTTAAGGTGTGCGAAGTCACTTTCCCGTCTTTAAAAATGTTCTGAAAATTCATCTCTTGTCGCTCCCTTGATTGCTTTTTGCATGTGTAAATTATATACTTATTGTATATGTATATATTTATATATATTTATTTATATGTTGTATTCGTTTCTTACACTGTTAGTATAGTCTATTTATTATGCTATCATTGTTATTATTTATTCATTTCTTTATAGTATTGATGAATGTGTCTTCAAAGCACTCTTTTCCATTTCTGCACTACCGGTAAACTGTTGTGAGTTATGAATTTCCTGCTACCCAAAGGTTGTCTGGAAGATATCGCTCATAAGCGATAAGACCGCCTGTTGTTGCATTGTACTAATCTACGGTTTTTGTTTATACTGTTCTCACTTTGTAGTGCGCAATAAGGTATATTTATTATTATTATTATTATAATGCGATAAAATCAGTAATTTAAGCCATTTGTACCAATGTTAATTCCATAAACGACCAATGTTACCAATAGTACAGATTAGAAGTTATTAAAAAAAAGCAATTCTTCTCTCAGATTACCCATCCAGAGACGAAGTGCGTTCATTTCGTGCTGAAATGGAGCTGATGAAGAGTGTGGGTGCACACCCGCATGTGGTCAGCCTTGTGGGCTGCTGCAGCGGCCGTCGTCCTCTCATCGTGGCCGAATACTGCGGCCGCGGTGACCTCCTTAGCTTCCTCAGGTAAGACAGACATCACGTGGTAAAATAACACTTTAAAACGCTCCGCTCGCTTTTAAACTCTCACGCTTTGTACACATTCTTAAAATATTCGTCATTTCTGTGAGTGTTGTGTGTCGTGCCCTAGGCAATTAGTAGCATAATGAGCGGGTAGAAAACTTTTTCAGATCTACCCTTCACATTTTTATAAACAATTGTGAGGTAGTTAAATGTTGTGTAGTGTATCCATATCTCCGTTGACAACTTGCTGAGACATCAGTCTGCCGCGACCATTACCGGTGCAACCCGCGTCGAAACGTCGGTCACTAAGGTAAATAAATAAATTCCGTGTTAGACCCGTGTACGAATATTTTAAGAATGATCACGTGGTAAGCACCGCCGTTTGATCATACCAACCATCAGTCCCTGGTGTGATCTAGCTGTGCACTGACCACTAATGTCCAATAAACAACAGTTCTGTCAGGTAACTTCACATTCTTCACTTCACCAAATAGTACTAAACGCACCGGCATCCAGAGCGCTCGCGATTGAGAATTGCGAATCGATGATCAGTCTCACTATATTTTAATGGGCCTACTTTTCTTTTTACAGTTCTTCTCAAACCTTGAGCTTTTCTGACTCCTTGTAAAACTACAAGTAATATAGAGAGTAGCACTTGCTTCCCTCTCGTCGCTTCTACTCCGTAAAAAATACAGCTTAGTATCTATCTAATAATTTCAGGTGCTCATGGGATGTGATGATTACCAAACGCAACGCAAAATACTGCAATAACAACCTGGAAACGTCTAACTATCGCAACGACCTCTTCAAGAGCAAATATCAAGAACATTCCATGCTTGTCGTCAACAAAATGTACGAACTCGACGGAATTTGCGACGTCGAACTGACATATGTGGACCTTTTGTCCTTCTGTCGGCAAATAGCCATGGGAATGGAATTCCTCGCTTCTAACAGAGTGGTCCACAGAGACTTAGCTGCTAGGAATGTGCTGGTAACCAGCGACAGGACACTGAAGATAGCGGACTTTGGGCTATCGAGGGATATTTATCAAGAGAATCAGTATAAACAGAAGGGCAATGGGAAGATGCCGGTGAAATGGATGGCTCTGGAGTCCTTGACGCATAGGATCTACACTACCCAGAGCGATGTGTAAGTATATTGCTTTTCATTAGATTATATTGCTAATAATTGTTTCCGTATAAAAGTTTGTAAGTATGTTATTTATGTGGGATGTGCGTATTAGTCCGAATTCCGTTCATATAAAAATCTATATTAAAGTTTTATTGTGCTAAGATGCTCTCATATTTCTAGGTAAAAAGTAGTTACTATAATGGAAATTCCTTTTCGGCATGTTCATGATTTTCCAGATGGTCGTTTGGCGTGGTGGTGTGGGAGGTGGTGACGGTGGGTGGTGCACCATACGCCGACGTGGCGGCGGCGCGCCTGCCGCGCCTACTACGCGCCGGCTACCGCATGCCGCGCCCCAACGCTTGCTCCACGCAACTGTGAGTATACCAGGTGTTCATGTGGGAGGTGGTGACGGTGGGGGTGCACCGTACGCCGACGTGGCGGCGGCGCGACTGCTGCACCTGGTGCGTGCTGGCTATACCGCATGACGTGCCTCAGCGTCTTTTTTTTTTCCCAGAGAAAAGTATGGTCAGGAATGGTTTACTACTGTGACGTCATCGCGCCGCGCAAAGTATAAGTTATACACGCGGCCGCCGGCTCACACGTCGTTTGCCTATTCAATGGTTGCGGCGCAGCGTTACGGATCGCACGGGCACGCGTTGCTGTACCGCTGTACGATCATAAAATAATCCGTGTCGTGTTAAATAATAATGTCAAAGCCATTATTGTATAAAAAATATCTATATATAGTTACCCAAATTCTGTGTCTTTATCTTAAAATGTTGAAAAAACTGACAGTTATCACTCAAAAAACTGACAGTTATTGAGTTTGGTATTCACCAACGGTTGACATAAAAGAAAACGAAAATGAAAACATTGGTTCTAAGAGGCCTCTTTTTATTAGGGTTCCGTAGTCAACTAGGAACCCTTATAGTTTCGCCATGTCTGTCCGTCCGTCTGTCCGTCCGTCCGCGGATAATCTCAGTGACCGTTAGCACTAGAAAGCTGAAATTTGGTACTAATATGTATATCAATTACGCCGACAAAGTGGTAAAATAAAAAGCGGAAAAAAATATTTTATTAGGGTACCTCCCCTATACGTAAAGTGGGGAGTGATTTTTTTTTTCATTTTAACCCTAACGTGTGATATATTGTTAGATAGGTATTTAAAAATAAATAGGGGTTTACTAAAATGATTTTTTGATAATGTTAATATTTTCGGAAATAATCGCTCCAGAAGTAAAAAAAAATGTGTCCCCCCCCCTCTAACTTTTGAACCATAAGTTTTAAAAATATGAAAAAAATCTCAAAAGTAGAACTTTATAAAAACTTTGTAGGAAAATTATTTTGAACTTGATAGGTTGAATAGTTTTTGTAATTTTTTCAAAAAAAAAAAATGTGACGGACGGAAAACTACGGAACCCTACACTGAGCGTGGCCCGACACGCTCTTGGCCGGTTTTAATTTTTTAAAGTGATGCCTTTAAAAATTATCTAAAACTTTGTATCCCCTGGTTACATGTATGGAGTGCCCCCATCCCCCTATCCGCACAGGCCACGGCAGGTGCAATTTCTTAAAGTACAAGTGGGGATGGAACGAATGCCCGTTATGCGACTGTAGCGTTGAAGACCAAACAGCGCAGCATATTGTGGAGCGCTGCCCGAAACGGCGCTACCAGGGCGACCCGGAGGACCTCTATATGAATGTGACACCTGACGCTGTTGACTGGCTGTGCAACCTGGATGTTGACTTTATAGATTTAATCTCCTACATTTATATGCCATACGATTAAATAAATCCCCCTACTTTAATATTTTTTCGTCATTTCACATCAGTGTTACGTAGCGGTTCATACGAGTAGAACACGCCTTCCAGCTAGATGTTTTAATTGTACCTATTTGTAGTGCTTATAGTCTCCGAGTAGGTACATCGGCTGTCACATACAGACGAAAAGACGGACGGATGGGTTCCGTTTTCACCATTTTGGCTACGGAACCTTAAAAGTACTATTCGTAATTGTACTGTAAACAACACTACTAATAATAGAGTACATATATTATAATAGGTTCTCGCTGATGGTAACCCTTTCGCTGAGGGCGGGGCCTCGAAAGAGCGCGTTGCGTGCGATAGAAAGAAATGGCCACGTTTAGGCACGTTCGGCATATACCTAAACGGGGGATTTGTTAAAAGAGAAACTTCTGTACTTGTACTATTACTTATTCTGTGGTATGGTACAATAAACATTAATAGTTATTTCGTCAAACGTGAAGTTTATCGGCGAGTATTACACTCACTTCCGTTTTTATACCACTTTGCCTTATCTAATGATGACCTATCTAAGTAATCCTTATTCTAAATTAGTAGTTATTTTATCTTATCTATTTAATACTAAGCCTTTACTTTCTTCCCCAAACAGCTGTGACTCCATAGTGCATTTTACATAGTCTTAAACAAGAAACCAGCAATTACAGCTCACGGCGCTCATAAGTTTACGAATTGATTAATCTTCGGTACGTCAAAAGTTAAAAGAACTCGTCGTCGTCGATATTATAAGATAGCCAAAGTACAACATATGTTTGATAAAGCCACGTGTACTTATAAACGCAATGCAGATTTTAGTAAATCCGTTGGGATTTGGCACATGAGATGAGCGTGGAGCTCAAGCACTGATCATGAATGGAAACAAAATATACTTATTATGATTTATTACACAAATATGAAATCAAAGATACATACATTTGACGGCTCTTTGAAGGGATTTGTTGGAAGGAATTTGTTTACTAACTATTCTTTTTATTAAAAAAAACGTAGTTTATGACACATATCAATGATAACAAAAAATACTCTAAATAAGGTTTTAGTCAGAAGCGTGAAGAAAGTCTTCCTTCTCTTAGCTCACAGTCAAGCCGCTTCAGGTCAAAAAGCAAAACCGTGACTCTGAGGACCCAGGGTCCAAGGGTGGTAGAAAATGACCCTACCAGCACCCCGAAAACTGTTGATGGTCCATGTGCCGAACACCATGTATTTATTGCAGGTAGTGTCTGTTTTTCTGTTTCACCAATCAACTCCGAATCGACACAAATTAAATATCTATTAAGGCGTATTAGTTTTTAGCAGCGGTATTGTCTTATTACTTTCTCGAAAAATCTATTAATAGAGGAAGCATAGTTAGTTAGTTAACTATGCGGTTTTAAACAGTAAAAATCGTTTTTACTTTAGCATGTCATTGTAATTACGAACCAAAGAAATATGTGTATTTTTTGTACCGGATTAAACAATATATAGGGTGATTCGGGAGACGTGAGCAAGATCAACACTACAGATTCAGTATATAATAAGCTACTGCTTCGTGCCACTATTAGTGAAATTAACGTTCATTATTTATCTTTGGTGTTGAAAACAAAATGTTTTAAATTATTTACGAAATTCATGGTCACTCTACAATCAGAATACTTCAGTCAAGTGATACGTGTCAAATTGAATGTCATCCAAGTCCGATTACTTTTGAAATATCGTATCTCACTCAATGTGATAATTTACTTTCTTCGTAATCAAAGTGCTGTCATAACAGTTAGAGGTTTAATCTTTATAAACCAGTTGTTGTGGGAGAGAGAATTAAACTTTAACTTAACAAAAATTAAAATACAGGAAAAAGGTGTTTCACTTAAATACAATGTTCACCATTCATTGCCATTTACTATGTACGAGTATGTAGTGTTGGTCCTGCTCACGTCTCCTGAATTACCCTGTATATTGCATGGGTTACGAGTTTTCGTTTGAGTTATGAGTCAAAGAAAAAATCTATTGTAACTGGGTCGTTTTTTGTTTTTGTGTCTTGATTTTACACGTTTAATTTTAATATCCCATCATGGACACTAAAGACTTACAGGTGCAGTCGAGGAAGTTGAATATTTGTTAGTTTTTGAATTAACGCATTCACTGCCACCGACGCACATGTGCGTTCACTTCTATTCTATCCAAGTTTGTTCCTGTGGGGCGTGGGTGGCAGTGAATGTGTTAATTTCAATTGATATAAAGTTCAAATCTGACAACCCTTCATTATTATTGTGTTCTGTCTGTTCTGTGCAATATTAGTGTAATTTCCTAGAGTTTCGAGCGACATAAGTCCACCCTAACGAAGTGGATAATTAAAGTACAACATTTTAATTTCACTGATTGGACAAAATTTAAAGCTCTTTCTATCTAATTAACAAAGTATTTTGTACACAAGTTACAGGTTAAAGCAATATACATGTCACATAAGATTAAAGTACAAAGGCAAACCCTATGAAGTATCTCTTCCAGCTAACCTCTGAGAAATTAAGTAAAGTTCTTTATATTTAAACGAGTACATAGTAAAATTCAACGGACTTGATTCTTAACCGCGATGCGCCTATTGTCAACAGCTACGATTTGATGCTGTCATGCTGGCGCGCGCGACCTCGCGAGCGGCCCACGTTCGCTGAGCTACACAGCGAGTTAGACGCCATGTTACACAGCGCTTGCGCTGAGCAGTACCTAGCCCTTGATCTGGATGTGGAGCTCAAGCCTGAAGAACCCCACAGCGTGTACTGGCGGCTAATGGAATTCGCCAGGTAACATCCTAGCTTAGTATTTCATGGTTGAGAAGTTTAGCTCACGTTCCCTGAGCGACACAGCGAATTAGACGCCATGTTACATTGCGCTTGCGCTGAGCTACACAACGAATTAGACGCAATATTACACAGCGCTTGCGCTGAGCAGTACCTAGACCTCGATCTGGATGTGGAACTGAAGCTTGAAGAACCACGCAGTGTGTACTGGCGGCTAATGAAATTCGCCAGGTAATATCCTAACCTAGTATTTCATGGTTGAGAAGTTTGGCTCACGTTCGCTGAGCGACAGCGAATTAGACGCCATGTTACACAGCGCTTGCGCTGAGCAGTACCTTGCCCTCGATTTGGATATGGAATTCAAGCCTGAAGAACCACGCAGCGTGTACTGGTGGCTCGTGGAATTTGCTAAGTAATACCATTCGGGCGTATGATGGTTGCCGTTTTATCACTCATCGTTGTGGATAAGACTGCCGTCACTCTTGCACTCACTTACTTATCAGAACGTGACGGATGTGTTATCCACAACGATAATTTATAAAATGGCAACCATCATACGCCTGCTGACTATACACAGTTAAGAAGTTTAGTCCATATTAGCCGAGATACATAGTACGTTAGAAGCCACGTTTGTTACACTGCGCTTGTGTTGAGCAGTAGTACATAGCACTAAAAAAGTGTTATAAACTAGCTAGCCGCCTCGGCTTCAAATAGGTGTATATTAATACTACAAATGCAACAAAAAAAGATAGTTAATATTTCCTTCGAATAGTATTTTATATTAATGTAAACATTTGTTTTACCCGCAGGGGCAAACGGCGCCGAGGTTCAGGCTACGTGCCGCCTGCGCGGACGCACAGCAATCACTACTCATCGCCGCCCGCGCCCATCAAGCCTGCACCGCTGTGCTAGATCCACCCAACCATAGTCAATAGTATATAATAATTAGATACGTATAACAAAATACAAAGAAAAAATTAACCATGATCCCGCACGCAGGTCAAGGCGGGAATCGGCCCCGTCTTTTTGATTTGCCGGAACAGCATCTTCTAGGCCATGACACTCCAGGGAAAATTCTTTGGCGAGTGACACAAGCCCACGTCATCACTGCTATCGTGCCTATCGGTGGTTGGCGGTCGTAGTGTGAGTTCGTGTGTGTACAGGCTGTACACTTGTACAGTGACGGAGGCTTGTGTCACGATCCGGAGTAGCAGACCTTGTTTCCTTAGACCATGTTCTAGGCTAGGTACCTAAGCTACTACGTCATAACAGCAAATCTTTGCCTACCGCGAACGATCCTTCGGTTTTTTTTTTCAATGGTTCATAGCCGCTATGCGCTTGACCACATTCTGCCACGCGACATCATCAAGTATCATAGGTATTTTTTTCTTTGTATTTGTTATCTGTGCTTTATAATTAAAATTTGACTGTGGTTACACGTAAATTGACACGAGTCAGAAAATATTTAACAATAGGTATAATTTGGTTGCTGAAAAAGAATAATCCATAGCAAACAATGGGCATAACAGTATTCCATTGGCCACTTTGCAGGGCCGGCACAACTAGAGAGGCGACACGAGAAAATCTACCCTTGTCTTTCGATTAGCTCCGTTCGAGGGAAATGGGAGTCGGCGAGTGGCGTCATTTGCAAGAGTCGCAAGTGGGGAGTTGTGCTAGCCCGAAGGCAAGTGCCATGACGGGGTGTACAAGGAGCTTTCTAGCTTTTGGCTGTAACTAGATTACTAGCGAGGAACCCGTTACCAGAAAGTATATTATTATGACCTAAATCTGGCTAGGTACTGGAATCACCGATATTGTACCTCATGGTTTTGAGTAGAAAAACCCGAAGTTTCCTAACTCTGAAGTAAGTAAACTTTCTTTGAGAATCTCCCTCTTTCTACTCTCTAGTGTGCAAATGATTACGTTTATGAATGTCCACCTACTTAGATTCATAGAGATACCTTTATATTAGTTTTTTTAATGAACGACTTATCTAGTCGAAAGCGTGTCTTAGATAAAGTAAAATGTCAAACAAACGAGTGCCTTAAGAGTGCCTTTTGAATATAGAATACGTCTACAATAAGAAAGTTTCACTAATTGATGTAATTGGTGCATAATATTTTTGGTCATTAACGCATTCTCTGCCACCGACGCATATGTGCGTTCACTTCTATATAATGTTGTTCCTGGGGGCGTGGCTGGCAGTGAATGTGTTAATCGCTATTTATAATATGACGTCTCTTGCTACATACTAATAAGTAATTTAACTTAAGTATGTTATACATTAATGATGTTAATTTTAACACATTAATAGTAATTGAACTATTTGAAACCGTACAAAATATTAATTCGGAAGAAATTAATTAGTTTGTGCATTATCCACCATTAGGTAGGAACTTACAATATAAATTCTCCCTAAAATGGATCGACTTCCACAGAGTCACGAACGTTCGATAAGTTTCGTCAGCGTCACTTACTGGCAAAAAAGCGCTCTCTTGGATTTTATTGTGATATTCTACAAAACGTACGTAACAATAAGTAACTTATCTTAAAATGATCGCTCCTCCAGGTTAGTACCATTCGCATGTAACATGCTACACATAAATTCTCACAGAAACAATTCCTTCTAGGGTAAGGGCATTCATTTTAAGATTCGTTTAACTTTATGTGGGTTTTACCGTATATCTATTATTAATTATATTAGTATAAATTTATACATGTCTCATGATATTTTAAATTCAAATGCATACCTACCAACTTATCTATGAGTTGACAAACCGGTGCTGTGCGTATATGTGATGTAATAACATGTCGTAAGCTATATTTTCCTAAATCGAAGCCGTCTTTAAGTATAAGTTAGTTATAAAATTTAGATATTAATTAATTTCTGATTCACTTGCATGCTGCAAGACCAGTCATTTATTACGAGTATATAGGTACTAGTTGTTTAATCTACAGCACATGAATAAAGAAACGAAACAGAGTGCCTACTAACTTCTAAAGAACGTACAAAATGTGAGACCTGCTATTCCGTTAGGGTTGCCACAAGGGGACAGCTTATATTATAACACTTTTTCACTACGTATTATATACAATTTTTTATACAAATTACATTTTTATTTAAATATTGTCCTCATTTTAGTGGTTTTCGCGGGTTTAAAGCGCCGCGCCTAATTATCTGAACGAAAATTTGCTGAAGTTGTTGAAGTTGTTTTGAATTATACTGTAAAGATAAATATTTAATCTAGCATTACATGCATTAACAATGAATTTCAACCAATATTACGTTGTTACTACTTATTTATTTATCGTATGGCAATCATTTCGAATCGTGAGATCTTCGAGAAGACAGTACGTTGCACAGATCACTAGGTATGGTACGTTGCTACTATGGAGTAATAAATTGATAATTTTTACAATACGCACCCCGCCAACCGGTCCCCGAGATTTGAGATTGTCCACTGGCTGAGTAAGTGTAGTCCCGTTGTTTCCCCTCGCGCTACGTACAGTCAGCTGCAAAAATATGGGTGCATATAACTTGCTCAAAAATATGTCTCTTATGTCGGCGGATTAAGAGTCCCCAGTACGCTCAGCTGAACTCGATTCTCCATACAAACGTAGTTACGTTCTCATTTTAAAACGCCTTGCTGAAATAACATGAAACTTTGTATACACAATGGGAGCCGCCATATCTAGGTCGGAAATTAGTTTCTGTTACTAGAAAGAAACTGTAATAGAAAAAAAAACAGCGAGTTTTGAGTTTTTTGCGTCGTGCAACAGAAACTAATTTTCGACCTAGATATGCCGGATCCCATTGTGTATACAAAGTTTCATGTTATTCTAGCATGGCGTTTTAAAATGACAGCGAAACTACGTTTGTATGGAGAACCGAACTTACTGCGGACTCTTAAGGTTGCGGTACGTGTTTATGAGAGGATTGAATCGATACGTATTTTTGCAGTTGACCGTACTGTAACGGCAAGCCAGTGGATACGTAAGTCGTACTTTAACGCTTTATTAAGAGTACTTTCGTTGCTTTACTCGTGTGACTACAGTATTGATAAATTGTGTTATTACTAAGTAATTATTAATAAAAACTTTGTACTTAACTACATAGTTTTTTTATTTTATGTATTCATTTGTGTAAACGTCACTAAGACTGCTGGCAGACTGGTCGCGATCTTTACCGTGTCTAAAATAGCCATAGCTACTTAGCAAAGGTAAGCGAAATAAACCTCCTTAGGAAAGTAAGTAAATCATGGTTTATTATCTCTCTCCTCGACTCTTAAGATGAAATTGTCTACGGCTTTCATCGTAAGACCTAACTCCACGGGCAGCGGCCGCGTTAGGTCGGCTGCGCGTACGCCGGCCGGCGGCAGCAGCCGGTAGCGCCGGACCAGGTTGGCTAGCGCTGTCTTTACGGAGAACATCGCGTAGGTATAACCTGCAAACAAATCAATACATCAATACATATTATAAAATGAAGTCCATGCCGCGTCTGTATGTTCGCGATAAACTTGAAAACGGCTTGATGGTTTTAGATGCGGCTTCACCAACGTGTAGCTTGATTCGTCCGCGAATATCCTCACCAAAAAAAGTACTAATGTCACATTAAATGTTAAAAATAGTATAAAAATTACATATAAGTATAAAAGTTTCTTCTGAAGTGTGGAAGAAGCTTGCTATGTCCAGTTTGATATGTGCGGGGAGTGAGCACTGCCTTTACAACAAAAACTGTTCACTAAAAACTATTGGATTTTGCCTTAGCTTTTCTAAAAACTATTGGATTTTGTCTTAGCTTTACTAACCTGTGCAACCTCTAACAGAGTAGCTGAAAGGCAGGAACTGTGCCGGGTGTTGCAGCCGTCCCTCCAGGAAGCGTTCCGGGCGGAACAATTCCGCGTCCGCGCCCCAGTATGCAGGGTTGCGGTGAGCGGCCCAGATGTTGATGAGAATCGTTGTCCCATCCACCAGGGTCGTACCTGATGCTGCGTACAACACACACAAATCAAAAATTGCCAACATAGGGTCGGTCATTCTTTATGTCTGCGGTCAACCTAAATTCCGTCAATGTTTAGAACATTTGTATAGTTTGACGGAGTTTAGGCGCAGACACAAGTCTGGGAAATGACCGGGGGCAAGCACGTTTCAAAACTTAAGATTGTGTTAACCTCATTGCCTATGTTACCTACAGTGTACGAAAAAAGCATAGAACGTGAGTTTCCTACAAAATTCCACTTTAAAACGGGGCATTCTATTGTAAGACAAATAATACCTACACATTAAAGGTATGACTGTATGAATCACCCCTCCTTTCCTATAGACGAAAACTGGCACCGTGTGGACAAGAACCGGCACAAGTGGACGAGCACCGGCAAAATCCATACTTTTTCATTTAACATCTTTTACAAGAATAACGGTGTATGTGAGTAGTTGAAACCTAATCTTGGCGAAAATAGAGTATATTGCCAATAAAACGAAGTATTATTCGTATAAATTGCGATAATTTAACATATTATTTTCCGGGAATGTGGAAGAGATAATCGCTCCAAAAGTCCGGACCCCCCAGACCCCCCCCCCCCCCCCCCCCTTATATACGTCCCTGATTTTCCCGTCACAAAGTTGGCAACTCCACTAATGGGACGAGAACCGGCGAGGCTACCCTAGTACCAATAACAACTGGCTAAAATATCAGCCGATTTTCTATTACCCAAAACGAATAACCGTGATTGGTAAATTCAAAATGACTGGCTGTGATTGGTATCCTAGCGCTGACGTTTTGTGTCAATATGTTTTTTTCATTGGCTGGTTACCTACCTAAAAGTTGAAGTCTAATATAATATTAATAAAATATCAAGTATATAGTGTCCTCATTGGCATCGCCGGGATCGCCCGTAATATACCTATGAACCCAACTCTGAGAATAGGTACATATCGGTGACATGATTGTGGCAATAAAACGAGCGTAGATTTTTCTATTAGCAAGTCAAAATATTTTTGAGTGAAAAAAACATGGTAACCGTGCCTATATTCGAACGTGAAAATGAGACGAATTGATAGTCATTCCAGTCTAAAACTGGTGAAAGTGCTGCTAAAAAAATCGATGTCTAAGGAACAACATGTAGACTTCTCGCAGCGATGCAATCGCAATAACATATAAGATGTAGGTGCCTGTCAATGGTTAGGAGCAAATTTGTTTTTCCTTGGGATTTCTTTTAAATTTTCCATCGCTGACTTAGGTATATTAAAAGTATACATCAAAACATTGGTCAAAACTGTCACCTCTATTCTTATTACAATCGTGGCAGAATAATAATATTTTGCTACGTAATTCTATTAATTGTTGATTTGCGGGCCTACTTACGGAGCACTAAATCCTCCTTGACCTCTCTCATAACTATCGCGCCCGGCGGATAAAGCCGTAATGACTCCTTGATGACCGCCTCCAGATACTTGAGCCGGGGCAGTTCTTCCGGAGTAACATTGCGGTCCGAGTCTCCGAACACCTCTGTCAGTCTGCAAAAGAGAACACATTTACCAACACATTTCATTTCTGCCAGTTTTCGATAGACTCTTAATTTTTTTCATTTTTGCTGCGGAACAGTAAAAAGGAAAAGAATCGGACGCAATCCGACTTTTTTTATCTACATATAAATAATAATAATAAACATTGGGGGACAATCTTACACAAATCGACCTAGTCCCAAACTAAGCAAGGCTTGTACTATGGGTACTAGACGACGATATACTTAGGTATATAGATAAATACATAACATACTTCATCATGTCAGCCGAAAGCCGAAAGACGTCCACTGCTGGACATAGGCCTCCCCCAAAGACTTCCATAATGACCTGACTGACTGAATGACCTTCAATGATGAATGATGATGATAACATACTTAAATACATAGAAAACATCCAAGACCCAAGAAGAAATATCCGTGCTAAATGCACAAATAAATGCCCTGGGGGCCAATTCTCGGGTTCGATCGAGATGATCTCTATTCGAGATTCCATACAAGTGACTCTACCATTCTATACAATGTCACGATAGACATTGTGTTCCTGGTGGTGAAACTGGTGAATAAGGTCAGTAGAGCTTCCGAGGATGCACTGTCAGTGAAGGACCTGTTGCAGCTGCCAACACTAAGCCACCAATCAATAAAGGGTCGGCGACACGCTTATAATTATAACTATACTGGCGTCCTAAGTACCCATAACCACTTTCATAGACAGGCCGTATGGTTGTTTGCAACCTTCGTGATATTAATAACTCAACTTACTCTTTATGCACTCTGTCTTGCACGTCTGGGTGACGGGACAACATCACGGCGGTGAAGCAGGCGTTCACGGCTGACGTGTCGATCCCTGCCAGTAAGATGAGCATCACCTCCTCACGGAGTGCGACCTCAGAGTATCCTTTCTCCACTCCTCCAGAAGACTGTATTACCATCTCGAGGAAATTGGTCCAATCTTTGCCAGTGTTGTTGTCTAGAACATGTTACAGATTGTTTAAGGATTTACTTCAACCCAAAAGTGGCCAAGTTCAATTCAGTATCGTTATCGTTTTTGTCTAATTAACTGGTGATCAAATTGAAGTCGCGGTCAAGGCAACGAGATAGTACACTACTAAGGGTCGTTTAAAATAATGTGGCCTCACTACCCTCCCTATGAAAAACGTTCTGGCACAGCCATTTAAAAAAATCTGGTCAAAATTTCCGCCATTTTTGACGCCTAGCTTTTCCTTAACCCTTTGAACGTCAAGAGCCTAATAAAGTGGTCGTGTGTCCTCGTGCCCACCACGCCAACAACCACTAAAAAGATCGGAGTGAAGGTGTACTTAGATCATGAAAAAAATCAATTATTAATTGTTTTTATTGGTTTAAACTTCATTCAAATATGATGGGGTTCAAAGAGTTAACTGACTATGTAAACCATAGCGTCGTGTCCTAAAAATCGATCAAATTAAAAGTCGAACTGTTTTATTTTTTATATTTGATACAGAATACGCCAACCCAAATTAAAACTGAGATGGGTTCTGTTTACGGTGAGTCTGTAAGTTGTGTAAGACACCAAAAAAACAAAGGTTTTTTACAGGTTTACCAATATAATGATTTGATCAAGACCTGATATAAAAAAATTGCAGTCATGCATATGACGGCACTCATTTTATACACAGGGCGGTAGAGCGGTTTTTTTTAAATGGGGTTTGAGCCACTGTACGAGTAGGTGCGCCTAATAAGAATAGGCCAGATCAGATAGACATACCGATATCATTTTGGTAAGAATTATTTTGAGGTTTCATCTAGAAATTTAAGAGATAACATTACCTACGGTACGGAATATTACGATGCCTTAAAAAAACTATATTTTTCAAATTATGAAAAAAAAAAGATAATACCAATAAACTGATCGAAACATACGATGCTTTTATGAACGTTTTTGATAACTTGATAGTAACGGAGCCATTCTTTAATATTTTTGTGTGTAGTAGAATTTAAAATAGTACGGGAAAATATATAAAACTTTGCTCATAGGGGAAGTGAAAATAAGAGTTTATTACACGGTAGCAAAATTATTTCTAACTCAGGCGGGGCGCATCCTCACTACGTTCAGGATTCCATGTTATAACTTAGAATTCTTCGTTTCATTTGGGATTAAACGCGCTAACCCTTGCTAAAATATTGCATTTTGCTCCCTTGTGATACAATTTTCTATTTCTGAAATATCTATTTATTTAAAATTTATCGATTTAGAGAGTCGATTAAACCGTATTTATAATGAAAAATCAAAGACACACACATATACAGTCTACACTTAATTGTGGTGGGCCTTTTCTCCAAAAGAATGTAGGCAAGGGATGTTTACCCTTAATTAAAAATACTCACCTTTTAATGTGGTTGCCGCATATTTGTTCCGGGTATTTTGTACAATCTGAAATTTTATTATAATTGCCTTACGAAAATCAAAAAGCAAATACTCTCTAAAAGGACAAGGTCCTCCCAAGGTCCCACAGCAAATTACCAAATACATGTAGTAATAAAATCTAAAACAATCGAAAACGTCGCGGGTTTTTTAACTCTTCGAACTTATTTTCCTCAAACTATTTGATATGACATTGAGGCAAATAAACGATTACGTCCAAGTTAAAAAGATTGTTTATGGCAATGGTAAGCCGTCAGCCGTTTAAAGGGTGGTATTCCACTCGTCCAATATCTTTGTCCAATTTCTGTGTCCAATCTTTGATCAAAATTCTTTGATAGAGGCCCATTCCACTCATCCAATATCTTTGTCCATGTTTTTTTTTTCGTGCGTAGCCATATTGATTTAACTGTCATCGGAATCTTTGATCAAATGTCGGGGTCCCATCCAAGTTTGATGAAATCCTCCAATTTCTTTGATCAAAGACATTGGAAAAAGATATTGGATGAGTTTAATACGGGGTGGTATTCTACTCATCCAATATCTTTGTCCAATTTCTTTGTCAAATCTTTGATCAAATTTCTTAGACGGAGGCCCATTCCACTTATCCAATATCTTTGTCCAAGTTTTTTTTTTTTTTCATGAGCATATCGATTTAAGATATTGGATGAGTGGAATATCTCCCTAAGACCAATTTAGCTACATAAGATCATTTCCGTCCCACTTATTGGAACGCGAAAATCTATAGAAAACTTTGTTCTGAGGCCGCATGAGAATAAAAGGAAAATATGTAATTTTGGTAGCGCCTTTAGTGCGGCGCGGATTCTTGATTTCAAAAGGGAAATATGTCATATTCCTGATTTCAATAATACCTCGCCTATAAAAGTAGTAGCGAGTTGCTTGTGGCGCATGAACTGTTTGTAAAGGGGTAGTTTCTCGTAGATGAAGTCCGGGTGAAGCCAGGGCTGAGCCATGCGCGTCGCTGCCATGTGCGTTAGTTCATTTAACGCGCGCAGTATGTAGTGGTCGGAATGTTCCTGGAAGTTCGTTTTAGTTCCCGTGGCAGACTCTGAAAAGAGATAAGAAATTTTATGATTCAAATATTTTTGTTCGGCGCTTTACCAGTGTTTACGCAGTTAGGACCCGGGTATGTCCTAAAACTACGAACGGGACCACCGGAGGATGTGCAGCAGCATCCCTGCAGTGCGTCATCATCGTCATCATCATCATGTCCAGCAGTGGACGTCTTTCGGCTAACATGATGACGCAGTTAGCCAGATAATTATGTTATATTCCTATTTTGCATAAAGGCGCTATTAGGTAGGTAACAGTTCCGCAGGATGGCAGCTCCATTGGCGCTATTCTCGTATGTAATAGTATTTTTATCTACTCCAGCCACAGACATCAGAGAAAAGCAGACTCGCTGTATTAAGCCAGATGATTTTTCATATAGATGTCTCGTTGAATCCTTTAAATCCTTATTGTGCAAAATAAGTGAAGTGCAGAAATTGTTCGACTTAAATTTACTTTTATAAAATACATATGTTTAGCGATTTAGGCTGGGTTGCACCGACTTACGATCACAGACCGATCAACGTTAAATATAGGTATGGCGCCGGCAGCTTTCATCCCATAGAAACTTGTCAAACTTTCCATACATTGAAATTTTAACGAACACAGCTTACGATTACAGACGGTGTGGTGCAACCCAGCCTAAGTGTTTATTTTTTATTTAATCGTATGGCATTTATTTACGAACCGTGAGATCTTCGAGAAGACAAGTACGGTTGCCAGTTTTTGTTGCACTTTTAGCACCACCCAGGGGTCAAGTGTTGGGTAACGGTGGGTACTCCCTACGGATGTGGTGCAACTTCGACCCCCCTTTGTCAAGTGAGTGGGCAACTTGACTCTTAGAAGTTCTCAAGCCGCCCGAAGTCCTCTAACTTGGCTTAACGACTGCTGTCGTAGACAGCAGCCGGGATCAACGGTTTAACATGCCTTCCAAAGCACGAGAGCGCTCAGTTAGTAACCACTCAAAGTGGTCACCCATCCAAGAACTGACCTGCGCCCATATTGCTTAACCTCGCATACCGCACGCAGTACACGGGCGCCGCTGGGCCACGAGCGCTCTATAAGCTCTAAGTGTAGTAAGCACTCTTTTAAGTGTGAAAAGGTATCAGACAGTCAGAGTTACTTTATCACGAATCACGATATGTTTAGGTAATCACATAAACATATCGTGATTCGTGATCTTGAACGCAGTAAAAGCCGGGCCACACTGCTGCGTTGCGTTGCGTTTATGAATAGAATCAGGGTGACAAAATCGGGAGAATCTATTTATAAACGCAACGCAACTTTACGTTTGTATACAGGGTGATTCAGGAGACGTGAGCAAGACCAACACTGCATACATAGTAATTGGCAATGAATCGTTCACCATTGTATTTAAGTGAAACTCCCATACCTTTTTCCTATATTTTAATTTTTGTTAAGTTAAAGTTTAATTCTCTACAATCATGGTCACCCTACAACGACTGGTTTATAAAGATTAAGGCTGGGTTGCACCGACTTACGATCACAGACATACGTAGTATCTTCTTAGTAGTTTGTGTCACAGACTGATCAGCGTTAAATATGGCGCTGGCAGCTGTCATCCCATAGAACTTGTCAATCTTTCCATACATTCAAATTTTAACGAACACAGCTTACGATTACAGACGGTTTGGTGCAACCCAGCTTAAACCTCTAACTGTTATGACAGCACTTTAATTACGAAGAAAGTAAATTTTCACATTGAGTGAGATACGATATTTCAAAAGTAATCGGACTCAAATAACATTCAATTTGAAACGGATCACTTGACTGAAGTATTCTGATTGTAGGGTGAACATTAATTTCGTAAATAATTTAAAACATTTTGTTTTAAACACCAAAGATAAATAAACGTTAATTTCACTAATAGCGGTACGAAGCAGTAGCTTATGGTCTACTGAATCCGTAGTGTTGAGCTTGCTCACGTCTCCCGAATCACTCTGTATATCTTTGACGCAACGCAAGCAGTGTGGCCCGGTTCGAATGCAAAACGAATTACGGCTGTCAGCAGGCTGTGCTATTTAGTTAATATTCAATAATTATGCTCTTTGGTACTAGTCATGACCCATGTATAATCTGTTGCATATCATATTTTAAATGAAGGGTACACGAAAAAAACATATCTAGGTAGTCCGTATAAATATCGAAACAAAAAGCAACCTTATTAAAAATGTCATAAGGTTCAAACTGGCTTATAGTTTTCTAAGGACATGTTCTATCCGTGTACCCTTCGATATAAGAATGTTGAAAGTTACTTGTCCTATTATCCGGTAGATGTCGCTGTTACGGTGGAGCCGATTCTACATCGCGCGAACTTTTGTTTCCCGTGGTTTCTATAAAGGATTAGAAATATCATTCGTTTTTTATGGTTTAAGGCTTGGCCAGACAGCGTGCACGGCCCAATGCGGACGTCGCTTAGTGTGACCGCTGCGCACCGGAATATACGGTAACAGGTTAGCGACCGTAGCGGGACGTTACTTTACCATATATTCCAGATCGCAGCGGTCGTGCTTGGCGGCGTCCTGTTGCGTCGTCCACGCTGTGTGACCAAGCCTTAAAGCACGGTTATAAATCCTCAAAAAACCGGCTAAGTGCGAGTCGGAGTCGCGCACTAAGGGTTCTGTACTATTATCTATACAACATTAGACACTTTACTATAACCTTTTTAAATTAAATTTAAATAATAATATTTTTAACCCAGCGCCTGAAAAACACAATAAGCAACTAGTTAAAACTTTTTTGGATGGGAGCTCCCTTAAAAAAATATTTTATTTTGTTTTTAGTATTTGTTGTTATACCAGCGAAAATTTCAACTGTCCAACTATCACGGTTCATGAGATACAGCCTGGTAACAGACGGACAGACAGACAGACGGACAGCGGAATCTTAGTAACAGGGTCTCGTTTTACCGTTTGGGTACGGAACACTTAAAAACAAACCGGCCTTTACGGTAATAAGTGTTATAACCGTGGGTCCGATTAACCCGGCAAACTTTAATCACAGAACGAAAAAAAAGGGTACACAGAAAAAAACATGCCTCCGTTTAAATTTCAAAACAAAAAGCAAACTAACTAATAATGACATAAGGTTCAAACTGGCTCAGAAATTTGAACGGACTAGACATGTTCTATCCGTGTACCCTTCAATATAAGAAAGTAGAAAGTTAGTTCTACTATTATCCGGGAGATGTTGCTGTTACGGTCGAGCCAATTCTACATCGCGCGAAAGTTTTTTTTCCCGTGGTTTCTATAAAGGATTCCAAATATCATTCGTTTTTATGTTTTAAGGCTTGGCCAGACAGCGTGCACGGCCCAATTTGTACGCCGCTTAGTGCGACCGCTGCGCGCCGGAATATACGGTAACAGGTTAGCGACACTAGCCGGGACGTTACTTTATCATATATTCATCGCAGCGGTCGTGCTTGGCGGCGTCCTGCTGCGTCGACCACGCTGTTTGACAAGTACGGTTACAAATTCTCGAAAAACCGGCCAAGTGTGAGTCGGATTCGCGCACGAAGGGTTCTGTACTGTCTGTATTTATTTTATTTTGTTTTTTACTACGAGTATTTGTTGTTATAGCGGCAACAGAAATACATCATCCGTGAAAATTTCAACAGTCTAACTATCACGGTTCATAAGATACAGCCTGGTGACAGACGGACAGACAGACAGACGGACGGACAGCGGAGTCTTAGTAATAGGGTCCCGTTTTACCATTTGGGTACGGAACCCTAAAAACAGTTTTATATTAATGTATGGAAATATATTAGTTTTCTCCTTAGTGCATTAAGAGGGTGCCGCGCGAATGAAAAATTTCGAATTTAGGTATTAGCCAGCCGTCGGCCGGCACTTGTCTATACGCCAACACTCACAAACTTTACAGAGCTAAGAGAGCGGAGTAAAATATAATTATTTAGTATTTTTGCTTAGAGACAATTAATGTAATTATATGATCATCATCATATCACCCGAAGCGCTCGTGGCCCAGCGAAGATACCCGAAGTACGTCCACTGCTGGCCTCCCCCAAAGTGCCACAATGACGGATCCTGCGCCACCCGGAAAATTAAATAATAAAATAATAATGTAATCATAATAGTAATAAGAAAAAACAAGAGAAGTACCTTGGTTTAATATTAGATAACGGCCTAACATGGAAAGCGCACATAAAACAAATTAAATCCAAGTTGTCTTCTGTTCTGGCATCCATGAGAAATATTGTTAAGTGCATTCCGATTTATGTACGCTACAATATATACAACTCACTAATTAAATCACACTTGAACTATCTTATTGAAATATGGGGCAGTGCCTACAAAACAAATCTTAGAGAAGTTCAAATTGCTCAAAATAAAATAATAAAGAAACTTTTCCATCTGGACTATCTGACGCCTACCACAACTGTATATTCAAAAACCAAGCTAATGAGCATTCATCAACTTTACGTCTATAATACCGCTACACTAATTAGAAAAATTCTACACAAAAAAATACACTGTGTAACCACTTTTAGCACAAACAAAGAAAGAGGCAAACGAACTTTTAGAAGTTCTAATAACCTATCCCTAACTTTTCCGCGAACTAAAAATTTTGGCAACAAAAATATAACATACCAGGGTGCGCGTATGTACAACGATTTACCAAAACATATTAAAGATGCACCAAGTTTCTCACTTTTTAAAAAGAAATTAAAATCTTTTATATTTAATAAAATCCCCGTTACTTAAATACGGCCCTGGCAAAACCAACGTCTTACCTCGAGAGTAGCAACCGACCGGGCGGTACTACTATTTACTATCAAAATGTATCCCTACCCACCATTCCTTTTAAATAATCGCTCACTATATTTGTATAACGAAACCATTTGTACAACATTTGTATATAATATTAAGTGATGATATTTACATAGCTGTGTATTACCTACTGTGTACGTATATTTTTATCCGTGTATATTGTTTGTAAACGCTCACGAATAAGCATTTCTTTTTAAAATTTTAAAATTACTCATTAAGTGAAATGTAATATTTCTTTTGAGTGAAATAAATGTCTTTAACCAGAATTAGTAATATACTTTGAAAGTAGTCATTTTTATATTCCGACTTGATAAGACTTAAACATTTTGAAGTATTGGCTTTCTAATACTCGGACCAATTTTTATTTTATATGTAGACATTTTTATATATCGCCATATTTACTTTTAGTCCAACGACGCATAAACCTATGATGGGTTTTATATTCCGACTTGATAAGACTTAGACATTTGTATACTTTGAAAGTAGTCATTTTTATATTCAAACTTGATAAGACTTAAACATTTTGAAGTATTGGCTTTCTAATACTCGGACCAATTTTTATTTTATATGTAGACATTTTTATACATCGCCATATTTACTTTAGTCCAACGACGCATAAACCATATGATGTAATAGATTTGTCGGCCTGTTTAGCCTAGTTAGTAGTGCCACTGCCTCCGAAGCTAGGGGTCCCGGGTTTAAATCCCGGTAAGGGCATTTGTTTCTGTCGTGAGCAGGGACATTTGTTCCTGAGACTTGGATGTTTTCTATGTATTTAAGTATATATCTATTAAATATATCGTCGTCTAGTACCCATAACACAAGCCTTATTGAGCTTGCTATGGGACTAGTTCGATTTGTGTAAAAATTGTCCCCTAATATTTATTTATTTATGTAAAAGTAAGTAGGCTTACTTATCTGCATATCTGGAAAAGAATAAGTGATACACGAAAGCAGGAAAAACAACAATTTTGAAATTTTGTAGGAAGGTGTGTTCTATAAACCGGTACATAAAAATGATATGATATTAGTAAAATATAATATTAAATTAGAGGGGGGGGGGCACCCCATACATAAAACAGGGCGCAGAAACAAATTTTTGTAATGCATATAAGCGTGTGGGGTATCAATGGATAGGCTTTTGAAAATGATATAGAGGTTGCAAAAAGAGTTTTCCAATTAAGTCAACCTTTAGGGAGATATGAGCGTCAAGGTCGTAAGAATTTTCTTTTTGTTTTTCCACTCCAGTAAGGATTATTTTTCTTGTTACCGATCTTTCGCTCTCAAAAAACAGCAAAAATACTAAAACGTATGTAAATCCTTAATTTATAATATAACACCGTTAACTCGACACGTCAAACCATACAACTAAACTAAATTGCGCCTAATTATTTTAGAAGAGCTATTTATTTTATCTGTTTTCCAACTAAAACCATCAGGGCGTTTGTGCTAATAAAAGCTAAAAATAGCGTCAACAATCAGAAGGAATTATGATACCTCGGTTTTGACATAATGAATCGTCAACTTGTTTACAATTCTGCTATGCTTTAAGTTAAATTTCTTGACCCGCTGTTATACTCCCAATTGGCTGAAACTTAAATCGTAGAATGGCGTATGAGGATTAAACCACCCCGTTTCATAGACCTTACTTGCACTTCCTTACTAGCTTCCGATTTAATATCCCTTTGATGGAAGATCATCGGCGCAAAAAGTACACTTATAATATATATATATATAAGTGAATCCAGATTATATACTATTAGCATACAAATCATCTTAACCTGTTCAGACGTTTTTGCGTGATTCAGTGACAAACATCCAAATATAATTTCGCATTTATAATATTAAGTAGTGGGATTATGGTATAAAGTGAGTGGACATGAAGTGAACGGCAAAAGTAACATTGTAATTGCATGTTTTTATATAGGGTTACGAAGGTATATATGTAGTTTTTGAATCTAGAAAACGGGACAGAAATTTGGGTTTAGAGTCACAGTCACTTAATGGAATAAATCATAATAGTGTTTAAAATTTGAAGAGACTGTGGTGGCTGGCGCGCACACTGGGCAGCTCCGCGGCGCAGCGCTTGCGATTACTTTTTTTCAGTTTCTATCTTAAGATTTCACAAATTTTGAATGAGAATGTTTTTCCTTTGTCGTCAAGTATATGCTTACCAATTTTCATACCTGTAACTCATGGATTATAGGAGTTCCCATACGAAATTCAACCCCTCTTTTAACCCAAGTATGCACAATTTTTATAGCCTATAACCTGACCGGTTATTTACTCGACAGATATTTAGGTTATTTAGGACGGCATCTTGTGTCTATATGTCTTTCTTTATCTTTCTATTTATGTGGTATACGTGACTGAATATTAAGTAATAGGGTTACAAAGTTACACATGTAGATTTTATATCTAGGAAACGGGACCGAAATTTGGGCACAAAGTACAATATATATACTGAGATAGAGATATCAGTGAAATACTCCACATATATCGTAGCGCTGCTGTGTATTTAGTAAGAACTAACCGCACGACTGCTGCATCTCTGTCACTCCAATATGCAAGTGCGATAGAGATAACACCTAGCGACATCTGGTGCAAACAAGTTAAACTAACATTTCCACAGAAAAATTCGTACTTCGAGCTGAAAGGCCCCTGAATTTGGGTTCAAGGTCACAGTTAGGTACTTAAACAAACTTACAAATGTCAATTCATAAATGCCAAATGGTTGAAGTAACAAATAGGGATGTTGACTGATGATCAAATCAGCAACTTTTAATGAAACGTCAAAAACGCTCTGTAAATATGAAGTTTGTAGGGAAATAGCAACAAGTGACGTCACGCCTTTTCTATGATCAAATAGCGTCCATTTATTGTTCTTCACGTATTTAAAAATCATTAACATAGCAAAAATAAGTAGAAGCGTGATATTTTCCGAGTATTTTCGTGAGATTTATTCATTGGCAATATAAAAGTAATTTATTTTTATTGTTGTCAACATCCCAATTACAAGGTATAACTGCTAGGGTATTAGTTATGTATGTTTTACCGCAAATAGCATCAGTCATGAACGTGGTCATGTATTTCCAGATGGGGAAGTCGCCGGCCCCGACCTGCGCGCGCATCAGGTCGGCCATGGTGCAGCTCTTCTTGTCAAACATTGGCACCAACATATTGAGGTTTTTTATGCTGAAGAAAGGAGCGTTGATTTTACGACGTGGGCGCCAAACGTTTACTGAAATTAGTGCAGATTGTGATTAGTAAGAATTAAAAACTTATTTTATTAAAATAAATGTTATTCTAAATAAAACGAACAGAACACACTCTTAGTTCTCGTGAATATAATTTATCATAACGTTAGAAGGTAGTTATGGCTAGAAATGGATATAATATATGTATTCGTAAAATAAAATAATAACATTCTTAGTATAAGCCTTACTACCCATTGAATAGCTACACCCTCTGACCCCATCATAGCATTAAATCAACTTGACGGTACCAAATTACAGGTCATATACATACAATATATTAAGTAAAATTTTAAAACCTATAATGGAGCTGGATGATAAACGACTTGCAAAGTTTGATAAAGTACATCATTATTACTTGTACATACATGGACTCAGGTGATGTTTATGCAAGGCTTGTAATACAAAAGAAGGCGCGCAAAATCATTTAAACAGAAATTAGTATTTGTAATTCAATGCTTCTTTTATATTATAAGTAAGTCAGGTGTATTCTTACCTGGAGCTACTAATGAGCAGTTACCAATCGCCATCCGTAAGTGCTTTATTGTGAACTCATCTTTGTCCAGACAAACCTTAGACACCATATCAATGGCCGTAGGGTTTGTGATACCTGTTTGACAATAAAATTAAGTCATAGTATGTCAACTAAGTCATTGTCATAAGTAGCTGGACACTGTAGCTTGAAACCTACAAAGCGAGGCGCAGCGTCGTTGCGAAGCGGGGGGCGGGGGTGGTTTTGCGATAAAGCGAACGCGGTCCGGGGCACGTCGCACCAGGGGCCTTTTATCTCTAAGTACGAATTTTTGTATGGAAATATTTGTACCAGATGTCACTGGGTGCTATCTCTATCGCATGTGCATATTGAAGTGACAGAGATGCAGCGTTCGTGCGGTTAGTTCTTACTAAATACACAACGGCGCTACGATCTATGTGGAGTATTTCACTGGTATCTCTATCTCAGTATATATATTGTACGTACTTTGTGCGTCGCACCAAAAAACCACGCGGTATTCGGTAGCGCGGTAGGGCGGAGGCGGTGTGGGTGGCATATGAAGCAGTAACCAACAGTCGACGGTTTCAGAAAGATCAAAAATACAAAACCGCCTACGCTCCGCACCGCGCCGAGCCCACTATGTCTGTCCGCCAAAAATAAAAAATAAAGAAGCGACATAAGCTCGCGTCACTGAAGAAAATTTTATTAACTCAAGTTTTATTTGCACGATTGAGCACGGGTCGAGCTCTGCATGGAGTATTACTTTTAACTAGCAGAGATGAGTGAGTTGCGACGCTCTCAAAAGGCACATTCGCGGCCCACGTTGCGATGTTTGCACGGCTGCCCGTGCGTTGATAATACTAGGTCTAGTCTCAGAAGAGCAGCAAAAGCCGCCGTCTAGACGCCAGTGGATAGCGGAGCGATGAGTGGTCATGCCATGGTGTGTCCTGAATTGAACTCTATCAAATGTATGCACTACCGCTCTCATTTTGCAGCCTGCTCCAGACGTCCACGTTGTGGCCTAACAGTCGGTGGTGAATAATAAAATGTACATAACATATCACGGGTGCCGTCAGACCCTTAAACAAAAGCGCGTACTAATTAATTCTTGGTTTCTTACGCAACAAATATTATTGTAAAATATTCTAAGTACCTAAATATTATTTGTGAAATCATTGACGCAAGCAGTCCCTATTTTAAACAAAGGTACGGCTAGTTTTTAATGTATACAGAAGACGGCTCGCGCGGGGCACGCATACTAAAATGCAACTTTGCCTGTCGCACCTTTGCCTCGCGCACGTCTATTGTTTGTTCAGGAAACTTAATGATTAGGTAACTAAGTTTCCTTCCTGATTATTCAGGATCCATGGTTATATATGGAACAACTTCTCTATGCTCAACATTATAACTTTGACACATTCGCTGCGCTCAAGATGTTAAATCTCTCGCTTACTCGACACTCAAAAATCAGCAATGCAGCAAAATACAACTTGCTCTGTTGTATTGTAATTGTAACTCATCTAATATTATATTTATAATATACTCATTAAGGATGATTCACAGTAAACCGTTCCGTGTCCGGGCCTGCCCGTTTTCTATGACAGCAAACGCAACGGCCGGCGTAATTCTCTAGAAGAAAACGGGCCGGCCCGGATACGAAACGGCCTACTGTGAATCATCCTTTACTCGTACTTACAGACGACTAGCTTATTGCCCAGCCATAGTCCCAAAACGCCACCTTGTTCGTTTGTCACTCGCCCTACTTTTTGTAAAGCGTTCATTCGATCTGAAATTAAATATATCAGAATAAATAAAATAAATGTAATGTAAATGATTTACGCATGAGCTGAAGTCGATATCCAGCAGGTACCTGGAACCTATGCTCATGCCACGCGACGATCACAAATGATCAATTCCTGCAGCACCGCAATGTTCTTTGCATCTTACAGAAATAAAACTTTTTTTAAGAAAATACCGTTAATGTGCCCTTTTGGTAACCTGGGTGTTTGCATAACAGGCAATAATTTTCGGCCAGTTACCGTAAAAGAAGAAAACGCGATTGCACTGAATTGCTAAAGTGAAGCATGCCAAATACTCTTCCTTGGAATCTGCGTACGACTTCGTCCCTGTTCCCATTGAGACGGCAGGACCGTGGGGCAGCGAGGCTCTCGAGCTTTGTAAAGCCCTTGGCGGTCTCCATTGCTGTCCAGCGTGGAAACGCCGCGAGCATTTTAGGGACCTTTGGATCCGGCCCGTCCCAGAGTGGAGTGTATTTTTTTTGTTTTTTATTATTATTGTTTCTAGTGTTAAGTATTCAAATAGGTGTTTTTTTTTTATCTTATTGTGTTCCTTGTTTTTTTTCTGTATTTGATTGTTTTATTTGAATCATTTTTATTCATTAAATATTTTTTCACCTCAATAGCTCGGAAAGACCTTTTCAGTTTCGCCATGTCCGTCTGTCTGTCTGCCTGTCCGAGGCTTTGCTCTGTGGTTGTTAGTGCTAGAAAGCTGCAATCTGGTATGGATATATATATATACTTCAATAAATTTCACAAAATCGTAAAAAAAACTTTAAAAAAATGAGGGCATGAATTTTTTTTTGCTTCAACCCTATGGCGTGGGATGTTGTTGGATAGGTCTTTCAAAATGAATAGAGGTCTTATTCAAACATTTTTTGATAAAGTAAACATTCTCGGAGTCAATATTCACTCCAAAAGAAAAAAATGTGTCCCCCACCCCTCTAACTTTTGAACAGCCCAAAAATAATGAAACCATATAAAGCTTAATAAAGACTTTCAATTATAATTTTTAAGAAAAAAAAACCGACTTCAATAGGGGAGTCCGGTGAAAGAATATTAATCTTAGATGGTGCACTCTTAGATTCCATACAATAAAATACAAAAATGGCTATAAGTATGTTTATAATGGTAGAAGACTAAGTACCCTCAATTCCTCATGAAATCATGGAAAAACCTTGCTTGCTTGACAAACAAAACGAAGAGAACAAATCGCCAAACGTGAACTACGCGTCGTTGAAGAGTTCCGTTCTGATCATCATCAGCAGTTCCACTTCATCAAATGTCACTTTTATGAATGAAAATGCTTGATTAGTTCATGAAAATACTAAAATCACTATTTGTGTGCCTTTCACATTTGAGGAGTTTCCTCGATTCCTAATGGATCCCATCATCAGAACTCGAGCATGACAAAAATCAATCGTGAAAATAGAACTTGCTTAACAAACACAGCTAGGAGGACAAATCGCCAAACGTGAACTTTTCGTCGTTGAAGAGTTCTGTTCTGATCATCATCAGCAGTTCCACTTCATCCAATGTCACATTTTTGGATGCAAATGCTTGACTTGTTGATAAAAACACAAAAATCACTATATGTTTGCCTTAAAGATTTGAGGAGTTCCTTCAATTCCTCATGGATCCCATCATCAGAACTGCCTTTTGACAAAAACGGGACCAACTTGGATATATATACATACAATAAAAAAAAGAATTTTTCAAATCGGTTAAGAAATGACGGAGTTATGGAGTAACAAACATTAAAAAAAAAAAAAAACATACAACCGAATTGATAACCTCCTCTTTTGAAATCTTGAAGTCGGTTAAAAAGTATAGCGGACATGATCAGTTAAGCCGTTTTTGATTTATCGTAAAAAGTCTTCACTTCTTAGTAAAGGACGTATGAAACGCTGCGAAAGTATTATCTTTTGCTTTTTATTGTTTTTTTTTAAAGTAAGGTCATTGGGCTACTACGGAACCCTACACTGAGCATGGCCCGACATGATCTTGGCCTATTTTATTATTCTTTAAAAACAGGTAGCAAAACTGCATTTTATCCACAAGAGTGCAAAGAATATTTGATATCCGAACGTGTTATTAGTCTTTTTTAAACAAGTAAAGGCCAGCCCCGACTGGACAATTTTCATTCTGGTTCAAAAATAGAATCCTGAGTGATGCGAGTGGTTCAAAAATAGAATCTTGAGTGAAGCGAGTGGTTCAAAATCAAAATCAAAATCAAATCAAAATCAAATATTTATTCTGCAAATAGGCCACAAGGGCACTTTTACAAGTCAAAGCATGAATTTATACAATTAAAAAAAAAACTGACAATCTTACTTAATAATAATGATTAAAAAATATACTGATTAACAATTATATAAAAATAAATTTACAAATATTAAGGACGTATTGAATACGATCTGTCCGAATAAACAAAAAGTACATAAAATTAATTTAATATCTCAGAGATGTATATGGTCTCTGAGCGTCTAAATACGATTAATAACAATTATTTAAAAGTCCTTAGAGATGTAAATGATCTCTAAACGCTAAAATTAAAATAAGTATACTTAATATTGTTAGAGATGTATAAGGTCTCTAAGCGTCAATAACAATAAAACTAATCCAGAACAGGATTATGTCTCTCGTCAATCTACATACAATAAAATAACACTAGTATTAAGGTATTTACTTTGCCCTTGCAAGCATGAACAGACCGGACTCCACAATTCAAAAATAGAATCCTGAGCGTAGCAGCTGTGTGTAACACAAAAAACAGAGTGCAAACAATTTTAAAGTACATAAGATTTACTGCCAATTTGTGTTATTTGTGTACTACTTAATATAATGGCTTATTTTACATATTTCACCAGTTTTTCTTATGTACTATTTTCTTCGCTTTAGTGAGGTCAAAAGATTTGTATTTCACACGGCTGCAAAGTTATTTTACGTCTCGTGTGTTGCAACACTCGCTACGCTCAGGATTCTATTTTTGCACCACTCGCTTCGCTCGGGACTCTATTTTCGAACCACTTACTTCGCTCGTGGTTCAACCATAGAATCCATTCGCTAGCTCGTAGTTCAACCCTAGACTCGGAGACGCGATATGTACATTATGTACCCCACGCATTGCTCAATGTGTCACAGACGTGCAGTGGCTGGGACACCATGGATTGTGTTGTCAAAAAAGTGCAGGCCGTTTTTCATCACACGCGACGCCTAATGATAAGCCACCGGTCTCTTGCGGTGGCAATGCCTGCCACCTGCTCTTCTTGAGCCGCCTTCATGGTCAGAGACGACGGTAAAATACCTTTTGGGGTGTCCTTAGTTCCTTGGAGCTTGGGACGGATGTTGGTGTGGGATGCTACCTGTGTAGACATACTGGCACTGTCCAACCTCCAACGGACTATACTGTAAAAGCGGGCGCAGCGACGGAAAACGCCGAAATTGTAAACCGTAACAAATATGTGGGCCCCGGCAGAGAGTACAATTTTGTACCTTTTGGCATCGAAACATGTCCATGGGGTCCCAGCGTGCACAAGTTATTTACTGAAATACAGGCCCGGCCTAGTTTGGAGTCTGATAGATAATGATGTACATGTACAAGCCCAATTTTGGTTAATAAATTATTTATATATTTGTATTTATATATTTGCAATTGCAAAGCATCAGGTTGACGTCACTGGTGACTAAAGCTAGGAACTTCCTTGTACAACGTATCGGCATTGCGATACACCGAGAAAATGCCGCTAGCATCCTCGGTACAATGCCTCAAGGGCCTGTTTTAGATTGAAGTTAGTTTATTATTATTTATCTACATCCATAACTACTTAACTTCCCTGCAACCTGCAATGTATTTACTGAAATATGAACAATTTACGGATGTTTTAACTACAAATTATGTAAAAACAAGGTTTATGCCTATAAATTGTTGTTGTAAGACTGTTCATTTTTTATAAGAGCGTAATTACGAAGTAATGAAGGTAAACTGGTATATTATTTACAATTTCAATTGGCTTCTAGTATACCTTGCTGCGAGGTGCATATTTATTTATACACAAGAGCAGAAAACCGTCGTAATAAGAGCCATGTTAAGAGCAAATGTGTTGATGAATCTAGACACGCGGCAGCGTGTCCAGCCAAGTTTAACCCAGGAACTGGCGGACAGCAGCCGTGTGTTATAGTACATGACCCGTTTGGAGTCACTTTTGACCCCCATTAACTACAAATCTACTTAACATCCACCACCACCACCATATCAGTGTCACGATGTAGCGCTGAGCGCACGCGCGAGACTGAATATAGGTTTAATAGTTATTGAGATATTAAATTCCAAAAAAACGGCATTTTTACCACTGACTGACTGACTGATTAGTAATCAAAAACCTAATCCACTTCCAGGTGACCAAGAAAGCTGAAATTTGGCATGCAGCTTGGTAATTACCTACTCTTGCAGTTTACAAATACATGCAACAAGTGCTCGACATACTTAACAACAAAGAATACGGTATCGGGATCTTACTTGATATGTCCAAAGCCTATGACACTGTGCAATATAAAATACTTTTAGAAAAGCTTTATGGGATAGGTGTAAGGGGCATAAGCCATAAATGGTTCGCATCGTACTTGGAAAACCGGGAACAATACGTCAGAGTACAGTATTATGATCATGATAACGGAGAAATTATATCTACAACTTCTGATACGCAAATTATAAAAAATTCAATTCCACAAGGCAGTGTCGTTGGTTGTATCCTATTTATAATTTACATCAACGACCTACCTAAAGTAATAGATGAGTCTTGCGTGCTGTTTGCAGATGACGTATCTCTTCTATTTTCATGTCCGGACGATCAAAACCTAAACCAAACCCTAGACAAGACATTATCTAATGCACAGGAATGGATGGAAGACCACCACCTAAAAATAAACTTTGCTAAAACAAAATTAATTCAGTTTAGGCCATACCAGAAAAATCCCTTAAATATAAACTACATATTTAATGGTATCGCGCTAGAGTGTGTAGACAATTTTACGCTCTTAGGCTTAGATATTGACACCAACGTCAATTGGAAGGCACACGTGCAAAAAGTAAAAACTAAAGTTTCTCAATTTATTTACGCCCTGCGAGAATTAAAACAAGCCACAGATTTTAATACTGCTCTTATGGCGTATTACGCGTTCGTTTCCTCCCGCCTTAGCTACGGTATATTACTATGGGGAAATAGCACAAATGTAGATGATTTATTCATACTCCAAAAAAAGTGCATACGCATACTTGCAAACATTAAAAATACCGAAAGCTGTAAACCTTATTTCCAAAAGTACGGTATTCTCACTTTAACATCAATTTATATATTTGAAGTTTGCAAATTTGTTAGAAATTACCCTCAGTTATTTAATAGACTCGCCGACCAACCGCGACGATACGAGACCAGGTATAAAAATAAAGAAAATAAACTAGCACGCACTGTATTATCGAAACTAAAAATGCATAGTAATAGCCCTAACGTAATGTGTATAAAGATATTTAATAAAATTAGCAACGAGATAAAATGCCTTAGTTCTGGAAACATCTTCAACCACCATCTAAAGACGTTCTTGATAAAGAAGAGCTATTATTCGTTAAATGAATTCTTGGATGACAAAAATGAATAAATAAATAAATCAATTTTGTACCTACCTACACTGCATATTAACTTGATTTGAAGTAATCACTTGAATTAAATATTGTTATTAGATAAGTTAGTATATAAGTACTATTGTGTGCCCTGGCAGGGCGTCATGTACAGACTTTCTCAAAATGTAACCAAACACCAACATTATTGTACCTACATGACTATACAATGAATAAATGAATATGAATATGAATATGAATATAATTGTGTGTGTACACCAGAAAAATCAGAAAACAGTGATTTTTTTATTCGTTTTTTTTTATGCTAGTTACCTCAGAACTCCGCCATTTATTAACCGATTTGGAAAATTCTTTTTTTTGTAATGGTATATCTCAGGGGTAGTCCCATAGTTATCAGGTAAGAATCGAGGGAACTCTTCAAATATTTGAGGTGCATCTATAGCGATTTGGGTATTTTGTCTATACAAAACCCCTTAACCCCCTTAACTTGGCAGTTTTCTATGCAGTATGTTACAATACCATAAAAGCTGTTGGATGTGATTGTGGATATTTAAGAAAACTGCCAAATAAAGCTCAAAATGCATTTAGCCGCAGTAAATTAGTTTCACTGTAAACAATTTAGTGCCGGACTTGGCACCATTTCAGAGAATCTACTGAACTTGGCACCCATTTAGATCTCAATTCTTTTGTCGGTGAAGACGACAACCAAGCATCGCATATTCTTAATATTGAACTAGGCTCCCATTTTCACATTTATGGTTTTGATGGGATCTATCCTACACTATGTAACCAGCAACATTTGTATATTTATTTGTTTGTTTTTTAATTTCCTGCCTTGCACAGCTAAACTGTGGAATGAACTGTCGCCTGCGGTATTTCCGGACCCTCCAATCTTAAAGGCCGGCAACGCACTTACAACCCCTCTGGTGTTGTGAGTGTCCATGGGCGGTGCGGCGCTAATCGCTTACCATAGGCGATTCGTCTACTGGTTTGCCTCCTATATCAATTAAAAAAAATTAATCTCGAAAACTCTTACAATACAGGGTAATTACGTGACAGGGGCGAACAATCGATCTAGCTTAGTCTCATCTTCGGGAATACTCATATCCTCGCCCAGGTACTATCAAAACTTAATCTTTAAATACTCTTGTTCAGTAATGGCCCTGAAATACACATCTTAATTAGATCTATTCAATAAAGTTGTGAATATAACCCAAAGTTTTGTCTGTGCGCCTTATCAGGTCTATCAATATTTGAAATTCAACTTTAATCTATGACTGAAAACCGCAAATCGGTCAAGCCGTTTTGAAGATAAATGGGAAACATACAACCGAAGAACCTCACCCTAAGTGCATAATCAACTTCTCTCTGTCGTGGGCATAAAATACAGAAATATGCTTGTATTAACAATACCTATATAACTATACATATAATAATATATAAATTGATATTAAATATATTGAAGATTCGTTAACTACGCATGTTCAGCTTGAAACGCACAGAGCCCAGCGCAGCGTCGTTGCGGGGCGGTGGCGGTTTTGCGGTAAAGCGAACGCTGTCCGGGGCACGTCGCACCAAAAAACCGCGCGGTATTCGGTAGCGCGGTAGAGCGGAGGCAGCGTGTGTGACATATGAAGCAGTAATCGACAGTCGACAGTTTTGGAAACATTAAAAATTAAAAACCGCCTCCGCCCCGCACCGCGCCGCGCCCGCTCTGTGCGTTTCGAGCTTTTCTCAGCCATACCTTACAGTGTTAACTATTTATTAAGTCATCATCATACCTAGATATACATTCGTGGAAATCGCGTACAAAGAATACGGGTCGGTAATATACCGTCATATATTCCTAAAATATTACAAGGTTTTACAGTTTTTTAATCCTGTCATAATCTTTATTTAATTTTACATTTAAACTGCAAAAATAACAGTTAAAAAATTACGTTACCGGGTTTAAATCAGGCTCGTAAAAACAACTTTAACGGAGCGAGATATCGCAAAAAACGTCATTTTGGTAATTCATATTTTTATGATAGGATCCCGGAAATTACATACATAGTTGGGTATAGTTGGGTTGGGTGATAGTTTGGTAATAGTATATTGTGTAACTATAAATAAAATAAATAAATATTGGGGGACCATCTTACACAAATCGACCTAGTCCCAAACTAAGCAAAGCTTGTACTATATGGGTACTAGACGACCATATACATACTTATATAGATAAATACATACTTAAATACATAGAGAACATCCAAGACCCAAGAACAAAATATCCGTGACAAATCCACAAATTATGCCCTGGCCGGGATTCGAACCCAGGACCTCTAGCTTCGGAGGCAGTGTCATAAGAAAGCATTGTTGCGGTTATTAAATTCAGGATGACCCGAAATGTTTGACCGCGAGCGTATACGTATACATACACCTTTGGATTTATTTTCATTATATATATATGCAGGTTTCCTTACGATGTTCTCCTTCGCCAAAACGCCAACGGTATGACATCGGGACATAAGTTGTAAAACTCATTAATATGAGTTGGGATTCGAACCCACGACCGCCGCTTGACAGCCCCATGTCTGAACCACTAAGGCTACCGTAACCTTTAAATTTGTTATTAATTGACCCTTCGTTAGTAGAAATAAGTTGTCCTCATATTGTTGTTATGTATCTAAATAAAAATTACCTTCGTGGCTGCCGATGGACATGTACGCGTGACCTATTATCGGCAAGCTGTTCGGAAAGAAAGGTATCTCTCCGGCAAGCCGATAGAACTTCCTCCGGGCCCATCTATAATAGCAGCCTAACGCCGCCAGCAGAAGTATAATTTGCCAGAACATTCTTAATTGTACCTAAAAAAAAAATAGTATCCATGAACCTTTAGATAATTTTAAAAATGATCAGGTAATACACAATACACATACACACTCACGTAAAACACACACTATGTCTAACTATTAACTTAAATTGTCTTTGATTTATATGTTAAGTATAACTAATTAATCTTAGCAAATATCGCTTTTTTATGTTCCGCGATACGGTTACGGCCAAGTGCAGGGACTGGTACTTAAAGCCCGACTAGTTACTTTATAACCCTGACATAGTTGCGCTGCAAACCACTACGTATAGTAATAATATGCATCTCCACTATGGGGCATTGAATAATAAAGTCTTGCTTCATTATAATAATATAATATAATAAAAATCCAATTTAACAATATTTTGTATAGCACGCAAAGTGACCGCTTAAAGCACGGCGCGGAGCGGGGCGGAGGCGGTTTTGCATTTTTGATCTTTCCGAAACTGTCGACGGTCGATAACTGCTTCATATGTCAAATATCACACCACACGCCGTCTCATCTCTACCTTGCTACCGAATACCTACCACGCGGTTTATCTGGTGCGAAGTACCCCGGACCGCGTTCACTTTACCTTGCTACCGAATACCTACCACGCGGTTTATCTGGTGCGAAGTACCCCGGACCGCGTTCACTTTACCCACAACCGCCTCCTCACCGCTACGACGCTGCGCCGCGTTCTGTCCGTTTCAAGCTCTAGGTATATCAAATGAAATACGCTTGAAAGGATATGTGTAATTTTTTGACAGCGTTAATGGGGCGTCGTACTATTGGTCCGGAAATTAAACCGCTCCGGTTTGAACATATTCCCCGCCCTTGAAAGCTCGTGACGCTTCCAAGATTCTGTGGCGTCTGGAGACGGAAGTAGGTAGATGCGATGGATGGCTCGACAAACGATGACTCGAGCTGTGGAGATGTTGGCTACTCGAGGGATGCCATCTTGGCCTGAGAAGAGTTTTGCAATTCCGCCGAGACTCAGGTTCTGTGGCGATGAATGAATCTCCTTTAGTAGGACAAGATCATTTGGTTTGAAGTCCTTGCTGCAGTTCATGCAGGGATGTATTCGGAACTAGAACGCTTCCAAAAGTGTTGCCGGATAGGTCACCTTAGATTCAAAACTGCAATGGCATGCGCATATTGCCACGCTGGCCGGCAAACTTAGTTCTGCGGCCTATGCAGTAAGACGTACTAGACAGTTAACTAACGTTGAGACGGCCAGGCTATAGTGTATTATAGTTACTTTCATAGTGTTATGTCCTATGGAATCCTGTTGTGGAGTAATTTTTAAGAAAAAAAACCGACTTCAATGGGGGAGGTCGGTAAAAGATTATTATACTTAGATGGTGCACTCTTAGATAGATATACAATAAAATAAAAATGGCTATAATATATGTTTATAATGGTAGAAGACTAAGTACCCTCAATTCCTCATGGAATCATGAAAAAAACCTTGCTTGCTTGACAAACAAAACGAAGAGAACAAACCGCCAAACGTGAACTACGCGTCGTTGAAGAGTTCTGTTCTGATCATCATCAGCAGTTCCACTTCATCAAATGTCACTTTTATGAATGAAAATGCTTGATTAGTTCATGAAAATACTAAAATCACTATTTGTGTGCCTTTCACATTTGAGGAGTTCCCTCGATTCCTAATGGATCCCATCATCAGAACTCGAGCATGACAAAAATCAATCGTGAAAATAGAACTTGCTTAACAAACACAGCTAGAAGGACAAATCGCCAAACGTGAACTTTTCGTCGTTGAAGAGTTCTGTTCTGATCATCATCAGCAGTTCCACTTCATCAAATGTCACATTTTTGTATGATAATGCTCGATTTGTTGATAAAAACTGAAAAATCACTATATGTTTACCTTTAAGATTTGAGGAGTTCCCTCAATTCCTCATGGATCCCATCATCAAAAATCGAGCATGACAAAAATAAATCGTGAAAATAGAACTTGCTTAACAAACGCAGCTAGGAGTACAAATCGCCAAACGTGAACTTTTCGTCGTTGAAGAGTTCTGTTATGATCATCATCAGCAGTTCCACTTCATCCAATGTCACATTTTTGGATGAAAATGCTTGACTTGTTGATAAAAACACAAAAATTACTATATGTTTAATAATAATGGGGGACAATCTTACACAAATCGACCTAGTCCCAAAATAAGCAAAACTTGTACTATGGGTACTAGACGACGATATACATACTTATATAGATAAATACATACTTAAATAAAATGCCCTGGCCGGGATTCGAACCCGGGACCTCTAGCTTCGGAGGCAGAGTCACTACCAACTAGGCTAAACAGGTCGTCAGGTTTGCCTTTAAGATTTGAGGAATTCCCTTAATTCCTCATGAATTCCATCATCAGAACTGCGTTTTGACAAAAACGGGACCAACTTGGATATATATACTTACAAACAAGAAATGAATTTTCCAAATCGGTTAAGAAATGACGGAGTTACGGACTAACAAACATTAAAAAAAAAAACAAAAAAAAACATACAACCGAATTGATAACCTCCTCTTTTGAAATTTTGAAGTCGGTTAAAAAAGCGGCTGACATCCAGACCGTCTTCGTGCTACAGAAACGAGCTGTACGCTCCATCTACAAACTTAAGGCAAGAGAATCTCTCAGAGAAAAATTTAAGGAGGCAAATATTCTTACTGTGGCATGTCAATACATTCTTGAAAATACGTGGGCTGTTCCGAAAGTTTTTAGCTGCTCTCACTCTATTCATGCCATATATGTTTTAATGATACCATTATGCGGGTAATTTCAATACAAATGTGTTGGGGTGAAATTGTTGATGAAAGTCGCTTGGGTTCTTTTTCAACAGCCCTATCTAATATGCGATGAACGGGTCACAATACCAATTTTGTGTTGCGGGCCAATTTTGATTAATACGTCACCACAACTAAACGAAATTTTATACACGCAAACTATGAATCTTCCCTGTCTCTACCCTCGTAATCTATTTCGATTGCATGAAAATTAGCGACAATGAGCATGTGTGTCGAATATTAGTCTAGGTCGCGAGACTAGGGACTGGTCATCATCACAAAAAAAACTTAAATTAAATAAAATCATTTAGTGATTTTACATGAAAATCAGCAAAACTAAGTTAGGAAGTCATCCCGGGCAGTTTCCACTACAGCTGTTAGGGATTTAGTTGCCAAAACTATTTTTAGGTATCAAAAATAGTACTATTTTCGCAATTTTTTAAAAGCCCATACTAAAGGCCTTTTGGTAAAAGAAATGTTGTGAAAAAAATACTTGCTACTTACTAACGATTTTATCTCAGATCATAACTATTGAAATTACCCATATAATGGTGTAAATAAAAAATATATCGCATGAATAGAGTGAGAGCAGTTAAAAACTTTCGGAACAGCCCACGTATTATGTATGTTCAAAAAAATATTCAAGAATTCAAACTTGACAGTGACATCCACGACTACAATACTAGAAGTAAACACAAGATTTCAGTGAAGGCCAGTCGTCTCCGGAAGGTTAGCACGTCGTTTGTGGGGAACTGTATACGATTTTATAATAACATACCCATCGATATAGTTAATTTGCCACTCAGTAAATTTAAGTCTCATACTCGTATTAAACGTTATTTGCTAAGCCAGGCCTATTATACTGTCAACGATTTCTTAAATGACAAAAATGCTTTTAAGCCAGTGATAGTTAAATCCTGTTAGTTTTAATATACCTATGCTTCACTTAGCATATTTCCTTGTATAGCTGTTTCGTTGCATTTTATGAAACATGATGCTGTTTCTCGCCGAAGTGTCATTTAAATCTTTGATATTATTAATGTCCGGCAGCCTGAATATGTCATGCTCGCTTAAAGGGCTTTGCTTACGGTGGCGTCGTTGATCGGGGTCGCCACCTTCCCTAACAGATGGTCGAGGGAGGCGATGGCTGAGATACGCGTCATACTCGTGATCGGGTGCTGTTTGTGGAGTCCGGTCTGTGGGCATAGTAAATACCTTAATACTGGTGTTATTTTATTGTAGATTGACGAGAGACATAATCCTGTTCTGGATTAGTTCTATGTTATTGACGCTTAGCGACCTTATACATCTCTAAGAATATTATATTAGTGCTGTTTTATTACTTACTAGCATTTGCCCGCGGCTTCGCCCGCGTGCTCTAAGCATACTTTTTAAAAAGAAGGGTTCCGTACCGACACCACCACCACACCACCACCACCACCACCACCAGTCCATATTTAAAACCACTATAGGAAACTCACGGCACTTAAGTCCTTTTGTTTGGGCAAGACGGTTTTTCAACCATATCGCAAAAAATGGTAAACCTATCTTGTTGAAACCAAAAGCCGATGAAAGTATTTACTAATTAATATGCACCATCTAAATTTATTTAGAATCTTAAACTTCATAGTTTGGAAATTAATGTAAGGGGACTCAATTTTTACGACTTAGACAGCTAATCTATACTAATATCATAAAGAAGAAAGATTTGATTGTTTGTTTGCATTAAATAGGCTACGAAACACTATTCTCGGGTGACATTGACATGGGCTATATTATATTTCAAAATATTAAGGATTATTACTTTTTTTATTTATTGGCCAAAATCTACGATACAAAATAGTACATTGATTCACCAGCGGAAACCTCAGGGGCTTAAAGTTACTAAAATTCCAATAATGTAACCCAAGGTGTAAAAAAATTCCAAAAATATTCTTGAAATCGCGTGCGCTGTGAAAACTATTGATGATAAAAAAAACTATTTGTTAACTATTTGTATGGGCCGAGCTGCTAGTATCTAATACTAATCTAAAGGTTGATTTAAATGGAAAAAATATAGGAACCTCTATGTCCTTTTTAAAAGCCAATCCATAGATATCCCACACATATGGTAACAGTAAACTTTTTTTACAACCCCTGGCATTTATGGAGTACCAAATTTTACCTCGGATTCGTATCAAGAGACCTCTCGGACACTCAAATATAGAGTTTGAACAAAATCGGGATGGAAATAAAGAAAATCAATATGGCCGCCACTTTTTCTATATTTTACATCGGATTCGTATAAGTAGACCTATCAGACTCTCAGATATCGATTTTGAATGAAATTGGGACATGAAGAAAATCAATATGGCCGCCATTTTTTCCAAATTTTACCTCGAATTCGTATTAAGAGACCTCTGAGACGCTCGGATATCAATTTTGAACGAAATCAGGATGGAAATGAAGGAAATCAATAAGGCCGCCACATTTTTCCAATTTTACCTCGGATTCGTATTACGAGACCTCTCGGACGCTCAGATATTGATTTTGAACGAAATCGGGACGGAAATGAAGAAAATCAATATGGCCGCCACTTTTTTCCAAATTTTATCTCGGAGTCGTATTAGGGGACTTCTCGGACGCTCAGATATCGATTTTAAGCGCAATCGGGACGGAAACGAAGAAAATCAATATGGCCGCCACTCTTTTCAAATTTTACCTCGGAGTCATATTAAGGGACCTCTCGGACCCTCAGATATCGATTTTGAACAAAATCGGAACGGATATGAAGAAAATCAATATGGCCGTTACTTTATGCAAAGTTTACCTCGGATTCCTAATAAGAGTCCTCTCGGACGCTCAGATATCGATTTTGACCGAAATCAGGAAGGAAATGAAGAAAATCGATATGGCTGCGAGTTTTTCCAAATTTTACCTCGGATAACTCGGATTCGTATTAAAAGACCTCTCGGACGCTCAAATATCGATTTTGAACGAAATCGGGACCGAAATGAAGAAAATCAATATGGCCGCCACTTTTTTCAAATTTTACCTCGGATTCGTATTAAGGGACCTCTCGGACGCTCAGATATCGATTTGAACGAAATCGGAACGGAAATAAAGAATATCAATATGGTCGTTACTTTATTCAATTTTTAAGTTTTCATGTCCGCAATACTAAATTTCAAAATCAATGCTAATTTCGAAATTAACGCCCCAAAAAACCATAAAAACGGCACCCATATTAATATTTAGACATTCCAACCCCCTCGCACCCCAACAGAGGGGATGGTGTATTTCGTCCTCCACGTGGGATTTTAAAATCATTGTTGTTTTCGTAGTCAGTGACCCGATAAACCATAGAAACAATACCCATATCGATTTTCAGAATTTGTCACCACATTTCCCCCTTTTAGGGGTTGATTTCTCAAAAAAACCTGAAAAACATGTTTACTCATTTATCGTTAGAAATACTCCTGTGATATTTCGAATAATAAGTTTCGAATTTGACATGGTATCATATGACTTGTTGTGGCGAAAACTACATGACTCATCCGTGCCTCACGACGTAACTTCTTTAGATATTGGTACGGCAGCCAAAGAAACTGTGTAAGATGGACGGGTGCATTCTCGGATGCATACGTCATGCAATGTGGAGTTAGGCAGGGGGGACTGAGCTCACCAAAGTTGTTTAATATCTATATTAATGGCCTGATCGAGGAGCTCAGCAGCGTACATGTCGGGTGGCCTATAGAAGATGTATGTGTTAATAATCTAAGTTATGCTGATGACATGGTGCTGCTGTGCCCCTCTATGGGAGCACTTATAAGATTGATAAAGATATGTGAACGATACGCCGAGACCCGTGGACTTAGGTATAATGCATCTAAAAGTGAGGTCCTACAATTTAAAGCAGGTAACAAATCCTATAAGATGCAGACTGTTACTCTTTGTGGAACTCCTTTGAAGAGACCTGATAAGTTTAAATACCTAGGTCACTGGGTCACTGAAACAATGACTGATGATGTGGACATCGAGCGGGAGCGCCGGGCGCTGTGCGTCCGCTGTAACATGTTGGTCCGCAGATTCGCACGTGCTAGTAAAGAGGTGAAATTAACTCTGTTTCAAGCATTTTGTCAAACCTTCTACACGTGCGGTCTGTGGACTAGCTTTACCAAGCGGGCGTATAGCGCTCTGCGCGTCCAGTATAATAACGCATTCAGGATGCTGTTTGGGCTTCCGCGGTATTGTAGTGCTTCGGCTATGTTCGCTGATGCTCAGACAGACTGCTTTTACGTTATTATGAGAAAACGGATTACCTCGCTCCTCAACCGCAGCCGCGGCAGCTCAAACAGCATCCTGAGTACGCCAGCCCACCGCTGAGATTCGCCGCTGGTGTGGTGGCATGCGCAGCTGCACGCGCCTGTCGGCGCTCCAACGCGCCGCTTTTAATTCTTTCATTTTACAAATACTAACCCTTAGCATAAGTTATTACTGTAACTACTAACAAAATATGGATCAAGTTGTCCGAAATAAACATTTTTTTTATTGAATTTTTATTTTATTTTTTTAATAAAATAGTCCAACTAATCTTGATTTTCCATACAAACCTCGGACCCCCATTTCACCCCCCTAGGGGTTGAATTTCGGAAAATCCTTTCTTAATACACCTCTAGACCTTATATGGAACCTACATACTAAAATTGGAATCTCTAGAAATAGCAGTTTGGGCTGTGCGTTGATATGTCACTCAGTCTGTCAGTTATTTCTTGCAATTTCGCACAAACTTTCAAAAGTTTTCATGTCCACAATATTAAATTTCAAAATCGAAGCCATTTTCGTAATTAACGTCCCAAAAAACCATAAAAACGACACCCATATTAATATTTAGACATTTCATCCCCCTCGCACCCCAACAGGGGGGATGGTATTTCACGTCCTCCACGTGAGATTTTAAAATCATTGTTGTTTTCATTATCAGCGACGTAATAAACCATAAAAACAATACCCATATCGATTTTCAGAATTCGTCACCACATTTCCCCCTTTTAGGGGTTGATTTTTCAAAAAACCTGAAACACGTGTTTACTCATTTATCGTTAGAAATACTCTCCCAAGTTTCGAATAAAATAGTCCAGCTAATCTTGTTTCCCCATACAAACTTCGGACCCCCATTTCACCCCCTTAGGGGTTGAATATTGAAAAATCCTTTCTTAGTGCACCCCTAGACCTTATAAGGAACCTACGTGCCAAATTTGGAATCTCTAGGACCAGCGGTTTGGGCTGTGCGTTGATATGTCAGTCAGTCAGTCAGTCAGTCAGTCAGTTTCTTCTTTTATATATTTAGATTTTAATTTTGACACTTAGAGACCATTTACATCTCTAAGGACTTTGAAATAATTGTTATTAATCGTATTTGGACGCTCAGAGACCACATACATCTCTGAGATATTAAATTAATTTTATACACTTTTTTTTATTCGGACACAGATCGTTTTCAATATATGCCCGTAATATTTGTAAATTTAGTTTCATTGAATTGTTAATCAGTATATTTTTTAATCATTATTATTATGTAACATTGCCAGTTATAAATTGTATAAATTCACACTTTGACGTGTAAAAGTGCCCTTGTGGCCTATTTGCAGAATAAATATTTGATTTTGATTTTTTGATTTTATGCTCGAGCCGCTGGAATCTGTCGGGACAATTGAGGTTGCGGTCCAACAGTTACAGACCTGCCGACTAAGAAGTGTCCAGGGGTGAGAGGAGTGAAATCTTGGGGGGAAGAGCACAAGCAATAGCCTCGATCTGACAGAATAAGAAAGATAGTTCTTCGAATGTCGAAGTTTTTATAAGTTTTGTATGAGAGCCCCCTTAAATATTTATTTTATTCTGTTTTAGAATAGAATAGAATTTATTTGCTTAAACATGGTTAGTACAAGTAGGTGGTCATTTTAACATTAAAATTGTTCGTTTCACATGTTTAGCCGAATATGGCATGCAAATTACTAATTCATTAGATTACGCTATATTATATATGAGACATTAATGCAATTACATTACTTACCTGCAATAATTGGATTACCCATTAAATTAAATATTCTCATTCAAATTTCAAATAATAATAATGTCAAGATGTTCTTATAATTGTACAGTCTATTACACAATACTATTATTCACCTGTAATACATAAATTGTTTTATTACTCAAGTTAGTCATTCATTATATTCTAAAAACTCTCTTACCCTATAAAAACATTTCTCTATCAACCATTTCCTTAAGTTTGTCATGAATAAGTTATCTTTTAGTTTTTTACTATTTGTTGTTATAGCGGCAACAGAAATACATCATCCGTGAAAATTTCAACTGTCTAACTATCACGGTTCATGAGATATAGCCTGGTGACAGACGGACGGATTGACGGACCAACAGCGGAGTCTTAGTAATAGGGTCCCGTTTTACCCTTTGGGTACGGAACCCTAAAAATGGTAGTCTATATTGCTTAAAAAAACATTTTTTAAGAACTCGTCGGTGGCAAACTATCGTACGTGTCGCCTCAAGGTAAGCGGTTACAATAGCCCATGGACGCTTGTAACTCCAGGGGTGTCACATCCACGCTACCGACCCTTAACTACACTACAGTTGCCACAATCCATTTGGGGGTGTGGAGCGTTCGTGGCCCAGCGGGTGCGGTATGCGAGGTTAAGCAATGTGGGCGCAGGTCAGTTCTTGGATAGGTGACCGCTTTGAGTGGTTACTAACTGAGCGCTCCCGTGCTTTGGAAGGCACGTTAAGCCGCTGATTCCGGCTGCTGTCTACGACAGCAGTTGTTAAGCCAAGTTAGAGGCCTTCGGGCGGCTTGAAAACCTCTAACAGTCAAGTTGCCCACTCACTTGACAAAGGGGGGTCGAAGTTGCACCACGTCCGTAGGGAGTACCCACCGTTACCCTACACGTGACCCCTGGGCGTTGCTAAAAGTGCAACAAAAACTGGCAACCGTACTTGTCTTCTCGAAGATCTCACGGTTCGTAAATGACCGTACTCCCCACGGACGTAATGCAACTTCGACCTTCCTTGTCAAGTGAGTGGGCATCTTGACTGTTAGAAGTTCTCAAGCCGCCCGAAGGCCTCTAACCTGGGTTTACGACTGCTGTCGTAGACAGCAACCGGGATCAACAGCTTAACGTGGCTTCCAAAGCACGGGAGAGCTCGGTTAGTAACTCAAAGCGGTCACCCATCCAAGAACTGCCCGCACGTTGCTTAACCTCGCATACCGCACCCGGTACCTGGCGCCGCTGGGCCACGAGCGCTCGAGCGCTCTCTTCGATGAGAGAGATGGTGAAAAATAAAATATGAGAGTTCGAAACACATTATGAAACATAATGCCCCCCGGTGTGTATTGGCCCAAGTGTCAAAATATGTCATAACTAGCATTTGCCCGCGGCTTCGCCCGCGTACTAAGAGTAATTTTTAACCGTCTACAAAAAAGAGGTTCTCTGTTTGACCCGTATGTATGTGTGCACGAGTGCACCTATGACTGGTTACTTGCAGTGGACTGGCAGGCCTGAGGCGAGTGGGAGAGGAGAGAGGCTTCGCGATTAACCTGCAGTGTCTGTTTTCCAGTGACTAACTCTCAGTTACGAGTGTTCGTCTACCAGTGTGGAGTGTTCGACTACCAGAGTCCCAGTGACCGTGCGGCGTATGTGCCGCCTATATTATACTGTCTGACTCTCCGCCCCTCTCTTCAGACCTGCCTCGTCCGCTGACCCTTATTTGGTAAAATCCCTAAATTACAATTTTACGGGCGCTATTCATGGGTTTCGAGAAAGGTATAGTTATTACCCTAAGTAATAAACCATTAGGCATTATTGCCGGCCCGTTGTCTGTTCGGCCCGTCGGCACGTCGCAACTCACAGGTACAATACAGAACAAATGGTGTTTTAGTGCACACCCTAATAAAATAGAAATCAATTCCAAAAATATGAATTGCAAACAATTGGCAGTTATATCCCTAAAGGGCGGCAACGTACAATTAAACCATTAAAACTATTGCTAATTTCTTCTCACGGTTTGTGAGGTTTCGACACATCTGGCAGTCCTTTCTTTATAGATCTACCTAAGACTAACAATGAACTTAACAGATGAATAATCTAAGGGAACTTAACTAAGGCACTCTTATCGAAAATAACACTAATATTAATTCGCCGTCCTGCACATCTCTCCCGCCGTGCATCGCTCGGGTGAGCGTTGCATTCCTATTTCGCGTGCAGGTCTGCAGCAGGCTCCGTCGGCAGGATCACCAGCTTCTTGGTCGGCCGGCGCAGCACTCCGCCCTTCGTCTCGACATCCACTACCCTCGTCGCTCCGTCTGGGCCTGGGTATTTGGCGATCACTCTACCCATTGGCCATGTGTTGCGAGGGAGAGTACCGTCGGCGATGAGTACTAAATCGCCGATCTCTATGGGACGGCCGCGTCCGTACGGCTCCCGCCGGTCTTGGAGTGTGGGCAGGTACTCGCGGACCCATCGGTTCCAGAAATGGTCCGCGAGGCGTTGGCTGGTTCTCCATGTTGCTCGGCCAGCTAAGTCCTGGTCGTTGAAAGTGCCGGGCGACTGTATTCGCCCGGAGCTCCCGAGGAGAAAGTGGTTTGGCGTTATCGCCTCGGGGGCGTCGGGGTCAACGGACACGTGGGTTAGCGGTCGGCTGTTGACGATGTTCTCTGCCTCGGCTAGCGTCGTCACAAAGACTTCTTCTGTTGGGCGGCGCTCCTTCAGAACGGCATATAGTGTGTCTTTCACCGCTCGCACCATACGTTCCCAAGCCCCGCCCATGAACGGGGCGGACGGGGGAATAAACCGCCACCTGATTTTGCGCCGCGCCGCCTCTTCTTGCATCGCTGTGTCGGCTGCCTCGCGTAGCATCTTGTTCGCCGCATGAAAGTTCGTCCCATTGTCGGACCAAATTTCCGTCGGTGTCCCTCGTCGCGCGATCATTCGTCGTAATGCCATAACAGCTGATTCACCGCTCAGGCTCGGCACAATTTCCATGTGTACCGCGCGTATTGTAAGACACGTAAAGAGCGCTACGTATCTTTTTTGTGTGCCACGACCCACAGTGATTGTTACGGGGCCCCATAGATCAAGCCCCGTGTAGGTATAAGGCCTTTCATGGTGAGCGAGGCGACAGTAGGGTAGGTCCCCCGTTGGTGGTACAGTCGGCTTGGATTTCCTTATGCGGCAGGGCTGACAGCGGTGGATAATCATACGTGCGATAGTACGTAGGCGAAGTATCACGTATTGTTGCTTGCACTCGTTTATCGTGGCTTCGACTCCGCTGTGGTTGAGTTGCCTGTGTACGTAGTCGATGTATAGGCGGGTCGTGGGATGATTGCCATCTAGTACTGGCGGTCGCTTTTGCAGTGTCTATATCGGTCGCGGCGTTGATGCGTGGTTTCAGCGTGATTATCCCGTTGACGAGTTCGACTGCGAATGGGCGTAAGCGACTTTGCGACGCCGGCGGCTTTCCTTGTAACAGCTGTCGGGCCTCTTCGCCGAAACTGTCTTGCTGGCTTTCTCGTACTATTATTCGCTCGGCCTCAATGATGTGGCGCGCGCGTCGAGTGTTATATACTTATCGGGAACGCGTCCAACTCGTCGAGGTGGTGTGTTCGGCGCAGCACGTCGCTTCGTTTTGTTCCAGCTCGGGTCCTTTTCGTCGTTCTTCGCCGTTCGCTTGTAGTGAGCGCGGGCGCGATGTGGGCGACACAGTTCTATGAACTGTAGTACGCGGGCTAGCGTGCGTACTAGGCATTCCCATTTCGAATATCTATCGGCGGCGGGTAACCATGGCTTGTAAGTGATCTTATTGCATGTCTCGGGCGTTGGTTTTTTCTTTTCACCGGTGTGTGTGGCGCTTTGTTGCGGCGGCTCGGGCATTTGTTTTCTCTCTTCAACGACGTGGGTAGCACTCTTATGCGGCGGCTCGGGCGTTTCTTTTTTGTTTGACGGTGCCTTGTCGTCGGAACGGTCTATAATGTGGTGAGTGACGGCGGTGTCTATGGGGTTTCCGTGCGCGTCAGTATGTGCGCCATGAAGTACCCATCCGAGCGGCAAGCGGCTCGCAACGGGTTGATGTTTCCCGCCACGTCGAACCTCTTCTGGGACTAACAGATGCCAATTGTCTTGTCCCAACAGGATACCCGGCTCGGCGGCATCGTACGTCAGTACGTGTTCGATGTCCCGCAAGTGTGCGCACGCCTTTACATCCTCATTACTAATTGTTTGCGGCGAGAGGCGGAGATCAGGAATAGTGCGGGCGTGGATCCGCACGGCTTCGCCTTGTCCCATTATGTGTAACGAAACCCGTCGAGACTTCGTGGCGTTAACCTTTTCATTGGTTATCGCCTCTATCTGTAATGGTTTGGCGGGCCCGTCTAGGCCGGCTCGGCGGGCGATGTCTTCAGATAGAAGCGTGATAGTGCTTCCGTCGTCGAATAGCGCTGATGTCGACACTTGTCCCTTCGGGCCCGCTATAGTTACGGGCATTATTTTCAGGAAGGCGCGGGACTGTCTCGGCGTCCATGTAGAGGCGACGGCTTCACTCACGGCGGGCTCGGTCTTCTTGCTGTGCAACAGCTTGTGGTGAAAGTATTCACAGCCATCTTGTTCGCATTTTATTCGTTTGCAGTGGTGAGTCTTGTTTCTATATCTCAAACACCGGAAACATAATCGCTTTTCCTTTGCCATTTTCCAGCGATTGTCGACCCCTTCAGCGGCGAACTTCGGGCAATTCACTATATTGTGAGCTTCACTTTGACAGTAAGAGCACTTGCTGGCGGGCTTATCGATCGTCGTAAACGTCTTGTGCGCTCTTCTTACGTTGATAGGGGCTTCGGCGACTTCGGGCTGGGCGTAGGCCGCACAGTATTGCGCTTCGCGTTGCAGGAATGCCGAAATATTAATTAGTTCGGGTTCTGCTTTCGTGATGGTTGTGGCGGCAAAGTCGTACCATCTGTAGCGCTGAGTCGGCGTCAACTTTTCCAGTATAGCCTTCGTAGCTTCTGGGCTGTAAAGGTACTGCGTGCGGTTGAGGGCCCGTAGCGTAGCGATCGTGTTCGCAACGCGGCATGAAAACGCGCAGACATCGCGGGCGCTGTCCGTAAGGCGAGGGAGAGCGCGAAGTCGTTCTAACTCGGCGAGTGCGATCGAGTCTGGCCTTCCGAATCTAGTCTCTAAAGTCTTCATGATTTCGGCGGCTGGGGCTTGATATATTAATAGATTTTCTACGGCTTCTTTTGCCCTTCCTTTAAGGGCTCTTCGCAGGCGACCGATGTTTTCTATCTCAGTAAATCTTGCGCTCGATTCTTCGTACGTGGCCTTAAATGAAAGCCACTCTTGTTGCGACCCTCCGTAGGCAGGGAGCTCGGTGACGAATCGGGGTGCGCTACCGGCGCGTGCGGCGATGGCGATAGCGGCGGCGAGCTCGGAGATGTCGACTTGTTGCTCTGATTGCTTTACTATGGATGCAACCGTTGCGTCTTCACGGCGGGGCGCGCAGGGCTGCGCGGGGGTGAAGACGGGGGTGAAGACGGGGGCGGCAGTATTTAACGGTGCATCGGGCGCTCGCGCAGTCGCCGCAACGGCGGCGGCGGCGGCTGCGGTACGGGGCGGCGGGGGGAGCTCGGCCGCGGCGCTCGGCAGCGGCGGCGGGGCTGAGGCTCCTTTTATGACGGGGTGCTCTTCCGGGAAATGGGGCTCCTGGGTGGTCGCGAGAACTTCGCGATGGCTTGACTCCAGCCAGGCGCCGACTCTGGTATCTAGTAGCGTGGAGGAGAGCACTGTGGCGTTGTCATCTTCACTATCATCTTCGGCCTCAATGGCCGCTAGGCGGGCTCGGGCGAGTTCCAACTCGATTTTCAGCATCTCCTCACGTGCTTTGGCGATGCGGCGGGCGCGCCGGCTCGAAGTTGTCTTCACAGATTTCGTCAGCGGCGGTGCAGGCGGGCGAGAGACTAACGGCGTGTCCGTCGACTCTTGAGATAACGGCGGTGTCGTCTCTGAAGTCGCGGGCTGGCTCGCCGTGTTGTCTACTATGGCTGCCGCTGATTGTGATGACGGTGCTCCTTCGGCCGCGGAGCCCTCCGCTTGAGAGGTTAGCTGGGCGAGGGAACGTCCTTTCCCTGTGGATCTCGTTACCGGTGCCATCTTGAATTTTCTATTTTCAGACTTGAGTCTTCTTTTTTCAATTCTTCATCCGGCTCGAAGGACCAACATGTGCACGAGTGCACCTATGACTGGTTACTTGCAGTGGACTGGCAGGCCTGAGGCGAGTGGGAGAGGAGAGAGGCTTCCCGATTAACCTGCAGTGTCTGTTTTCCAGTGACTAACTCTCAGTTACGAGTGTTCGTCTACCAGTGTGGAGTGTTCGACTACCAGAGTCCCAGTGACCGTGCGGCGTATGTGCCGCCTATATTATACTGTCTGACTCTCCGCCCCTCTCTTCAGACCTGCCTCGTCCGCTGACCCTTATTTGGTAAAATCCCTAAATTACAATTTTACGGGCGCTATTCATGGGTTTCGAGAAAGGTATAGTTATTACCCTAAGTAATAAACCATTAGGCATTATTGCCGGCCCGTTGTCTGTTCGGCCCGTCGGCACGTCGCAACTCACAGGTACAATACAGAACAAATGGTGTTTTAGTGCACACCCTAATAAAATAGAAATCAATTCCAAAAATATGAATTGCAAACAATTGGCAGTTATATCCCTAAAGGGCGGCAACGTACAATTAAACCATTAAAACTATTGCTAATTTCTTCTCACGGTTTGTGAGGTTTCGACACATCTGGCAGTCCTTTCTTTATAGATCTACCTAAGACTAACAATGAACTTAACAGATGAATAATCTAAGGGAACTTAACTAAGGCACTCTTATCGAAAATAACACTAATATTAATTCGCCGTCCTGCACAGTATGTATGTATGTTTGTGCACGATTATCTCGCGTTTGGCTGAACCGATTTAGATGCGGTTTCCAGAAAAGTAGTTGTTACACTCTGGGGGTTTCGGTATACGAAGTTTGGTGATTGTGATTCATTAACAGATGAAAAGTCAGTATACATTCTGAGAACCGGCAAACTGTTGAATTTCATTTGATTTTGGCAAAAATAAGGATCGAAAACTATTATCATACATTTCCGAGAGGCCGAAGGGGAAAGGGCGGATGAAATTTTTTTTTTAATTAATTTATTTCAACAAAAATATTATCATCTTAAGCGTTTAAAATATCTGCCAAACTGCACAGCAGTTTGTCGGCAGAAAACCCAGTTACCCTCCACCACTTACGATAATTATTTACTAGTGTAGGTAATTAAGCAACGCGAAGTCGAAATCACTACACCGACACAAAATGCATATATATATATATATATATATATATATATATATATACATATATATAATATGTGTATGTATATACATATATACATACACACACATACGCACACATGTACACACACATAGTATACTCGAAGGTTCATTGTTACAAAGCAATTTAAATTGTACCTACTTAGTACTACCGTTTGCTGAAAAGTTTCGATCAGGTTTTCTGTTCGAATCTATTCAGCATCGCTTTTTTTAACCTTTTTTTGTACACAACTTTTGACACATCCTGGCAGGATCTCATTAGGTCTGGTACACTATTTAAAATAGTAGGTATTAGGTATCTTCTGGTACGTTTTCCATAATAGTTACATACCCTTGGTACTAGCAGCTTTCTTAGAGATACCTCCTTGGTAACGCTTCTCGTACGGCAAGCGTGACTCAGTGGTTTTTTATAATCACTACGTCTAAACTGTTCTAGGGCCATCAGTAGCGAGCACTTTTCCTGTACTGGAAGTATATTACAAACCGAGAACAGTTTATCGTAATTTTGACTGCATCGTTGTTTGCTGTTTTTATTTATTAAATATTTTAGGAATCTAATCTGTATGTTTTTAATTTGGTCAGTGTAGGTAGGGAAAGTACGGCCATAGCTACTCAAACCGTAGGACAATATCGAATCAACAAGGGCATGATATAAAGTATACATAACTGATCTACTTACTACATTACGTAAGTGGTAAAATTTTCCTAGGACCGACCTCAACTTACAACATACATTAGTAATATGTACTTTCCAAGATAGGTGACAATCCACAGTTAATCCTAGGTACTTATAACTATCGACAAATTGTATCTCATTACAGGTACAGTCTCGTCCACCCCTGTGTAAGCAGTCATATCCATGCCCAACTATATTTAGGTCAGCTTGCCTATGTTTACAGTATGGAGAGCGTATGTACATACATTTAGTCTTTTTTAGATTTATGATGATTCCATTGTCGTGAGCCCATTTAATTACGTTCTCCAAGTCTCTCTGAACCTTTTCCTGCGCGACTTTCAGGTCTTTGTCCGCGTACAACAAACAGGTGTCGTCAGCATACATATACATTGTACAGTCTCGTACTACATTACATACACTGTTGACATGCATAATGTAGCCGACCGGGCCGAAGACGGAGCCAGTGGGCACGCCATAGCGCACGGACGCGCAGGCGCCGGCGTGGCCTCGCACGACAGTGCGCAGCGCGCGGTCCGTCAGGTAGGCGCGCAGCCACGCGAGCAGCGGCCCGCGTATACCGCACTCGTGCATGGCCTGCAAGAGCTGCGAGTGGTCCAGGGTGTCAAACGCCTTTTTGAAGTCAATAAAAACCGCCACAATGTGTTTTTTCTCATTTAGGCATTCATTAATATAGTCCGTAAACTCCGCGAGCGCAGTAGCTGTGCTGCGACCGCGCCTGAATCCGTGCTGTTCATTCGAGATAATATTATGTTTCTCTAGAAATTCCGTTACTTGTCGTACAATGATTTTTTCGGTTATTTTATTAATCACAGATAGAATCGCAATCGGTCTGTAGTTTGCATAATCCAAGTGACATCCTTGCTTGTAAATTGGTCTAATTAATGCCAATTTTAATTCATTCGCGAATATAAACCTTGTTTGACACACATATTTATGAAGGATGCAATGATAGGACTCAGCTGTGATTTAAGACGTTTGACATCCATGGCCCTTATCTCATCCGCGCCAGGTGACTTATTACACGATAGTCTATCAATAACTCGTTCCACCTCATTTGCGTTAGTTTTTACGTATCGAAGCGTTACCATGGATTCACGTACATAGTTTGATCTCACTAAGAATTTCTCACTACATTTATGTTTAATGTTATGTATTTCCTCTGTAAAAGTTTTAGAGAAAATGTTACAAATATTTGAAAGTTTTTCCGACTTACCTAAGTATTTCATAATGACATCGTCTACAGTAGCCTGACTCTTTCCTAACCATCCATTGATATTTAACCATATTTTTCTACTATCATGTTGACATTTTACTAACTCAGATTTTCTAAACTCGTTTTTTGCTTTATTTATACACTTATTCACTTTATTTCTAAACTGAGTATATTGTAATCTATAGTTCATGTTCTTTGGATTTGACTTCCACATCCTAAGAAGTTCGTCACGTCTGATAGTCATTTTGCTTAATTCTTTAGAGATCCATGGTTGAGCAGTACGTTGATTCTTATTATTCACACTTGTAACTTATGACGTGTCGTATATAGTCCTAAATACATTAGTCACTGTTGAATACAGTAATAACGGACATTTTATCCCAGCTATTTCATTCCAGTTTACCGATTTTAGTTTTTCACTCACCAATCTATTGTCTATTTTCAATAATTTGTTATGTGTCTGTGTCCTGCACACCTCACTGCAGTCACCATGAGGCATACGTAGGCCTATAAGGTAGTGGTCGGAGATATCGCAGACCAGTAGGTACGCTGTAAGTTGCACTGATGCATGCCGCGCGATGCAGTTGCCCGAGCGCAGCCAAATATGGTCAATGCATGACGTCACAAGTCGCCCGTCCACTATCTGCTCCCGAGTGTTATCAGTTATCACGCATTCTAAACCGCACTCTGCTAATGTTGTTGTGTACTTCGCTACCGTTGACGATGAAGTGTCATTAAGGTTAATATTCGTATCTCCAATGAGTATAGCGTCACACTCTGATGGTATACCTTTAATTATATTTTGCAGTTGGACAATAAAGCGATTTTTATTTAGGTTAGGGGGTCTGTACACTGCTAATATGTGCGACACTTTGTTTCCACTTAGACTAAGTTTCGCATGCAGTATTTCTGCGCAGTCGCTGTCTACTGGAACGGTTTCAAGAAGCAAGTCGTTTCTCGCATATATCAATACTCCCCCGCCACGTCTCGTTTCTCTAGTTGTCCAGTACATGTCATAGCCATGTATAGTATAAGTAGGTAGCTCGTCTTCTTTAACGTTAATTTCGCTCAATACGATTAACCCTACATTTTTCAGACAGCTGCTTAATAGGAGTAGTAACTGGTTAAAGTTTTTTCTTAATGAGCGAATGTTTAAGTGTATTATATGTATATTTTGAGTATCGCCGTTAACATATTGTTTCCATATATCTGTTTCCGCGTATTTTATATATTCAATATCAGAGGTAATACTTGATAGGGGATCCAGCTTATAGTTTTGTAGCAACTTTAGAGTGTAGGTATTATATGAATATGGGGCGGCCGGAAGTACCTACCCAATTAAGCAAATAAATATTTGTGCAATCACTCCAGCTGCGATTTTAACGTGTATATATCACTTTCAGAGCGAATGTTATGTATTTTTTTCTCACCCTCGTCTTTTCTAGCTAGTATTCTCCCATCCACGACCCATATATATTTAAAACCCGGTTTGAGCTCTGCTTTTGCTCGCCACAGAAGATGTCTTGTGGTCTTGGTAAGGTCCTCGTTAATATAGATAGGAGCCTCGTTGTCGTCTTCATAAACATCCGCGTTCTTGATCCTATTCTTACGCTGGCTCAGCCATTCGTCGCGGGCCGTCTTAGTTGCGAGTGTTACGAGTACCCGCGGTGTCTTATTTTTATCATTAACTGCTCCTACTCGGCGTCCTTCTACGATATTTTCGGTGCTTAACTTAAGTGTTTGGGCCAGTATCTCGATTACTTTCTTGGTATCTTCTCCCTCCAACTTCTCCAAGCCACTGATCACTATATTTTTGCCCTGGTCTTTGGCTTCCAGCACCGATACTCTTTGTTCTAATGCTGTGACACATTTTTCTAAGTGTCCATTCCTTTGTTCCAAAGCTGCTATCTTGTTGTCCGACTTCTTCTTAAGGTCGAGCAGTTCCTGGTATTTTACGGCATATATTTCTACCGTTTCAATTAGTCCGTTCAGGGATGTCTGCATGCCGTATATTATGTCCAGCTTCTTATTTAGCTCATCAAGCACAATTTCTGAAGATGTAGCTGGCGCAGCTGAGTTTTTTAGAGTTTTGGGGCTATTTGAGCGTCTTAAGCACTCCTCACCGACACCATTTTCCATCGCAGGGGCCTGTGCGCATTTTTTATGAAACACTTCGCTACACACACCTTTACATTTCACTAAATCGTCTTTATTAGTATTAGACATAAAGAGTTTACACTTCTTACACTTCGTCATTTTAACTTCGCGTTTTACGTTTTCTTTACATGTACACGTCCTAGCGCGGGGGGGCTCGCGCGAGCACTTGAAAATAAAAGCATGTCTTAAATAGCCCTTAGTAAAAGTATCTGTGTACTACAGTAACACCAATAGGTCTGATAATGACCAAGCAGCGTGCAGCGGTCATAAACTCTGGTCCTTGAAGAACAGAAATACGGCTAATTCAATATCACGTGTAACCCTTATTTTTCCTAAAATTAAATTTATTAGGTAGGTTTTGCCAGTTCCCATTAGAGCATCCAAAAACAAAATTTAGCCGCGTGCGGTATGCGAGGTTAAGCTAACCTACGCCCACATTGGACGTAGGTCAGTTCTTGGATGGGTGACCGCTTTGAGTGGTTACTAACTGAGCGCTCTCGTGCTTTGGAAGGTACGGTAAGCCGTTGATCCCGGCTGCTGTCTACGACAGCAGTCGCTAAGCCAAGTTAAGAGGCCTTCAGGCGGCTTGAGAACTTCTAACAGTCAAGTTGCCAACTCGCTTGACAAAGGGGGGGTCGAAGTTGCACCACGTCCGTACCCTACACATGACCCCTGGGTGGTGCTAAAAGTGCAACAAAAACTGGCAACCGTACTTGTCTTCTCAAAGATGTCACGGTTCGTAAATAAATATCATACGATAAAAAAAAACTAAAGGTTGATTTAAATGGAAAAAAATATCAAAGCCTCTATGTCGTTTTTAAAAGCCAATCCATAGATACCCCACACGCCTGTATAGTAACATTAAACTTTTTTTTTTAATCCCTGGTATGTATGGAGTGCCAAATTTTACCTCAGATTCATATTAAGAGACCTCTCGGACGCTCAGATATCGATTTTGAACGAAATCGGGACGAAAAAAAAGAAAATCAATATGACCGCCACTTTCACAAATTTACCCTCTGATTCGTATTAAGAGACTTCTCGGACACTCAGATATCGATTTTGAACGAAATCGGGACGGAAATGAAGAAAATCAATATGGCTGCCACTTTTTCCAAATTTTACCTCGGATTCGGATTAGGGGACCTCTCGGATGCTCAGATGTGGATTTTGAACGAAATCGGGACGGAAATGATAAAAATTAATACGGCCGCCACTCTTTCTAAATTTTACCACGGATTCGTATTACGAGACCTCTCGGACGCTCAGATATCGATTATGAACGAAATTGGGAAGGAAATGAAGAAAATCAATATGGCTGCGACGTTTTCCAAATTTTACCTCGGAGTCGTTTTAAGAAACCTCTCGGATGCTCAGATATCGATTTTTAACGAAATCGGGAAATAAAAGAAGAAAATCAATATGGCCGCCACTTTTTCCAAATTTTACCTCGGAGCCGTATTAGGGGAACTCTCGGACGCTCAGATATCGATTTTGGACGAAATCGGGACGGAAAAGAAGAAAATCAATAGGCCGTTACTTTATTCATAGTTTAGGTACCTCGGATTCCTATTAAGAGTCCTCTCGGACGCTGAAATATCGATTTTTGTCGAAATCGTACCGGATAATTAATACATTGAATCAAAAAAGGTCGTATCTTCATAGGGAACTCACGGCACTTCATGCACCTATAAGGAACCTACATGCCAAATTTGGTATATCTCGAACCAGCAGTTTGGGCTGTGCGTTGATATGTTACTCACTCAGTCAGTCAGTTCCATCTTGCAATTTGGCACCAACTTTTAAAAGTTTTCATGTCCGCAATATTAAATTTCGAAATTAGCGACCCAGTAAACCATAAAAATGACACCCATATTAATATTTAGATAGATAGATAGATAGACCCCCCCTTCCAACCCCCTCGGATCCCAACAGAGGGATGGTATTTCACGTTCTCCACGTGGGATTTTAAAATCATTGTTGTTTTCGTAATCAGCGACCCGATAAACCATAGAAACAACACCCATATCGATTTTCAGAATATGTCACCACATTTACCCCTTTTAGGGGTTGATTTCTCAAAAACCTGAAACACATGTTTACTCATTTATCGTAAGAAATACTCCTGTGAAGTTTCGAACAAAATAATCCAACTAATCTTGATTCCCCATACAAACTTCGGACCCCCATTTCACCCCCTTAGGGGTTGAATGTTGAAAAATCATTTCTTAATGCACCTCAATACCTTATATGGACCCTACATACTAAATTTGGAATCACTAGAACCAGCAGTTTCAGCTGTGCGTTGATATGTGACTCACTCACTCAGTCAGTTATTTCTTGCAATTTGGCACAAACCCTCAAAAAATTTCATGTCCAAAATATTAAATTTCGAAATCGATGCCATTTTCGTAATTAACGCCCCATAAAAACGACACCCATATAATAATATTTAGACATTTCATCCCCCTCGCACTCGCACCCCAACAGGGGGGATGGTATTTCACGTCCTCCAGGTGGGATGTTAAAATCATTGTTGTTTTCGTTATCAGCGACCTAATAAACCATAAAAACAATACCCATGTCGATTTTCAGAATTTGTCACCACATTTCCCTCTTTTAGGGGTTGATTACTCAAAAAACCTGAAACACATGTTTACTTATTTATCGTTAGAAATACTCCTGTGAAGTTTCGAATAAAATAGTCCAACTAATCTTGATTCCCCATACAAACTTCGGACCCCCATTTCACCCCCTTATGGGTTGAATTTTGAAAAATTCTTTCTTAATGCACCTCTAGATCTTATATGGAACCTACATACTAAATTTGGAATCTCTAGAACCAGCAGTTTCGGCTGTGCGTTGATATTTGACTCACTCAGTCAGTCAGTTATTTCTTGCAATTTGGCACAAACTCTCCAAAATGTTCATGTCCACAATATTAAATTTCAAAATCGATGCTATTTTCGTAATTAACGTCCCAAAAAACCATAAAAACGACACCCATATTAATATTCAGACATTTCATCCCCCTCGCACCCCAACAGGGGGGGATGGTATTTCACGTCCTCCACGTGGGATTTTAAAATCATTGTTGTTTTCGTTATCAGCGACCTAATAAACCATAAAAACAATACCTTTGTCAATTTTCCGAATTTATCACCCCATTTCCCCCTTTTAGGGGTTGATTTTTTAAAAAACCTGAAACACGGGTTTACTCATTTATTGTTAGAAATACTCCTGTGAATCCAGCGAATCTTGTTTCCCCATACAAACTTCGGACCCCCATTTCACCCCCTTAGGGGTCGAATTTTGAAAAATCCTTTCTTAGTGCACCCCTACACCTTATAAGGAACCTTCGTGCCAAATTTGGAATATCTAGGGCCAGCGGTTTGGGCTGTGCGTTGATATGTCAGTCAGTCAGTCAGTCAGTCAGTCAGTTTCTTCTTTTATATATTTAGATGTCTAATTGCTATAAAGGCAAGCTGGTCAATTAGCCCGAGTGTTAAAATGTCCAATATGTCATAATGTCTAATTGCTATAAAGGCAAGCTGGTCAATTAGCCCGAGTGTTAAAATGTCCGATGGGTTATAATGTCTAGGTGCCATGAAGGCCACTAGTCTACTTGGCCCAATTGCTATTTTGTCCGGGATGACATAGTGTCCAGATGCCAAAAACCAACGATTACAGATTTATTAACAGATTCCGAATTCTTCAGATTCCCAATCCTACAGTTTCTGAATTCTGCAGATTTCCAATTCTACAGATTCCCAATTCTGCAGAATTCCAATTCTACAGATTCCCAATTCTGCAGAATTCCAATTCTACAGATTCCGATTGACGGAGCCCCGCTCCGCGGGCTCCTCTTTCTGCGCAGTTCCGGCATCTGAAGATACCTAACGAACCTAACCTACCTAAACCTGGGGCCATTGTTTAGAATTAAAAATCTGTAGAATTGGGAATCTAGAAACTTGAGAATCTGTAAAATTGGGCATATGTAAACATGAGAATCTGTAAAATTGGGAATATGTAAACATGGGAATCTTTAGACGTGGGCCTAAACCATTCTCAGGCACTTCTCCCACCGCCGGTGGGTAAAATTTTACTGTGGGGGTTATGACCATTCGACGTTTTGATAACCGGACGTTACCTTTAGGACTTTTGGCAATCAGGCAATTGGACATTTGACAACAAGATGTTCTGTTCAACTGGACTACTTAAGGATGATTCACAGTAAGCCGTTCCGTGTCCGGGCCGGCCCGTTTTCTTCTAGAGAAATACGCCGGCCGTTGCGTGTACTGTCATAGAAAACGGGCCGGCCCGGACACGGAACGGTCTACTGTGAATCATCCTTTAGCAGTTAAACATTTCGGCAATCAGGTATTACGGCATTTGTATTTTTTGACTAATGGACATTTTGGCAACTGAGTATTGTGTCGTTGGACGTTTTGACACTTGGGCCAATAACATCCCGCCACCAAATAATACAAGATAGATACTTACCTAAATACTTACATAGAATTAAAATATATTAAGAGATCTCAGTAGTTTATGATCATATAGTTCCCACTGCTGGGCACAAGCCTGCTCTAGTCCCCACTTTCCCAAAGTTATTAGCAATGCAAAAAAAAACCTTTTAGAAACACTTGCTATACGTCCGACATTGAAGAGAACTCCATATTCTTTGCGCACTTAAGCTTTCATGCCTATCTTAAATCATAATTTATTGCATAAGCTTAAATAGTTGCCAGACGATCGAACATGTCAGTTTCGTAAACTGATTTTACCATGACGGTGGCAAACAAGCATACGGCCTCCCTAATGGTTAGCGGATACCGTAGCGTAGGCTACAAACTCTATGCTTCAAACGGTTGTAAGCCCAGTGCAGTGCCAAGGGACATTCCGGTCCTTTATTCATTTGAGGATATTTACGTTACGCGGACACGCCCGGGCCATAACAGCAGGGTTTTCAAAAAAGGTTTCGAACCTTATAGAAAGCATATTAATTGGAAAACAACAGTAGATTGTATGATTAGGGAATAAAACAATCCATTTTAGGCGAGGTGTGCATATCGCTACCCGAGCCAAAACGGCGAGGGTCGATAGGCACAACGAGGTTAAAATGGGTTTTATTACCGAGTTATACACTCTACTTTTCACTTTGATTTAAAAAAACAACAGGTAGGTAGTCTTGGGATTAGGTAGTGGACGGCGATAACGCCTAGAATGATGATGATAACATCAAAATCCGTTTCAGACCAAAAGTATGAAAACACTCTTAAACCCGTGAAGCCTAGAAACGAAAGTAAGGAGAGAACCGAGCCGAGCCGATAATGTACGAAGGACTATTCGCCACACTCGAATACATGACGCGGTCCGCCGTACGTACATGCTCGATCGTGTGTTAAGGGTTTAACAAGTGAATTTCAGTCTATATAATATTAAGGTTCAATATTTGAAAAGAAGATGCGCTGTTAGCACAAGTGCGTAATGTGCGTCATTGAATTGAAAGTTGTGTGTAGACGCTTACATATACCTAGGACAACTTGTCCAACTTCGAGAAAGAGGTTAATCGTCGAATCCAACTCGGCTGGGCAGCGTTCGGGAAGCTACGGCACTACTTTTCGTCCAATATTCCGCAATGTCTCAAGACGAAAAACCTTGACCAGTGTGTGTTGCCAGTGATGACATATGGTACTTGTTAGATATGGATCAGGGGGGCACAAGTGACACACAGGCAGTCAATTACGAACTGATTTTATATCTCAGACAGTGGGCGCAGCCACCGTAAGCATGCACTTACAACTACCCTCTACATACATATATAACATCCCTCCCTATGAGACCCGGAACATATTTTTGGTAATCAGTTAAAAGAACTGCTTATGATTCACTTTCCGAAGAAACCTTTGTTGCGCCGTCGTGGAGGGATTCTGGTCTGGAAGTATGTCGTCTGTAACAGGCGGAGGTGGCGGCGGCGGCGGCGGCGGCGCGGCCGCGGCGCTCGCTGCGGACGCGAGCTCGTACGGCGCGGACACCACGAGCGGACCCGCGAGCGACGCCGGTGTGGTGACTGGTGACAGTGGCACATCTCGGGATGTCTCAAAGATATCTCCATGTTCTCCTTCAGCCAAAATTTTGAAAAAAATACATATTATCGGACGTTGGTGGGTGTATTACCGGTGAAAAAATTAGAACGGTCTCTAACGTGAAAATAGAAGAAAAAAAATTCTAAAAAGTTTAATTGGATTTTTTTTTTCTATGACATAATGAAAATATAATTATGGTCATTTAATCACCTTTATAAAATGTACAATATATGCCAAGCTCGTTAAAATAGTTTGACTAGAAAAAAAAAATATCAAAGAAAAAATAAATTTCTTTTCTTTTTAACAAAAACTATAACGTTTAGGGTGCTCAAATTTGGCACAATGTCGAGTAATGTAGAGCCACACAATCTATAAAAATTACAAGCCCAAACTCAAGGGGGGCAGAATCACTTAGCTTATCCTGGCACGGCCTTTAGCAGCGGTTATGCTTTCGGGTGCATTTCAAAGAAAGCCAGTAACGTAGTCTAAGATGGACTTTTTAATGTTTATATTTTCTAGAGATGTTTGTTGGAGGTGAAGTATACACGCTGACCATTTTCAAGTTGAACAGTGAGGTACGACAGGAGGAAACATTTCATGGATGGGAAACTTCAAGATCCTCAAAACAGCTTCGGAGCTACTTATGTATTGGCTGCTTTCATAAATGTTTATCTCATCAACTCATCATTCTCATTTTCGAGAGTCAAAGCCGCCCGATAACCCTAGGGGTATCGGGCGGCGGTAGTGTGTGAACTAGTTCACACACTTGGTTTATTTGATACCTTGAACAGAGTTGTATAACTGTACATTAATATGAGCAATGAAAGTACAGCACAGGATTGTAAGGCATTACCCAGTGATTGTCCAACTCTAATTCATTAATCTTTATTATGTGATCACCGTCAGTTGGACATCTCCTTTATTGAAGATATTCATCGTCACCCGTCTGAGTGTCTTGGAGAAGTGGTCGAGGGTACCTCTTATATAATTTTTGTGTGTACAGAGTTATTAAAAACATCTAAATTGGAAATAAGGAACGTTCAAACAAAACTAAGCTATATGCGCTCGTGGCCCAAGGTATAAATGTAACCTATACCTATGCGCTCGTGGCCCAGCAGCGCCCGCGTACCACGTGCGGTATGCGAGGTTAAGCAAAGTGGGGCCAGGTCAGTTCTTGGATATGCGGTCCAGGTTAAGGCACACATTACTTGGCCTGATCCTGGATCGCAAGTGGGATTTCGGGGAGCACTTTCTACAACTGGCTCCCCGACTCGTCGGTACCGCATCCGCACTGGGCCGCCTCCTACCAAATGTAGGAGGCCCTAAAGCCCCATGTCGGCGCCTCTTTGCCAACGTCGTGCGTAGTATGGCCCTCTACGGGGCGCCGATATGGGCAGACCGGCTGAAGGAAAAGACGACAGCCCTCCTCCGGAGGCCACAGAGGGTTATAGCTCAACGAATGAGCAGATGTTTTAGGACGGTAGAGTTTGCGGCGGCTTGCGCTCTCGCCGGCACCCTGCCATGGGAGCTCGGTGCCAGACTGCTAGCGGAGCGGCATAAGGAGCGGGTCGAGGCTAGGACATCTGAGGAGGGTCTGGCCTCACAAGAGGTAGCCGCGAGACGCCGTATGGCAACGAAGCGAGAAAGAGATCGGTAGATCGGTGGAAAGAGATGTTGGAGGAGTCCCCCAATGGCATCCGAACCATAGGGGCACTTCTCCCATCAATGGAGGCGTGGCTCGATAGGAAGGAGGGAAGCCTAACTTATAAGCTGGTGCAGGTGATGACCGGACATGGATGCTTTGGTCATAACCTGCACCGTATTGGGAGGGAAACTTCCACAGTCTGCCACCACTGTGGCGAAGAAGATGACACGGCCCAGCACACTCTGGCGGAATGTATAAGCTGGGCCGTAGAGCGCCGACAGCTAGAAGTGGTGCTAGGGACGGGTGATCTCTCACTGCACAACGTAGTCTCGTGTATGTTGGGCAGTGAGAGATCGTGGGACGCTGTGACAAACTACTGTGAGAGAGTAATATCACAAAAAGAGAAAGCGGAGCGGGAGCGCGAAGAAAGAGCCGACGCGCACCCGCTCCGGCTCTGGCGGGTGGGGAGAAGACGGCGGCAATTTATTAGCCGCCAAATCCCTCAGTAGAGCCGGTGAGATGGGGACCCACCATATAAGGCCCTGCAGGTCCGGGGTAAGGGTTGAAACATCGCCGACCCTTCCCTCCTTTGGCGCGAAGGTGCCTCCGGTATAATGGCAATCCGGTATAATGGTATAATGGCCGGAGCAGCCGGGGGGACGTCGTGGTGAATGCTTGCGATCCCATGACGCCCCCCTATAACGGCAGTGAGTGTGACGCCGGTGTGTTTTTAGTGGGTATGCTCCTCGCCTCCCTCCTGACGGAGGCCTCCCAATGGCCTCCCCGGGCCGGGGGAATGCGTAATGCCTTTTCACACCGACAAAAAAAAACAAAAAAGGTCAGTTCTTGGATGGGTGACCGCTTTGAGTGGTTACTAACTGAGCGCTTCCGTGCTTTGGAAGGCACGCTAAGCCGTTGATCCCGGCTGCTGTCTACAACAGCAGTCGTTAAGCCAAGTCAGAGGCCTTCGGGCGGGCGGCTTGAGAACTTCTAACAGACAAGTTGCCCATGCACTCAAGTGCCTACAGCGCTCATGTCAAGTGACAAAGGGGGTTCGAAGTTGCACCACGTCTGTAGGAACTACCCACCGTTTTCCTACACGTGACCCCTGGGTGGTGCTAAAAGTACAACAAACTGTCAACCGTACTTGTCTGCTCGAAGATCTCACGGTTCTAAAATAAATGTCATACGATTATTTATTTTTACCTATTATAAATAAATAAATATTAGGGGGACATTTTTACACAAAACGAACTAGTCCCACGGTAAGCTCAACAAGGCTTCTGTAATGGGTACTAGACGACGATATATTTAATAGATATATACTTTAATACACAGAAAACATCCAAGTCTCAGGAACAAATGTCTCTGCTCACCACAGAAACAAATGCCCTTACCGGGAATCGAACCCGGGACCTCTAGCTTCGGAGGCAATGGCACTACCAACTAGGCTAAACAGGCCGACGAATTTTATTTTTATTATGTATAAAATGAAAAGAACGGACCTGTACATAATTTTGCCACATATTAACCATCACTCCTTTAACCACAATAAAAGACTCGTCTAATAACACACTAAAAGTACTTTTCTTATCCGTGTATAAGATGTTTATGTGCGAAAAGTGCATACAAACTTTTAATCCAAAATTTTACGACTGGGGGTGAATTTCTAAATTCCGTGAAAGTACTTTTTATATCTTTAGATAAAGGGTACGAAAACCCGATGTTTTCGACCTCCATACAAAATTTTAACCCCTATTTAACCCCCTTAGATGATAAATTACCAAAAATGTTGAAATTAGTATTCTAGCTTCTTGGTGAGGAATGTGTATATGTATATGTATTATTAGACTTCTTGTTCAAAGAATTACACGTTTTCCATGCAAACTGCCAAACCCAATTTTACGCATTTAGGGGGTGAATTTCGAAATACCGCGAAAGTACTTTCCATATCTTTAGATGAAGCGTCTTTGTACAAAATTTCACACTTTTACTTTAAAAATCACACGAACTCCATACAAAATTTCAACCCCAAACTTACCCTCTTAGAAGTTTAATTTCTAAAAATCCCTTTTTAGTGGTTACTAACGTCATATAAACAGCCTACTGTGAAATATTCAGCTTTCCAGATCAAACGGTTAGGGCTGGGCGTTGATTAAGTCAGTCAGTCAGGAATTTGCGCCCCTATTTAACCCGCTTAGGGGTGGGTTTTTCCAAAACCCTAAAATTACTTTTCTTGTATTGTAATAAGAAGTCTTTGCACAAAGTTTCAAGTCTCTCACTTAAAATTTTACTCCATCCCCATACAAAATTTGCACCTCTATTTAACCGACTTAGGGGTGGGATTTTCCAAAACCCTAAAATTACTTTTCTTGTATTCTAATAAGGAGTCTATACACAAATTTTCAAGTCTCTCACCTAAAATGTTACTCCATCCCCATACAAACTACGCACCCCTGTTTAACCCGCTTAGGGGTGGATTATACGAAAATGCTTAAATTACTTTTCTTATATTATAATAAGAAGTTCATACACAAAGTTTCAAGTCTCTCACCTGAAATTTTACTCAATCCCCATACAAACTTTCAAACCCCATTTTACCCCCTCAGAAATTGAATTTCAAAAAACCCTTTCTTATTAGTTGTCTACGAAATTAACCTGAATTACAGTGAAAATTTCAACTCTCTACCTCCAGTAGTTTCGGCTGTGCGTTGATGAGTGAGTAAATGAGTCAGTCAGGACTAGGGTTGCCAGGTGGAAAAATACAAAAGCCGGACTCTGCACTTAATTAAGCCGGACATTTTACCCTAAAGGCCGGACGGACCTTTTTTGCGCTAATTATAGCTTTTTCAAAGCCGGACATTACGTTCTTAAAGCCGGACCATCACAACACACGCACGGCACGGCACGGAACTGTTTTACTTGCGCTTAGCACCAGGCAAAAAGCCTAACAAAAGCCGGACAGGCCGGACGAGTGAATATTTGGCCGGGCACGGCCCTAAAAAGCCAAACATGTCCGGCTAAAGCCGGACACCTGGCAACCCTGGTCAGGACATACGCATTTATATATGTATATAGATGATATTTATTGCCCTTGGCACAATAAATAAGGGAGGTGCTCCTAAAACCAAAGACCTACCTTGTGACGCAGGGTAGCGGGTGAATTCACGGAAATCACAACAATCGTTGTTCTTGCCTATAAAAAATTGTATCATAAATATTTTTAAATAGTTTTTCGACACGACATTACTTGTTCATGGACCTAAATAGAACCCACGTATATAAAGTAATACTATTTAAATAACCATTAGAAAATGCCGATAAAACGCATCTTTCATCATTCCCCGCCATGGTTCAAATTCACCCTTTCGACTTTGGTGATGTACTCATTAATTAAGTGTACGTGTATCCCGTTTTTGTTTCTTTTAGAGACATGGTTATATCCAGGTGAGGCCAGTGCAGAAATTTCATTAATTTAAAACAACTATTTGGGCAGCAGCGGTACACTATACCATTTATTACACAGTTGACCATCATTCCCCGGTTGATGACGCTAAGCGACGTTTTTTCTTAGTCTGTTAATAACACCGCTGCGTAAACACGCCTCCCCACACCCTCTCAGTTCGTAATTTAACGTAAGCCAGAACGCACGCGCATACCATTTGACTGAAGGCGAGAAAAAAAACAAAGTTTGGTGGGAAAATCATTGTGTCCAATTTTAGCGTCATTCCACGTTATTTTTATTTACTAAGCAAGCACATTTTTTTTCATGTTTCATATAAAGTAATGTTTCCTGTTTGTAGTACTGTTTTATAACACGTATAACATACAAATGAAAAGTGAACCGTTTCCGAGAAATTGCGTATCGTTTTTGATTTCATCATTCCCCGTATCATCATTCCCCTCTTTGAGAGTGAGAAGGGAATGACTACTTGATGAAGGGAATGATGAAAATGTCTTTATAAGTTAAAATAACCAAGATTAAAGGTCCATCATCATCATCATATCAACCGAAAGACGTCCACTGCTAGACATAGACCTCTCCCAATGAGTGCCACAATGACCGATCATGCGCCACCCGCATCCAGTGGACTCCTGCGGCCTTTACTAGTCCACCTTGGGGGGCTATCCACGCTGCGCCTTCCAGTACGTGGTCGCCACTCGAGAAACTCTTCGCCGCAACGGCCATCGATTCTACGTCCAATGTTCCCCGCCCACTTCCACGTTTGGCGATTCGGAGGGCTATGTCAGTCACTTCGGTTTTACTACGGATGGCCTCATTTCTGGTGCGATCGCGCATAAATACTTCTAGCATAGCACTCTCCTCTATAGGTGACTTAGAGCCTTCTTATGAAATTGGCAACACACACTGGTCAAAGACTTTCGTCTTGAGACACTGCGGAATATTGGACGAAAAGATATGCCGTAGCTTCCCGTACGCTGCCCAGCCAAGTCGCAACCTCTTTCTCGCAGTTGGACTTACCTAACTGGACAGTCTGTCCTAGATATATATAATCGTCTACAACTTCGAGTGTTAAGTGCCTGATTGTAACGGGAGTTAGTGCGACATGGGCATTCGTCATGATCTTCGTTTTGTCTATGTTCATTCTTAGACCAACTCTCTCGAAGGCTTTACTGAGGTCATTGAGCATCGTACTTCAATCCTCCATGGTCCCAGCCAAGACTACTATATCGTCAGCACACCGAAGGTGAGTGACGTACTCGCCGTTTATGTTGATGCCTAGCCTTCTCCAGTACAATCTTGAAAACATCCTCCAGTGCAGCGGAGAAAAGTTTAAGAGAAATAACATCTCCTTGCCTTACTCCCCGCTGCAACAGAAAAGGCTTCGAGTTCTGGTCTTGAAGTTGGACTGACATAGTGGCGTTCTCGTACAAACACTTCAGTACTTCAATATAGTGATAGTCCACTTGGCACCGCTGAAAAGATTGTAAACCAGCCCATGTCTCGACCGAATCGAAGGCCCTCTCGGAATCCACGAACGCTAAACAGAAGGGCAGGTTATACTCCTCAGTCTTCTATATAGGTGGTGTAGCGCTTCGTGCATGTTTGCGGAGGCCCGCACGGACTGTTTTCAGGCACTTACGCGCAAGAAGATCGCCTCGATGCTGAACAGGCTCAGAGGAAGTTCCAACGGTATCCTGGGTGTCATTGCTGACAAGTACGACTGCCCTATATTAATATACTGGGTCAGCCAAATAAAAGCGGTTGCGCAATTTAGAGTTAAGTAGGTAAATAAATATTATTAACAGTTACAAACTTAGATTAAGTTTAACTAACATTATATGGATGTTTAACGTCTGAAATACATATATATTATTATTATTATTATATAACCAGACGAAGCGTATGGATGTGGTCTACGGTATTAAAGCCTCTTCGGAAACTGGCTTGTTCGGGAGGCTGGAAGCCATCTAGCCTGCGTGCGAGACGGTTCGTAATTACTCTCGAAAACAGCTTACAGACATGGCTCAAGAGTGAGATGGGTCGGTAGTTCTTCAGTAGGGCGTTGTCACCCTTTTTGAAGAACAGCACCACGACACCTCTGCCTTTGGCGTTCTCCCTTCCAGTAAGACGGAGTCGAACAACTTCTGAAGGGCCGTAAGGACCGGTTTTCCACCCGCCTTCAGGAGTTCGGCTGTAATTCCTTGTTGTTCTTGAGCTGTTTAAGAGCCATTTTAATTTCGTACAGGCTAATCTCCGGGATATCCTCGGTATGGTGTCGGGTTAGTGTAGCTCTCGTCGGAGCGCTCGTGGCCCAGCGGCGCCCGCGTACTGCGTTCGGTACGCGAGGTTAAGCAATGTGGGGCCGGGTCAGTTCTTGGCTGGGTTACTGCTTTGAGTGGTTAATAACTGAGCGCTCCCGTGCTTTGGAAGGCACGTTAAGTCGTTGCTACCGGCTGCTGTCTTCGTCAGCAGTCGTTGAGCCAAGTTCCTTTGTGCGGCTTGAGAACTTGTAACAATCAAGTTGCCCACTCACTTGACAAGAAGGGTCGAAGTTGCACCATGTCCGTAGGGATTCGAGTATCCACCGTCAGCCTACACGTGACCTCTGGGTGGTGCTGAAAGAACAACAAAACTTGCAACCGTACTGGTTTCTCGAAGATCTCATAGTTCGAAAATAATGCCATACGATTATTATTATTAGTCCTACTCTAGGGTCTTCCGCCAGATCAATTTCGGGGCTTTTAGTTCCTCGATGAGCCTCCGAGTGGAGTTAAAGAGCCTTTTGATGTTCTTGATCCGTTGGGCCTTGAAGAACTTAGACCCAGTGCTGTGAACCGCTTCCAGAAACCTGTCGTTGAATTCGTCCACATCGCCGCCTAGGCAAACGAAACGGTTTTTGGAGTTCCAGCTAATAGCTCTCGGGGTTTTGGATTTGGGCTGCTGCTGGTCGGAGAGTAGCTTAATCAGTCAAGAGCGCTCTAGCTTGACACATATAAGTGTACGCGTGTTCTTAGTTGCCAGGGCCAGGAGTCGTCGGAGGTGGTAGCCGGATCTTCGCCGGAGATTTTAAGTACCCCTGGTCCCGCTAGTACCCTGGCCGCTACCAAAACCAGGGCACCGGGGGCCGCCGGGACCTCGGGGCCGTGGCTTTTTTGTCGTCTTCATAGGGTAGGGGGTAAATGCCATAATCGCCACTCTTGGCATGCGGGTTGGCAATCGATTCAATCAACGACTTCAATAGTCATTCCCTCCAACAGTTAGTCATTACCTTCAATACATTCATCATTCCCCACATCAGTTCGTCATTCCCGGCAGTGACGATTTTTTTCAATTGCTCATATCTAATAAAATAATGAAAATAAAAGTCTGAAACATTTATTACATAATTTCAGCAATCATTATCTGTCATATCGAAAGAACAAAAACGGGCAACAAGCTATTTAAAAAAAAAGTTACATAATAAATCGAAAAAACAAAAGTGCGTGAATCCACCCTAGCGCTGTCCAATATTGGAATAGAGATATCCGTTCCCGATGTTTCCGTAGCAGTCTTATTTTTTAATATTTGATTTAAATGTCTTTTCACTGTTTCCTGCGTAATGTCGTCACGTATAAGGTATATCAACCTGCCTATTCGTTGCTGCTTCTTTCTTTATATAAAGCCCAAGTCCGATCTTACATGGAATATTGTAGGCATCTTCTGAGTGAGCTCGCTTCATCGTCGGCCTCATCTTTGCCCCCTAGCTAGATGCTGGCCAAGAGCAATCCCATTTTTAATATAACCTTTCTTTACCCGGACCGCGAATTCGCGGTTAAAAATGGCACCCCCTGCGTCTCCCATTCCCCGCATACTAGTGTAACGTTATCGTTACTCTACCCTTCGAGTGGACAAATTTATCGAAAAAGACTATTATTTCAAACCCTAATAATGTTTCATCCTAATACCTAAATTTAATAAATAATAAGGATACAATTACAAATCGCGTTTTTGAAATCTTCACCTAGTGCTGTACTAATCAGCCGGCGTTACAAATGTTCTTGCTTTAATAAAAGTGTAGGCGTTTTAACGTAAAATTCATAGGTGGGACGGGACATGACTCGCGGAGCGAGGAGGGTCGTCGACTGATTACTCACTTTGCTTGGAGCTACCGTACCTAGCGATCGCCGCCGCTACTATGGGGCGCTAATTTAATATATATTTTAATTCAAATTATTATAATTGTAATTCTCTTGTACTGTGCCTAAATCACAGTATTCAATGATTAATATTTAATTATTATTTTTAATCAGTGTGTGTGTGTTTCCCCAGTCGGGTGAGTGTTGCAAAATTATTACTTTTAGTTGTTACTAATGTGAATCAGTAGATGTAATTTACATGCCTAATCTTACTTAAAACGCTTATCATGTAGCTAGATTCATTCCATTAATTTTAAGCAACGAATTGTGTGTTTAACTAGGATGATGCAATTCCTTTGTCTAGTTAGCCGAATCTATACCTACCTACCCACTTGCCAAAATATGTGTGCTAAATTAGTTTTAAATCGAAATGGCACTTATTATAAATATTATTCCCCAGCTGCTTTTATGGCTTTGACGCATTATTTCTCACAAATTGTAATTTTGCTAAAGGACTATTTTGGTACTTTCACTTTCTATACCTAAACCGATATGTACTGGGTACTACTGCAACATCAATGATCACTATTTAATGCTTTTGGTTAACCTCCCTGTTAGTAACGCTTCGATCCACGCTTTTCGACGGATGTTGCAGTCAGTAACACGAAACCGGACTTTTTGCAAAGTGCCTAATGAGCCAACCGGAATTTCCAGGGTTTTTACTACCGGTCCAACGCCAAACTTGGACACTGATGGCCACTTCCCACTGCTGAACTGCTCCACCCCCGTCACCGGACTACATCCGTGACGTCACCGGCCGCGCACCTCCACCTGCCGCACTACTACAGGGAAGTGGTTGCCTTTTAAGACGGTGCTAAGTGGACACGGCTCTTTCTCTCCCTTATTGTATAAATAATTTTGTGAAATCTAGCACTCACCCCTGAGATCTAATTAACGCTTGCTAAAATAGTTGTATGTACTTAACCTAGTTTTTTATTAAAAATTGTAATTAACTTTTAAAATATTGTTTCACTCAAAACTACCTGTACCGCTAAGCGAAAACAAGAGTTACACTAGCACTCTGTTCTCTCCCGGACCACGAATTCGTGGCAATTATTTTGTACCCCTAAGTTTGACGGACCGCGAATGCGCGGCCTCGCGGCGACAGTTGAAAGAAGACTTTATTGTAAATAAAATACGTACAATATTATCTTGGGCGTGTGCTTATTCGAACACAACGAAATTAGCAGCAAATTGGGTGTCAACCTCAACGTCACACTTCACAGATACGAGAAGTTATGGTCAGTCGAAAAACCGTTGCCGAACAAAGTTCTTGTCATATTTCCAAGTGATCTAAAAAGTGATAAAAACGTACGTAATTATTGTTTTTTTATGTAACTAATACTATTTATATGACAAATTTACAATTTTGAGTACTATTTTGATAAGTTTCGTTAGTAAAATTGCCAAACGAAAAATTGGATTTTAAATTTGAATATCCGTTACAAAATTTTCATCGAGTGTTTTTTTGTATTAAAATATTGTTTTTACTATTTATATGCAATTTTGGTATTTTATTCTTGATTAAGATTAGTTTATTAGCGTTAGGAATAAAAAACAAATCAGATATATCTCAAAATAACTTCACAATAAAATTTCGAAATTTCGATCTCGACGTGTGCAAAAAATGTTCAGCTCTCTGTACGTCACAGTTTTCGAAAACGAAAAAAAAAATATTTTTATAAGTTGTGCTTCAAGTAATTTACAAGTATTGATAGCCTATAGCTCAGAGACTCTGAATAAATAAAAGATCTTGTAATTATAATTGAGAATCTTTATTTTTTTTGCGATTCTTCCGATAATGTCGCATTTTTTCCTTCATGTCAAAGAGACACGTTTTGTGTACTATAATATGCTGAGTATAGTATTACTCATATAAACAACGTGAAGTGTGTTTCATGCTCTTTAAAAAAGTATACGCATTCATATTACTAAGTATAAACACTTGAGTAATACGAGCGATAACATCGAGTCAAGTGGTCTGCTCGCGTCAGCCTAAATTACAGCGGGAGCTTCGGGGCGCGCGCGCAGGAGGGGGATCGGGAGCGCAAAAATTGCACGCGAATGCGCGGTCCGTCAAAAGCGGGGGGTCAAATTTCGCGACAAATTGGGTAACGATAGGAATTAATATAAAAAAGAAAATAAGAAAACTCCATAACTTGTTAGGAATATGTAAGATTTGAAATATTTCCCCAACAATTATGTGTAACAATAAATAACATTACAAATGTAATGAAAACAATACACAAAGGTAAATATGAATCGTGTCATTTAGGTATTTAAACAGATGTGATGCTACATAATACATGAGAAAAGTGATATATATACCTACGCTGTCGCTCGGTTTTTGGCCACATCATCCACATTGTTTGTTGCTAATTGCTAATACATACTTTGCTCATTAATTTCAGGGTTCCTTACTACATCACACACACAAAAAACTAAATATTTTTTTTTACTTTTCACTAGGATCGTGAGTTATTATATACTAGCTGTACCCGCGACTTCGTTTGCGTAAAACGTATTATAATATCGTATACACGTCTGTGGTGTTGTGTTCCTGATACAGGGAGTAAATCGCCGGAGCTCCCGACGATGCTCTGTGTTAAGAGTGAGACACCAGCGTTTGTCTCTAGCTATATATCAGTACAACAAATGCTCAAATTAATATAGGGTCGGCAACGCGCTTGTGATTTTTGTGGAGTCTTAAGCATCCATAATATATGCTACGGTATATACTCGTATCTGCTTCAACTTTGATCATACCTATCTATTGTGGCACTTCAAACGCAGTTTTACCTATCATTCTTTACAGCTAGGTAGCTATGTGATTTGGGATGCAGTGCTCCTATTTTGCAAGTAGAAGATTGTTTATACTGATACTTCCCAGTTTTAACCTAAAATATAAGTAATCAATATAGCCTTCCGGATCGCTAAACTTAAAAAGTGGCAGTGGGCAAGACATGCACGTAGAACCGATGGCCTCTGGGGCGGAAAGGTTCTCGACTGTGGGCAGACCCTCCACAAGGTGGACTGATGAGACTAATCACTGTGGAGCTCTTTGGGAGAGGCTATGTCCAGCAGTGGATTCCTTCGGCTGACATGATGATGACATCGATATACCAATAGGTAATACCATTTTGTCCTTCGTACTTCTGCCTAGGTACCTCCACTTCCATCCTCGACTTCACCCCTCTGAGGGACGTTTTTAGGGATAATACTTAGGCTTAACTATTATTAGTTCATAGCTATAGCATTAACCTAATAAATCACACTAAATTATATGGTAGCTATGACCAGGATCTAAGGAACTTCATGCGCGGCCTAGTGGACTCCATACAGAAGCTAGACTTCGTATCCAAACGGCAGCGGCAGAGCCGGCAGCAGCCGACCGGCTGCCCGCAACCCATTCAAATATGAAATCTAACTTCTGTATGGAGGGTTCGAATTCGTTTGACTCCAGTGGGGTGCACGCCGACTCCAGTCGTTCGGTGTGAATCGTCCATAAGTATCTTATTACGGTCCCCAAGTCGCTCCGAGGCCCGATTTAATATACTCAGCTCGGCCTTCCCTACTACCGGTATCAATGTATTAGGGCCGCTCTCCTGATCACCGTACATGCGGTAGTAAGACGGAAAAATGGTGGAGGGGATAGTAATGACGTCACAAAGATGGCGGCCGGACCTATTCTTTTTGGCGGTGTATCTCGGTAACAATTTAACCAATTTCGTTCATTAGGGTGTCAAATAAAAGCTTATATTATAAAGGTTATTTTCTTTTTTATAAACATTTACCTGGAAAAATAATTTAGGGAAAAAAAACACAAAAAACTTATTTTTTTTGTAAAATGCATTTTTTATTCTGTAAATTTCTCGGTAAATATTAACATTTCGCAAATGATGTTTATTGGAGACTTAAACCATACAGATCGAGTGATAAACAACGGAGCTACACTCATCTCTTTGGGCATGGGTAACGATAACTTGCTTCTATCGGTCGAAAGCTGTGGTGACTTTTTGCACCTTATTCTATTGAAATAAGGCCCAAATATGTATACATATTTACGCCTTCGACTGTACGATACGTATTTAGTGCAAGTTATAGATTATCGTTTTTAATTACTAAAATTATTATGACAATAATAAAAACCGGACATAATGTTACTTAAATTTACTTCGACGTTTAGTCTCTTTTTTCTTATTCTTAATGATAGTTAGTTACATAAGATAAGTAGTAGGTACTAATAGACTAAAACTATGATACATATTTTAGCCTATATAAAGATACATACTAAATAAATTAAACCCGGGTTTAAAATGTCGTATTATTGAGACTTGTACTGTACATTACGTAATAAAAAAGAAGTCTATTCTTTCTCAACTTTTCTTTGTATTTTTTTATCGTATGGCATTTATTTTCGAACCGTGAGGTCTCCGAGAAGACCAGTACGGTAATGTGGTTGTGTTTATATATTTTTTTACATTTATACTTTAACTAGTTTTTCTTAGTAGCTTAGTATCTACTTAAACATGGTCGTCACTCTGATCGCCATCACATCCATTATTATATTGATTCATCAAATCATCATCCTGTCAGCCGAATGACGCCCACTGCTGGACACATGCCTCCTCCAAAGACTTCCACAATGACCGGTCCTGCGCCACCCGCATCCAGCGGACACCCGCGACTCTTGCCAGGTCATCAGTCCAACGTGTGCCCACGCTACGCCTTCCGGTACGTGGTCGCCACTCGAGAACCTTTCCACCCCAACGGCCATCGGTTCTACGTGCTATGTGCCCCGTCCGCTGCCACTTAAGTTAAGCGATTTGGAGAGTTATATCGGTTACTTTGGTTCTGCTGCGGATGGCCTCATTTCTCATGTGATCACGCAGAGAAACTCCCAGTATAGTCCTGTCCATTGCTCTTTGGGTGACTTTGAGCCATCTAATGAGGCCCACGTTGCCTGCCTGTAAGCGACCACGTTTCAGTGCCATATATCATCACTGGCAACACACACTAGGCGAAGACTCTTGTCTTGAGACACTGCGAAATATTGGACGGAAAGATGTGCCGTAGCTTCCCCAACGCTGCCTAGTCTAGTCGTAATCGACGATTAACCTCTTTCTCGAAGTTAGTTAATTGACAGTCTGTACAAGGTATACATATACCTAGGACAGACTGTCTTCGAGTTAATTAACTTCGAGAAAGAGGTTTTTTTTTAAATGGGATTGCTCTTGGCCAGCATCTAGTCAGGAGGCAAAGATGAGGCCGACGATGAAGCGAGCTCACCCAGAAGATTCACTCGTGCCTTAAAAAGGTCCAGATTATATGAACTCGGAAATACAGACGCCGGCAGAGAATTCCAAACCTTAGAAGTGCGCATTATAAAAGAAGATGCAAAGCGCTTGGTTCGAATTAGAGGAATTTCGACCAGGTAAGGATGGTAGCCAGCCGTACGCTGGATGTCCGATGGAAGAAGGGGGAAGGCGATATGAGCTCATGGAGCTCCTGAGCACACTCACCGAAGTACAGTTTGTAGAAGACGCACAGACATGCTACTCTGCGTCGATGTGCTAAGCTCCGCAGCTTATTTCCCACTACCGTACTGCCGCCAATGAGCCTCCTGGCTCTGCGGTCCACCGAGTCGAGTGCGGCAAGTTGGTACTTAGCCGAGCCATCCCAAAGGTGACTACAATACTCCATGCAAGACCGGACTTGGGCTTTATATAAAGATAGAAGCTGCCCAGGGGTGAAGTATCGCTTGACCTTATTTAGGATGCTCAGCTTTTTGGCCGCTGTTCCGGCTTTGGACTCGATGGTAGTGCCGAAGTTAAGGTTTGAGCTTAACGTCATGCCAAGGAGCTCGAGATCGTTGGCTACAGACACGGTTGTACCTCGGAAAGTAGGAGCCAGATTGAATGAGCTCCTTTTTGCGGTAAACATACACGCTTGCGTTTTGGTGGCGTTGAAACTAACCAGATTGTTATCACCCCATTGGGAGACAAGACTTAAGGTTGAGTTAATTCGCTCTACCATTGTCTCTCTCTCAGACTGAATTTCATCACGACCAGCCCCCGCGCTAGACAAATATATCTCTCCATGACCGGTTAATCGTCTACAACTTCGAGCGTAAAGTGTCTGATTGTTACGGAAGTTGGTGCTACATGGGCATTTGACATGATCTTCGTCTTGTCCATGTGCATCCTTTGATCAACTCGCTCGGAGGCTTTACTGAGGTCATCGAGTAGGTATTGTACTTAATCGTAAATCCCCCTCGTTTCAGCAGCCAAGACCAATATAATATAATGTACTTTTCTTTATTATAATAAAACAAACTTGGTCCATGCCGACATCTTTTATTTAGTGCCACAGATCAATTACCAACATGGATACGTATTCATACCAGAGAGTACCCTACATATATGACATCCCCTTTCTTTTAAATAAGTGAAATTAACAAAGCAACAAAACTTTCTAATAACTCTAATCAGTAACATATTCTGACAAATAACTAGGTTTTATAACAGTTCTTCCCACTCTAGTTCTATATACTTCCGTATTACAATTATTGCTATCTGGTAAATTTATATCAATACTTTCATCTGCATTATTAGTTTCATTCATAATATTATCAGTATCACCTGGAATTACAGTACTATCATGTACTGGATCAGGGCTATAAGTATTTACAATTAATGAATTTTCAGGCCTGTAATAGTTATTACAATTATTGACTTTTACATTTGATTTATTGTTTATTAAATACCTTCTGTTCCTGTAAATTACATTTCCTTTCTCTGTTTTCACAACATACGTAATTCGTATGTTGTGTCTTTCATCTCGGCACACTACTTTACCATACAAATTCGGTTTCTTGCTTACATTGTCTTTAATTATAACATTTTCACCCTGCATAAGTTCACTCAGTTTTCTAGTATTTCTGTCATAATAATATTTTTGTTGTCTGGCGTTCCTGTATAATCTACTTTGAATGTCTTTCTCAACTTTTTCTTTTACAGGCAACAATCCCCTAATTTGTCTACCCATTAACAATTCAGAAGGAGTCTTAAGATCTGAATCATGTAATATTGGTGTATTTCTAAATTCTAATAATGCTAAATCCTTATCTTTGTTTTCATAATCAGCTTTTCTAAATATGTTTTTTACAGTTTGTACGAATCTCTCCGCAAGACCATTAGATTGAGCATACAATGGACTGCTGGTTTTATGTTCAAATTCCCATTCATTAGCAAATTCTTTGAATTTATAGCTAGAAAAATTCGTACCATTATCAGACTATAACACATCTGGTATCCCATGTCTGCTGAATACATTTTTAAGTAATTTGATAGTATTTTCCGCTGACAGATTATCCAACTTAGCAACTTCCACATACTTACTAAAATAATCAACCACAATTAAATAGTTATCATTCTTATAATAAAATACATCACAACCTAGTATTGACCATGGTTTATTGGGAAAATCCCTTATTGTCATAGGTTCTTTACAATTATTTTTTTTAAACCTGTTGCAAGTATTACACTCAGCTACCTTTTTTTCTATATCTACTGTCATTTTTGGCCAAAATAGGCATTTTCGGGCCCTTGATTTACATTTCTCTATGCCTAAGTGGTTATAATGAATCTTGTTTAACATTTCTTTTCTTAAAGATAATGGAATAATAAGGCAGTTGTTTTTGTATACTAATTCATCAAATATGAACAATTCTTCTTTAAATGTATAATATGGCTTTACATTATCTGGTACATTTTTTACATCAGGCCACCCATTTCGTATGTCATGTACTTAGTTAATTCAGTCTACTCTTTGTCCTTTGCAGTCTCTAGTTTGATCATTTTATATTTATCTGACTGTATTTTTAAATTACACCTAATCATGCTAACCTGTGGTTCAACAAAGTCATCCAAAATTGTATCATCATCTTTAGAATTATTAAAATTACGTGATAAAGAATCTGCTAACAGTAATTCTTTGCCTGCTTTATACTTCACTACTAGGTCATATTTTTGCAGCTGTAATCTCATTCTTTGTAGTCGCAGAGGAACATCACAAAGAGGTTTTTTAAAAATAATTTCAAGTGGTTTGTGATCTGACTCAACTTCTATTATTTTCCCATAAATGTATTGATGAAACCGTAAGCAACCATATACTATAGCAAGCATTTCTTTTTCAATTTGTGCATACATCTGTTGTGTGGGTGTCATTGCTTTAGAAGCATATGCAACAAGAAGATTATTTTGTAGTAACACAGCTCCTAAAGAGTTTTTTGAAGCATCTACTGACAATTTACAAGTTTTGTTAGGATCATAAAATTGCAACACTGGTTCTAAACTTAAAATATTTTTCAACTGTTTAAATGACTCATCTTGTTCTTTAGTCCATATAAAATCTACACCTTTCTTTACTAATTTTCTCAATGGATGACAAACCTCTGACAATGACGGAATGAATTTAGAGACATATGTAATCATGCCTATTGCACGTTGCAAGTCTGCTACATTCTTTGGTTGCTCTAGGTTTAATATTGCCTGTACCTTTCTTGGATCCGGTTTTATGCCATTTTTTGTTAATATGTGCCCCAAATAAGTGTTTTCTGAAACTCCAAATTCACATTTTTTTAAATTAAATTTAATACCATTTTCTTTTGCAGTCTTCAGAACTTCTAATAATCGTTTGTCATGTTCCTCCTTAGTTTTTCCATATACTATTAAATCATCAATGAAAGCCTCACAACCATATATTCCATCAAATATTTGACTATATTGTCTATGAAAGATTTCAGCTGCCGAAGCTAAGCCATACGGAAGTCTTAAAAAGCAGTATCGGCCAAATGGAGACGCAAAGGTACATAGTTTTGAACTATTTTCACTCAGTTTGATTAAATAGAAGGCCGTTGAGGCATCTAATTTACTGAAGACTGTAGCGCCAGACATTTTGGCTGATACTTCATCAAAGGTGGGTAATTTAAAGTGCTCTCTTTTAATACAATTATTTAAATTACTAGGGTCCAGACATACTCTTAATTTGCCATCTGGTTTTTTTGACAATTACTATATTACTGACAAAATCTGTAGGTTCGGAATTTTTTTTGATTACTTTTAGTTTTTCCATTTTATCCAGTTCTCTTTTAAGTGACTCATGTAAAGCCATGGGTACTCCTCTACAAGGTTCGACTTTAGGTTGATAATCATCTTTTAATTTTATCTCATACTCTACATCCTTTAGTAAACCCAAACGTTCGTCAAACAAATCTATGTTCTCCTTTATTATTTGCTCATAGTAACTATTTTTATTAACAGTAATTTGATTCAAATACTTACGTGTCAGTAGTTTCAGTGAAAATATTGATTTATAACCTAAAACTGCCGGAGTTTTTTCATTGCCATCAACAACCTGAAACAATATTTGAGTATTTTTTCCATTTATAAGCTGACATTTCAACCATACCTGTCCCACACAATTAATTTTAGAACCATCATAATTACTGAGCCTTAGGCTATTTTTGATAAGTTTATGCTCTAATGTCAATTTTTTTTAAATGTGTAAAGGCAAAACATCACAATCGCTGCCTGTGTCTAATTTAATATCTACGATTTTATTGTTGATCTGTAAGGATTCATACAATTGTTTGTCCATGGATTTATTATAATCATGCTGAATCATACCTAGAACAACGTCAGACTCGTCACTGTCCTGATTCACCGCATGTACCCGGGTTGGAGTTCTGCACATTTTGGCATAATGCCCATAACGATTACATTTCTTGCATCGATATCCGAATGCTGGGCATTTGTAGCCGTGGTAATAACCACACCTGGTACACTTCTTTCTCATTTCCTGACGTCTGTCCCAATTCTCTGGCAACTTCTCACTTTGTTCTCGGACCTGCGCTCTCTCTGGTCTTGGCTTGTCATTGTTATGTTTCTGGAATGTTCTTACGTTATTTACTTCAATCTCAGTACCCATTTTTTTTACATTTTCAGTGGCCAATTCGGCCGCTTTACAGACTCTAACGCATTTTGGAAGATCCAAGTCCGCATCCTGAAGTAAAGCTTCTTGTAATTTACTGTCTCCAATGCCTCTAATGATTTGACTTTTAATTAAGCTGTCTTTTAACTTTTCAAAATTACAATCAGCACTTAGCGTTTTCAGGGCCGTTACAAACTCGTCAAAGGATTCACCTTCTTTTTTCTCTCTAGTAAAAAATAGGTGACGCTGCATAGTTTCGTTCTTCACCGGCGAACAATATTCTCGAAACTTCGTCAAAATGCCATTGACATCTATGTTTTTCTCATCGATTTCTAAAGTGTTATATACTTCCAAAGCATCCTCACCAATGATGTGCAAAAGCAGAGCATTTTGACCTTCCTTGTCCAGCCTTTCCTCAGCCCCCGATGCTTTGAAATATAGTAAAAATTTCTGCTCCCAACGTCTGAAATTTTGTGATAAATCGCCCACTAAGGATAGCGGCGGTGGCTGCTTTAACATTTCCATCTTATGGCACTAAACTTATTACTTTCTTTTATGCTACTAAACACTCGACTGCGCCATATAATATAATGTACTTTTCTTTATTATAATAAAACAAACTTGGTCCATGCCGACATCTTTTATTTAGTGCCACAGATCAATTACCAACACATGGATACGTATTCATACCAGAGAGTACCCTACATATATGACAACCAATATCGTCAGCAAACCGAAGGTGAGTGATGTACTTACCGTTTATATTGATCCTAGCCTTCTCCAGTCCAGAGACATGAAAACATCCTCCAGTGCCTCCACTGCACAGCTTAGGGGAAATAATATCACCTTGTCTGACTCCCCGCTGCAACGGAATAGGCTTCGAGTTCTTGTCCTGGAGTCGGACTGACATAGTGGCGTTCACGTACAAACATTTCAGTACTTCGATATACTGGAAGTCTACTTGGCACCGCTGGAGAGATTGTAATACAGCCTAGGTTTCGATCGAATCGAAGGCCTTCTCGTAGTCCATGAACGCTAAACAGAGGGGCAGGCTCCTCGACCTACCTACTGTATAACCTGACGAAGCGTATAGATGTGGTTTACGGTACTAAAGCCTCTATGGAACCCGGCTTGTTCGGGAGGCTGCAAATGGAAGCTTACGTGGAGACGACTCGTAATGACTCTAGCAAACAGCTTATAGACATGGCTCAAAAGTGAGATGGGTCGACAATTCTTCAGCAGAGCGTCGTTACCCTTTTTGAAGAAAAACACCACCATTCGTCTCTGGCGTTCTCCCTTTTAGCAAGGCGGAGTCGAACAACTTATGAAGGGCCGTAAGGACCGGTTTTCCACCCGCTATCAGGAGTTCAGCTGTAATTCCGTCTTCACCGGGTGCCTTGTTGTTCTTTAGCTGTTTAAGAGCCATTCTAATTTCGTACAGGCTGATGTCCTGGATATCTTTGGTATAGTGCCGGGTTAATCTAGCTCTAGAGTCTTTTCTGCCAGACCAACTTCGGGTCTGCTAGCTGATGAGCAAAGCTGTCCATAAAAGCACTCTATCTCACTCAGAAGCTCAGGTTTGAATGAAAAGATTCTACCATCTTCAGATTTTAATTTGGCGAGCTAACTCTGCTCAGTATACAGTTATCTAGAAAAAAAATTAGAGCCCTTATTGTGCTCGATGGTCTCTATACGATTTGTATTGAATTGGCGCAGATCGCGGGTAAGGCACTTGGAGATCTGTTAATTGAAATTGAAATTTATTGCTTAACTAGCTTTTGCTTCCGCGAATTCGTCCGCGTATAATTCGTTCTCGCCTTAGAATGATTTGTTTTCCCATACAATCTTTCTCAACCTCTGGTGGACACCAGGAACTTAGGGGTGACATGTTGGAGAAGGAAAGCCACGAATAGATCGGACTGGAGATATTTGCTTGAGCAGGCTAGCCTAGGGCCCACTCGCGGCTATAACGCCTCAGATGATGATGATGATGATACAATCTTTCACCCTTCTTTACACCCCCTTAAGAAATGATTACCGTCAATATGACATTCCCTAGAAATCCTATTGTCAAAACGAATGATTAAGTGCTTATTTCGGAATATCAAATTCTATACGAATGAATCTCGTCAAAAACATTACATGTACATACAATGGTAAAAGTCTCGCTACGCAGTTCTGCCGTAAAACGTTATCCCAACAGAGCGAGTTCTTCATGTAAGTATGATGACCGAAGGCCGGAAGCAGAGCGGCAAGGCATGCGATGCTTCTCATGTAAGGCTGAGGGCCGAAGGCCTGAAGCAGAGAGGCGAGACACGCGAGGCTGAAGGCCGAGCCTCCCAGCAGAGTAGATTCTTCATGTAAGGTTGATGACTGAAAAGCCGAAGGAGAGTGGCAAGGCATGCGAGGTCAAAGGCCGAGCCATGTCGTCGCCGAAGATCCAGTTGCCATATTAATGAGGGTAAATTATACTCCATTCGTTCGTTTTCACGTGATGCCTAGACATATAAACAGACACAAATTCTTAAAACTGTTGAAACTATTTCTGTTATCGATTCTAAGTATCCCAAGCCAACTTTTTTTAACCGACTTCAAGATTTCAAAAGAGGAGGTTATCAATTTTTGTTACTACAATGTTTGTTACTCCATAACTCCGTCATTTCTTAACCGATTTTAAAAATTCTTTTTTTGATTATAAGTATATATGGGCGAGTCGTCTCCCATAATAAAAGGTGCATGTTCCAAATTAATAGAAACAACTAGATTTAGTACTTAGATCACTGTTTTAATATCAATCCACAATAATCGAACCAACTTGACAATAGATTAAAACACAGTTTCACAATAAACCATCAGACAACATTTTAGCAGCACGACAAGTGCACTCGGCCAACTCTAATGCAAGAATGCCCCCACCAGGCACAATCTGTCTATTTATAACCTTTGATTCAGGTAATGGCGCCAGGTGGTGGCGTGACGTCACAATGGCCTGACAAGTCAGGCCAGGTGCAGGTGTTGTTTACATTGCTTGCAAATTTTAGCTTGCAGCACGGCGACGCTGCCGTCACGGCCATGCTGACGGGTGCACGTCCTCGTGCACGCAGCTTTACAATGGTATTTGAGAAGGAAAGAATAGGTAGCGATTATTCGCTCGTTCAACCTGACTTACTAAGATTATTTTTTTATAATGAGTCTGGTCCGGCCATTTAACCGAAGCCCTTCAGACTTAGTAGCCCTTCAGTGCAAAACTGGACCGGTGACCGGTCCACTTTTGCACTGACCGGACTGGACCCTCCTTTTCTGGTCCGGCCATTAATCGAGGCCCTTCAGATTTAACGACCCTTCAGTATAATACTGGACTGGTCTCCATTAGCTAGACTGGACAATGCTTTTTTTGTCCCTTTAGCCTATTGATTGGTCCGGCTTAGCCCTTCAATCAACTCAAATGTTACTTATGTTTCTACAAAAGGAATAACTAAAGTATCAAACAGTTGTTAATGCTAATGGGGCTGTTATTGTGACACACATAAAACACAAACAAAGCTCTCATCGTTATCATCCGCCGCCGTCACGCCATCGTCACCAGTCGGCATGTAGGTGGTACAGGTCCATCCTTTCCGCCAATAACACCACCGGTATACAGCAAGATGAGTGCAGACAAGTGGTCGCACGCACTGGTCGAAATATACTAGAACAAAACAACAAAGGCTGAGGCTACCATTGGACACACATAATCTCATTATGATACGATATAGATAAACATTAAGTAAAGCACAATATGTTGTTCATTAATTTATAAAATAAACTTTGGGTTTTTACGCCCGTTATGTTAATTTGGTCTGTGGTTGTCACTGTTCTTTTTACTACTTTTGTAATCAACAAAAACTGACAATATAATTGTGGGACCATTGAGTTTATCATTTCAACAACATACATAGACTACCTCCATCCGGCATCTAGGTATATCACAAAGTGTCACATCGCTTCCATCCAGCAATTGACCGTTGACCGTTTACACCTTCCAACCAAACACACGCCACTCACAGTGGTGACAGCACAGTAACGCGAAACGATATCCGATATTTTATGGCTGCGTCTACAATGATTAAAGGTGAATGCAGTCTGAGCCAAAGATGCCCAAAACATGTAAGTATAAATCTCATATTAACAACTATTTTGACAGTTTATTTTAGAATCTCTTCAGTCTTATTTTTGTTTTCAGAATACCAACATAGCCATTTTTATTAAATCTAATACAGAGAAGCTTTTTCTTTGTACGCCATAAAAAGTCTACAACACAAAATAATTATAGACAAAGTAACTTATTGAAAATGATTTCAGTATAGTTATCGATTCTTGTCGAAGTATAATATCAGTGACCATAATAACCAAGTTTATCCCATCATCACAAATCCCATTAAAATATCGACAAATCGATCGATACTACGCGAGTACTTTATTCCAAAATCCTACTGAAACGTGAACTGCTCACCGGATAGATAAAGTTTGCCATTGTGTGTTGCCACGATGCGCATGAGAGTAAGGACTTCAGATACTGCCACACGCCACACCAACTGCCAAACTACCAGCCCGCTTGCTGATGCTCAGGAAAAGCACGAAGTCTACACCACAACAACTGAGTAGAGTACGGCCTTCATCCTGTAAAAGTCCATTTGTATGGTATCAGTTTATTTATATAGGCCACTGTAAATTACAATCTTATAATATAGACCACTTTTGTAAGTTTCAGTTTTATCATAAATCCTTTGTCAAGTTGTTTGTTAATTCTTTGTTTTAAATTTAACTTTAAACTGCTACTAAGTATCACTTCTGAGTTAGGATTTCCATTAAATTCTACCAAGAGGGGACAGAAAAGCTCTTGCGCAGCTAAATTGAGGGCTGGTCTCAAACGTCTGGCGGCTCACCATAAACAACCTCTTTAATTTGGACGGGTAATCGTTAATTCGTCTCAAACTATTTGACTCGACGCAGACATGGCATTGAGGCAATTAGAGGATAGCGGAACTATGACAATGACAACAAATAATAAATCCCTCTCTGTCGCTATTATTCAATATAGTATTTGACCATTTCGCTCGGTAGCGGATTTATTATTTGACGTCTTCTCTGGGCTGGGGTACTCTGAAACTTTCGTTCAATTGAAACTTAATAACGTGCTATTTGCGCTACCAAAAGGGCATAAATATTTTATGTAATTAATAATGTCTAGATAGTATTTTTTTTTAGTACGGACTGAGCCATTATCATCAGGCTCTTCTTCCTTTTAATAAAAAATAAAAACTATTGGAACGAAACCTGTCCTTTTATTTTGTTGCTCCAAAATTACTGCACGCAGTGTTCGCAGTCTCAGGAGTTCGTGGTAGTCTGACGTCCCGGTGGCGGATGCTGCACGATCTCGATATTGATGCTGGATTGCATCCCCGACTTCTGGACGAGGCATTCGCTGCCAGGACTACTAACTCATAGGCGTATCACACTGAAACAATTTTTCACAGGCGTAGCACACGTTTACCATTAGGGGGTTATGTTACTTTAAACCCTTTTTTTAAACGAAAGAGTAAGACTCAACAGACTTAATGGTAACTAGCTGTGCCCGCGACTTCATTAGCGTAAAAAAAATCTTCACATGGACATTAGGTATATTGCTATGTAAGTACCTATGTGATTTTGTGTTCCTGATGGGGAGTAAAGCGCCAGAGCTCCAGAGGATGCACTGTGTTAACATAGGCACAACAAATGTTCAAATAAATAAAGGGTCGGCAATGCGCTTGTTATTCTTATGGAGTCTTAAGTAAATGCTACGGTCCCTGCTTGGCATCAAGCAGGCCACCGTCGCAGTGTTTAAAAAACCGGCCAAGTGCGAGTCGGACTCGCGCACGAAGGGTAGGAAAAAAAACGCCAACGTAATAAATCACACAAAATTAGGTAGTAGCTAATCAGTGCAATGACTACCTATATCAGTGCGACGTATCTTCCTCTCTACTTTGTATGTATCATGCATTTACGAGTAGGTATTTTACGATTACGCCATATGTTTCTGATTATGGCGTGACCGAACGGGGTCTAAGGAACTTCATACACGGCCTGAGCACCCGCTCGAGTTCAAGTTTCGCGTACAGCGGGACTGGGCTTGCGGTGGCCATCTCAAATCTCAACCTCTCAACTGCGAAACGCTGCCGTCCCGGTGCACGTTCCGCTTCGAGCGGGCACGGATCCCACTTTCCAACGAAGAGCCCGGCATGGCCAGGCATGACGGTACGATGCTATAAGATAGAACCAGCACGATAGCTTTTACCGTCACGTTTTATGCCCGAAATTTAATAAATGAAACATGACATAAAAAGCCGCAAAATAAAGGGTAAGTACTGTGAATAGAAAGACTAATTAATTAAAAAACTAAAAAACCCGACTGCGTTTCTGTGTAATTTGGAATTTGGCGCCAAAAATCCGTCATTTTTTATTTTGATATACTCAGTGTCACTCTCACAGTAAATACGAATCTAACGACGCCTCTCAAGTTAAAATCCATCTAGCCGTTCACGCTGCAGAGCGTGCCAGACAATTATACATACATACATACTCTCGAAAAAGATGACCCTCCTTTTGGCGCAGTGGGGTAAAAAGAGAACTCACGCACTCACCTTTTGTTTACGCGAAGTTAGAGGAGGCAGTTTGTCAGCGACGAAAACCTATTGGATCTATAATCTATATTAATAATTTCGTGCAGGGGTACGGTAGACCCGAACGAGACCTGTCTCAAATTGAAGAACGTATAAAAATAACGATTTTTGAGTTGAACATATGTATCCGCAAAATTCGGATTGTCGCGTATTTTGCATTTAAAAGTGTTAATTTGATGACATAACGTCGGCCATATTGCCCACAGACTATATTGCTATATTAAATTTGTTGGTTGACAGTGTCGGCTACGTTCGAAAATCGTGAACTATTTTTGCGTCCGGTATGTTGGCCAGGTTGCTGGGCTGCGTTCTGGGTGATGGGCCATCATCGCCCATTGTGTGGATTCGGCTAGCCGCGTCTGCAGCGTTTTGTTTTTGTAGTTTTCAAGCGTTCTATACACCTATCAGCCTAGCTAGCACGATAACTTATACCGTCACGTTATATGGGCGAAATGTATTAAAACGTCACGTAAAACGTAACGGTATAATCTATCGTGCTAGCTAGACTGATTGTCACAACAACCGCCTTCAAAGCGAATGTATGGGGCCTGTTACATGGATTCATATCACGATAAGTATCACGTGAATATTAAAGCAGAATCCATACAAATTAGAAAACTGCGATGATATTGACACCCCAGTATTGTGATAATATTAATCGTGTAAAGGACACCACTTGAATGTTTGCTGAGTCTGTCCGCCATCTTAAAGCTGCGTCTCTATTTTGTTTGTGACAAACTACTAGGTGACTTATGGCTTTTAAACGTCTAGCAAAATTCTATCCCTATCTCGCTCTATCTTATAACTTAGTGGTACTGGGGGACTACTCCGAAATTCGAAATCCGAACTTCGTATGGTGCCGTCCCTTTCACTCATATAGTCTATGACAGGAGAGTGAAAGGGACGGCACCATACGAAGTTAGGATTTTGAATTTCGGAGTAGACCCTCAGCTCATGCCGTTCGCCGCGCTCGGACGTTAGAAGCGCTACTGCGAACCGAAAACGAAGTATCTGCCTCTCTCGCACATGTATATTCGAACGATAGAGAGGAAGATAGTTCGTTTTTGGTTCGCGGTAGGCCCTCAGGCGTCAACTTTAAAACGAAGAGGGTATTTTACTATAAGAGAAATAAAATTCAAAATGTAATAAAAACTAGCCAAGTGCGTCGCAGTCGCACACTGAGGGTTCCGTACAACTAAAAAACAAATGTGATTTATCAATATATTGATATTTTTGGTAAAATATACTTCATAATAAACATTATCACCTGATTTCAAGTTCATAGGTCGATGGGAAGTTAAATAATTATATGTGTGACAGACCACACAAGGAATGTTCTTTGACTTTCTTCGATCGTCCACCGCGCTCGGACTAAGGTGCTACCAACCGAAAACTAAATATATATGCCTCTCTGTTGCACATGCATATTCGAGCGCGGAGAGGGAAATACTTCGTTTTCAGATCGCGGTAGGCCCTCTGGTCTGACGACTCCCATTCCTGGTTGGTGCGCGTATCGGAATGTGAAATACCTTTGGCAAAACGGAACAAGTTGTTAAATAGCTTCCATTAATTGGAGAAAATATTACCAACTGTTATTATTATCACGCGAAACACTGAATATTGAAGCAACATCCATAGGGGCCTGTTACATGGTTATTATTATCACGCGATATACTCATATCACGATCCGTATCACGTGCAATGAATATTGAAGAAAAATCCATAAAATTTTAAAATTCGCGATTAATATTGACACATAATATTGAGTGTAAAGGGCCCCACTTAATAGAATTTGGCGGAGAATAGAGAGCTGCTACCGCGAAACGAAAACGAACGAACATCGTGTATTTCCCTCTGTGTCGCTCGATTTTGCAAGTTCGACAGAGAGAGAGAGAGATACACGAACTTCATTTGTTTTCGTTCGCGTTAGCAGCTCTGACTTCGTACCAAAAATACTGACTGGCACATCAATATTTAACAATTGCACATCTGAACTGAATTTTAATGAACGATTAGTATTTTAGCTATACAAATCAGTACTGATTACGGTGTCAAAAATTTTATGTGCCTTTAAATACTACCCTTATAAAAATGCTTAGGATTAACTTGCAAAGATACTAGCCTTTGCCCGTGACGTCGTCAGCGTAATCTTTTACTCCCTATTCCATATGTTAATCCAGACTACAGACTATATTTCTATACGAAGTTTCATCATAATCCGTTGTTGTAAAGTTTTTACTTTATACATTTTTGTACACTATTTCTTTCGTCGTTTGCATAACTGTCACGAATAAATGTTTACTTTATTTCACCCGAGCGAAGCCGGGCTTTCATCTAGTTTATCTATAATTCTTCGGTGTAAGTATTCAATAGTCCCTATGTTTTCGACTGCACGATCGAAAGTTTTGAAGATCCAGAGGGGAGGGGACATTTGTTATATAATGTGACTTTCAGGGCGATTATCTCCCAATATATTGGCTTACATTTGTTTTCAAGGACATCAATCAGGTCCTGTTGTTCATGTTGAATTACGTAATTCAACGCGTGTGTACAACAATAAAAAAACTGTTTTAGAGATTTGAATACATAACTACCGAGTACGTAGCGGCGTTTATACTCGTAATATAAACACCTATTTTTCAAATTTTATTTTAATACACGCTATAGTTTTTGAGTAAAATCCCTGTGACATACGGACGGACATGACAAAACTATAAGGGTTCCGTTTTTGCCATTTGGCTACGGAACACTAAAAAACATGACGGTATAATGTATCGTGCTATTTGTGCTACTCGTAGCTAGACAGATAGATGGTAATATAAAACCAAGGTTTCGTCGATTAGGTACCCATCTCCTTCTATTTTATGGCATCGCACCGCTCTAACCGTCCGCCACGCTGGGGCTACGCCTTTACACTGAATCATCTATTCCAAATGTGTGTTAGACTATACAACTTTGTTAGTAGCAGAGAAGTTCAAAATGTACAGTCAGCTGCAGAGAATCGTCACATTTCTCTACAGCTGACTGTACAATCCAACCTAATTAATATTACTACAATTAATTTAATAGATATGCCTGGTACACTTATAGTAGAGAGGCCAATTTGAAAAAAGTCGTCAAATAACCAAGTTCGTTTGACTGAACAGGTGCATACCAACAAGTGATATCGTTGGATTCAGTAATATCTCCCGAGTATGAAAAGTGCGGTTGTCGCTCTTTAAAGTGGTGGAGGGGATAACTATGACGCCACAAAGATGGCGGCATATGCTATTAAATTTTTACGATTAACTCAACAATTACTCATCCGATTTTAACAAATGAGGTGTCATATGAAAGCTGATTAAATAGCAAACAAAATATATTTACAAATTTTATTACAAAAAATTATTTCTTTTTTGAAAAATAAACAAAAATATGAAATTGGCTTTTTTTAAAGTTTAAAATAAGCAGTGAAATAATCCATTTACTCCAAAAATACCTGATATAAAAGAGATAGCCACACTTCTTATCTATATATTACTTTTTGAATTTAAGAAATTGGATCATATATAACGAAACGACGTTGATTTTTATCCGTCGAGGGCGCGCCGCGCGGGGTGCTTGCGCGCGATAGTAGGCCCACTCTTTGTCACGTTTGTAGTGATTAATCAATAACTACTTATCCGATTTGAACATACGAGGTATTATAATAACAAATCTTATTAATATACGAAGTGTATATCCTATACCTATACGTTATTTACAAAATATTGAATAGAAGAAGTATGTAAGTACAATGTTATAAGGGAGTAATTAAAATAAAAAATACTTTTACATCAAATGTACTATTATTAATCAATTGATTCATTACCGTTCTATTAATTAGATTTAGAGTACTTTTTTCTTTTTTTTATGACATAGGTGGCGAACGAGCAGACGAATCGCCTGATGGTAAGCGATTAGCGCCGCCCATGGACACTCGCAACACCAGAGGGGTTGTAAGTGCGTTGCCGGCCTTTAAGATGGGAGTACGCTCTTTTCTTGAAGGTTTGAAGGTCGAATCGGTCCGGAAATACCGCAGGCGACAGTTCATTCCACAGTTTAGCTGTGCGAGGCAAGAAATTTCTGGAGAAACGCACATTTGAGGACTGCCAACCATCTAAGTGGTGAGGATGGAAATTTTGTCGCGTTGGGCGATGGCGGAAGGAAGCGGCAGGGATTAATCCGAAAAATTCCTCGGAGCACTCCCCGTAATACATGCGGTAGAAAATGCAGAGCGAGGCTACATTTCTACGCAGCGCCAAGGAGTCAAGTCATTCTTGAAAATGATACGGAAATGCATAAGTGACGATTATTTCTACGCTCGCGTTCGCACTCTTCTTCATCTTCATACATATTATAGGTAGGTACATTACGTACCTATATATTTATTCCGGTTGAAGTACCATACGCACACAACACACCAGCACCTCTGCCAATTTTAATAAGGTAATTATTATAATAAATCCGATTAGAGTAAGATCACCGCTGCATAATTAAGATCGTATACGGTGTTTTGAGTAGGCATTAAGTCTTACGGACAGGTACAGCAATTTATTCAAAATGCCTCCATGATAATATTTATTAAGATCGTAGGTATTCTAAATTCAGAATTATAGTGAATATAAAGAATAAGGATGCCACTCATCGATTTGATTTTAAACATACCTATTATTATTTACAATTTACAAGTTTTAAGGTTTAATGAATAATCTTTGATCCTAGCAGTAATCCCGGTTGCACTTTGTGCGATCTACAACATCATCTTCATAAACTGAGTCTATTGGCTCACATTGTCAAGCCACCATATCCGGGTTCTTCTACCGGGTCGATTGCGTAACGCGTAATTGTGAAATATATGCTTGAACTAAGTTCGAGTCAATGGTTCCTGTGGAGGTTGCTATCCTCGAGGTACGTAAATTTCACGGTGCGCCTGTTATGTACAGGCCTTTATAATGCCTACTTAAAACACTGTGTACAATAATTATGTTGTGCAGATCTAATTCTAGTCAGATTTATTATTTATTATATTTGTGATGTGTGGTTTTACTCACACACCCATATCCTCTTGCCGGAAGGGCTATCAGAGGTTTCCTAGCTCACTCAGCGGTCTTAGGAAAGCCTACGGGAGAAGTCGGGTAAAATAAGAACAAGGATGTAGTGGAATATACAAAGCGGGGGCTTTATGCCCGTTTATTTAGATGAAAGTCCTGACTTAATCTAGTGCAAAGCTTAAACGGTACGAATACGGAATCGGTGGTATCCTAGGGACCCCGGGGGTCGAGCGCGAGAGGGGCAGGACACAACAAGGACGTCTCGGGAACCGAGCCGCCAGCGAGTCGTGGTTCGGGTGTTACGAGGACTTCTCGGGAACCGAGCCGCCACGGGTAACCGGGAGTTCTATCTTTCTACTGGTGTGCAAGACGGGACACCTCAAGGACGTCTCGGGATCCGAGCCGCCAGCGAGAGGTGGTTCGGGATGTTACGAGGACTTCTCGGGATCTGAGCCGCCGCGGGTAACAGGTGAAGTTGGACGGTGACGTCACGATGACGGGCTCGGGAGCCGAGCCGCCAGCGGGTGACGGGGAGCGGAGATCAGGAGGTGGGCAGGATAGGAGGGGGGGCAGAGCCAGGCGCACGGCGGACCGCTAACCGGACTCTGACGCGGCCGTTCGAAGTCTTCGCGCGGGCCTGTCGGGGCCCGGGGAAGCTGTACGCGGCGGGGCCGCTTTTAGCGGGGTCGGGCGCCGTCCGCTACAACGGACGGGTAGCTATGGTGAGCTTATAGCTCGTCAGATCCGGTGTTGGGTTCATCCGCGTTCGCTGCAGTTTACTCTTCGTTATGCCAAACGTATGCGTATGTATATGCTACTAAGGTAAACGACACACACGCGCCCGGATCGAATTTCCTTCTTCCGCACCACCGTTCCTGACTCGTCTAGCTGTTTTCCGAGCCCGGCCTCCCACAAGCGGGTCCCACCGAGCGAAGCTTACGGCGAAAACGGGAAAGGACGGATTGGAGCCGTCACGATCGCGCAATAACTGCATGGGCATATCACCAGCCGTACCGAAACACCACGCCGACCCTTAAAACCGGCACACCAACTTCCGCTCCCCCCGCCTTTGAGAAATCAAAGATGGGGGTGGAGTGAGAAAAACCGGGAGAGATCTACCCTCCGGGTTCCCTCCGCGGCAATTATGCCGCCACCACAACCACCGCCCACTAGGGACCCCACAGCCCGGGCCCCAACGCGGCCCAGGACCTTCCGCCGCAGCCGGGGGATCGGAGACGCGGCCAGCGCCGCCCGCGACCCGCGCATACAAAATGCGTTCCGCAACGTACTGCGCGCATCCGCGGCGACGCTACGCGCACCGAACACCACCCCGACCACCCCGGGAACACCAACCAGCGAAGGAGCAGGGGAAGCGATGTTCCCAAAACCCGCGGACCTGATCCAGGCAATCCTGGGACAACTAGTTCCAGCTGCCCAAAACCTCACATCAACCACCGCCGGGCCCCGCGCCCCTACCGCGCCGGCCGCCGCGCGCGCCGATAGTCGCGCCGTCACCGCTGACGGCCGCGCCGCCGCCCCGCGGGCGGCGCCGGGCGCTCCCGCCGCCGACGCGCCCGCGCCCGCCGCGGCCGCCGCGCCGGCTGCCGCCGCGCTCGCGCCCGCACCCGCCGCCGCGTTCGCGCCCGCGCCCGCCGCCGCTGCGCCCGCGCCCGCCGCCGCGGCCGCGCCCGCCGCCGCGCCCGCGCCTGCCGCCGCGCGCGCCACCGCGGAAGGCCGCTCTCGTACCGCTTCCGGCCCCCGTCCCGCGACAAGAACGGGCCCCCAGCTAGATTACGCCGCCGCCGCGAGCGGCTCGCGCAAGGCCCCGGCGCCTCTGCCGCAGCGCGCGCCCGCAGCGCAGCGCCCGAAAGCGGCATCTACTACCACATCGCGACCGCCGCCCGCCCTCGGAGCGGGCAAGGCCCCACCCGCGCCCCGCACGGCGCCGCCGCCCAGCGCGACGCCCCGCGTGGCGTCGCTGCCGACACCCGCGCCGCGAACGCCAGAGAAAAAAGAGACTGCACCACAACCGCAGCCTCCCACAATCAGACCTAAGGGGAACAAACCCCCACAAATCGGCTGGCAAATACCAGCCCCCACCACTAGCCAGACACACCAACAAACTCCCACATCGCCGCCACTGGTGCAGACCCCTACATCAACAGCGCCGAAAAACATAGCGCCACCGCCATTCGGGGGCAAACGTACACTCTCATCGCCCCCGGAAAGTGAGCAAGCGCAACACCTCCCGCGCCTAGACCTGTCCCCCATGGACATGGCACAAGACGCAGACGAGCCGGAGAACGACGACGACTCAGAGACCGAAGAAGTCGTCGACAAAGAAGAGGCACAAACTGCAGCCCCACCACCGGTCCAGCCACAACGACGGGAAAAACGCCCCCGGCCCATCACCGTCGACAATTTCCCGGAATGGCCCCGCCACTTCCGCGAAATAAAAGGGAAACTAGGGCGCTACCCGAACGCGAAACCCTACGGAAACGGTATCCGATTTATACCCGCCGACGAAACGGAGTACCGAACCGTGCAGAGATACCTCGAGGCCCTCCAGGAGGATTTAGCGACCCAAGGAGTGATACTGTCATGGCAGGTTTACTCCCCAGAGGCGGAAATCCCCCTCAAGGTATGCGTTAGGGGCCTCCCTGCCAATACTGACCCGGAACTAATCACGGAAGGACTGAGAGACCTGGGATACGAAGCCATTTATACCCGGCACGTAAAGGCCAGGGAAGGGAGACCGGGATGCGTATTTTATACGCAAATCCGGAAAACCGACGACACTATCCCGGCCATTTACCAGGTCCGGGAATTATTAGGAATGCCGGGCGTAGTAGTGGAGGCCTGGCGCGGAAGGAGGGGACCGGCACAGTGCCACCGGTGCCAGGGCTTCCGCCACGCCTCCACGGGCTGCCACCGCCCATTAAAATGTGTCCGCTGTGCGGGCCCTCACTTCGCCAGCCAGTGCGAACGCTCAAGAACCGAACCCGGAACCTGCGCAAACTGCGGCGGCGCGCACACAGCGAACAACATTAGCTGTCCCGTTTACCGCCGAGAAGCAAGGCACAAAAAAGCCGGAACCGCCCCAATCACTACGTCACGGCAGGGGCAGACTCTCGCCCAACCGAACGTAGTGAAGGAAGACGAGAATGCTGCCAACTCATTAATGGCAAAAGCTAACGACGGAGCACCCGGACGCCGCCGCCCAAGGGGGAGGGGTGGAAGGAAGAAAGAAGAAACGTCCGCCGCCCAACCACAACCACTACTACCACCGCCGCCACAGCCGCCGCTACCGGCCCAGCCAGCCCAACAGGCCGAAACTGTGCCGAAAGGGAGCAGGCAGGCCCCACGCCCACAAACCAACCCGCCAGCAAACCTGGAAGACGTCAGGAGCAGAGTGATAGCGGAATGCATCACAATACTGCAAAACGTCTTGGCGGCAGTACAAACTGGAGCGAACCCGGTCCCTATTATCCTTAGGGGACTGGCCGACTTATACCAAGATGGCTAGCCACCTAAGGATATTATACTGGAACGCCGGAGGCCTAAGCCGCACTAAGAAGGAGCTCCTGTCAAATATCATGAAGAGAGAGCAGATTGATGTGGCACTAATCTCCGAAACCCACCTCAGGCAGGAAGACCCTCTAAAAATAGCCAACTGTATCGTCTACCGCCAGGACGAAGTATCACCCCAGGGAAATGCCTACAGAGGGCTGGCAGTACTCGTAAACAGACGTGTGGTACACCAGCCCCTCCCCACCCTGACAGACCTCAGAAAGAGTTACGCGCTGGGAGTGGAGGTTCACGCCGGAGGCCAGCATATGCGGGTCTACGCCTACTACCGACCGCCTGGCAACAGTTTCTCCGAGAATGACATCGAACAGATCCTGGAGTCGAGTGCTCCCACCATCATTGCCGGCGACTTCAACGCCAAACACACGGCCTGGAACTCGACCAGGATCTGTCCGACGGGCCGAAGACTCTTGAACCACGCCGAGCGAAAGGGGTACACGGTTGTGGGCCCGGAGGTTCCCACCCACTACCCATACAGCACGATGTACATGCCAGACGTAATCGACCTAGCAGCCGTCAAGAATCTGTCAGTCTGGCCGGAACTGCAGGTACTAGACGACCACACAATTTCGGACCACCAACCTGTGGTCCTAAAACTCGAAACTGGCGCCACCAAGACTGGAACCCACGCAAAAAGGAAAAAGACCGACTGGGCGAAATTTGCAGAATACATGGCCGAACGCTCATCATCCTTCCCAGCGAACACTGCTGAGGAGGTTGACCGACTCGCCGAATTGTTCGCCCAAGACGCCCAAGCCGCCATAAAGACAGCCACAATCACGACCAGTGGACCCAGCCGAGGAGACACCAGAAGAGGAGTCCCCCACCACATCCTAACCCTCATTGATGAAAAGAAGAGAATGCGACGACTGTATAACAGAACACAGTGCCCAACTCTAAAGTCCCGTCTCAACGCCCTCGCCGAGAAGATTGGAAAAAGCCTCGCAGCATATTCCCACCATACTTGGCTCGAGGGCGTTGACTCAGCCATCGATGAAGGTTGGAGCGGCATACACCGCCTGTGCCGCCGCGTAAGCGGGAAACCAGCCCCCGTACGCCCACTCATGGCCCCAGACGGCACACCCAGGTACCGAGCGAAAGACCGCGCGGAGATCTTCGCAAACCACCTGGAGGAGCAGTTCAGGCCGAACCCTTCCACAAATGCAGCCCACAATGAGCAGGTGGAAGAGGAAGTACAGGAACACCTCCGACAACCGCCGCTACCAGACGAGGACCGGATTATTTTTACCCCAGGCCAGATCCAACGGGCAATACGACGAACCCAGCTTCGGAAGGCCCCAGGACCAGACATGATCCCAAATGAGGCGCTGCGTCACCTCCCCCCGCGAGCCATCGCGACGTTGACGCGGCTCTTCAACGGGATCATGAGAACATGCCACTTTCCCAACCCCTGGAAGCTGGGGAGAGTCATAATGCTGCCCAAGCCGGGAAAAAACACCCTGCAACCAGGAAGTTACCGTCCAATCACCCTGCTGCCCACGACCTCCAAGGTGTTCGAACGGCTCCTCCTCCGACATCTAGCGCCACACATTGAGCCCCGCGAAGAGCAGTTCGGCTTCAGAGCCGAACACTCCACTACGCTGCAGATAGCGAAGGTTCTGCACACTGCAGCGGCAGCGCGCAATAAAAAGGAACACGCAGTGGCAGTGTTCCTGGATATTGAAAAAGCCTTTGACCGGGTCTGGCATCCAGGCCTGGTCCACAAGCTGCTCACTACCCCAGCTCCACGCCGCGTCATCCACACGGTGGCAGACTTCCTAGAAGGACGAATCTTCGAAGTGGCAGTAGAAGATGTCACATCCACAAGAAGGCCCATAACCGCCGGGGTACCACAAGGGAGCTGCCTGTCACCCGTGCTGTACGCGCGCTACACGGATGACATTCCAGTGTGCGAAGGATCCTCACTCGCACTATACGCCGACGACGCCGCCTACATAGCGACGTCCATCAAACTACCGCACGCGGCAACAAAAATCCAACGCACACTGGACGCACTTCCCCAATGGCTGGACAACTGGAGGCTCAGGGTAAACGTGGCGAAGACTCAGGCCATTACCCTGAGCCCAAAACTGAACCTCCCACCTGAACTTACACTCATGGGTCAACGCATCGCCTGGCAACCGACGGTGAAGTACCTGGGCGTCACCATCGATCGGCTACTCAACATGACGACCCACATCAAAAATGTCATCGCGCAGACGCGCACAGCCCGAGCGCTTCTCTACCCAGTGATGAAGTCGCAAATACCACTGAAAACCAAGATTGGTATCTTTAAAGCCTACATAAGACCCAGGCTCACCTATGCAGCCCCCGCGTGGTACGCGCTGGTGGGAGAGTGCAAAAGGAAGCGACTACGCGCGCAACAGTCGCTCTCCCTGCGCGCCGCCACCGGCGCCGCTTACTATGTGAGCAACGCGGTGCTGCACAGAGACCTGGGCATAGAAAATCTTGACGACTTCATCACTAGGCTAGCCAAAGCGATGTTTGAGAGAGCGGATGGATCGAGCCAGGCCCACCTCAAAAACATCGCCCCTTATCACTCTCGGCCGCCCGACAAACGGGCCCTACCGCGCGACCTGCTCCGCGGAAACATTCATGAAGACTAGGAAGTTCCTGCAGTGCCGTCGGCTCGAGGTCGCTCGCTGGGCCTCCCCTTAGGGGGTCTCACCCGGCAGGGCTTGACCTCGCCGACGGACGAAGTAGACGACCCCACCACAGATCCTGACGAGCATAGCTCACCCCAGACACCCGTCCGTATTTGCGGACGGCGCCTGATACCGCCAAAAGTGGCCCAGCCACGAAAGGCTTCCCCGGACCCTCACAGGTCTGAGTGATGACCCGAACGGCCGCGTTCGTCCGTCGGCGAGGTCGAGCCCTGCCGGGTGAGACCCCGTTAGGGGAGGCCCAGCGAGCGACGCTCGAGCCGACGGCACTGCAGGTACTTCCATTCCTGTGTCCGAGGTTTAGCCGTCCTTGTATAGGTCGGCTAGTCCCCTCAGTATGATGGGAACTGGGTTTTCGCCGGTCTGAATGGCTGCCAGGACGTTTTGCAGAACGGTGATGCATTCTGCAATCACCTTGTTCCTGGCGCCATCTCGCTGTTGTTGCGGGATTGTGCTGGGGCGTGGGGCGTCCGGCTTAGTCGCTAGTGGCGGGTCGGTGGGCGTGGCGTTGTTGCCACGCCTTTTCCCCCTCCCTCTTCGGCGGCGGAGGGGCGGGGCGGAGCGGGGCGCGGCTTCATTCGCCCTCGCCATCAGGGAGTAGGCTGCGTTCTCGTCGTCCCTCACCTCATTCGGCTGGGCGATGTTCTGCCCGCGACGGGAGGTGAGGGGGGCTGTCCCGGCTTTTTTGTTCCGCGCCTCACGCCGGAAGGTGGGGCACGTGGCGTCGTTTGCCGTGTGAGGGCCCGCGCAGTTGGCGCAGGTCCCGGGTTCTGAGCGTGGCCGGTCGCACTGGCCCGCGAAGTGCGGACCTGCGCAGCGGACGCATTTGATGGGTCTGTGGCAGCCGGCGGACGCGTGGCGGAAGCCCTGGCACCGGTGGCATTGCGCCGGCCCCTTCCTGCCCCGCCAGGCCTCCACGACTACGCCCGGCATTCCCAGCAGCTCCCGGATGTTGTAGACTGCTGGGATGGTGTCGGGGGTCCGCTGTAGTTGGGCGTAAAAAAATACAGCCCGGTCGTCCATGGCGTGCCGCTACGTGCCGTGTGTATAGCGGCACAAACCCCTTCTTCTGCAGCTCGTCCGTGATGAGCTGCGGCTCCGTGTTGGAGGGGAGCCCCCTGATACACACCTTCAGGGGGATCTCCTCAGGGAGAGAGTATACGTGCCACGATAATACCTCTCCCTGGGCAGCTAGCTCTTCCTCTAGGGTCTGCATGTATCTTTGTACAGCCCGGTACTCCTCTTCGTCTGTGGGAAGGAATCTGATTCCCTTCCCGTAGGGGCGCGAGTTCGGGAAGCGCCCAAGTTTCTCCTTCAGGCGCTGGTAGTGGAGTGGCCAGTTCGGGAAGTGGTCCACTGTGATAGGCCTTGGGCGCTTCGCTCGCTGCTGCGTCCGGGCCGGAGGTGTGGTGTCATCCGGCGCTACCGCGTCGGGGGCTTCGTCGGGGGCGCAGTCGCTCTCGACCTCTTCCGCAGTGTCCATTGGGGACAGTTGCAGGCGAGGGAGGGGCAGGGGCTGCGGCTTGTCAGGTGGTGAGGTAAGCCTGCGCTTGCCTCCGGTTGGCGCTGGTGCAGGGGTCTGCACCAGAGGCGGTGAGCTGGCGGTCGACGGTGGCGACCGAGTGGCCTGCGGGGACTTCGGCCGGCTGGGTCGAATTCCGGGGGGCTGCGGTTTGTGCAGCACAGGTTTCGTTGGTGTACGCGTCGCGGGTTTCGTCAGAGAAGCCACGCGGGGCAACGGGACAGTCGTGGGCGCCTTGCGGGGCGCGGCCTTGCCCGCTCCGAGGGCGGGCGGGGATCGCGGGGCGCGCGGCGCGGTTGTTGCGGCTTTCGGGCGCTGCGCTGCGGGTGTGCGCTGCGGCAGCGGTGCCGGCGGCTTCTTGGGGCTCGAGGCGGCGGCGGCGTAGCTGCCAGCGGCCTGTGCGGCGGTTGAGGGGTCCGCTTTTGTTGCGCCCGCGGGTGACGGGGATCGGAGATCAGGAGGTGGGCAGGATAGGAGGGGGGGCAGAGCCAGGCGCACGGCGGACCGCTAACCGGACTCTGACGCGGCGCTTTTTTTTTTTTTTTGACCTGACTGTGGCTTTATAGGCCGAGCCCATTAAAGCGATAGGAATACGCGGTGGGAGAGTTGCCTGGGGAAAATCCAGGGGAAAACCTCCGACACGACCGCGTGGGCGGTTTAAACACTGGAATACTCTAAGAGTTTGCGCTCCAGTGAGATTGGTTGAACGGTTTCAACCAAATCTGGGGTGTGAGTGGAATCGAGCTACTGGGAGTTTTGTCGCTGGTTCACTAAACCTAGCCTAGCTGAGAAGAGTCCAGCAAGAAACTCAGCTAGGCCCGACCTGCGTCGGACTGACTCTACCCGGTATGCGGTATGCGGCGGTACCGGGACGAATAGGGACTATATGTGTCTGTGTTGTCGCGATCGCGCGGTGGACGTCCCCGCCGGCGGGAAAGCCTAAGTGTACGCGTCGTGTCTGAGTTGGACGCCGTAAGCGCAGCGTTCCACCTTTCAATGGACGCTGTGATTACGTCGTCCGGGTCCGTGAGTGTGTGCCTAGGACGCCGGACCGTGCGGCCCCTAATCAGTGATCGCCGAGTTACGACAGAGGGGGGAGGGATGGGAACGTAGTCGACAGCCTTCCTAACTAACGGATTCCTATGATGGGGAGCGTTGTCAAAATAACGCCTGGCAGTCTGCTTAAAGAAACCATACATGGTGCTAATCCCCATGTCATGGTGCAGGCTGAGGTTCGACTGGTACCACGGGGCACCAGTCGCCCTACGGAGAAAACGATTTTGAATGACCTGAAGCGGCTTGAGCGATGTCATAGGCACGTGAGCAAAAGCTACACTTGCATAAGACATGATTGGACGAACACAAGTTTTGTAAAGTGTCAGCTTATTTCTAAGTGACATTTTACTAAACTTGTTGATCATCGGCCCAAGCCTTCCTAGCACGAACAACGCACGGTTGCGTACCCTACGGATGTGGCTGCGGAAAGTCAGTTTCCTGTCGAGGGTCACTCCAAGATATTTGACCTCGTTGGCCCAGGGGATAGGCCGGTCAAACATTTGGATCGGAGCCACCCGCCTTTCTGTGCTAACGCAGTCAGAAGGGTGGAAGACTATTGCAGTGCTTTTCTCCGGATTGACTTCGATACGCCAAAGATTAAACCAACGACCAAGGTCGGTGATTGCCTCCTGGAGATATCGCCGGATAAAAGCGTACTTACAATGAGTCGTAAAGAGCGCGGTGTCGTCCGCGAACAACCCCAGATGCACTTTAGGGTGCCTGGGAATGTCATTCGTGAATAACGAGTACAGAGTGGGAGAGAGCACGGAGCCTTGCGGGACTCCGGCTCGGATGGGGTGTGGGTCCGAGTACGTTCCCTCTAGTCTGTAACGAAAGCTTCGATCCCTGAGAAAATCTCGTATTGTGAGTACGAGTCTGTCCGGCATGCCGAGCAGATATAACTTGTATATCAACCCGTTATGCCAGACTTTGTCGAAGGCTTTCGCCACGTCGAGAAAGATCGCACCGGTCTTGAGCCCCTGGAAACGAGAGAAACCGTCCAGCACGTGCTCCGTGACGCGGTGCACTTGTTGGACACACGAGTGCCCGGATCTAAAGCCGAACTGCTCGTCGATGATGACGTTATTCTCAGCCGTAAATCTGAGAATTCTAGTGAGTAGGATCCGCTCATATAGCTTTCCAAGGGAGCTAAGCAAGCTGATCGGCCTGTAAGAGGCAGGCGAAGTCCGGGGTTTGCCGGGCTTCGCTATCCCTATGACCGATGCACCTTTCCACGCGGCTGGGAAGTGAGCATTGGTCAGCGCGGCATTGAAGATGCCAACCAAAATGAGGAGGAGGGTTTCGGGGAGAAGTTTCAGGATACGATTGGATACACCATCCGCACCCGGAGCCTTCCTAACACGAAGACGCCTGACGAGGTCACTGACTTCCTTAACCGACACCGGTAAAACGGGTGAAGTTACGGGGAGACGCGATCTCCTGTCCACCTCAGAATCGACCCATCTAATATGGGCTTCGTCGGTGTGCAGGAGACTAGGCGAACATTGGGACTCTAAGCTACTCGCAAGGCATTCGGCTTTTTCACTATCCTCGAACGCAGGGGTAGGGTGATCCGGACGATCCAAGGGGGGTATAGTCCAACAGGTGTCTGATTTGAGAGATCTCGCTAGTTTCCAGTAAGCCAGATGACTAGGCGCGATCTCACCCATCAGATCCCTGAACGAGTTCTCCCGAAACTCGGCAATTCTCTGTTTGGACTCGTTGCACAAGTCCCTCAGGATTTGACGGTTTTCGGCAGAAGGGTGATTAGAGTAGGTCCTGATGGCACGATTTTTCCTAGTCACTAACTCTCTCAATTCCCTAGGTAGGGGTCGGTTTTGGATATCCTCCGCCGATACCTCCCTTGAGGCCTCACTTCGAACAGTGTTGAGGTAGTTAGTGAAAGAATCGATCGCTTGGTCGGTCTGTTCAGTAGTGGTTATATTGTCGGGGATGTCTCTAAGCAGGGGAGGATCTGTCTGTAGGAGACCTGATTGTACCTTGTCCCAGTCCACGAGTGTTCTGGTACGAGGTGTACTATTGGGGTGAGGTCCTAGTCTCAAAAGGACTGGCCTATGGTCCGAGTCAAGTTCGTGAATCACTTCTATAGAACGCAGAGTTAACGCTACGTTCTTTAGAAGTGCAATGTCGAGTATGTCAGGTCGGTGCTCTACGTTATGAGGGAAATGGGTCGGTTCTAGGGGAGCGAGGAGATCGAAAGGGAGGCTGTCGATCAAAAGGTGATGAAGCCGATTGCCGTTGGGATTGGTTGCCGTGCAACCCCAGTTAATGTGCTTACTGTTTAGGTCCCCGGCCACGATGACCGATGGACCTAGGGAGGCTAGCGAGTCGAGGTCGGTCTTAAGTATGTCACGTTGAGGTGAAAGGTAGGTTGACGCAATCGATATCGGGGGGTGGCCCTCCATCGATATGCGGCAAACTGACACTTCCATATTTGTCAGGGGTGGGGGAGTAAGACTTATGCAATGTAAGCTACGTTTATAGAAAATGAGCGTGCCCCCGAATGGCCTACCATCTTGCCTATCATCTCTAATCTGATTGAATCCAGGGACGCGAAAGGCTCTAGTACCGGATCTGTAAAAGGTCTCTTGGACCAGAAATATATCTACTGAGTGATCGCGAAGGAAGTTTATCACCTCGTCCTTCATACCCCTCAGGCCATTGGCATTATAAATACCAATGGTAAGCGAAGTAGGTTTAAGCTTTAGGGCCGTACGATCCATACTAATAAGCACCGAGACCCTGACTGCCGAACTGAGCGGCGAAGTATTTCTGTGTCGCAGCACTTAGGTAAGCACTCAGACCGCTCGCCGCCTCCGCGGGGAGCATCTGAAGAACCTGCATAAGCGCAAAGTGGGGAGCTAGAGCGGGCCGGCCCGCTTGACTGGCGGCGGGCCCCCATGCAGGGGGGCACGCCTGGGATTGGGGTGCGGAAGGCACCGGGTGGGGGCCTACGGCCGCAGAGGGCGGCAGGTTCCTTGGGGCACCTAGTCCTACGGCCGGAAGGGCAGGGAAATCTTGCGAAGTGAGCTGGGGAGCAGCCCGGCTCGATTTCTGCTTCTGCCCAGAGGGGGGTGAGGATTTTGGCTTTGCACCAGTGCTGCGACTCTTTGGGCGACAAGGGCATCCCCCATAGTTGGCAGTATGCCCATGGGGGAGCTTGCGTTGCAGACAGTTGCAGCACTGGACGCCGGCCGGGTCCTTACAACCCTTTGGACGGTTGCAATCCCGAGACGCGTGATCACCAGCGCACTTGACGCATCGGGGGGGAGAGAAACAGCCACGAGCGCTGTGGCCGAACCTCTGGCAGTTGTGACACTGCGAGATGTAGTTCCTCCTGTTCGGAGTCTCTACCCTAATTGAGATCTTAAGGACCTCTTTGAGAGCATGAACTGCCTTACGTTGGTCTGGGTCGGTGACTATGAGTACGATGTCGTACTTGCCCCTCGTCTTATGGTAGAGGCGATGAACTTCCCTGGTCGCGATCCCCTTGCTATTGAGATCCGCGAGTATCTCACCCTCCGGGATGTCCTTGTGGAGACCCCGGATGATGGCTCTGTAACCCTTCTCTTCGGCGGTCTGCCTCCGGTTGTAGGCCATTGACAGCTCGTCGAAGAGTCGGGTCAGGGCGCGATAGTCTTCGGGTCCCTGGACTGTTACGCGAAGCCCTTCCAAGGGCGGCTTCAGTGTGTCCGAACTGAGCACACGGATGCCCCGCTGTTTGACCATGGTCAGGGCAGTGGGCCACCTATGTGCGTCAATTAGGACACACGAGTCCGGCTTGTCGGGGTTGACTGCTGGGGTCGCAGTCGAGCTGGGAGTCGAAGACCCGCCGTCCTTTGCCAGAGTGGCACTACGGGCCTGAGGGGCCTGCGCAGAAGGCGCAGGGACGACAGGAGTCCGCAGGGCTTTCTTCGCCGGCGAATCAGCCCTCGGAGACTTCGACCGCGCGCGTTTACCCTTGCGGCTGCCGCCTACGGATTCCCATGTGTCTGACATGTCCATCTCGTCGTTGTTGTACAGTAAGTCGAGTACTTCAGTTTCCGTCATTATGTGCTTGGAGGGATTGAAGGAGCGAGAGCGGGGAGAGCGGGGGCGAGCGGCAGCACGTTCCTCCCGCGAGGAGGGTCGCCCCTTTGGGGAACGAGAACGCGGCTGCCGTACGCCTGAATCCGCTGCGGGACGGGCCTGAGGGGCCGGAGGGTTGGCTTGGGCAGACGCGGCTGCCTTTACAGATTTTTTGCCCTTTTTGGGCGGAGTGGCCTTAGGGGCCTGGGACTGGAGCAATGGGGTCACATCTGCCGGCGGCGGCAGCGGTGGTCCGATGACGGCCTTAGGGGCCGGGGTCGCCAGAGTGGCTACCGGAGTGGCCTGGTGGTGCGAGTCAGGGATCGGTGGGGTGGAGGATCGCATGGGAGCCGCCTGGGCCGATTCAAGATCCTCACCGCTTCGAGACGACTTAAGCCGTTGATTCTCAGCGGTCAGGCGATCGATTTCGGCCTGCATTGCCCGCATAGTTTCCTCCATCCTCTCGATCCTGGCTTGCATCTCCATCCTAACGAATGTCGGTCACCGCCTAACACTACGCCTATTTGGAACCGAAAGGCTAACCTAAAGTCGTTGTCGAGTCCGGACTAGACAAGTTACGACTTGTCGAGTCCTGTCCACTTGTCCGCCGTGTCAGTGTCAGCTAAGTGTCCTACTCACGAAGGGAAGGAATCGGACTGTCCGCAATTACTGGGCTTCGTGGTGGTATCCACCCCACACTGCAACTTCGTTGGCACCGTTAGGATCCGTTGCAACGCAGCCACTGCGAGCGTGGTCTTTCAAAGGGACAGAGACCCGGGTCTGACTTGAGAAAGTCTTAACTAACGGGTAGCCACCAAGGTGTCCTGACGCGGCGCGATCGCGCAGCGCCTTATATGTGCGTCGGTAGCGGGGGTCGGGGGCGGCGCGGTGCAGTGGTAGGGCATGAGCGGCGCGGCGAATACCTCGGCCCCCCGCGCCCTTCCTCCCGTGCGTCGATGCAGGCTTGCTTCGTCGCATGTCCCCTCCACTTGCGAAGATTTTTACCTGGGGAAAAATCGCCTTTAGTCCTAGGGTCGGAAAGAAGTAGGTAAAAATAAAGTTGGTGCTTCTTATGTCCCCGGGATTTTTTTTCCCATTTTCAAAACAAAAAAATTAAAATAAAACTAATTTTTTTTTGCCATGCTGCCTCACCATTTTCTTTATGTTCGGTATGTCCTGAAACTGTTATATGAGATTGAGCTTTGCCGGTTGGACCGTAAGGTCACTATTTGAACGGCGGAATTGGTTTTAATCGGCTGAAATGCTTCTAGGTATTGGGGTGTCTGCTTGTTGCTAAAATGGATGCCCGTGTTGTATGGGCTTTCATGTGTTATACGTACTATTCTAAATAGTTTGTTGTATTATTATTCTCCGAAATTCCCTAGCCGGTATTGTCGGTCATTTTTATCCTGGTCCTTATGTGTTCTACGGTAAGATTTAAATTAGTCTGCGATATATTCTTGTGCGTTATTTTATATTTGGTTTAGTAATTACGATTGATTTAATTGTTGATCTGTTTGTTGTCGTATATGGGGCGGCTGCCGGTAGTCCCCCTGTTATTCGACTGTCGGCCTTACTGATGTCTATATACGATTGGTTTTCGCTTGCCCTGGAGTATATTCGGTGTAATTAGGTTGTTTTTTTTTCTGTTGCCGGGCGTTCCGGCGCGGTAATGTCTGGTTATTGTAGTTTTATTTTTTATATATACAAAGGTAATTGTTTAATGTTTATATGTACTTAAGTGTCTTGCATTGCATGTGCCCTAATGTTTCGTAATGTGTAATGACGGGGATATTTTTGATTATATTTTATATGGTCCTATAAATGTGGGCCTTAATTTTGCGCAAATGTTTTTCTCAGCATTAGATAAGACGTAGTTCCGTGTTCGCACTGACTCGCCCGGGGTGGGTTCCCAATATTTCCTGTGTTTATCGTAGTAGTATTTTTGGTTAGTTGATGCATTTTTCTGGTTTTGGCGTAGTAATGTGTAGGTATGTTCTCGGGTTCCTATCTCCTTTAGCCGGTGTGTGGGAAACGGATTTTGGTCGTTCGGGTTCCGTAATTCCTTGCTCTGTGATGAGAATGGCGGTGTTTGTTTGGTCGGATGATTTTGCTGCTGTAGCGGTTTACTTTTCTGGCGGGCGTTGGGCTTATTGGCGTATGTAGGTATGTCTTCCTGTTTTCGCGGGCTAAATGAAATTCCTTGTAGTGTTTTTGTTGCTGTCAAATGTTCGGTGATTGGTGTATTGTGGTTTTGTTTTATAATTTGTTTCTGGGGTTGTTTGGGGACGCGTTTTTCTTGCGGTGCGGGGCCCTTATTTTTATTGTTCTTGTTTCCGGGGTGTTTATTATATGTATTTTCGTTTGTTATGTGATACCCGTGGGATGTTTCGGTCTCCTCTCCTGATTGGTTCCATTTAATTTTAAAACTGTCTTGTTGGGCCGTAGTTTCGGGTGAGTTCCGTGGCCATTCATCGGCTACTTGGTTTAATTTTACTTGGGCGTGGCGGTCGTCTGTCAATACGGTCACGGCTTCCTTTCGGGGTATGTGTTGGGGTTTTTATGTCTCTCTAAGGCCTCTACAGGTGCTTGGGCCTCTGTGGGCCATGTTACGGTCACGCCCATCCTATTCAAAACGTCCATCCCTATTATTGTATGCGTTGCTGACGGGAGTACTCTTACCCAGTGTTTGATACTCGTAGTAGTTCCCTTCACTTCCATATTAATTAATACGCGCGCGTCAACGCTAGATGTTGTGCCGTCGGCTAGGCCAATACCTATCTGGGCTCGTCTTGTCGGGACACCCTGTTTCTTGCACTTTTCATACACTTCCTTATTTATATATGTATTTGTTGAGCCGGTATCAATTAGGCACTTGTAATTATTCCCCGATATTCTGGCGTTCTCATATATCCTATTGTCGGCTCTGTGGTGGCCCCCGGCGGCTTCCAGTGATCCACCTTGCCGTCCACTCCTGTTGTTGCAGCTGGTTCTACTCAGCATGCCTAGCCTCCCGCATCCGCTGCAAAAGACTCGGCTAGGGGATCTGCATTCTCTCCTATCATGCCCTGGTTTGCCGCACGACCAGCAACATGTGGTAGAGTCGTATTTCGGTTGCACCTTCGTTGTGTGTACGTTTTCGGGTCTGTGTCTGACTGTCAGTTGCTCCGGGGTTTTATATTCTCGGTTCAGTTTGGTAGAACTCGGGCCTTGCGGTCTCTCATATATGCTACTTGCACACTCCCTGTTGTTTGTGTATCGGTCCCGGCTTGGTGATACTGTGGGTCTGTTATTGTAGGACGGTGCTGTAATATTCTCGTACTCTGCCGCTAATCGTAGTAGTCCGTTAACGTCTTTGTATTCGTGTTTTTTGATGTAAAGTTTATATTCTTTTTGCATGTTCTCATGTATGCGGTGTAATTTTTCCTCTTGGGTCATGCTCCCGTAGCGTCTCATTAGGGTTTGCAGGTCCGTTAAATAGTCTATAAAGCTTTCCTTGAACCTTTGTTTCCTCGCGACGATCTTTACTATCAGATCCTCTTCGTAGTTTGTCGGGAAGTAATAAAGTTTGAAGAGTTGTATAAATTGGTCCCATGACTCCCATGACTCGGCGTTGTTTCTATACCAGAGTAGGGCCTTTCCTTGCAGGATCCGCGGTAGGGCTGGTAATACGTCCTCGTTATCTATTCCGCCGGCTGCTACCAGCTCTTCCAGCCTCTCTATGAATTCCACTGGGTTATCGGTCGTCCTGAAGGACAAGTTCTACTCCCTGATCAGACGATTCAGCCTGTCCGGCTTTCCATTCTCCTGTTCGTCCACCATGCTTGTAGGGCACGGCTTTTCCGGTGTCCCGTACTCCTCGGTAGCTCTGAGTATCTCTACAAGTAACTTACGGATTTGCTCGACCGTCTGACCTTCTGTGGCGATGCCTCTTTTCTCGGCTTCCTTGATGAGTTCCGGTTTATGCAGTTGGTATATCCAGGAGGTTTGGATCTGGATACGGGGACCTGTAATGGGTACTTACGGTGCGGTGTGGGTTTATGCGGGCCACTTATTCCGGTCGGATGTATTGCAGTTTTATATTTTATTTTATTCGGGTGGGTGGGCGGGATTCGTCGCGTGGACGCTACTTGTTAAATGTGATGTGTTATAGCTGAATATCTACAGCCAGAAACGGTGGCGGAAATGTTAATAAAAAAAAATCGCCTTTAATCCCGTCTTCTCCCGGCTCCTAAAGCACCTAAAGACTCCTGTGTGAGTTGTAATCGTTGGGCGCCAAATGTGATGTGTGGTTTTACTCACACACCCATATCCTCTTGCCGGAAGGGCTATCAGAGGTTTCCTAGCTCACTCAGCGGTCTTAGGAAAGCCTACGGGAGAAGTCGGGTAAAATAAGAACAAGGATGTAGTCGAATATACAAAGCGGGGGCTTTATGCCCGTTTATTTAGATGAAAGTCCTGACTTAATCTAGTGCAAAGCTTAAACGGTACGAATACGGAATCGGTGGTATCCTAGGGACCCCGGGGGTCGAGCGCGAGAGGGGCAGGACACAACAAGGACGTCTCGGGAACCGAGCCGCCAGCGAGTCGTGGTTCGGGTGTTACGAGGACTTCTCGGGAACCGAGCCGCCACGGGTAACCGGGAGTTCTATCTTTCTACTGGTGTGCAAGACGGGACACCTCAAGGACGTCTCGGGATCCGAGCCGCCAGCGAGAGGTGGTTCGGGATGTCACGAGGACTTCTCGGGATCCGAGCCGCCGCGGGTAACAGGTGAAGTTGGACGGTGACGTCACGAGGACGGGCTCGGGAGCCGAGCCGCCCGCGGGTGACGGGGATCGGAGATCAGGAGGTGGGCAGGATAGGAGGGGGGGCAGAGCCAGGCGCACGGCGGACCGCTAACCGGACTCTGACGCGGCGCGATCGCGCAGCGCCTTATATGTGCGTCGGTAGCGGGGGTCGGGGGCGGCGCGGTGCAGTGGTAGGGCATGAGCGGCGCGGCGAATACCTCGGCCCCCCGCGCCCTGCCTCCCGTGCGTCGATGCAGGCTTGCTTCGTCGCATATTATTAAAACAGTATAGTTGTTTTAACCGCATGGTACTTCATTCGGAATACATATATATGAACATAACTTAGGTACGTAATTTATGTATGAAGATGAACACAAGTACGAGCGTAAAAATGATCATAACTTATGTATTTGTGTATGATTTTCAAAAATTCTAAATGTATTATAATAGAACGATAATAAGTCAATTGATTTATAATAGTACTAGCATTTGCCCGCGGCTTCGCCCGCGTACTATGCGAAATTTTTAACCGTCTACAAAAAACAGGTTCGTATGTTTGTCCACGATTATCTCGCGTTTGGCTGAACCGATTTAGATGCGGTCTCCAGAAAAGTAGTTGTTACATTCTGGGGTTTCGCTATACGAAGTTTGGTGATTGCGATTCATTAACAGATGAACAGATAAAAAGTCAGTATACGGACAAACTGTTGAATTTCATTTGATTTTGGCAAAAATAAGGATCGAAAACTATTATCATACATTTCCGAGAGGCCGAAGGGGAAAGGGCCGATGAAATAAAAGCATGTCTTAAATGGCTCTTAGTAAAAGTATCTGTGTACTACAGTAACACCAATAGGTCTGTAAACGACCTAACAGCGCGCAGCGGCCATAAACTCTGGTCCTTTGAAGTACAGAAATACGGCTAATTCAATATCATGTGTAACATTTATTTTTCCTACAATTAAATTTATTTGGTAGGTTTTGCCAGTTACCATTGGAGCATCCAAAAAGAAAATTTGGCCTCACTTCCATTCGCACTCCTTACTGTCAGTGCGTCTGTTACAACCAAGTTGCTTTTACTGGACCTATTGAATTGAAATTTTGGCACAAACTATCAAAGAATTTAGAGCGCTCGTGGCCTAACGGCACCCGCCTACCGCGTGCGGTGTGCGAGGTTAAGCAATGTGGGCGCAGGTCAGTTCTTGGATGGGTGACCGCTTTGAGTGGTTACTAACTGACTCTCGTGCTTTGAAAGGCACGCTAAGCCTTTGATCCCGGCTGCAATCGTTAAGCCAAGTTAGAGGCCTTCGAGCGGCTTGCGAACTTCTAACAGTCAAGTTGCCCACTCACTTGACAAAGGGGGGTCGAAGTTGCACCGCGTCCGTAGGGAGTACCCACCGTTACCATACACAGAACCCCTGGGTGGTGCTAAAAGTGCAACAAAAACTGGCAACCGTACTATTCTTCTCGAAAATCTCACGGTTCGTAAATAAATGCCATACGATTAAAAAAGAATTGAAGGTTGATTTAAATGGAAAAAACATCGAAACCTCTATGTCGTTTTTAAAAGCAAATCCATAGATCGCCTATATAGTAACGTTAAAATTTTTGCACATAGGTATGAATGGAGTGCCAAATTTTACCTCAGATTCGCATTAAGAGACCTCTCGGATGCTCAGATATCGATTTTGAACGAAAAAAAAGAAAATCAATATGGCCGCCACTTTCACAATTTTTGCCTCGGATTCGTATTAAGAGACCTCTCGGACATTCAGATATCGATTTTGAACGAAATCGGGACGAAAAAGAAGAAAATCAATATGGCCGCCACTTTTTTCAAATTTTACCTCAAATTCGTATTAGGGGACCTCTAGGACGCTCAGATATCGATTTTGAACGAAATCGGGTTGGAAATGAAGAAAATCAATAAGGTTGCCACTTTTTCCAAATTTTACCTCGGATTCATATTAAGAGGCCTGTCGGGCGCTCAGATATCGATTTTGAACGAAATCGGGACGGAAATGAATAAAATCAATATGCCGCCACTTTTTCCAAATTTCACCTCGGATTCGTATTAAGAATTCTCTCGGACGCTCAGATATCGATTTTGAACGAAATCTGGACGGAAATGATAAAAATGAATATGGCCGCCACTTTTTCTATTTTATACCTCGGATTCGTATTACGAGACCTCTCGGACGCTCAGATATCGATTTTGAACACATTCGGGACGAAAAATAAGAAAATCAAAATGGCTGCCACTTTCACAAATTTTACCTCGGATTAGTATTAAGAGACCTCTCGGACACTCAGATATCGATTTTGAACGAAATCGGGACGAAAATGAAGAAAATCAATATGGCCGCCACTTTCACAAATTTTACCTCGGATTCGTATTAAGAGACCTCTCGGACGCTCAGATATCGATTTTGATCGAAACCGGGACGAAAAAAAAGAAAATCAATGACTGCGACTTTCATCCACATTTTACCTCGGAGTCGTATTAGGGACCTCTCGGACGCTCAGATATCGACTTTGAACGAAATCGGGACGAAAAAAAGAAAATCAATATGGCCGCCACTTTCACAAATTTTGCCTCGGATTCGTATTAAGAGACCTCTTGGACGCTCAGATATCGGTTTCGATCGAAATCGGGAGGAAAAAAAAAGAAAATCAATGACTGCGACTTTTTCCACATTTTACCTCGGAGTCGTATTAGGGACCTCTCGGACGCTCAGATATCGATTTTGAACGAAATCGGGACGGAAATGAAGAAAATCAATATGGCCGTTACTTTATTCAAAGTTTAGGTACCTCGGATTCCTATTAAGAGTCCTCTCGGCCGCTCAAATATCGATTTATGTCGAAATCGTATCGGACGGCACTGATTAATAAAACCATCTACAATACATTGAATCAAAAAAGGTCGTATCTTCATAGGGAACTCACGGCACTGCATGCACCTTTAGACCTTATTGTTGAGTTTCAAAAATTTATTGTAAAATTTAAGGCAGATTCGCTTCATATTTACATTTGAGGGTATACTTGCATTTGCTACAAACCCGTCACATCTCCTTTCCTTTACACCCACGTGCACATTTAAATATGCGTTCTCACTCTTGCGCATATAATTTTGTGAGCCGAATTAACGGCCAGATTCTTCATTGATTTCGGACTGAATGCATGTCTGTTGCATGCTCCTGAAGGCGATAGTACTGAACGCCGCGTGTTGACTATAAACTTAATTTAGAAATGTGGTGTACACAAGTTCTGGGCGCGCCCGAGTGTTTTGTGAGGTTCTAGTGGGATAGAGACACTTAGCTGTTGGAGAAAGGACTACCCAAAGTTGAAAGGTTAGTGCACGTGTTCCTTTTCCACTCCATAGCCTCTAAACCATTAGGTAAATGCAAGTGTCGCGCGAAGACTTTTTATTCAAAACCAAAAAATACAGTCCACTAAAATTAATTACCTATGATGATAAGGTTCATATCGAAGGCCTACATCTCTCATTAATTTTTCCGCTAACCAAAAATATGGATTAAGCATCTCCATATTTTTTTTGGTCACTTCTCGCCGGATATTCTTGGTCACTGCGACCACGAATACCGTACCTTTTTTGTCACGTTTCGTAAACGCTAATTTGGGTATAATCTGTATGATCATTGTGCTACGTAATTGAAATAGTTGTGACGAATATCTTTTTTAATCTCCCGCATCGGCACCTATTTCATTTTAGTTTCGCACCCGCATTACATAGTACGACAATTCGTAGGTTTTCCCAGGGCTATTTTGCTTTTCGTGACTAAATATATTATTTCACATGTTCAGAATTTCCTTTGTTCATATTTCATAGTGTACGCCATATTTTTATAAGGTACAGTGCCATTTTTCGCGTTCGTGCATATTCAGGCCAGATCGGCTAAACTCGCCGTTTCGGTTCTCTCTCTCTTCCGATACGATTGTACGAAGGCAACGTCACTGTTCATTTTATACATTTCGGGTAGGAACATAACGCTACTGCGAGCACGATTTTTTTATTTTTCCTTTCTACCGCTATTCCTGATAGGTACTTAATCAGTGAAGAATCCAACATTATTTTACACCGCATATTTTTACATACCGCGCATATACCTGTAGTGTATATTTTACCGCTATTTTTAAGTCGTGTACCTACTTTATTTTATTTACAAATCTATACGTATATTATATACGCACCGCTTTGTTTAGCTTTATCGATTAAAGTAATTTGTGTTTACAATGGGGAAGCCAAAGAGCAGAAAGGGTAGTGAGGCTTTTGCTGGCGAGGATTACGACACTAATAAAAATCAGCTGACTTTATATTCCGTCAAACGAGATGTTATCTACAAACGTGTAGAAGACATTTTAGAACTCGCTTATAAAGCGGAGACAGATCCTAACCAGTATAGGGCATTTCGTACAAGTGCATTAAATATTGAAAAAATGCGTGATGATTACCAGAATGTCTTGGAGTCATACAACTTGTTACACTTGCAACTGTACCCCGAGTCCGAAGTCGAGTACGACTCGTGGAATACCTTTGAGGAGATGTACTGTTACATAAAACAAATATTGCTCGACAACGAGGTCAAAAGTCAAGCTGCGCCTCCCGCCCCCTCTAAGCCTAATTGTCATCTGCCGCCATTGGATCTTTTATCATTTGACGGCGAGGTGAAAAACTGGCCTTTGTTTTATCAACAATTCAAAAGCATTGTTCATGGTAACGCGTCGCTAAGTGATAGCGAAAAGGTACACTACTTAGTAGGTAAGCTAAAGGGACAAGCCGCAAATGTTTGCTCCGGTTTACCACCTACCGCACAGAATTATGCGATTATTTGGAACGCGCTCGTTCAAAAATATGACGACCCGCGATCTCTCGCATCGGCTTATGTCAATCAGTTGTTACGATTTAAACCGCTAACTAACGCTAATTCAGCCGGTTTAGACTCATTCATAAATAATTTCAACTCTTCAGTTGAAGCGCTAAAACAATTAAAATTAAATGACCTGACGGACTTTATGTTTTTGCATCTAGCCCTTCAAAAGCTAGACCCGGAAACAATCAAGCTATTTGAAATTACATACCGCAAAGAAAAAATCCCTTCTTATCAAAGTTTGATTGAGTTCGTTAAGGAACAAACCAAAGTGTTATCTCGTTCCCCAAACGCAGTGATTAGCAAACCAGTTGAAATACCTAAGCCGCGCACTCCTCTCAATAAAACTAAGTCTTTCTTAAATAAGGAGGCGGCCGACGTCACAAGCGCTAGCGATAAGTGTGCTTTGTGTAATGGTAAACAACACGAACATTTATATTCGTGTTCTTGTTTTATGAAATTGACTCCGCATGAGCGTTATAATTTTATTAAAATGAACGCATATTGTAACAACTGTTTGAGCATTAAGCACAAAACATTATTGTGTACTTCTAAGCGTAATTGTTCGCATTGTTATTTAAGACATCATTCGTTGTTGCATTTCAACACTAATGAGAAATCTCACTGCAATATTGGCGCAGTGGTGTCTGAACCCGCTATGATTGATTTGCCCGCTATAAATATTGCTAACTCCGCACCCGCTATAAATATTTCTAAGTCCGCACCCGCTAGCGCTTGTGGCTCGTCTCGCCTCACCGACGAACGAGTAGGGTCAAATGAGATCCATTCCGCTCGCGCTAACTTCGACCCTGCAACTGCTGCAGTTAAGGTCGAAAATAGTTTACCGCATTCCTGTTCGGAACATTCAGCTTCGATTTGTGCAATTGTGTGCGACAATCGAACTAATTGTTTTCAAACAACTACCTTATTAGGTACCGCTAAAATAAAGGTTATCGATTCCTTTAATCGTACTCATTACTTGAGGGCTCTTGTAGATGCTGGATCGATGTGCGACTACCTGTCTTTATCTTGTTGCAGACGCCTTTCGCTTCCTATTTGCAAACAAACGCGTTATACCGAAGTGCAAGGTATCGGAGGTGCTACGCAAAAAATTTTAGGCATGACTTCGTTAAAGTTCACATCTCGATTCGACGTTAATCGCGAATACGCCGTTAAGCCACTAGTGGTAGAACACATTACGTCACAGCTGCCCGACGCGCGCGTGGATAGGGAAGCTATTGGTTGTATTCGGAACCTGCCGCTAGCTGACGACGACTTTTCGCAACCTGGGCCTATCGATATACTATTAGGAGTAAAGCTTTATTGTGAAATATTGCTGTTTGAGAAAATTAAGAGCTCAGACATCAATATGCCCTCCGCGTTTGAAACGACTTTGGGTTACCTAATTATGGGTGATGCCCCTATTATTTTCCCGCAACCCGCTTCGCGCACGCTTTGTGCTTTTACTAGTGATCCGCTACATCAGCTCGTTGAGAATTTTTGGGCCGTGGAGGAAGTACCCTCACGAACGTTTTTAAGTCCGGACGATCAAAAATGTGAAAATATTTACACATCGACTACTGTACGTAATGCGGACGGCAGTTATTCGGTGGACCTTCCGTTTAAAGACGACCCCAATAAACTAGGCGATTCGTTTATTACCGCTAAAAGGCGTTTCTTGCTTTTAGAGAAGAAATTCGCTAAGGATTCCGAGCTCAAGTCTAATTATGACGATATTGTTCGAGAATACCTAAATAAGGGCATTCTCACTCGCGCCGCACCTGTCGAGTGCGACACTCCAGGCTTCTTTTTACCGCACAGTCCTATAGTCCGCCATGACAAAATTTCAACCAAAGTGAGACCAGTACTAGATGGTAGTGCTAAGACCAGCACCGGGATATCGTTAAATGATATTTTGTTCTCGGGCTGCAACCTACAAAATAATATTTTTCACATCTTGTTAAACGTGCGCGTTTACAAGATAGCATTTTTTGCTGACGTGAAGCAAATGTATTTATGCATTCACATGAATGCTCCGCACCGCAAGTATCAACGGATTTTATACCGATTTTCAAATACGGATCCGCTAGAAGTGTTAACGTTTACACGTGTGACATTTGGATTACGTCCCTCTGCTTTCTTAGCGCTCCGCACGTTACGTCAGCTGGCCGCTGACGAACGTCACAAATGGCCAACTGCGGCCTCGGTCCTTGAAAGAGATGTCTATATGGACGACCTCGCTTCTTCAGCTTCCTCTCTTCAGGAAGCTGTTAAGACAGCTGACGAACTGATTGACCTCTTCAAGGCCGGTGGATTTGAATTACTCAAATGGTCGTCTAATTCTATCGAACTGCTCAATCACATACCGGAGACGCACCGACAATCTGGGTCTATTTCCTTCGACGATGGAAATTCATTCAAGATTTTAGGTTTGCGCTGGTTGCCCGCACAAGATGCGTTTGTTTTTGACACCGTGAGTCCTCCAACTGTGTGTACTAAACGCGCCATCCTCTCCGCCACCGCTCGTCTCTATGACGTGTTGGGACTCGTAGGACCGGTCATCTTATACGCTAAATTGATTATAAGAGAACTATGGCTCATTAACCTCGATTGGGATGACTTACCTCCCAGTCACATAATTAATTTATGGCAGCAATACTTATCCGAGTTACCGCTGATATCTAAACTCACCTTTCCCCGCCATTTAGGTATAACCGCTGGAGCGCAAGTTACACTGGTTGGCTTCTCAGACGCTAGCGAATCCGCCTACGGCTGCGTAATATACGCGCATGTTGTGAATGGCGATGGGCCACCGACTGTGTCACTGTTATGCTCTAAGTCTCGGGTGCTTCGGCCAAACCCAAAGTGACACTCGCTCGTCTAGAATTGAATGGGATATTGCTGATGTCACGACTTCTTAAAGAAGTTCACAACACGCTGTTAAATAGGCACGACATCAATAATATTTTTGCATTCTCGGATTCAGAGGTCGCACTATGCTGGTCGGTCGCTTCGCCGCATAGGTTTGACACTTATGTTGCCAATCGCATTTCGCAAGTTCAGGCTAATATATCACCTGACAACTTATATCACATTGCTGGTTCACAGAACCCCAGCGACTGTGTGTCGCGCGGATTAACGCCCTATCAGCTCATTAAGCATGAGCTATGGTTTACTGGACCGCCTTGGCTATCGCTACCCATTAGCGACTGGCCTGTACAAAAATTTGTGCCAAATCGGTTGTCATTGCCGGAGGAGAAAACTGTTTCTCACGTGGCTACTCAAGTCTCTGGCGATAACCATCCAATTTTGACGCTCGCCTCGCGATGTTCTTCGTGGCACAAACTGCTTCGCGCCACAGTATATATATTGCGCTTCCTGAAAAAGCTACCACGGGGTAACTTCATCACTGCTACTGACTTGAACGCTGCCGAGTTTGAAATGTTCGAGCAGCGCAGTCGGTTTATTTCTCGGACGATATTAAATCTCTTGCAAATGGGCAAAAATGTTCTTTAAAGTTACAGAAACTGTTTCCATTCCTCTCGAATGGCATTTTACGCGTCGGAGGTCGCTTATCGAATTCATCGCTCGGTTATGATTCGAAGCACCCTATAATATTACCTAAAAAGGGTCACGTGGTTGAATTGCTGATTGATTCTTATCATCGTGATTATTCTCACGCTGGACCGCAATTATTAATCGGTATACTAAAAAATAGATTTTGGATTATATCCGCACGTCGCATTGTTAGGCAGCGCACTCAAAAATGTAACGACTGCTTTAGGTTAAACCCTAAACCTACATTCCCGCTTATGGCCGACTTGCCTAAATGTCGCCTAGAACAATGCAAGGCCCTTTTGCATACGGGTTTGGACAATGCGGGACCTCTCTATATCACACCCTATCGCAAGCGTGGTGTTCGCAGTATTAAAGCATATATATGTCTTTTTATTTGCCTGGTGACGAAAGCAATTCACATAGAACTGGTCTCGAATTTAACATCGGCCTGTTTTATTGACGCATTCAAGCGATTCCTATCCCGTCGAGGTCCTTGTTCTTACCTTTATTCCGACAATGGAGGTAACTTTGTAGCGTCTAAGGCCTATTTTAATGAACTTCACGAGTTTTTGCTTTCTGACGATTATTATCGAACCTTTAATAACGAACTCGCTAAACACCGTATAACTTGGAAAATGAATCCTCCCACGGCTAGCCACTTCGGCGGTATATGGGAGGCTAACATAAAAAGTGTCAAATCACTATTGTTTCGTGTGATCGGAAAACAAGTCCTCACTTTTGAGGAAATGTCAACTGTCCTCACACAAATTGAGGCAGTGCTTATATAACAGCCGCCCTTTGTATGTTTTGAGCTCTGACCCATCCGAACCACTTGCGCTTAGTCCTTCTCATTTTCTTTGTACTTCTCCGCTAGAGTTTCTACCGGCGGCTGATTTGTCGGACGAACGTACTAATTTGCTGTCCCGATTTTCCTTAATGGACTCGCTTGTGCAATCGTATTGGAAGCGATTCAGATCGGAATATCTGCACAACTTGCAACAACGAGAAAAGTGGAACACTTTGTCAAATCCAATCAAAATTGGCACAGTGGTACTGTTAAATGTAGATAACGCTCCACCCTTACAGTGGCCGTTAGGTATTATAACTAACGTATTTCCTGGTAAAGATGGGATCACTCGGGTGGCAGAAGTAAAGACAAAAGTCGGCACTTACAAACGACCTGTTGTAAGACTTTGCCCCCTTCCGACTCAATAGGAGTCGATTTTAGTATAAGTTCGCGTCTTTGATAGACAAATTAAATTGGTCATTTTACCTATATTTTACTTGTTCTTTTTGTCTCCCTCTTACGCGAGCATCTATAATATGTTATTTTAGGCTTTTGGTAAAGGTGTTAGGTTAACTCTTTATTATTATTATTTGTAGCTCTTGATTAGGATATCTAGATTAGCTTAGCACAATGATCGTATAAATATTATACTGCAGTCTGTATAGTAAGAGATTTGCTCTTCTGTTTTCTTGAAGGGATACTTCAAGGCCGGGGGGATGTTGAGTTTCAAAAATTTATTGTAAAATTTAAGGCAGATTCGCTTCATATTTACATTTGAGGGTATACTTGCATTTGCTACAAACCCGTCACATCTCCTTTCCTTTACACCCACGTGCACATTTAAATATGCGTTCTCACTCTTGCGCATATAATTTTGTGAGCCGAATTAACGGCCAGATTCTTCATTGATTTCGGACTGAATGCATGTCTGTTGCATGCTCCTGAAGGCGATAGTACTGAACGCCGCGTGTTGACTATAAACTTAATTTAGAAATGTGGTGTACACAAGTTCTGGGCGCGCCCGAGTGTTTTGTGAGGTTCTAGTGGGATAGAGACACTTAGCTGTTGGAGAAAGGACTACCCAAAGTTGAAAGCACGTGTTCCTTTTCCACTCCATAGCCTCTAAACCATTAGGTAAATGCAAGTGTCGCGCGAAGACTTTTTATTCAAAACCAAAAAATACAGTCCACTAAAATTAATTACCTATGATGCTAAGGTTCATATCGAAGGCCTACATCTCTCATTAATTTTTCCGCTAACCAAAAATATGGATTAAGCATCTCCAAGGAACTTACATGCCAAATTTGGTATCTCTCGAACCACCAGTTTGCGCTGTGCGGTGATATGTCAGTCTGTCAGTCAGTCAGTTATTTCTTGATATTTGGCACAATTTTTCAAAAGTTTTCATGACCACAATATTAATTTTCAAAATCGATGCGTTTTCGTAATTAACGACTCAAAAAACCATAAAAACGACACCCATATTAATATTTAGACATTTCATCCCCCTCGGACCCCAACAGAGGGGATGATATTTCACGTCCTCCACGTGGGATTTTAAAATCATTGTTGTTTTCGTAATCAGCGACCCAATAAACCATGGAAACAACACCCATATCGATTTTCAGAATTTATCACCAGATTTCCCCCTCTTAGGGGTTGATTTCTCAAAAAACCTGAAACACGTGTTTACTCATTTATCGTTAGAAATACTCCTGTGAAGTTTCGAATAAAATAATCCAGCTAATCTTTATTCCCCATACAATCTTCGGACCCCCATTTCACCCCCTTAGGCGTTGAATTTTGAAAAATCCTTTCTTAATGCACCTCAAGACCTTATATGGAACCTACATACTAAATTTGGAGTCTCTAGAACCACCAGTTTACGCTGTGCGGTGATATGTCAGTCTCTCAGTCAGTCAGTTATTTCTTGAAATTTGGCTCAATTTTTCAAAATTTTTCAAGTCCACAATATTAAATTACAAAACCGATGCCATTTTCGTAATTAACGTCCAAAAAACCATAAAAACGACACCCATATTAATATTTAGACATTTCATCCCCCTCGCACCCCAACAGAGGGGATGGTATTTCACGTCCTCCACGTGAGATTTTAAAATCATTGTTTTTTCCGTTATCAGCGACCCGCTATATCATAAAAACAATACCCATGTCGATTTTCAGAATTTGTCACTAGATTTCCCCCTTTTAGGGGTTGATTTCTCAAAAAACCTGAAACTTGTATTTACTCATTTATCGTAAGAAATACTCCTGTGAAGTTTCGAATAAAATAGTCCAACTAATCTTGTTTCCCCATACAAACTTCGGACCCCCATTTCACCCCCTTAGGGGTTGAATTTTGAAAAATCCTTTCTTAGTGCACCCTTAGACCTTATAAGGAACCTACGTGCCAAATTTGGAATCTCTAGGACCAGCGGTTTAGGCTGTGCGTTGATATGTCAGTCAGTCAGTCAGTCAGTCAGTCAGTCAGTTTCTTCTTTTATATATTTAGATGAGTTTTCATTGTCATTATGATTATTATAAAAAAAAAATTGGACATTTTGAAGGAAAAACTTCCGAACCAAAATCTTTTTCGGTGCCAAATTGGTGGAAAGTTGCCGAACTGTGAAAATAAACCTGTAAGAATTAGAATTAATTCCTGTAAACCTTTCACATCTTTCAAATGTAAAGTTTAGTACAAAAAAAGCATCCAAAAAGAAAATTTAGCTTCACTTTCATTCGCACTCCTTACTCTCAGTCCGTCTGTTACAACCGAGTTGCTTTTACTGGACCGATTGAATTGAAATTTGGCACAAACTATCAAGAATTCAGAGCGCTCGTGGCCCAGCGGCACCCGTCTACCGCGTGCGGTATGCGAGGTTAAGCAATGTGGGTGCAGGTCAGGTCTTGGATGGGTGACCGCTTTGAGTAGTTACTAACTGAGCGCTCTCGTGCTTTGCAAGGCACGTTAAGCCGTTGATCCCGGCTGCTGTTTACGACAGCAGTCGTTAAGCCAAGTTAGACGCCTTCGGGCGGCTTGAGAACTACTATCAGTCAAGTTGCCCACTCACTTGACAAAGGGGGGTCGAAGTTGCACTACGTCCGTAAGGAGTACCCACCGTTACCCTACACGTGACCGGGTGGTGCTCAATTTGCAACAAAATCTGGCAACCGTATTTGTCTTCCCGAAGATCTCACGGTTCGTAAATAAATGCCATACGATAAAAAAAAATCTAATACCTAATCTAAAGGTTGATTTAAATGGAAAAAATATAGAAACCCCTATGTCGTTTTTAAAAGCCAATCCATAGATACCCCACACGCTTATATAGTAACATTAAACTTTTTTTAACAATCCCTGGCATGCTGGAGTGCAAAATTTTACCTCAGATTCGTATTAAGAGACCTCTCGGACATTCAGATCTCGTTTTTGAACGAAATCGGGACGAAAAAAAACAATATGGCCGCCACTTTCACAAATTTTAGCTCGGATTCATATTAAGAGACCTCTCGGACAATCAGATATCGATTTTGAACGAAATCGGGACGAAAATGAAGAAAATCAATATGGCCGCCACTTTTTCCAAATTTAACTCAAATTCGTATTACGAGACCTGTCGGACGCTCAGATATCGATTTTGAACGAGATCGGGTTAGAAATGAAGAAAATCAAATTTTACCTCGGATTCGTATTAGGGGACCTCTCGGATGCTCGGATATTGATTTTCAACGACATTGGGTTGGGATATAAAGAAAATCAATATGGCTGCCACTTTTTCCAAATTTTACCTCGGATTCGTATTAAGAACTTTCTCGGACGCTCAGATATCGATTTTGAACGAAATCGTGACGGAAATGATAAAAATGAATATGGCTGCCACTTTTTCTAAATTTTACCTCGGATTCGTATTACGAGACCTTTCGGACGCTCAGATATCGATTATGAACGAAATTGGGAAGGAAATGAAGAAAATCAATATGGCTGCGACTTTTTCAAAATTTTACCTCGGAGTCGTATTAAGAAACATCTCGGATGCTCAGATATCGATTTTTAACGAAATCGTTAAAGAAAAGAAGATAATCAATATGGCCGCCACTTTTTCCAAATTTTACCTCGGTGTCATATTAGGGGACCTTTTGGACGCTCAGATATCGATTTTGAACGAAATCGGGACGGAAATGAAGAAAAGCAATATGGCCGTCACTTTTTCCAAATTTTACCTCGCAGTCGTATTAGGGGACCTCTCAGACGCTCAGATATCGATTTTGAACGAAATCGATTTGGAAATGAAGAAAATCAATATGGCTGCCACTTTTTCCAAATTTTACCTCGGATTCGTATTAAGAGATCTTGTGGACGCTAAGATATCGATTTTTAACGAAATCGGGACGGAAATGAAGAAAATTAATATTGCCGCCACTATTTCCAAATTTTACCTCGCATTCGTATTACGAGACCTGTCGGACGCTCAGATATCGATTTTGTACGAAATCGGGAAGGAAATAAAAAAAATCAATATGGCTGCGACTTTTTCCAAATTTTACCTCGGATTCGTAATAAGAGACATCTCGGACGCTCAGATATCTATTTTAAACGAAATTGGGACGAAAATTAAGAAAATAAATATGGCTGCCACATATCAATTTTACCTTGGAGTCGTATTTGGGGGCCTCTCGGACGCTCAGATATCAATTTTGAACGAAATCGCAACGGAAGTGAAGAAAATTAATATGGCCGTTACTTTATTCAAAGTTTACCTCGGATTCCTATTAAGAGTCCTCTCGGACGCTAAAATATCGATTTTTATCGAAATCGTATCGGACGGCACTGATTAATAAATCCACTTACTTACAAAACATTGAATCAAAAAAGGTCGTCTCTTCATAGGGAACTCACGGCATTTCGTGCACCTTAAGATCTTATAAGGAACCTACATGCCAAATTTGGTATCTCTCGAACCAGTAGTGTGGGCTGTGCGTTGATATGACACTCACTCAGTCAGTCAGTTTCTTCTTGCAATTTGGCAAATACTTTTAAAAGTTTTCATGTCCGCAATATAAATTTTTAAATCAATGCCATTTCCAAATTTAACGACCCAAAAAACCATAAAAACTACACCCATATTAATATTTAGACATCCCAACCCCCTTGGAACCCAACAGAGGGGATGGTATTTCACGTCCTTCACGTAGGATTTTAAAATCATTGTTGTTTTCGTAATCAGCGACCCGATAAACCATAGAAACAATACCCATATCGATTTTCAGAATTTGTTACCACATTTCCCCCTTTTAGGGGTTGATTTCTCATAAAACCTGAAACACATGTTTACTCATTTATCGTTAGAAATACTCCTGTGAAGTTTCGAATAAAATAGTCCAACTAATGTTGTTTCCCCACACACACTTCGAACCCCCATTTTACCCCCTTAGGGGCTGAATTTTGAAAAATCCTTTCTTAATGCACCTCTGGACCTTATATGGAACCTATATACTAAATTTAGAATCTCTAGAACCAGCAGTTTGGGCTGTGCGATGTTATGTCACTCACTCAGTCAGTCAGTTATTTCTTGCAATTTGGCACAAACTTTCAAAAGTTTTCATGTACACAACATTAAATTTCAAAATCGATGCCATTTTCGTAATGAACGTCCCAAAAACCATAAAAACGACACCCATATTAATATTTAGACATTTCATCCCCCTCGCACCCCAACAGGGGGGATGGTATTTCACGTCCTCCACGTGGGATTTTAAAATCATTGTTGTTTTCGTTATCAGCGATCCGATAAACCATAAAAACAATACCCATGTCGATTTTCAGAATTTGTCACCACATTTCCCCCTTTTAGGGGTTGATTTTTCAGAAAACCTGAAACACGTGTTTACTCATTTATCGTTAGAAATACTTCTGTTAAGTTTCAAATAAAATAGTCCAGCTAATCTTGTTTCCCCATACAAACTTCGGACCCCCATTTCACACCCTTAGGGGTTGAATTTTGAAAAATCCTTTCTTAGTGCACCCCTAGACCTTATAAGGAACCTACGTGCTAAATTTGGAATCTCTAGGACCAGCGGTTTGGGCTGTGCGTTGATATATGTCAGTCAGTCAGTCAGTCAGTCAGTCAGTCAGTTTCTTCTTTTATATATTTAGATTGTAGTGTATGCGTAAGGTGAAGAAAACAACGTCCGTTCGTATTGAGGTTTATTCCGACACTACCCGTCATTCGCCGATACCCACATTACACTCCTCTACGCTAAACAAGTGCTATATTCTTATACATAACAAACAACAACAACAATTACACAACAACGCAATTAGACAATTTATCAAATCTTATAATTAGGCTTATTTAACCTACACTGTCTGACAGGGCGGGCTCGGGGCGTACTGGCTTGTTGCGGAGAATAAAACCTTTCGGGTGAATCCGAGACAGGCTCCGCCGTCTCCCGGTGTTCCGCGGTCTCGTGAACTGAGTCAGCGAGCCCCTCCGACTCCCCCGACTCGGCCTTGCTTTCGACCTGCTCCAAACCCGACAGGTTCTCCGAAATATCTGTGTCTGATTTCTGATTCCGACTTAAGTTAGTAGGGGCAGAAACTAATGACAACCTCCCGTTACTTGATCGTTTCCGTAGTTGGTCGACATGTCTATGCAATATTTCTCCATTATTGCCTACTACCCTAAAATTACTAGGACCTAGGACCTCCGCGACCCGGCCCGGAACCCATTTCTCCCCTTTTAGAAATTGCTATACCAAACTTCTTCTTCCCTGTCCAGATACCTGTTCCCCCCGGCAGATGCCTCTTGCTGGCGTAGTTGAGCTCTCCTCACACGACCTTCCCTATCCGGTTTAACGATATCTAAACGAGTCCTAATGGGCCTGCCTAGGAGCAGCATTGCCGGGCTCTGACCCGTCGTTGAATGTTCTATGTTCCTGTAATAGATTAAGAATGCCCATAAGGCCCTATCAACATTGCTTCGCTCTTGGATCGCCTTTTTAATAACCCGTTTCAAAGTCCTGACCGCATTTTCGGCCAAACCATTCGAAGGGTGATAAGGGGCCGTGAAAACATGTTCTATGCCGTTGTGCTTGTTGAAAAATTCAAATTCTTTTGATGCAAACTGTGTACCGTCTGTAACAATCTGACGCGGAAACCCGCACCGACTGAATAGCTCGTTCAACCTATCGATTAAACAGTTGGCTGATATACTGGTCATGTTGAATACTTCTATCCATTTCGACATGGCATCGACCACAACTAAGTATGTTTTCCCGGCTATCGGCCCCATATAGTCTAAATGGAGGCGTGACCATGGCCGGGCGGGCCACGGCCACAACCGCGGTGCTTGGCGCGGCGGCGCATCCGCCTGCGCCGCGCATGTCGCACATGCTCGGCACACCGCCTCCACCGCTTCGTCCATGCCCGCCCACCACACGTAACTCCGGGCTAAGGCCTTAGACTTAACTATTCCCATGTGGGGCTCATGAATCATTGCCAGAATTCGTTCCCTACAACTCTCAGGTACTACTAACCTATGGCCCCACATTACACAACTTAACTCCTCGTATAGTTCGTTAAAGATATCACAAAAACTTTGACGTCAAGCGTAATGTCAATTGACAAATGCACACAAATGTCAGAGTAACGTTTTGTTTGTGTTCCGATACTTCCGTTTAGAAATACAAAATATTTTCTTATTTCACTCATTGGTTTTGCTAATTTGTTTAGTTATTATTATTAACAACAACATATTTGCAGATAAATGTACTAAATACCTGCAATATAGCGCCATTTTGACAAATTAGAATGAGTTTTATTTTGACGTCAGCTCCCACTGACAGGACAGAAGTGACAGCACTGACGGCGGCAGGCTTAAAGAAAAATAAAAGTAAAATCCAAAGAGGCCACATATTTCAGAAAATTAATTAAATGTCGCGGTAAAATAAAAAGTACCCTATGACAAGGCCAGCATAAAAATCTACCTATACACCAAAAATTGTTAAAATCGATTCAGCGGATGCTGAGATCCTTCGGGACACAAAACCCTCTTATCGCTACGCCTCATTATTTGGGAATGTAACTAATTGCTGATCATATAATATATGTATGTATGTTATAATGTCATATGAATCTATATAGACTGCGATAAGCTTTGAGGACGTAGCGAGAAAGGAGTTAATATACAGACATACCTGATTCTCAACACAGTCTATGGAATCTGCTTCGCTCTTATATGCTGCATTTGCCTGCACCATCTGTGGGGGGAGGATTATGTGATAACCTCAAACACTAAATACAACTACCTTAGCAAACATGAGATCAAACTATCTAAACTATATAATCTCCTTATCGAGCCCAAGATCTCTAAGAGGTAAACAAACACTATCATGTATATTTCAAATAGCTATAATGGTTTTCTCTAGCTCTTATATATCTGGTCAACCCAACTTCTCATATTAACCAATCGGTTAACAACTTGACCATACCTCTGTCAATGTAACATATATATGTAGTTATACTAATACACTGCCTGCTTGGCAAGTGTTATCTTTCCTCTGTACTGAATGCCACCAAAGGCTTGTTACATGTATCTATAGATACCTTAACTGTGGTCATGTATGAGTCATGATTGTATGTCATGGTCTACGAGCATTACTCTAATCAATCTGTACAAAGTTCCCTAAGGGTGATTACTGTCCATTCGATCTGTTTGAATAGACAATACGCAACTCTTCAAGTCGATCAACGACAGAGCAGATCACTGCTACACAACATCTCGGGTCGATCAACGACCAAAGGCCGTTCCACGGCTACATCATAAACAGAACAGATCACTGCTACATAACATTTCAGGTCGATCACGACCAAAAGCCGATCCACGGCTACTTTAACTCAACGACAAGAGCCAGCTATGCCTTCAGCATCCGACCCTCGCCTGCCATGTGCTTCAACTACTTGGCGCCAAGTTTTCTAGGGTACCCCGTCTAATTACATACCCTTACTCTCTCCATAATCCGACACACGGCAAGCGGATTATGGAACTATCAGCTCGTATCATATAGGGAGGAGAACAGAGATTACTTACACTTCATAAGTAGCGACTCTTCTAGACATTTCTCACGACAATATCTAACTGTTGTTCATTAACTTCTCTGGTAAGGATAGAATAATGAGACTGTGTAATTAGTTAACATAAACTTAGCGACTTGTGGGACATCTTGTGTCATATCAAATACTGGCAAATGATAAATATAAATTCCCTATTACATAGGGTTTTCATTACTGATATGAAACATCTTAACATGCATACAAATCTGATAGAACCTATATCGGTCTTATATATGCTAAGGATCATTATACTTAGCTTTCATATACACGAGCAGCGTAACTCCAGAAATCTCCAGTTACACGAAAACACTTTTCATTTCTTTACGAGGAAAAGTTAGCCAGGTAAAGTTAGCGAGCGTCCGTGCGCGCTGCTAGGCAACGTAACACTGCGCCAGTCAACGACGCCAGACGCCAATCACACGCATACTACAGACAATAGATGCGAGCTTCTGTCAAATACTTTGCCCGACTTGCCAACTACATAATCTCACACGATCTAATACTCGTTTCAATAACATCGCGATATTGTCATTTCGCGACATTCCCGAGAAAAGAGAAGGTACTAGAACAATCGTGAAGTGATCGTTCGCGACACCTCTCTCATAAAACTGGCTGGAATTTTAGAGATTTATTATATAGAATATATATAGATAATAAAGCCGATTGCAATACAACTTCTGTACAGTTAACCATATACTACACTCATCATCATCATCCCATTGCCTTCTAGAAGATCTCACGGTCTGAAATAACTGCCACACGATAAATAAATCATCACAGTCATCCTTCTCCTCCTAATTACATCATATCCATTATTATTATCATCATCACCATCACCATCATCATCATCCTAGCGTTATCCTAGTAAAGTTGCACTGAATGATACCCGGGGTTCACTACCTAAAGCCGAGAATTGGCGTTGGCACCAGTGTTTATGAAAGCGACTGCCATCTGACCTTTCCAATCCAAGAGGAAATTCGACTTTATTAAGATTAGACTTGTAAAGTGGATGGGCAACTTGACTATTAGAGGTTCTCAAGCCGCCCGAAGGCCTCTAATTTGGCTTAATGATTGCTGTCTACGACGGCAGCCGGGATCAACGGCTAACGTGCCATCCAAATCACAGGAGCGCTCAAGTTAGTTACCACACAAAGCGGTCACCCATCCAAGAGCTGACCAAGCCCGGAGCGTTCTTAACCTCGCATACCGCACGTCACTAAACACTACTTGATCACTTTATTTATTCAGTACAAATTATTATAAAGTAATCCGCAACAGGCGTTTTTTCAATTAATTTTATAACCTTTGATTCAGGTAATGGCGCCAGGTGGTGGCGTGACGTCACAATGGCCTGACAAGTCAGGCCAGGTGCAGGTGTTGTTTACATTGCTTGCAAATTTTAGCTTGCAGCACGGCGACGCTGCCGTCATATATATATCCAAGTTGGTCCCGTTTTTTGTCAAAACGCAGTTCTGATGATGGGATCTATGAGGAATTGAGGGAACTCCACAAATCTTAAAGGCAAACATATACTGATTTGATTTGACTGTGTTTTTATGAACAAATCGCGATTTTTCATACAAAAATGTGACATTTGATGAAGTGGAACTGCTGATGATGATCAGAACAGAACTCTTCAACGACGAAAAGTTCACGGTTCACGTCCCGCCAGGTAGTCACCCACTGAACCCCGCGCGGACAAGTTCTTGATTATTGTCATTATTATCATTCAATAAATTTATATCACGCTACAAGGACGTTTACTTCTCCAACCCTGACCCTGAGCCTTAGGTACGCGACTAACTCATATACCTTAAAGTGGTGACCACCGGCGTGAGTGAAAATAATAAGACTTTTGGCGGCTCAGGGTCAAGGCAGGTATACTCGTAAAAAGTGATAAAGAAAAATGGATTCACCGCTCTTGCCTACTTCAGTGCGTGCGGTCTTAGTGGCGTCTCGAGAGTCAGACCTTGACACGTTGGCAAACATTGCCGATGACGTGACGGAGGCCACCAGGGCCCCCCAAGTGTCCGTGGTAGCGGCGGCGCCCAGCATGCCACGCCAGATTTCGCCGAACCGTCTCAGCAGCGACGCCGCATTGATAATCGCCGAGATCGCGAAGTTGAGCGTGCGTCTGGCAGATATGGAGCGTTCGAGACCCAGACACCAAGACTACGGGCGAAGCCGTCGCGGGGACCGGTCATCGTTGAGGGCCAGGAGCACTTCGCGTCATCATCGCAGCCAGGCAGCGAGTAATCCCAACTGGTTGTGCTACTATCACTACAGGTTCCGCGCCAATGCAACCAAATGTCGCGAACCATGCGCGTGGGAGAACAAGAAGCAAGAAAACTAGTAGGTATAGCACAGAGTACGGCGGAAATCTGTGCTATAACCCCCGGCCGTCGATTAGTAGTGACAGACTTAAACAGCGGTTTACGTTTTCTTGTGGACTCAGGTGCGAACATTTCAGTGATACCGGCAACTAAGAAACATCGCGTGGGTGAGTGTTCCGATTTTAAACTCTTTGCAGCAAATGGCACGGAAATTAGAACTTACGGCGTAAAATCGATGGTACTAGATTTTAAGCTGCGTAGGCCATTCCGATGGGATTTTGTTATAGCGGATGTTAAACAGCCTATTCTAGGTGCCGATTTTCTAATATTCCATAAGCTGTTAGTTAATTTAAGCGACCAGAAATTGGTCGATCAAGTGACTGAGTTTAACGTACCGGCGGCACTCGTGAGTACTGTTCAGCCAACCATTAATACCGTCGACGATAACCACCCATACCATGATTTGTTGTCATTGTTCCCTAGTATTACGAAACCCGCGACATTCAGGGAAGCGGCGGTACATAATGTCGTGCACCACATAGAAACGACGGGACCGCCGGCGTACGCACGGGCAAGGCCATTGGCGCCCGAGAGGCACAAGAAGGTCAAGGACGAATTTCGCCTGATGCAGGAAATGGGAATTTGCAGGCCATCTAAGAGTGCTTGGGCCAGTCCTTTACATGTAGTTACTAAAAAGAATGGCGAAATTCGCCCTTGCGGCGACTATAGAGCTCTAAATTCTAAGACAAAGCCGGATAGATATCCTATACCAAGATTGCACGATTTCACATACATATTGGCCGGGAAGAAATTTTTTTCAAAATTGGATATTAATAGGGCATACCCGTAGCCAAAGATGTAGAAAAAACAGCAACAATTACCCCATTCGGATTGTTTGAGTTTCCCAGAATGTCGTTTGGGCTACGTAACGCTGCCCAGACGTTCCAGAGGTTTATGAACAATTCAGTGCTGGAAGGTCTGGATTTTTTATTTAATTACCTGGACGATGTACTTATAGCTAGCGATAATGAGTCGCAGCATAAGGACCATCTAAGGAAAGTATTTAAGCGTTTCGAGACATTTGGAATAACGATTAATTTGGCTAAATGCAGTTTCGGACAGACCAAATTAGAATTTTTAGGACACGAGGTAAGTACTACAGGCATTAGGCCTTTAGATGAAAAGGTCCAAGCTATTGCAGATTATCCTAAACCAGAGACGATTGAACAATTACGTAGGTTTTTGGGAATGCTGAATTTTTATCGCTCTCACATTCCGGGAGCGGCAGGAATCCAGTCGAAACTTGACCGCTACTTAGTAAATACTAAGAAGAAAGACAAAACTCCGATTACATGGACAGACGAGACCGAGGAAGCATTTAGACAGTGTAAAGAGGGCCTAAAGAAAGCCGTTACGCTGTCTCATCCTAGTCCTGATTCGCAAATAGCACTTATGACAGACGCCTCGTGCAGTTCGGTCGGAGGAGTGTTGCAACAGTTAGTCCATGGCGTGTGGAAACCGTTAGGATTCTTTTCTAAAAAGTTAACTAAGGCTCAAAAAAGTTATTCCGTGTACGACCTTGAACTTTTGGCTATTTACTTGGCAATAAAACATTTTCGCAAGTCATTTGAGGGCCGACCGCTGACAGTGTATACGGATCACAAGCCCTTATGTCATGCGTTCCAAAACATCGGTAGCAATAGTAGCGAAACGCCACGGCGCACAAGGCAACTTTTATTTCAAAAAAAATAATCAAAAAAAGTTGTTTGTCCCACGGTGCTCGACTACGCGGAACTCGCTGATGAGCAAGCAAAAGATGAGTACTTGACACGAATATTGCATTCCGATCCGCGTACCGATACGAGCAATATTGTTATGAAATTAATTGCGCTAAATCAATTTATTGCGAAATTTCATAAAATGAGGCGAGACCGTATATTCCTAAAAAATTTAGGCAGTTAGCATTCGAGAGTGTACATAATCTGAGCCATCCCGGGATACGTACTACACGCAAAATGGTTTGCGCGAAATTTTTCTGGCCCGGTATAAATAAGGACGCAGGGCATTGGGCAAGGACTTGCATACAATGTCAGAGGTCCAAGGTCAACAGGCACACTGTCTCAAGGTTAGGCGCTTTCGAAGATGCAGGTAGGATGGAGCATATCCACGTAGATTTGGTCGGGCCTCTCCCGACATCTCCACGTGGAAACCGCTATCTGGTAACCATCATAGACAGGCGCACGAACTGGCCTGAAGCCTTTCCAATAGAAGATATGACTGCTGAAGTGGTTGCAAAGACTATTTACGACGGGTGGATCACGCGTTATGGTTGTCCGATCAGGCTCACGAGTGATCAAGGCCGTCAGTTTGAAAGCAGTTTGTTTAAAGAGCTAATGAGATTGTTAGGAGTAAATAAATTCAGAACTACGCCATATCATCCCGAGAGTAACTCAAAAATAGAACGTTTTCACAGGTCATTAAAAGGAGCCCTTATGGCAAGGTTAAGCAGCAGCTCATGGGAAGACGAATTGTCAACTGTAATGTTAGGTTTACGCGCCGCTGGCCGTAGTGATAACGGCATAAGCGCCGCGGAGATGTTGTTCGGGCGCGTATTGCGTTTACCAGGGGATTTCTTTAATAGTAACCAGAATATAGAGCCCGGTGACCCATCTAACTTAGCAGATAACATTCGCAATAGAATAAGTAAGTATAAACCAGCGTCGAAAGTTCCCTGTGACACGCGCACACTTTTTGTGCACAAGGACTTACGATCTTGCGATTTTGTTTTCGTCAGAGACGACTCCGTGCGTAAGCCATTACAGCCACCCTATAATGGCCCTTATAGAATTATAGAAAGAGACGAAAAGGTATTTCTCATCCAGTTTCCGAACAGGGAAGCTCGTATCTCAATCGACGGATTGAAGCCAGCTTACCTATGGAACGACGAGAACGCTGGAGATAGTGCAAGTACAAGTTCTAACGTTGTAGTCGACAAACCTGCACAAACCACAAGCGGAAGCGAGTCCAGCGCACCGCCCGCGCAGGTTCGTACAACTAGGAGTGGTAGAGCTATTAAAACGCCAGTTAGATTTACGGACATTTATCATTAGGTATATTAAAAATAGGTAAATTAAGCGTAGTAGGAGATAGAACATAGTAGGTACTCCATTCTGGCGTAGTCCGTTAATGTTGTCTATTTTTAGTAGGTATACCGTCGTTGTAGGCGTCGGCATTTAGAATTGGCTGGTTAATATTGGCACACTAATATTAAGATGAATTTTATGTATTGCATGGTAGATGTATGGCATAAGCGATAGCGTTTTCTGCGAACGCTTAACTTGGACCAAACTGTTATAATTGCAAAAGTGTGACTTTACAATTAGGTCACACGCGCTTAGCGTAAATATTGTACAGTCACCAGCACCAATATCTGCCACAACAAAGCGCGCATAAATATCTGACACGACTCTATTTCTAGGGTCGTTAGGACGTGTCAGATATTGTCGCCGCCTTTGTTTTGGTAGATATTAATGCTGGTGACTGTACACATAAAATTAGTTATAAGCATATATTTTTGTGTCGTAAGATTGTGTTTATCTGGACCAAAGCAAAGGTTACAAACCTTTTTACCTACTCATCATTATTTAAGTTCAGCAGATGATTAAATTTAAAACCACTCGAGCACTCTAACTGCATTATTGTATTTTATTGTATTTTTGCGAAAATTATATTTTATACCAAACTTGTCATTATTCTAAAAATAGACTGTGTATTTGATACCTACGTAACGATATCGCGCAGCTGCACGTTACGCGGTATCAGCACGACGCGTAGCTGCGCGATATGTTTGTGATGACGGGCGAAATGTAGCGTTAGCTTAGCGGCACACTGAATGCTAAGCCAATGCTAGGCGATCCCATAAGAGAGATCAAATGTATGTATATTTTAAGTTTTTTTTTTTACTTTCTTTCTTTTGCTAAGGGGGATGTGATATAGGGACACATGTATTTATTAGTACTTAGCAAAGTCAGCTCATATGCAGGTGCATGTGCACCGGTATATGAGCCGACGCTGCACAACGCGGCCCCCGCTCCTCCCCGGGGCGAGGTCCCGCCAGGCAGTCACCCACTGAACCCCGCGCGGACAAGTTCTTGATATTGTCATTATTATCATTCAATAAATTTATATCACGCTACAAGGACGTTTACTTCTCCAACCCTGACCCTGAGCCTTAGGTACGCAACTAACTCATATAAGTAGTACCTTAAAACGATTAATTTTTGTCATGCTCGAGTTCTGATGATGGGATCCAATAGGAATCGAGGGAACTCCTCAAACGTGAAAGGGACACAAATAGTGATTTTAGTATTTTCATGAACTAATCAAGCATTTTCATAAAAAAAGTGACATTTGATGAAGTGGAACTGCTGATGATGATCAGAACGGAACTCTTCAACGACGCGCAGTTCACGTTTAGCGATTTGTTTTCTTCGTTTTGTTTGTCAAGCAAGCTAGGTTTTCAAGACACATTTTTGTCAATCTTGAGTTCTGATGGGTGATTCCATGAGGAATTGAGGATACTTAGTCTTCTACCATTACAAACATACTTATAGCCATTTTATTTTATTGTATGGAATCTAAGAGTGCACCATCTAAGTATAATAAATAATCTTTCACCGGCCTCACCCATTGAAGTCTGTTTTTTTTTCTTATTCGAATATCTTTTTGTACGTCTATCATGTACAGACTTTCGACCCTCTTCTAAGTGTACATCTAAGATGCTCCAACTGTCTATGCTGACGATTGGGCTGCCCAGCTCAGTGATCTCTTGTATCAAACAGTTTTTCTGGTGAGAAGGGTCAACAATTACTAATAATGTGGTAATACTGTTACTAATTTGTTATTTCATTAGATATACATACTCGATTTTACATAGCAATAAATATAACACAACCGCTTAATAAACTTTATAATAAAATAAAACTACAGAATAACTATTTTTTAACTAAATATTCCATTCAACTACACTGATATGTACCCGTATCGTACCTATACTGTAGTATAAATAAAATAGAACGAGACACTAATTTAATACATTACTATTTTAATTAAAAGAACACTGGTAACACTGACAATTTAATGTCATAACAGTAAAATAACAAACCAATAGAAATTCAATATTAAAATGGTGGAATAAAACACGGACGAATACATAATTAATTGAAATCGGGACTTATACGGTAATGTCGAAAGCGTCACTGGCACATCACTAGCCCGAGCATGTACTTTCGTCAGAAGGGAGAGTATATTGACATTTGAATTGGTTGGAAAGGGACAAGAATACTTCAGTACTTCTTAATGGCTAGTGTAAAATGAACTCCGCCAGGCAGAATAAAATATGCCTTTTGTAATTAATTTTACTTCCTGTGAAATGTTATTCCGTCATTCTTGTAGTTTGCTGTTCTAGAGCTTTTCCTACACAACTTTACACAACAAAAAACCATTTCTAATGGATGAAATCGATTATTTATGCTCGTTTATTTGACGTACGTATAGATCGCGAACCTGGACGAGTCTGACTGATACGTTATTCTGACAACTCGAAAATTGATTGATTTATTGTGAACCTTACCATCTGACGTGTCCACATATCGCCCCCTCGAGTACGACGTATGCTAGAGACAATTTAAGGTTGATATATGATAACAGGTATGTAAAAAATACTAAGTATGTAAACTAGTAAATTAAGAGGTTTTTTTTGTAAACCATACCATATGACGTGCCCGCAAAATGCCCGCTGGAGTGCGACGTATGGTCATTATTTTCGGACCACTCCCTTCTTATGAGGCCCATAGTAAGCGACAACGTTTCAGTACCATATGTCATCACTGGCAACATATGAGTACACTGGTCAAAGATTTTCGTCTTGAGACACTGCGGAATATTCGAATTTTGATGGTAACGAAAATGGATGCTTAATTTCTGATACCTTTTACAAGATGTCGCCGTCGACGGACACGTCTGGGAAGACTTCATCATCATAATTAAAACTAGTATGGACACCATAACATTAATAAAACAAGAAGTAATTGCTTCATATCGTATAATTTAATGATTTTAAATGGTATAACTTAGTGCTAAATATAAAAATATCGATATACATCACATTATCCGTTTTCATGGTGCCATCTCATTCTTTCCTCGTTGATCGTGTGTTTACACTATTAATTGTACCGTATACTAAATTCCCCATGTAAAGTGGGAATTTCCGGGAACGAAAAATCACTACCTACTTGAGACACTTGTGCAGTCAGCTAAGAATCTTAATCTTCAAATAATAGAGTCGAAAAGTTTGATAGACCGCTTAGTTGGCATATTGACCAGCATTATAGGGCAGAAATGAAAGTCAGGTGAAGTTATACACTACCGTCAGAAAGTTTAAGACCAAACACAAAATATGCAATTAATCAACATTGGTTATTATCCACTCAATTTTGATTCATCTGTCCGTAGTACTCTCAACCAGTTTGCAAAAGTCCAATCCTAGTAAGAAATAGCCCATTGCAATCTTTTTGCCTTGTTTGGTTTGCGTAATAATTTATGAAAATTAAACTAAAAATTGTGTTTGGTCCTAAACTTTTTGACGGTAGTGTAGATGACCTCTCGCTGTCTTTCGGCCGAACTTTAGTAATGCGAGTATTAGGTAGGTCAAGCGAAAGATAGCGAGCGAGTTTTTACGACTTCACCTGCACGTGAATTTAGAACCTACAATAATAGTGTGTTTATTTGTGGGAATATCTTCTATTCCTGCAAAAACACGAGTATGTTGATTGGAATGCGATATCTTAAGTAACCCATGTCCCTGTTACCTAAGTCTAAGACTCATTAGTCAAAATGCAGAATTTAACTTCTCGGCCAATCATAAGTAAATATTTATTCCATGATATTCTATTGACGTTTAATTTCTGATTACATCATTCCATAAGTGATTATTTATTTAATCTTTATTGCACAAAAGTAAAACTTATAGTACAAAAGGCGGACTTAATGCCATAAAGCAGTCTCTACCAGTCAACCTTAAGGCAAAGCAGAAAAAAATTGTGGGTGATTATGATTAATATTGACCTAAAGTGCATTTCCACTGGCAAACGAGGATTGAATTGACATTACAAAGACAAAATCAATGACTGTATTATCGATTTATCGCTAAATGAAGTAAGTTTCTAGGCTCGCCAGTGGAAGAGCTACATAACAATTAATATTAAACACACGAACAACGCCTCCGTCCTCCAATCCAACAAACGCAATAACTAGGACGTACTCATGTCATGAGCAAACACAATAGCGTTTTCATAATTCATTGAAGACACCTTAACTATGATATGGCTAAATTAAAACATAATATAATACACTGAATTCGTTTATATATTATCACACTAATCCATACATGCAATGCCTGTGTTACACAGTCAAATAGATTATTACAATTCATGCTTAAGCCAAAATCTGCGCTCTTTGATGGGTCGTGGTTTCTGAGACATTTTAACAATGATACCATCCTATGGACGTTTTCACTCAAAAGTAAACATCATCATCATCATTATATCAGCCGGAGGACGTCCACTGCTGGACAGCGTAAAGACAATGACCGGTCCTGCGCCACCCGCATCCAGCGGTCTCTCGCGACCTTTCCCGCATCATCAGTCCTCCTGGTGGGGACCACCCGGTCTACCCACGCTGCGCCTACCGGTACGTGTTCGCCACTCGAGAATCGAGAATTGAATATATTTACGAATTCCAAAAAAAAAGCAAACCAATGAGTGAAACGCCCATATTATGGCGTCGCTATCATAAAATACCAATAACCAGTTGATGACAACGCATTTTATGACAAGCTAACTTTACAAGTATGCAACGTCTAACCAAGAACTTGGACATAGGACTGTACACCAGCGGGGTGATTTAATTACGGAACGTTTTTTTACACGACGTAGCGTAACGTAGATCTCAATGTCATTTTCCATAATAAAAATGAGAGATTTACCCATCGTACGTTCGAAAAGTTACTTGATTACCCTGCTGAACTTTGTATATAGTCTTCCTTGTAATATCCGACCACGACGACCCTTACAACTTTTTCTGTTGAGCGCGAATAAGGCTCGCAAAACCGGAGTTTGATCTAAATGTTCTATTTGACTGTAATCTCGGCGCACATCTTTCTTAGACTTACTAACTGATACTTTCTATTCCTCAATAACACTGACTTCCTCATACTCCGAACAGTATAGAAAAAGCAACCCTAATGAGGTTAAAACAAAGTTTATTATTGATTAATAAATCCTGTTGCGAAGTTAAACTCGTCCGAGTTTAAAGACGCGCTCAGATTGCTCCGATGTTATTGTTTATCGAGTTTTACTTCGATATCGATAAAATTAGTTTTAAAATAATATTGATCAAAAATTCAAGATCATCGTCGAAATCATTAATTAATTCATCAGAGTACATAGAGTTTAATTTAATTGGTAAAGACACAAATTAGTTCAAGACTGTTTATCTTAACATAACAGATAAACCATTTTCAATGTCAGTCTCAAAACGCAAGTTTTGCGGCTTTAAAGGCAAGATTAAACGCAAACTCAAGTATTTGTTGTAGGTGAAAACAAATCTACCGGGATTTTTAGAAACCAAAATAAAAATCAAGAAAGAGTATTGTTATCCATTCTACCACCTACATCCATACAAAAGTGTGAATTCTACGCCCCCATACAATACAGATCAATAAAAATCTTACATCTAATCATTTAGGAATAACATTTATTGTGTACCTCCAGATAGAGATCATTACATAAACACAGAAATACATAAGCGGTCTTAAAAATGTACCTTACGACCGGCGCCTATGCTTTTTCTTTGTATAAAATAGAAAAAGGACGCAAGAAGCCGCTGTAAGATATTAGGACCGTAAATAATGATAATACACAATAACTTTGGCTCACAATACTATTGGCTTAACGCGGTGATATTAACTCATTATATTGGTACAACATAGTGATCGATACAGCATGAATGTCGTTCATCGCTGCGGATAAACTATGTTAGATGTAAGTGCGAGATTGACGGATGTTCCCTACGAAACTTTGTCGGCCTACGATCAGCATTACAGTTAGGGACAATCAGTAACACCGAACGGCCACCGACTCCGGCCGGACCCCACCAGAGTTAAAGGAATTCGAACCCTCCATCACAGAAGTTACATTTCATATGTTCATGGAAAGAGGACATTCAATGTGTATGGAAAGAGGACATGGAAATACCGACTGCCAAATATCTTAAATAAAATACCAAACGAACTTCATGATGTACTCGTATGTTTACGAATTTCAAACTATGTAAGAAAAAACTACGCAGTTTTTACCTGGGTTAACAGTAATAGATAGATAAAATAAATAAAAATGTTTATACCTATAATTTATGGTAAGGCTAATTTTATAGTGCAGAAATCACTGTGAGTAGCTTCCACTCGTTTCTCACATAAGCCCCCAGGGGTTTTCGGGGGACGTTTTAGTTATTAACCAAAATGTAATCAACTTATTTTGAAAAAAAAATGTCAATGTGTCGCGACCAGCCGGTCACCTGCCGCCGCAATTTCCATATAAAGACGGGTGAGTTGTGAGGTGACAGGTGAGGATGAGACAGTTTGTGAATAACGCCCCTGAACGCGGCTTAAAGTGAAACCGGCTATTTTATCTATATAATTTCTTTTTCTATCGTTATCGACGCAGTACTTAGACTCTCGTTTAGTATCGAAGATTCATGGCACTAATATAACGAGGTATAATAAAATAAATGGAAATGAACAGCAATAAACAACTATAAACATGTAAGTACAAGAATAACCATAAGGGGTCATACACAGAATTAGGTTCGCGTCGTTCCTGTGAATATTACGAAAGTTATGGCTATTTTGGTTGGACTGTAAAACAGCCTCTCCGTTTCTAAAAATCTATGTAACTAGTAATTTGTGAGATGTAGACCTCGCGAAAAAAATTCAAATTTCATAATCTCCAAAAACTGAGTCAGTTCCAAAATATTCTATAAAATAATCAAAGTTGCTCACAAAATTTCACGGGAATCGGTTGAGAAATGCGACCTGTAGAGAACAGCGGGAAATCCGGAAATCCATCGGCCAAACATACGAAACCTTTTTTGCCGAAGCTGAAAAGGAGACCTTCGTTACACTCGGTCAATAACAACATAAGTTACATGCACACAAGCACTAACTATTGACCACGGAGGGGACTTTTGTGTTTCAACTGTATATGACCCATAAATAAGCTATGCAGTATGCATATATTAAATAAAATATTTTCTGATAATGTTCCATATTCCACCTTATTGCATGCGTCTAAGGACTATATTAAAGTAGTTCACGATTTATCCTTAATTTTATATAGAAACTCACGTGAGTTTGAGACATAATAAAATATAATGAAACGGTCGCTTACGTCTTTAAGGCCGAATACACTGGTCTGAAACATGTCGAGCGATAGTCGACCTTACAGACGTGACCCGTTACATTATATTTTAATATTTATCCTTAAATTGAATATTGGTTATTATTTAAGGCAATTACTAGCTAGCTACTACACTGGGTATACAGGGTGAGGCCTGTAACAGGAGCAAAAAATGTAAAACTCCCTTAGAGCATCTGCAGTAACCGCTAGTGTTCAGAAAAATGGGGATAGTCTGAAAATTTCAAAAGTCCTTGATTATTTTTCTAATGGTAGTAATAACCCTCGTCATGAACAGAAAAAAGTTTCAGATTTTTCGGTTGCGCCATATTTTTTTTTTAAATATAAACATTTTATATCACCTCGCGTCTGCCCCGTATCAGACTACTACGACATTTCTAAGTCCGTCGGATATTTAAAAAAAAAACGCCTGCTTGGATCTGTGGTACGCAATGACATTGACAGTTCAAGTCATACGGCAAGTCATATGATGAACTGTCAATGTCATTGCGTACCACAGATCCAAGCAGGTGTTTTTTTTTAAATATTCGACGGACTTAGAAATGTCTTAGTAGTCCGATACGGGGCAGACGCGAGGTGATATAAAATGTTTGTATTTTTATAAAATATATGGCGCAACCGAAAAATCTGAAACTTTTTTCTGTTAATGGCGACGGTTATTCCTCCCATTAGAAAAATAATCAAGGACTTTTAAAAAATTCAGACATTCCCCATTGGGAGAAATTTTGATCTAAAGTTATTTATATTAATTAGGACCTCTGGATCTTGACAGCACGAGATTATAGCGCGGCGGTCAATGTTGCATTTTTTGTTCAAAAGGATATTGGAATTTTTAATTTTTTTAAATCAATTTTTAGTCTTTTTTACAGACTTCAAAACTTTATTTTTTTATGTTTGTTACCTCAGAACTTTCGACTGGGTAAACCGATTTTGATGTTTTTTTTTTAAATTGAAAGCTGGTGCTTCCCGTGTGATCTCAATTCAATCTCAATGAAGTCGGGTTTTTTTAAAGAAAATGGTTATTAAGCTAGTAACGTAGGGTAGTATATGCATAAAAAAATATTTTTTAAACATTGAATTCATTTGGAAATAATTGCTGGAGAGCTCAATAGTGTACCGTTTAATTTGTTGCTCCTATTACAGCCACACCTTGTATAGCATATCATCCACAAGTGTACTCGGGAGCAATTAAAACGGGTCAGTTTCTATGGAAATTCAACACAAAGTGTACCTATTTTAATTGCTTTTGGCCCTAGATAAGTAATGTAGGATGCTTGCAATACTTCTAATAGTTCTAATCTTCTATATTATTGACTTGATTGGACTGCTTTTATAAAAATCCGTTAGGCCTAAATGCCTAATGATCGGGGACAGGCAGCAATCTATGTCACTGTATGTAATATATTTTACTCTCTCGCAAGTGGGCGACATTTTGATTTTAATTGAAATTGGTCGAATCAACTTTGCTGTGCATGCCAACTATAAATTATAGTTGCAAAGATCAAGTATACTTGTCGGCACAGAAGTAGAACCAACAACCAGCGCCAGTAGAGATTGTAAACTGACGGTTAGGTTTGTTTATAAACGTACGTTACGTTACAAAACTAACGAAATTAACAATTATACGGTGACACATTTAAACATAACGTTATCAGAATGTGGGAAATTTATTTTTACTAATCCGTACCGTGACAAAGTTCTACGGCAGCCCATGATTCAATTTAGATCCATAGAGAAATCAGATACTTTTATATAGAAAAACGCAAACATCACACACCTTCCCATACTTAGTCCAATCATTGGGCTCTCATAATTGTCATGATCTCATGATTCTAAAGCATTTAATTTGGAATGCTGTATTTTCAATAACTCCTTAGCATTTAACTATCACTTATTCACCAAGGGACTTAATCTAAAGATGGTATTTATTCTTTATAGATAGTTCCATGTAAAACAGCTGACTTGCTGCAAATATCGTTTAACGATTTAATATTCCAAGTAAATCTGAGTCAATATATACTGCAACATATGTTTACAAAACATATTTTATTCTAAGCCCGTGACACCTACAATATTTCGCAGAGATGCGTTATATTATAATTACATATAACTTGCAAAATGTTTTGATGGAATATCGGTTTTATTTTTACGATACTAAAGATACATACATCTGTTCCCGCAAATGCGGGCCCTTGTGTCAGTTAGGATGAATATGCACCAGGGATGAGGATATTCTCTCATATATATGATACCGCACAAGTTTGACAGCTCAGTGACCATATGTAAAACTCATTTTCCCCCATGTCTTTTGATTTAGGACTTTTACTCGCGGTCTGTATTATGTAATCAATGATCGTTTTAAGTATTGCAGATTGTGAAGTGTTAACGCAGAGGCGTCATTACCTATGGTGCCGGGCGTGGGGCGCAGCGGTCCTAGTGGGCTCCGAACGCCGCTCGGTATGGAGCCCCACTTACTAGGGGGCGCTATAGGTTAATGTTAGCACACGGGCGCTACATGGGCTAGAGCGCCTCTGCGTTAACGCGAGGTAGTATGCGACACTTTTAACAATGTGCCTTAGGTTTATCTCGCGTCGCACGCTTCTTGTGCTAGCAGTGATAGCCTTGTTTGACATATATACTTCCTTATCTTAACAAACGTACAGTCAAGGAATTTATTTTGTGACCCATTTAAGGTTGAAAGTCCTGTCAAATTGTATAGAAAGTCATAGAAAAAAATTGCGTAATGAGTAGGGAATAAAATTTCTTGACTGTAGAATGGAACTTAAGTAGCTGAACACTTAGATACTTTTTCACTTTCACCTGTTGGCAAAGTAATATTTAATCATGACATAGAATCGACACGGTTCCAGCCCTGTTCCTCTTCGATTTACACGATCGCTCTAATGAACGAGCAAGACTATGCTACAGGGTGCCATAATTATACATCAGATTTGTTAGACAGAAAACATTCTGTTCGTTAGTACTATAGTTATTCTGTGACGGTACAGATGCTAAGCCCTTGTGAGTTCGGCAGTACTAGCTTGTGTGTTGTTCTTAGAGCGAGACACGGTAAAACATGGCTTTTCACGTGTCGCGCGCGTCCTGTGCAGTCACAGCCGTAGGCAGTCGTGTTTAACATGTAGTTATAAACGTACTAGGTTATGAGTGTTGGTGCGGCGCGCGCGTCAGTCGATGGGCGGCGGCTGCGCGGTGATGGCGGCGGGCGGCGCGGTCAGGTACCCGGCCGAGTGCGGCGCCGCTGCAACAACACACTACATTACTTGAGGCTTGGCAAACGTCCACAGACTCCAAGCTTTCACAAATGCTTGGATGCTATTGATACGTGTAAGCGTAGCGTGGGCAGGCCCCCTACACGGTGGACTGATGACCTGGTCGTGGGTGTCTGCTGGATGCAGGTGGCGCAGGACCGGTCATTGTGGAAATCTTCGGGGGAGGCCTATGTCCAGCAGTGGACGTCATTCGGCTGACATGATGATGATGATGACACATAATTAGGTCTTAAAATTCTCGCGTCTTTAATAACAAAACTCGCGTATTATGTAACTGTTGTACATGCAATATACAACTGTTGTATATACAATTCGAGCTGGACTCAGTATTTTAAAAGTCGGTCCTTCGAGCCGGATACCAAATGTTTAACCGCTGGTCCTTGGAGCCGGATAGTAACCTTGCAGCGCGTGTCCGGACGACGGCGCGGTGATGAAGAGGTCGTGTCGCTGCGCGGCGTACTGCTCCCACACGCGGCTGCGCGCGAGCGCGGCGCGCACGCGCTCGCCGTGCGCGGGACAGCGCGCCATGGCCTTCAGCGCCGTCACCAGCTGCGCGGCCGCCTGCCCGTCCAGCCGCGTCTCCAGCAGGGACAGCAGCTCGTCTATTAGACCCGTTTCTAATGCCTGTTGAAAAATGTAAGTGTGACAATTCTTGCAATCGTTACTCAAAGGGTACATCAGAACGTCTGTCAAATTAAACCAGGTCGACCGAACTAGTTTACCACGAGCCAGCCTGACCCAAAAAATGATCGCCTTTACTATTATACATTCGCAACTCACCGCCTAAAGCCTGGTTCAAATGAAGCGTTATACGGCCGTGTTTATTGGTTCGAAGCGTTTGAAGCGTGTGTGGCGCGGATTCGGAGCTTAGTTGCAATTATCACGGTCCATGTTGAAAAATAGTAACGAAAATTCGCCCCAGTTCACCATCTCGGGGCGATTGACGCGCGTGTACTGGAAACTAACATGGCCGCCCTATGGCCTCAACTCGCGCGCAACGCGCCCGTAGGGTCTAGTCTACGACCGGGACGCGATTTACGCGCAAGCGAGCATGTGGGCGAGTACCTTGGACGACTAGCACCTCGCCATCGAGCGAGTTGAAACGCGATGCCGCTCTTACGCGTTAGCGGGCTCGCCTCATCTGAGACCAGCTTTAAAAAGGAGAGAGGAATTTGTCCAGATAGTACATTCACTCTAACGCCTCATTAATAAACTCGTGTTAAGATGTTTGTCAACACCTTATTTGCTCCGTTGTATGGGATGGTGTGAGCAATTTAAATCCATACACACCTGTAGCACGAGGCGGTCCGTGTTAACCGAGCTGTTGAATATGGAGGCGAGCGCCTCGCACGCGCTGCCGACGACCTCCCGGCATGACTTCACGGCCGTCTTGAGGCCGGACATCACTTCCGTCTGGTTCATTGCGATTACGCAAGCCTGAAAATAAATGTATATAAATAAATCTACTTTTATTTACTAACATGAACAGAGGAAACAAAGAGAAAATATCTTCCGCTGAATGGGTGTTCATTAATCACAGAAGCAAAACCCCGGGCAGTCGTTCGAAAGTATTTATATATACCGATAAACAGGACCTTTGACGTGGAATGAAATAAGGTTTTATATATTTAGGAAAAGGATGTGCATGCCATATCGAGCAAGTCAACTGAAGATCGTCGCACGAAAACACGACGATGTTGGCTATTAGAGGAAAGGCAGCGTGTCACAATCACAACATTCGCCACCACTTAAAAACCATAACCTCTGTCAAGATTTTTATATACTCGTGCCTGTGTGCGAGCTAAGGCGGCAACGATAGGCACAGTGTGCAGTGGGCACTGAGGCAGTGTAGTCGAATAAGGCGAGGTAGTTTACCCACTTGAGCCTAAACTTGTGTGATGGTATATATGCGTACGAACCAGGGCAAGGATGTAACTGAGCGTACACTTATCCAGCAAAAAATTGAAGACACCAAACCATGAAGCAAATTCCCATTACGGGGATTAGAACAACACGACTAAAGACGAAAACACGACGATGTTGGCTGTCAGAGGAAGGGCAGCGTATAAACGTTTGCCACCACTGAAAAGACCATGATTTCTGTCAACAGTTTGAGATACCTGTGTGCGAGCTAAGGCGGCGACGATAGGCACAGCGTGCAGCGGGCACTGGGGCAGTAGTCGCATAAGGCGTGGTAGTTCACCTAACTGTGCACAAACTTCCCCTAACGCTGGCCGGGTCGAAACGAGGACTGCGAGCGCTTTGGCACAAATGTCGCCTCTGCTGCCCTGTAACAACATGACATGTTAAGTTAGTATCCTTAAGTTAGGAGAATAATATGGCTTGGTAGTTTGCAGCAATTTTAACAAGAAGTTATTTTGTTTTTTGTGAATAAAGAGTTTCCTATTCGTCGGTAGGTATTATACAATTGTCAGTAAAATTACTACGTATTAGATAAATTAACGCTACAAATAATTGTCATTATTAAAATAGTCTTAAACCTATTAACCAACCTGATCATTCAGAAATAAGAAAATTAATTTGTAAAAATGTTGAGTAAATATACAGTTGGAGTTGTGAGTTGATATGTGCGTACGCGCTTAGTGGATGTATAAATTGGGGTATTAGTGGTTATTTTAGTTGGAGGCAAAAGTCCATAAACTCGCCAGGTGGCGCCGACGTATCTTTGCCGGCGGCTGCTCGCTCGATTCCTACCTCGCTTGTGTCCTTGTTTAGCGCTGCGACGCACTCAGTCAGCAACTCCTGCAGGAACCGCTTAGGGCTCCGGAGGCTCCATTGCGGGCTCTGCAGGAACAGCTTGAGGTAGACCCCCCCGACCACCACCTCGCCGGGCGGCGCCCACGCGTCTTCGCCGGCGGCTGCTCGCTCTAGCGTCTCCCGGTCTTCGAACGTGGCGTTGGGGTCGCGGAGCTGGTTGCATTGATGTCTGGGGAGAACATTATGATTTAAATATAAACTAATAAGTGGCATTTAGTTCAAAGAACCATAAAATTAGTTAAGTTGTTAAAACTATTTTAGGCCCGAGGCTTAAGGTAGACGTCGGTGGCAGAAAAGCTGACAACCCACCTGATGGTAAGTGGTCACCGTCTCCTATGAACTCTTGCAACACCAGAGGAGTCACTTGCGAGAAACCTAAATTAATGTACAAAAATCAGCCGAGTATTACTGAAATTGATACTATTTACGCGTGTAGTTATGGCGATTAAAACTTCTGTGCCACGAACCTGCTACGAGGCCGCTTGTCTTGTAAGCGCCTTGCTCTAACTAACATGTGATTATTCACGTTGTCGGTTACAAGCGTAGCGCTTCGTCGGCAGTGAGTGTTTTGAAACAATTCAACTTACCTGTCGCCTCACTCGAGTCACCCGTCACCTTACTCGGTTCACCTGTACCTGTACCTGTGTGTTCGTTCGCTTCAATGAACAATGAACTCACTTGTCAGCCCGCTCGGCGAGGGTGGTGGCGACGCGCGCTCGAGCCTCGTCCGTCCACACCAGTTCGGGGTGCTCGTGCCGCGAGTCGAACATGTGCGTCGCGCTTGCTGGGTTCTCGCGCATCGCTTCGCAGAAAACGCCTGGCACGTAGCGCGACATCGTCAGTCGGACCTGGTTGACAATTCTAACTGTACATTTATGTTTTAAATTTATATCAGTACTTGGTAATCGTTGTGTTTCTATCTATACCATTTAAAAACGTTACTAGCACCCGAATACCGTTAGAATGAAATGTGATATATCAGGCTGCTCTTTGAGATTTATTTTCCGGGATAACTAAATAAACAGATTGTAATATTTGATAAAATAGAAACATGTAAGCTTTCAGCATAATATTCGTCAACATTTTTTGGAAAGTCACTGGAGCTGTTTTGAATCCAACCGGCATTCTTTTAAAATCAAAGTGACCACATGGGGAACTAAATGCATCTCTTCTTAGAATTTCATCTGGAGTTGAAAATTTCAGGCTAAATTATACCATACCTTTGGTCCGTGCAGTTTGTCAGACATCATTCTAGCCAGAAGTTCGACCGCGGACTCTCTCATTTCAGGTACTTTGCTATTAGCAAACAAATCTAACAAGTATATCACAGCACCTGTGAAAAAACGAAAAATACTTGATGTAATCAGATCAACGAATCTAGTAGAGTAGAGAGAAAGTCGCAGGTTCACTAATATTGGCAAGCAATTACTGAATATTTCAATTGATGAGATTTCAAACTTCCGCACCGGTTGATCTACATACTTTTGAGATATTGTTTTTTTTTATTCAAGTGTTAACAACAATTTCAAGCACAGCCGTGAAAGTCCCTTTTACTTCAGCCAGGTGGTCGACTCTTCTAAGAGAAGTGAAAGAAAACAATTAAACTACTAAAAAAGAGATCACAAAGTTGAATAAATACCGCTCGGCTAGGTACAACCAGGGCCGGATTTAGGGTAGGACGACTGGAGTTGTCAGTACAGGTGTACAGAGCGATATAAAATATAAAAGGGTGCCTAATGCGTGACTCGCCCGGGTCACCTATATGGTTAAGGCAAACAAAAAAACAATACTCATTTCAGATTACAAAGCTTGAAGTCAGTGTCAAGTAATGGGTAAACTTATAATCAGGTTCCCTAAGATATTCCTCGCTCATTGCGTTGTAAATGTTGTAATGTAGTATAGCCTACCTTTAGCCAGCGCCTCCTTGACGAGCGTGGTGTTGGCCAGCAACGCGGCCAGAGCGGCCAGCGCGTCAGGCCTCGGCGGCCGCGCGCCCAGCAACGCCAGGAGGTGGCCTGCGGGAAACTATTGTTATAAAACACAGAAACTAATTAAGCTCTATCCTGTTTGCAATCGCTAATTAATTGCAAACATTCAAAAAGTCAAGCGATTTGGAGAAACACGGTATTCTGGGTGACATGATCACCCTAGTTATACCTTTAGAATTCATACATAACGTAATAGAGTAAGAGGTTCTATCTTTCATCTATCTTTTGAGTTTACGAAATCGTATGTACAATTAAAGAATTCTGATAGGTTAGGGAACCTCGGGTTCGATTAATGAGCATTAGTCAAATATTATGCTCTTACAGGGATGACAGCTTTTACCGTACCTAAGCTATGTTAAATAGGATTTTATGCAATCGTTGTATGAAGCTATTTTAGCGTAGTTAGATTACCGCGTTTAGACCACGTGACTCGCCGAATGGTCTAAGCAAGGTACGAACGAGACTTAAAAGCTAATGATATAACTATTGTATACATACTTTTTCTATGAGTCCACCGAAATAAATTAAAATATAAATAATTAAACAAACTGGTCTTACGGACACTACGTGCAGGCCCAACGGTTCAGCGTTGGTTGATACCTTATCGTGCAGGCGCGCGCGCGTTCTACGGCGACACGTGATTGGTCAGTTTCATTTCAGTTATCTAAAGCGTTGTCTTACGAGTTCCATAGAGTAAATATGTAATTGTAGTTTGGTCTACGAAGTTACAATTGAAATATTAAAGTCGACGAGTAGATAAAGTATTTTATATCTACGTCAGCAGTGCACAAGCAGCAACAGTTTGTCAACTGATCGATAAGTTTTACCTTTTTATTGCGAGAAGAAAATCTGTGAACCAGGTTCCTAGTCATCGAGGGATGACCTCATACGGACACCTCCATGATCTTGATACCGAACGCACTCGAGCTTCCCTCGCACTTTACTTCTTTTGGCATATAATACCCTTGCCACACTCTCGTCGAGTGGCATGGGAAGTATGGCGAGGAAAGGAAGCAGGAGACGTAATGTGGCAACATTACTCGCCGTGCCGCACGTCATGCTCCTCCTCATACAGACCGCTCCCTGTTTTGTCGGTTTTTGGGCGCGAGTCAAAGACCCCGTGCGGAACGTTGCGATTAATTGTCTTTTTTTAAGCGGACTTTTTTCCGATGAAATTAAATAGAGGATAGAAAAGTAAATATAACCTCAGTTCATATTAAAAAAGAAACAATTTCAAAAGTACCTCGTTCTACGAGTAAAAGAGAGTAATTGACTAGTAACAGAGTAAAAATTCATACAGAAGTACTGCTATTATTTTTGTGCGCTGTGACGGTCACAATTAAGACTTGTGACGTCATATAGACGACGCTAGGCTGTCTTCCCATTTTCTTGAATACTTTGAAAACGAATAGCTATAAAAATATTTATAAAATATTTTAGGGTTTCTTGTTAACAAATTAACGAAATGAGTTAAGATGGGCGGAGACGGCGGTGCGAGGAGCAGAGCAATGAGCAGCGCGAGGTGCATAATGTGGCAGAGCCATTAACAACAAGCATTTAGAACCGAAGAGCTATTGTTGGGCGAGTGTACACGACACGGTTGATATATGGGTTACCTAGCACGCCGCTGGCCGCGATGTCCTCGACGCACTCGCGGCTGCCGGCGGCGGCCAGCACGCCGCGCAGCGCCGCGTCCTGCAGGCCCGGGTGCGCGCGCGCCGACAACATGCCGAAGATCAGACCGAACTGCCCTATACACTGGATTTCCGATCCTAGAAAAAAATGTTTCAAATTAAAGAGGTTGTGTTTGAGCCGGAGATTTTTGAAAAAATGCCCATCAAACACAATGGGTCTAGATAGCATAGTACAGTAGGTAAATATTATACTGCACGACTGAACATATAATCGCAATAATATGTGCCACTTTCTCTTAAATCTATCCTTTTAATAATATAGTAACAAGACACGAAGTATAAACCACAGATACTAAATCGCACACGAAACTCAAAAAGCGCTGTCAGAAATCTAAATCTGAAAAATGCAGTTTATCAATTCACCAATAACTCTCACAGAAATATCTTACCCGGATTCTTAATGATAACGTTGGCCAACGCCGATAACGACATAGTGATATGTTCTACTCGTTCAGGCGTCATGTCTTCTTTGGTCTGCTCCAATATGAACTTCAATAGGTCTAAGATTAGTTGCTGAGGATTCTGCAAACAATGTCCAAAGTTAGACTCAGTACTGGGAAAATACTTGTAAGTAAATACAAATGTCTCACAAATAATGACATACATCGTAAGTTACCAACGTAGTGCTAAAATCAGTAAGTTAATACCAAAATATTCGGCACTTGAAGAAATAAGTTGCTGTACAAGAATTTCATTTTTGGTACAATGTTTTATTGCCGACTGTACCTTTTGTTTGACTGCCATCCACTACTCATTAAGCCAGTTCCAATGAATCCAAACACCACGGATTTATCTTGTGTAGTCTAGAAGATCCTGTAGCCACCCTTCTATCTCCATCATCAGATCAGCTCGGTGGTACCATAATATTGTATCCCATAAAAAACATTCCATGTAAAAAAGAGGCCAAATCGAAACTCTTCCACCATTCTTCCATTCATTTCTTCATGCATTCTTTTTAGTCTTTATTTGCTAGGTAAATAAAATTCTGCAACTTGGCAATCACACAAGTTTACTGCATTTATGGATTTGTAGTATTGTGTGATTGCCAAGTCACAAAATGTTATTTAGCTAGCAAATAAAGACTAATAAGAATGCCTGAGACTTGGTACTACGAAATATTTCACAACTTTTTACGGTGGAAGAGTTTCGACATGGCCTCTTTTTTTACATGGAATGTTTTTTATCTCACTTATTTTTGTATGTTATTGACGTTATTGTGATATCAATACATAAAAATCATGAATGCAGTCCCATTCTTGCTTTTGAATTTTTTGTCCCATTCATTGCAAATGTAACTTTGTAATCCTATATATTTATATTGGATTACAAAGTATTTATGCAGTTCGTGTATCTAGAAAACTAGACCTAAATTGCAAAATAATTTAGTATTTAAGTTATGTAACTGTCCCTCAACATATTTCCTCTTCTAGAAGAGGAAACGACCCTTTACACTGTGAAATTTATTTATTTTATCTTATAGCACCGGCCGTGTGGGGCATCCATCGGAGCGTGTTCGCAGTTCCGCGCGAGCGCTGTCGCCCCACACACTCACCTGTATCGGGAACTCGGGCTGGTCGTTGTATATCGCTACGTAGACGCCGCCGACCGCGAGCAGGTTCTGGTGCGCGGAGTAGGCGAAGGCCGGCACGAGCGGGCCCTCGGCCGCGTCCGGCTTGACTCGCAGCGCGTCGCGCAGTTCCGCGCGAGTGCTGTTGTCCCACACCAGCATCGGCGTTCGCCAGTTGGAGGTCAAAGTTTTAAGTAGCTGCGAACAAATGTACTACTTTAATATCGGCGATCGCCAGTTGGAAGTCAAAGTTTTAAGTAGCTAGGAACAAACGTACAACTTTCATATCTGCGGTCGCCAGTTGGAAGTCAAAGTTTTAAGTAGCTGGGAACAAATGTACTACTTTAATATCGGCGGTCGCCAGTTGGAAGTCAAAGTTTTAAGTAGCTGGGAACAAATGTACTACTTTAATATCGGCGATCGCCAGTTGTAAGTCAAAGTTTTAAGTAGCTGGGAACAAATGTACTACTTCAATATCGGCGGTCGCCAGTTGGAAATCATAATTTTAAGTACCTGGGAACAAATGTACTACTTTCATATCGGCGGTCGCCAGTTGGAAGTCAAAGTTTTAAGTAGCTGGGAACAAATGTACTACTTTAATATCGGCGGTCGCCAGTTGGAAATCATAATTTTAAGTAGCTGGGAACAAATGTAGTACTTTCATATCGGCGGTGGCCAGTTGGAAGTCTAAGTTTTAAGTAGCTGGGTACAAATGTACTACTTTCATATCAGCGGTCGCCAGTTGGAAGTCAAAGTTTTAAGTAGATGGGAACAAATGTACTACTTTAATATCGTCGGTCGCATTTATTTAAGTTTCATTAACAGTTATTCAGTTGCAGAGTAGATTTTCGTTATTGTAAAATTTAAATACCGTTGTGAAGGTTAAGGAACTTGCTTCATACTCCAAATTCCTAGCTAAATACGAGTAAATGTTAGGAATATTCTGGTCAAAATCCTATGACCAAGTTTATAAATAAATAAATTACCTCATGCTGATCGTTGTCTGCGAGCCGCGAACACAGATAAGGCGTGAGTAACGCATGTAACGCGTCTCGTATCCGCTCGTCTAGTGGTCCCGGCTCGTCGTGAGGCCCGTACATGGCCGCTAGTGCTATCACGCAGAGTTTCGCTAGCTGATTCGCCACTTCCTGTGTATAAAAAAAAACGATTTGTGTATGCATTTCGCGAACTTATAAAAGCTGAATCTTGTACTACCGTGGGCCGCCTTCAGCACTTACCTTTACAGATGGCGTCTTCAGAACAAGTGATCGCTGCGCGTTGTTGGAATGTAGCCGTTCTTTTGGACCGCTTATTTGTGTAAGAGGTCAATCAACTATTTTTTGTTGCTCGTTACCATGGTTACGTCTCCTGAGTCACTCTTTAAAACCGAGATTTTATAGGGTTTAAATCTACCAAACATGAGAATTAGCAATGATTATAAACCCATTCTGAAGTGGGTCATCTCTGGAGCATGCTAGAAGTCCATGTTATAACATTTTTATGAGAAACTCTGTTACTGTTGGCTCCTCGCTGACCGGACAGAATAACATAATGGAAAAGTTGATTGACCCATATATTAATATATTATAAAAATTAAAAAAAAAGAAATTCTGCCCGAAAACGGTGTATCTCCTAATGAAAAGGTACAAGGACATAAAAGCCAAAAGAGAGGATCTCAGAGCCGGAAATTGTATATATAAGGGCGTAGATCGCTTCAAGTACCTTGGTTGCACAGTAACTGATACCAACCCGAGAGAACAGGAGATTGAAGTTCGAGTTCAGAGTGCCTTAAGATGTTCGGCTGCACTCCATTGAGTACTGGTGTCCAAGCTAATCAGTAGGTCTACCATGATACGTGTCTACAAAATCGTTATTAGGCCAATCTTGATGTATGGGTGTGAGGCTTGGACACTGACACAGAAAGAAGAGAGCAAGCTCTTAGTGGCAGAACGGAAGATCTGGCGGAAGATTCTGGGGCCAACCAAAAGTGAAGACGGGAACTGGAGACGTAGGAGGAATAGGGAGCTGGTGGACATGCCGAACAAAGTGGGCGAAGTAAAAGCAGCGCGACTCCGCTGGCTCGGCTATTTGGAGAGGATGGGAGACGATCGGTCGGTGAAGAGAGCGTATGTGGGTCGGCCCAATGGAAAACGTCCGGTTGTTCGTCCCAGATACCGCTACACTGACGAGGCCCTCAAGGACCTGGCTAACCTCGGAGTACCCAACTGGCGTGAGGTGGCGCAGAATAGAGAAGTGTGGCGCTCTCTTGTGTCGGAGGCCAAGATTCTCTTCGGGTCATCGAGCCAGCCTAGTAAAAAGTAAGATAAAAGGTTCCGCGGCCACCACTTCAGTATAGTTCATTTGTCATGAGACGGAGATGACCACGGACCAGCTTATTGGCCTGTGCGTCGTTCTCAACACCGGACTCCTTGAGCGTGTAGTCGTACTGTAGCACATTGGGCATTAACGCCTGTAGAGCCCCCGTTAAGGCCAGCTGCTCACGGATAAGTGGTTTCGCAGCCAACGCTTTAGTATAGTTCACTTTGTGATGAAACAGGGATGCCCACTGACCTGCTTATTGGCCTGTGCGTCGGTCTCAACACCAGACTCCTTGAGGGTGTAGTCGTACTGCAGCACATTGGGCAGTAGCGCCTGTAGGGCCCCCGCTAGGGCTAGCTGCTCACGGATGGACGGTTCCGCGGCTAAGGCGGCTACTGCTTCCGCGCCTGCGCACGCTGTGTCGCCGAGGTGCTGCAAACAAATTGTACACATGAAACAAAATAGTTTATTGATGAAATTTATGGGATCATTAGGTCCTCTTGGGAAAGAACTTTCGAGTTGTTACTTTACCATATTATTAATTGTTTGACATTGAGGTACAGACAGGTTACAAACGGAGAACTATATTTTAAGCGACATATGAACTGAAAAATTGGGTGGAGAAGCGATTAAGAAGTAGTTCCACGAAAGAAGTCTGGAGATATCGACGACCATACATGACCATATCAACAGCAGTACACTAACTGAACTAACTTCGTGGATGAAAGGATCGGAACGCAACGATAGTCTGCCTTCCGTCTATCAGATCTGAACTGTAAAGGATGGTTCCTACTAGGCCGTGCCGTGTCCGGGCCGGGCGCGACCTGCTTCCGAGCTTCGTTAGTACCTAGATCGGCCATCAATCTTTTGAGTTGACCATAGAGCGGCGGGCCGGGCCGGGCCGGCACCGGGCCGCTTCCGAGCGTCACCGGGCCCGGACGCGGCTCAACCGCGCAACGGCCGGCGTCTATGCGGACACGGAACGGCCTACTGTGAATCATCCTTAACTCACCGGTCTCCTCAGCAGCGGTACTACGTCCACACTGAGCTGCGGGAGCGTGGCGCACAGCTGCCTGCAGGCGGGGAACTGCGCGGCCACGGCGAAGCAGCGCGCCGCGTGCGCGCACACGAGCGCCGCCACGTCGCTGGGCTTCGACGACGAGGACAACACCGGCACGCAACGGGTTAGGGCCTCGTGCAGGACCTGCGGTACAAACAAACAATTATGTTAGTGTCAATGCATCTACGCCGACTAATCATTCTACAATTAATGACATCTCTTACCTGTAAGCCTCCCTCTCTCCTCAGTTCTTCAGCATTAAGAGCAGAACACTTGACGGTGGCATGAGCCAATTCGCAGGCGGCTGGTAGAAGTCCTGAGGAGTCTTTCTCGGCGAACAATTGGTCTGCTTCAGCCTCAAGTCGTGCTGTACGGAGCAGTTGTGGATAGCCCGCGTATTTGTAAGGGGCCAGTACTGAGAACAAAATTATATGTCAAAATTGATGTGCATTATTTATTGCGATAACAAAAGTAACACGTATTGTTACAATTGGTACCGTGACCAGGATTATATTCTATTTCTACGGCACAATTTAGCTACAAGTCCAAATAATAAGAAGAAAATTTGTGTTTTTTATAATTTGTTTACATTTCAGGGAGGCCAAAATATATGAACACCTTAACAATGGTCGTATTCAGATATTTGTGAGCATCTTGCTCACTCCGATATATTTGATCATCTGATATATCGGAGCGAGCATGTACAGTCGCCATCAGATTCTGATGGTGACTGTACAAACTCAAAACTTTCAGTGCCGCTCGGCGCGCGCTTGTCTCGTAGGCGCCTTCCTATACATACGGCGTAGCACTACGAAACTATTGGCAGGGAAGGTGTTATCCCCCGTTTCCACTTGTCGACTGTCGGGCCCGGATTTTAATCGGATGTGCCAGTGGCAGAACATTATATATAAAGCACACTTGCCGTACACCAATTTGTATGAGGCGCCAACGCCCGATAAAAATCCAGGCCTGACAGCCGACACGTGGGAAAGGGGTCTTAAGGTTACATGGAACAGTAGAAACCAGTTGGAGCTTACCATCTGAATATCGCTGGAACAGTATCGTCTGCGTGCGCAGTATGAGAACTATGTTGTTTGCGTTCGGTCCGTCGCCGGTCCACACGTTGCGGCTGCATAGAAACTCGTACGCTTGGTTTACTGCTTCGAAGCGGTCCTGTTGCACACAATAAGATATTTTACTGATAGTCAACATGTTTGTCAAATTAGTTTGTCGCCTTTGTGTACTACATTTATTTTTCTCATTTTCTCGAAGGTTAGCTGGAAGAGATCCCTTATAGGGATAAGTTCGCCTTTGTACTTTTACATTTTGGTTTTTTGTTTCGATTGTTATTGTTTTTTTGTGCAATAAAGTGTTATACATACATACATACATACATGTACTTTTTAAGAAACGTCAATAACGCTTGGTTAGTGTGAAGTTTGTAAGAAAATATGATTAATGACATCACCTTTTTTGTCGTCAATCCGAGACCTTTTTTCATCTTTGTGTATTTGAATTCTTTAAAATAGCATAACATAAATAAGCTGAAGTTTCGTGTTTTCACTTTATTGCACAAATCAAGTACATAAAAGAAAAATAAACTTAATTTAATTTTTATTGTACGAAGGTGAGGATATATAAAACCGTCATAAGGCCTATCCTCATGTACGGCTGCGAAGCCTGGACACTAACCCAAAAAGAAGAAAATCAACTCTTGGTAACAAAAAGGAAAGTTCTGCGGAAGATCCTGGGACCTGGGACCTGTCAAGAACGATGACGGCTCTTAGCTGAAGTTTCGTGTTTTCACTTTATTGCACAAATCAAGTACATAAAAGAAAAATAAACTTAATTTAATTTTTATTGTACGAAGGTGAGGATATATAAAACCGTCATAAGGCCTATCCTCATGTACGGCTGCGAAGCCTGGACACTAACCCAAAAAAAAGAAAATCAACTCTTGGTAACAAAAAGGAACGTTCTGCGGAAGATCCTGGGACCTGGGACCTGTCAAGAACGATGACGGCTCTTGTAGGATCAGGAGAAATGCCGAGATCGAAGAATTGGTGGCCGAACCGAATATCATCGGAGAAACAAAGGCGCACAGACTTCGCTGGTTCGGCCACTTACTGAGATTGGGAGAGGATCGAGCCGTCAAGAAAGCATACTTGGGGCGACTGAGTGGGCGCCGCCCTGTTGGTCGACCCAGGTATCGCTGGGAAGACAGTGTGGAGGCGGATCTGCGGCAGCTTCAGGTCGAAGACTGGCAGGAGGCTGCGCAGGATAGGGAAAGGTGGCGTGCTCTCGTTTCGGAGGCCAAGATCCTCTTTGGGTCGTTGCGTCGTTAAAGCAGTAGTAGTAGTAGTAGTAGTAATTTTTATTGTAAGTTCCGTTAATTGGTAGCATATTTTTTTTACCGTTGTTAAATACAGTATTCATGGTTTGTTTTGTTCAGAGCAGATGGCAGCAGGGTAGATGGTTTGTTCATAGCGGGGTTGCTCTAATGACTTCTTTATAGACCAAATAGCGTTGTTATACAGTAGGTAGTACGCCTTGCGTACTGCCGCCTCGTCGTGTTGTCCGGAGAGCCTTAGTACCGCGTAAGTTTTGCTCGCCGCCATGGAAGGTCTCCTACTTACCCGGCCTTCGGGGTTCTTGTCGGGATGGTACTGTTGCGCGAGCCGGTAGTACGCCTTGCGTACAGCCGCCTCGTCGTGTTGTCCGGAGAGCCCTAGTGCCGCGTAAGCTTCGCTCGCCGTCATGGAAGGAGGTTTCTTCTCGACTTCCCGCCGCCACGCTTCTAGCACATCTTTTAGAAGTTGCACCTGATGAGAGAATAATTTTAATTATTATTGATTAAATGTATATGGATATGAATATATGAATATATGAATATGAATATTGTAAGTGGTAAGTCTAACTATGGATGGCAAACAAAGTCAAAAAAATAAACTTTTGTAGTATTTTCTTCCTTATTAATACAAACATGAAGTCTTTATATTATTAACTGTTCGGTGAGACAAAATAGTCATGAAACGAATCCGAGCGAATCGTAAAATCAGCCTTTATAAATTACGCAGTAATGAAGTCTTAGTTGAAGTATACGACTCCAAAATCGGCCAATTTGGGAACTTATTTATAGTATATCAATATCATACAATTGCAGAACAATTCGTATTGTAGCTGAGCGTAGCACGCGAGAACGCACCTTATGACGCGGTAATACAATACTCACCGGCTCCGGGATCGGCCAGTCTGGGAACTTGTGCGTATCACACAAATGCCGCAAGTAGAACATATTGCAGAACAACTCGTGTTGCAGCTGAGGATAACACACTGCGGGTATCGCGAGGTACGGATAGCGCGCGGCGATGTGTGCGTGCAGGCGAGGCGTAAACTCGCCGATGTGGGCCGACACTTTCATTATTAGCATTCGTCTGGGAACAAAAGATTAGATACGATAATGCAAGGTATTGTCACACTTTGGTGCCGTGACCAGGATTTTTAAACAGCAGTTATCACTATATGTTTGCCTTTAAGATTTGAGGAGTTCCCTCAATTTCTCATGGATCCCATCATCACAACTGCGTTTTGACAAAAACGGGACCAACTTGGATATATATACTTACAATCAAAAAAAGAATTTTCCAAATCATCGGTTAAGAAATGACGGAGTTATGGAGTAACAAACATTAAAAAAAAAAAAAAAAAACACAACCGAATTAATAACCTCCTCTTTTGAAATCTTGAAGTCGGTTAAAAATGCAAGGAGTTTGTTTATGAAATATATGTATATACCTCATCTCCGAGTTCCAAATAGCCTCGGGCGTGTCCCATTCGCCGAGGAAGATTTGTGCGAACTTCTCCGCGCCGTGGTTCTCCAGATAGCAGACCATCGCTTCAGGCAACAGTTGGCCGAGGATCGAGCGCTGCATTATGTCCGATGTCGTCTGCGGTACGTATTTTTAAATAATGCATAGTAAGATCAATAATTTCAAAAGTAAGGATAGGCCAGTCCGAACATTGGGCAAATATTTCTTACACCCAAAACAGGCGACACTGACAACGCTACTTAATTGCCACCGCCGACTGACGTTGCTTTGGTACTTTCGAACGAAAGTCATTGACCCAAAATCGTGCTTGTTGGGCCTATACTTAAAAAAAAAACAATGAATAAGCGTGGGTTACACCAAACCATCTGTAATCGTAAACGTGTTCGTTAAGATCAGGTTGTTTGGCAAGTTTGAAAAGTTTCTATGTAGTATATAATCATAAGTTGGTGCAACTCACCCTTAGTCTGGGGGCCAATTCTCGGGTTCGATTGAGATGATCTATATTCGAGATTCCATACAAGTGACTCTGCCATTCCATACAATGTCACGATCGATATGCATCTCGCTCGGACCGAGAATAGGCCCCCTGACCTAAAGGAACATGTCATATTGGCACCAAACTCATGATGCATATAAATTGTTCAAATTTCATATAATAACAAAATGAAACCGATAGAATAAATAGTATCTGCGATATTTAGCGATGAAGCAGACAAAGCAAAGTGATGATACAGACAGAAAAACGGACAGAATCAGACCAGAAGGGTTCCTTTTATACCTTTTTAGTACGAAACCCTAAAAAACACGTTTCTTACCTGATCAGCCCTGAAGGCCTGTTTCATATGCGTGACACGCAGGAACCGCGCTATGGGCAGCAGATTCGAGCCCGTGTACAAAAGCATGAAGTAGAACACGCCCGTCAGGTACAGTTTGGAGATCTCGGGGTTGTCCTGCATCACTTCGTAAAGCAGGGTTGCCACCTAGAAATACATTAATTCATTGGTTCTCCGCAAAAAAGGTCTGTACATGAGAAAACTTTGCTGCAGTTTTAGACAGACATTACACCTTTAAAGTTGATTATGGCAGGCGTCATTTGTTACTTTGTAAACATTAACATGTGTCACCTTCTCAACAAGCACAGGATCGAAGGTCAGCAGGAGTTGGACGACGTGCGCCAGGCAAGATGGCTCCGACAACATCCTCTTCACCTTGGGCAGAGGCCTGATCACCGCGTCTTCTTCGTCTCTGTGAACACACAAATTAGAAAAGCGTATGTACTTATTAATTGATAATCTTTGTCGTGTGGAGATATCAAACGACTTAACTACCAAGCCGATGTGATTGTAGCGAAAGAGGTATATAAGGACCGTAGTATTTGGCATTCTCTGGTCTATACCTACCCCCAATGGGATACGGGCGTGAGTATATGTATGAAGTGGAAACAAGTGAACCGTCGTCCATAACCCATAACCGCTGTATAGTCAGAAAGTGGCCTACCGCTATTGGACCTAACACACAAATAATAGAGGCGAAAACTGTTAGACCACTTTAAAGGCCACATGCATGCCGAATTGCCAAAGGCCACTATAGCTGAGGAACTGTTCAGATGCAACATCAATAATTTTGGTGGGAGTAGTTAGAATTAGAAAGGTTCAGACTACTACAACGTCCACCTGAGCTGAGAGACTGCTCCGAAGGAACGCCAGCGATATAAGAGTTTTTGACAGAAGCAGATGGACGATACGACGACGATACGTGCCATATAAATGACCTGTGTTCAGTATTCTGCCAAAGTTATGGACTGACCTGCTAGGGTAATACTGAGCCGCAGCAATCAGCAGATCCAACACAGTGGAAGCTAGTGCACTCTCGTCCATAACCGCCGTGCCGCGAGCTGCCAACGTCCACTTGAGCTGAGGAACTGCTCCGATGCACCGCCAGCCTTCCATGCTGTGTGCCCAGCATTTCGTCTTGTTATTGATTTCACCGCTCTTGTAGAGGTCTTTGAGCTGCCAACAGAATGAGATGATTTTACACTTAGGAAGTGTTTTTTTTTTTTTTTATTAAAAATGGGATCGCTCTTGGCCAGCATCTAGCCAGGGGGCAAAGATGAGGCGAGCTCACCCAGAAGATGCCTATTCGTGCCTTAAAAAGGTCCAGGTTATATGAACTCGGAAATACAGACGCCGGCAGAGAATTCCAAACCTTAGAAGTGCGCATTATAAAAGAAGATGCAAAGCGCTTGGTTCGAATTAGAGGAATTTCGACCAGGTAAGGATGGTAGCCAGCCGTACGTCTGGATGTCCGATGGAAGAAGGGGGAAGGCGGTATGAGCTCATGGAGCTCCTGAGCACACTCACCGAAGTACAGTTTGTAGAAGACGCACAGACATGCTACTTTGCGTCGATGTGCTAAGCTCTGCAGCTTATTTCCCACTACCGTACTACCGCCAATGAGCCTCCTGGCTCTGCGGTCCACCGAGTCGAGTGCGGAAAGTTGGTACTTAGCCGAGCCATCCCAAAGGTGACTACAATACTCCATGCAAGACCGGACTTGGGCTTTATATAAAGATAGAAGCTGCCCAGGGGTGAAGTATCGCTTGACCTTATTTAGGATGCTCAGCTTTTTGGCCGCTGTTCCGGCTTTGGACTCTTTGTTTGTATCATTTAGGTGAGAATTAGGGAGTGTCTCAGTGTCAGTATGAAATGGATGCCATTTCGCTTGTCTTAAAAGTGGATGCCATAAGAGATCAATTTCGGTATACGATATTGTGATACTTTCGTTACTCGTCTTGTAGTTAGCCAGGAAGACCATGATGGTTTATACATTTTTATTTTCTCTCGATGTATTTTGTATCAATCTCATTGTTTTATTTGCTATTTATGACATTTTATTTACTATTTATTTCAATCTTGATTGTGATAGAGTGGTGTATGTTTTTTCGTAATTTTAATTTTGAATTCTATTATTTAGACATTTTACGTCTTAATTTGTTATTTATTTATTACCTAACTTCAAACACAATGTCGATTTCCGATATCGATTTAAAAAATGAAAATTATTCATGATTAAACAACTATGAAACTATGACATATGGTTAGGCTAAGCCTTTTTTTTTTGTTTAGGAGGGGATAATGCTTTACGCATTATAGCCTTTAAGCCTACACATTATATAGGCGATATGCTAGCACTGTAGCTGAATATGAATCAGCTCTACAACCATCCTTATACCTTCAGCACCCGTAGCTCGTCAAACTATATCATCATCATCATATCATCCGAAGAAGGATGGATCAGCGGACTCTCGCGACCGTTACCAGGTCATCAGTCCACCTTGGGGGCCTGCCCACTCTGCGCCTTCCATTACGTGGTCGGCACTCGAGAACCTTTCTGCCCCAACGGCCATCGATCAAACTATATCGTCCATTAGCAATTAGCACAATATTCCAGCCTATCTTGTTTTCATTCACACGTTCTGCTGCAAAAATCAACGAATTCAACAGAACTCTTTATTTATTGTCTACTGACCTGCTGAAAGCTGACAGGTCCCTTCCTCTCGACCTTGCCGTTCTGCTCTATGTTGTAGTACCACTCGCGATCACCGCCCTCACTCTTCGGGCCCTCTATGACGTTGCTCTGTGCCGGCACCGTCGCGCGGGTCGTGTGTAAGTGTGCTAGTGTCATTAGGTCTACTAATATCCTGAAAAAAAAATGAACACATAATTAAGAAGACAAAGTATTTAAGAAGACCGAGTGCCCTACAAGGTAGTCTGACACCATAGAGATTCGTTCCATCCAGAGACGTATCATGAAGGCACGACGTGGAGATAATTAAAACAAATTGCAGTAACAAACGAATTTAACTGAAATCCACAATTATAAAATTGCCGTTTGTAATGCCGCTTTCACTCCTTTTGAAAAAACTTGAAAAATCTTACCTTATGCCATTCCATTCCAATATCTCGCTAACATTTCTTCTATGTAAAATCAATTTCGATAAGAATTGAACCAGTCTGTCCCTTTCCATTCTATCACATGTCTGTAAAAAAAACAACATTTAAAATTCAAATTCAAATATTTCACGACATAAACAATTACATGACTTATAAATCAGGTTCAAGATCACATGAAAGCATCGAGGGAAGAATAATAAGTAAATTTTAGTGGACGCTTTTGTTGAAATCACCATAGGGTCAAAATTCCAACAGCAAATTATTACTAAATACCTCCAAAGCGTACCCACCCTGTCCAACATCTGCACAATGTACTTGGTGTCCGCGAAAGGGCCGATGTCCTCGTAATATCGACCGTACACTATGCTCATCGCTTGGAGGCACATGCACTTCATCTCGACCTTCGGCGTTGAGAGAAACCGGTGGTATAAGTCGTTGAAGAACTCGTAGCTGCAAGGTGAAAAAGTTACAAACAGGGCGATAACATTTCACATTGTATCTTCAACCTCAGATTTTATTGGTGGCTTCTAATCGCTAATGTGTTTGAAATAAGAATATTGGGGCCCCGAGTCATGATACCACCCTAATCCAAATATCCGATCCAATATAACCCCCAAGTTCAAATATACCTTTTCTTCTTATTTCTTTCGAGAGACTCAAAACAGATCTCTCATCACCTACCCAAGCTATTTTTGAGAAGGTTTCACACTCACTTAACAAAAGGTCTAGTTTCCTCTGACAATTGGAGTTCAGTAGCAGGTCGAACAAAAGACAAACAGCAAAAGCAAAATAGCTAAGATGAGGAGACGTGCCCTTCGTCAATAATCATGTCCTTATTTCACAGTAAAAAGCACTTACGATTTCCGTATCGGACTGTCGTCATTATCCCGTTGCTCCAGCAGTATCCTTAAATAGTAGTCTCCGATTTTCACCTCATTTTGCAGGCACTGGTAGTGCACTTCCAGTTCAGCGTGGTTCCACGAGGTAAGGGTATCGCCACACACTTCCCGGTCTGAAGTGAACGCTCGCAGTTCGTTCTCTAGCGCGTTCCTTAGTTCCTCGCGGGTCTGTGATACAAAAAAAAACAAAAGTCATCAGACTGAGCTCAAAGAAAATATATATACCAGACATCTTCTTTCATAAAAGTGAAGTAAATTCGTCCCAAGTTATAATTTTAAAGAGTAATCACTTTTACCATACAACTGCACGAGCGTTACACAAATTATGGGTTGTATGGTACCAATAGTAGCCAAAACAAAATTTGTAAAAACGAGCGAGTTCCGGCTATAGTACCAAAAACTGAATTCACAGGCGTTACCGAGTATTACTTATTACTGAGTGAACATCTCGGACTATGCGACCTCTGTTGGTTGCCATATGAAACACTTCGACAACCGTTATTGCCAGATTGGCAGCTGAAAGCAAAAAAAAAGGGCCTGTTCTAGTTTAAACACATTTATCTGTTGGGCACCAGCCTTGCTAGCACGATAGGTTATACAGTCAGGTTTTATGGCCAAAATGTATTAAAACGGCACCTAAAACCTGACAGTATAAGGCTGGGTTGCACCAATTTACGATTACATACCGATCAACATTAAATATGGCGCCGACAGCTGTCATCCCATAGAAACTTGTCAAATTTTCCATACATTCAGATTTTAACGAACACAGCAGTTTGGTGCAACCGAGCCTAAGCATCGTGTATACTGCGCACTGCGCAGGTGTCGACTGACCGTGTGGTTCCATATGAGGTTGGGCAGCGCGTGGTCGCGGTGGAACTGGTAGTAGAAGAGCGGCCAGTTGGCGGTGGACTTGAGGCGCTCGCGGCGCCGGCGCAGCAGCACGGGGCGCTCGCGCACGGCGTCGCGCGCCGCCGCCCGCGCCGCGCCCGGCCCGCGCGCCGCCCAGTGCTGGAGGGCGAGCTGCGCGTAGTGCTGGAATGGAAGCCATTTGCTTTATACGAGGTAAACTATTCACTATATATTCCGATCAACATCCGAGATCTGTTGTTTGAGAGGGTGCCGCTGTGCACGATCGGAAGTAGCCTTTTGCGTCAAACGCAGCATCCCATCAGTGCATCCACTTCCGCCGACTTGTCAACAGCCGAGCCCCCACGCCCCCCGACTCGCCGCCATGTTCCTCATTGTTTGTGTAGAACATTCTAAAACGAGCACTTACATATGCTTCTCGACGTATTCACCTGCTACTCGAGCGCCTCTCCTAAAAGCCTGAGCCACTCGAGTGGACCTAGTCACTGACGGGCCTTATTGTCACTAGAACATTCTAGAACGTGCACTTACCTCTAGATGTTTCTCGACGTACTTGACCTGCCGCTCGAGCGCTTCCCAATGGGCAGCGCGCGGTTTCAAAGACGCCTGCGCCAGTTCGAGGTTGTCTCTTTCGTTGATACGTTCGGCTTCTATCGCTGCGGCCGGGGGCGCTTCGGTTGATTCCAGGAACGCGAGAAGTCCGGACGGCTGGAAAATATATAACGTCAACACTGTCTCCTTCTTGAGTAAGTAATTTTATGAAGGAAACACATGGTATGACTAGTGAAGAGAACAACAGTAAGTTTTTAGAGAAGATCAACTAACAAGTTTAACACTTGGGTAGTGAGATACGAGTATGTACGAGTACGTAGCAACTATCTAACTAACCCAACGTCATCCTGGAATGCGAAGGTGTAGCTGTACAACGGACGCAAATCCTCAACGCACCGAGGTCACTCCGCGAAGCTTGTGGTGACACCAGGAGAATTCTGCGCTTCTGATCGGAGTTAGGCTGGTTAGATCCCTAGCCGGCGTTCACGTCACGCACAATGGTCCGACTTTCACAGACTAAGGCTGGGTTGCACCGACTTACGATCACAGACCGATCAACGTTAAATATGGTGCCGACAGCTGTCATGCCATAGAAACTTGTCAAACTTTCCATACATTCAAATTTTAACGAACACAGCTTACGATTACAGACGGTTTGGTGCAACCCAGCCTAAGTGCGGAAAAAGGAGTCCATAACCATATTACACGAAAATGGTAATCGCACTTTCCAAAAATGAGATGCTGTATGCTGTATCTAACCATGCTATGCCAATTCATGTGGTCAACTGACAACCAAAAAATGTTTAAACCTTGGGAAGCGGATGCAAAAAAAAATCCAGTTAAATATATCTTGAAGTTCAAAATTTAAGCTTGAAACCGTGCTGCACTTTCTGGACGGGTACGGAAAAAGGCATACGAAGGGTTAACCAAACATTGTGAATATTTTTACAAGCGGAAACGTCCGTTTAGGGGATTTATAATTTTCAACCGAAATGAAAAACTGATGATCAAACTGACTGGGACTGGGTGATCAACTTTTCATTTCGGTTGAAAATTATAACCGAACATTGTTGGTGTAATTTGCACCTGCATTCAACGTGGCCAGAAAAATCGCCATGATCAACTCAATAGGTTATGCGTCGGTGCGCGATCCACCAGTCACATCGCCTCGCTAGATGCCGATGATGCAGCCTCGCCCTAGCAAATATACATTCAGCAGCTGGTATCCTAGTACGTACTGATAGATGAAGGTCTACCTTCTAAGGTCTTTTACCATGATCCGGTTCAACAGGTTATGAGCGAGAGCATGATCGACCAGCCACAACATCACTATATGCCGATTATGCACTCTCGCCCAGCAAAAATCAGAAGGCAGTCAGCGAATGCCAAGACAACGCCGCTTCTCGAGCTAACTCCTAAGCCGCCGTCTCGGCCAGCATAGAAGGTAATCAGTAAACGCCAAGGCAACGCCGCTTCTGGATCTAACTTCTTAGCCGCCGACTCGACCAGCATAGAAGGCAGTCAGTAAATGACAAGGCAATGCCGCTTCTCGAGCTAACTTTTAAGGCGCCATCTTCGACAACTGTCATGACACTGCCCTGAGCTTATAATGAAGGTTTAACTCTTACCATGATCCGTTTCAATAGGTTATGCGCCGGAGCATGATCGACCAGCCAAAGTGCCACTAGATGCCTCGCCAGATGTCTATGATGTAGCCTCGCCCCAGCATATAAGGCAGTCAGCAGATGCCTCGGTAAAGCCGCTTCTGCTAAAGCTAGCGCTTGCATTCTCGAGCCAACTCCTGAACCGCCTTCTTCTACTAGCGCTCTCAGGACTAGCCCCGCGCCTTTCACTATAGCCATCGATGGGTGCTGTAAAGAAATGTACAGGTAAATTACTTTCGAAACGTATTTGTATTTGTGATCTCTGTAGCCAGCTCTTAGCCATCCTCATAGGCACGTTGACGTATGTCTGTATACGTCAACGTGTACGTGTGTCCCTGTAAATATACAAATACTACTACAGATGCAAAAACGTCACGAAAGTAATTTACCTGTAAACAATTTGAATGTTTAACTACCACTTGGAATTGGAGAAAATCCTCGTATTGCTGTAAATCACTGACACTGGTCGTAATCTCTATACTTGCTAGAAGCGGTGTTAATAACTAGAACTAATTATATAAAATTTCGTAATAGCCATACGGAACACCAATCCAAGGGCGATTTCACAAAGGCATATACAGGGTGGCACATTCAAATCGGTCAGTATGGGAAAGTCTAAAACTATAAGACATACGAAGATTTGTTCTTAGGAACCATGTCACCGATTTTACAAGTAGAGAGGTACAAACAACCATAGAGACAATTTTACATGCCTGAACTTGTTGAATATTGTAACGGTGGTCACTTTGAACACCTACTATGATAAATTAAAGTATGTGAAAAAAATGCATTTTATTCATTTTAGACATTATGTTTCTTAGATACATTTACTGCTTAAGACCTACACAAACGATATCTGAATAGAAATAGTGTAAGTTTATTTTTTCAAAACAACCGGGTTCGATTCCCTAGCTGCGTACAGTGTTTTTTTTCAAATGTATGAATGCAGTTTTTTATTTTTATCAAAATCGGTGACATGGTTCCTAAGAACAAATCTTCGTATGTCTTATAGTTTCACTTTCCCATACTGACCGATTTGAATGGGCCACCTAGTATAAATCTTTATACAAGCAGATGCCGCTGCTTTTCAGCAGATTACAGCGCGATTTTCTAGTCTTATTCCCCATTTTTGGAGGTTTTCTTTTGAGCGACCAATCCCGCCCACAATCTGTTCATTTTCTTATAAAGATATTATAACATACATACATACATACATACATAAACTCACGCCGTTATACCATGGGGTAGGCAGAGACCAAAGAACGCCAAATACTACGGTCCTTACATACTTCTTTCGCTTCAATCACATCCATACATCTTCTCATACATGCTCGTCGGTTGCGGGTACTTCTGACCTGGCCCTTTTTCAGTATCGTCAAAATTTGATCTAGATAACCTCGCCTTGGTCGTCCCCTTCCGATCCTACCACTCATCTCCTGAGCGTAAATCCTCTTAGTCATTCTCTTTCACTCATTCTCTCTACATGCCCAAACCACCGAAGCATACCCTTCTCAACCCTAGTCACTACATCATCTTCTATTCTACATCTTTCTCTTATCACACTATTTTTTATCCGATCACACAAACGTACCCCACACATACTTCTTAACGCTCTCATTTCAACCGCATTCAGTCTACTCTCATGCTTTTTCTGCCATACCCAAGTCTCGCTTCCATACGTGAGTGTAGGAACAAGCACTCCTTTGTGAACCGCTAGTCGAGCCTTTTGTGTTATATTTTGGCTGCTGACAAACGAGTGCAATGCTCCATTCACCTGATTTCCCGCTTTCACTCTCCTTTCAATGTCACCATCACATTTTCCATCTCTTGTAAATAAAGAACCCAAGTACACAAATTCATGCACTTGGTCCACTTTCTCACCGTCAATCACAATATTGCACGCAGTCGGACATTCATCAGATATTATAACCCTTTGTGAAATGGGTTTGAAACAGATGCGCTATATTATAACTAGAAGTTGGTTTTCTTCCAAAAATAAATATCAAACCTACCTCAAAAAGCTTGAACAGGACTCGCCCCCGATTAGCGACCATTTCTAGCAGCTGATCGAACTGTTTTCCGTCCGTAGTCTCACTATACGGCACGCAGAGAGCGAATGTGAGGAAATCCAACATGGCCGCCACCACCAGCGCGCCGCTGCCCGCTGTCTATAAATTGGAAAAAAAAAGAATATTAATACAATTAATTGAGACTTATTAAAAATATTATAATAAAGACTCCTTTTCCTGTTCCTTAAAAATATTATAATAAAGACTCCTATCATTAATAGAAGAATATATAGTAGTTAGAAAAACATACGTCTAGTGGATTAAAAACCTAATGAAAGTAGAGCCGCAATGTGCAGTCGAGTTCATTACTGCATGGACAGATGTCGACCGTGTTGCTGTAGTATTATGGTCGAAACATGTCCATGCACTTTTGTCCATTGTTGTCCAATGTTGGTGGTACTCACAACGTGCTCCGCCCACATGGCCAGCAGCCCCTCGAGGAAGGGCTGCGTGGCGAGCATGGAGGCCTTGTTGAGCTGCTCCTGGCGCAGGTCGGGCTCGTGGTGCATGGGCTGCATGAGCGCGCACGCCGCGTCCAGCGCCGCGTGCGAGCACGCCGCCGAGCCGCGCCGCAGGGCGCCCACCACCGCCGAACCGATCCATTCCCGGAATCTAAAAAATACTACATTGTATTACAACGGTCTAAAACCCGAGTAGGCCATTAAACTACGACCAAGACCGTGGCATGGGCAGCAGCATCCCTGGAGTGCGGTGGAGATACTGCGATCGTGAACCCGCATGCCAAGCGTGGTATGTGGTTGCATTTACATTAAATTTGGGGAGGCCTATCTATGTCCAGCAGTGAGTGTCTTTGGGCTGATATGGTATTATTTACTTATTTTTATTTATTTATTTAGGTTCGCCAACAGATATAACACTATGTGACTTACAAAATAAATTATGTGTACAAAAACAAGGCAGAGTGTTTATCCAATTACAGGCAAACACAACATGCACGTTGAAATAAAGCTAAACATTGTGAAGTGTTTACAAATACGGAAAAAAAGCTTTAAACCTTAGAAGTAGGTAAGTAAATAGGTAGTTAACAGTTATTTAAGCTATAATTTATATTTTTTTTACAAAAACTTTTTAAAACTTATTTGAGACATTGACAACAATTCAACAACAACAACATTATTTATTATTTATTTATAACCCCGGCCAAGATTTTGTGGAGCAAGACCTGATCAAAAATCCATCGGCATCGTGATCGACTCGATCAAAAGCCTTCCCAATATCCGTGTAAATAGCGTCAACTTGCGCTCCTTTGTCTAAAGCTTCAGCCAAAGACTACTATGAATATATATAGGCTTCAGCGAGCTCAGAGGTAACCAGTACCAGGTTTGATACTGTCGATTTGTTATTGCGAAACCCGTGTTGTTGTGTAATAAGGAAAGGCTTAAGATGACTCATTAAAATGGGGTTCACCAGCGATTCAAATACCTTACCAAGAACAGAAAGGAGTGATATGGGTCTATAATTTTCAATATTGTTGGCACTGCCGGTCTTTGGGATAGTTAGAACGTTAGCTTCCTTCCAAATTGAAGGGAAAGTTCCGCTACTAAGAGAAAAATTGTAAATAAAACATAGAGGTTTAGTCAGACTACTAGCACAGTTGAAGATAAAGATTGCCGGAATGTTATCAGGTCCTGCTCCCTTGTTTTTATTTACTTTCTTAAATGCTTTTTCAACAATTTCAGGGGTGAAACGTATGCTGGCTAAAGTACCAGGAGTGGTGGACTTATTAGCTATTGAAAAGGGAGTCTTGTTATTCATGTGGTTATCCAAATAGACCGAGGAAAAATGATCGGCAAAAGCATTACGTATTGAAACAGGAGTAGACAATTTTGTACTCTTTAAATACATTTCTCCAGGAAATGAGCTCCTTTATGTATGACAAAGGTCTAAAACCCTCGAACTATCTCGTGGTAATGTGGCTTTTAGACCAGAGTTATACACTCTACTTTTCACTTCGATTGTGAAAAAATAGAGATAATAAATAAACAAAAATCATCCTCCCAAAAGAACAATAAATTCCAGAGCGAACATATTGTATAATTTGATTAATTTGGCAGCAACGGCGGCATCTTTTTAGGGTTCCGTAGTCAACTAGGAACCCTTATAGTTTCGCCATGTCCGTCTGTCTGTCCGAGGCTTTGCTTTGTGATTATTAGTGTAAGGGGGGTATTCCACTCGTCCAATATCTTTGTCCAATCTTTGATCAAATTTCTTTGACGGAGGCCCATTCCACTTATCCAATATCTTTGCCCAAGTTTAATTTTTTTCATGCGTAGCCATATTGATTTAAATGTCATCAGATTTTTTAAAATTATTATTATTATTGTCCAATTTCTTTGATCAAATGCATATTGGACAAAGATATTGGATGAGTGGAATACCAAGGGTGGTATATTTCTCGTACTCGCTAAGTGTCTCAATTTATCTGTGTTCCAAGTGTTTTAAAGTGTAATTTCGCCCGTAAATCATTTTGATACTTCTAGCCCTGTCATAGATGAATCCACGTGTAATTCCCTTTGTCTTAGCCACCCTCCAGGAATTGCTAACGCTCTATGATGACCACCCCTTGTGCCGTTAACTGAACTTATATCTGATATTTTTTTTTATGGTGTTTTTATTTCATTGCATATGTTTGTTTGACCTGTCGTAATGTATGGATCAGAATGTTGGGCAACGAAAGTGACGGATGAAAGAAGAGTGCACGCACTAGCACTAGAAGGCTACATCCAACCCTAATATTCTTTTATCAATATGACGTTCATCCCTCCTGATTACATGCCCATACCATGCTAACCTACTGCTCCTCATTTTCTCTGTCACGGGTGCCACTTTCAAACTTCCCCTTACATACTCATTTCTAATTCGATCTTTCCTCGTCACTCCACACATCCATCTCAGCATTCTCATATCAGCCTGGCTTGGGCCTTCGTAAGGACGAAGAGCGATTGGAAGGCCCAAAAAGCGATGGATGGATTGTGTGAGAGAGGATATGAGAAAGAAAGGAGTAAGCGCTGAAGTGACGAATAATAGAGAGGAATGGAAGAAGAAAACATGTTGCGCCGACCCTGCATAAGCGGGATAAGGGCAGGGAGATGATGATGATGATGCATATGTTTGAGAAAAGCACTATACAAATCTAGGCGAAACGTTGGGCTGCAGGGCGCGTATCCCTATCCTATATCTACTTGGCCTGCAACCCTTCGTTTCCCAGCCTCTATAGTAATCTACTATTAAATCGTGAAAGCAATGTGTGAGATTCCAATTACAAACCAACAAGTCAATATACAAATGTTGCTCGTTTAATAGTATAGGTCTTACCCAGGAAGCGCTGTGAACGCGGCGAACCCGACTTTGCTTGCGCACAAACGCCTCAGCGCGTGAAATAGCGCCTCAAGCTCTCTTGGGGGCAGCGTGGCGCTCGAAGTAGTGCTATTCACGAGCGCACTCAGCGCTCCCGTTATTAACTTTTCCTTGTTCTCCGCAAATAGGCGCTGAAAGTATCAACCTGAACTGAAGTATCATCAATGAACAAAGTAAAAATACTAAACAATCCTATGAAAGAGTGAATTAAAGATTTGTAGTATGTTTTACAGATATGGTGGAATCTTTTCTCAACATCTTAAAAAAATTGACATGCAAAATCCTTTCTCACTTTATCCGTAAACATAAATGTTTTCTATCGATATAAAAAAATGAGTAACTTATGACAAGAATGCTTTTATTACAATACAGTTAAAATAAAATTAAGTTAATAACAACCAACATATTTTTAACGAATATTCGCTATAGCTTGCATATGTATTTAATGGGCATAATGCTATGTAACATTTACAAGACATGTTTTCTTTAACACAAGTGTCCCATGTATGATGTGAGTATGATCAATATCAATATCTACAAATAAAATAATATATAACTAGGGTATATTGTAATTTATGTTACTATCGTTTTGTCATTGATTTTCAACTAAACTGATTCATTAACTAACTTTCTCTTTCCTTTATTTATATGTAACTGAGCATAAATTTCGTCAACAAGAAAAACAAATAATAAGTAATGATACAAATAAATATTAGAGGACAGTTATAACCACAAATCGAACTAGTCCCATAGTAAGCTCAACAAGCCTTTAATTATGACTTTATAAGTACTAGACGACGATATATTTAATATATGTACATATACTTACATACATACAAAACATCCAAGTCTCAGGACCAAATGTTCTTGCTTACCACATAAGCAAATTCCTTATGTGGTAAGCAAGGTCCCGAATTAAAGCATAGATATATTTAACTTTCAATGTTTGTACGTGTACCTAACGTGAACCATTGTGTACCCAAAAAATATATAGGGGACTTACTATATCCCATGTAAGTATCCTCCAGAACAGGGAAGGGGCCTACAAGGCACAAAAGATAATGCTCAACTCAAAATGCAAACAAAACATGATGCAAATGAAATGCAGCAATATAATTATGGGCAGTGGAAAAAAACATACGAATACAAAGAATCTATTGGTACCTAAATAGTAAAAAAAAAACTAAACATGCAGACAAACTGAGAACCTCCTTCCTTCTATTGAAGTCGGTTTAAAACGTATGCAACAGGTCACATTTTTATTTACTATTGTTTTTAATTACTTGACCTTGTAAAATCCTCCCCTCGTTTTAGCCTTTTTATTGCTTTTTTTTACTCGTAAGGAGCAGTAACTTAATTAAAATGTGACCAGTAGCATTGCTACAGTTTTGGGCGAATATGTGGATAAGATGACACATTTAAATAAAAAATCAAAGGTAAATGTTATGCAATGCATCCATAAATCACGCTCAAGAAAATATGCTGTTAGTAAAAAAAGCTTTCGTGCCCGAGACTAGCGTGTCGCGAAAATGAACTTTATATACATATCAGTAAAAGCCTTTTTTCCAGTAACTATATAATTAAGATTAGACCAAACGAGCGAGCATTGTTTGAATGGTTTAAGAAAAGGACACAAAATGACAAAATGCGTGTACGTTCATTTGGTCTTAAGTCATCCCGGTACAAACTATGTCATATTTGACGTTTTAAGGTTAGGGCGGTATTCCACTTATCCAATTTCTATGTCCAATGTTTGATCAAAATTCATTTTTATAAAAATTTGATGTCAGATGCCCATTCTACTAATCTAATTTCCATGATCAAATCACATTGCTTATATGCTGGGATGATAGCTAAATGACAAATGTCACCGTAGCCAAGCGATGTTAAAAGCACTACTGATATAAGGATTCAATTAGAAAAACATATCTGTAACCTGGTAAGTCCAGGAGTGATTTTAGCGAAATTGAATTTCATCATCATTTAAAATTCGAATCTCGATTTTTACTTTGTGCTTGTAAAGACTGTATCGTTAATTATAGAGACAGACAAAACCTACTCTGACAGTTGACATGCGTATTATTTTTAATTACAATGTTCTGAGGGTATGATCCAGGGGTGTTTTTTAACCATTTTATCTGATATAATGTGGTTAACTATGGAATTTTATAAAATATTATGATGTTTTCAAAATTGTGCAGAAAATATAGCCTATAGAACTCAATTTGAAACTAATTCAGCGACTCCATGCACAATTTTAAAATACTTAACAGGTTAATATGCTGCCAAAACTTGTTCCCTAAGTAGCCTCTTCATGATTGCCCAATTGAGCCACCTCAGAATAAATTTGGCGGATTTATACTTTAACGTATAAGCGACTTTTACGCAATGTTTTGGAGTCCCATCAATTTCTGGTGCAAGCGGGAGGAAGGAGACTAGCCAAAGGTAGCCTGAGACCAAGGCACACTGGACATTGGTATTGGTATTGGTGGCACTTCGATAGAAACGCTCCTTGATAGTTATATTAGATGTCAAAATCGGAGTTGTGATGAGTAATATACCATTTTCTCAAAATGGCCACCGTGCGTAGATCCTCATATTTTTTTAAACAAAATTAAATGATTAGACCATGCAAAGATGTTTTACTTTACGAATCATGTGTAATTGCGGTTTGCGTAGTATAATTTTTTTTTGCGCAACGTCGTCTTGTTGGCAAGCAGTACATTTTCTATTAGTATTTGTCCACGTTCGTTATCGTCGCTCCGATATATTGGGTAGATTTTGACTAAGTCAGATGCTTCACGTCGAACTCCCGTGGTGAAATGTGTGCGTTATCAAGGCAGTAATCAAACTCATGTGCAATTCAATCTAAAAAATAACATAAGAGAGGAGTACGGCTAGGTAAAGTTGTCTTCATACTTATCGATACAGTCTTTATAGTCGCGGAATGAAAAAGTTCGTCACTTTTCGAACTTAACGGTATTAAAATAGAGTTGAAAAGTGACGAACCTTTCCATTCCGCTACTGAACAAGTACACAGGGTCTTACAAGGTTCACTTTATTGATTACCGATAAAGCGGTAGAGGCTGCAAAAAACTTATCTAAAAGCCAGATGAAATTCAATCTTATGCCAATGTAATGAAGAATTAGACAGGCAAGAGCTTTTCCCACTTTATCTGTACTTTGTATGTAAGCTTACATCCGCGCTGACGGAGTAATTGAGGCCGCTATAACCGACGTTCGCGTTGAATCGCTCGATCACCTCCGCTCGCGTCATGCCTACTGGATTCTGAAATAATCTGTAGACAAATATTAAATTATATTTTATGGTGATTCTGTGGTCATGTATGAGTCATGTTTGTCATTAAGGTCTACGAGCTTATCAATCCAATCAATCTCTACAAACTACCCTAAGGGTGGTTGCTGTCCATTCGATCTGTTTGAATAGACAGCCGGTAACTCTTCAACTCTTGAGTCGATAACGACCTATCGCTATTGAGAATGTATGGACGTCCCTTATGGTACACAACCCATATAGTTTTTTTAACCGATCATAAAGTGGATCAAAGTTTACCGCAAGGAAACGATTCCAACTATACGCTTTAATAAACTTCCATAGGCGACGGGTGTCTGCTTACCATCAGGCAGGCCGTAAGCTAGTTTGTCACCATCGATGTGTAAAACAATCGCCAACTACCGTTAGACCAGTCGGTGACATTAATTTTAAGCCTTTTCTCTAGCCATTGTACTGAACGAAATCGGATCATTAACAAAAAAGTTCATAATGGCAACTTTTTGTCAAGTGGCCAGGTTTAGTCCAGGGACGTGGCGGCTGAGGGTAGTCCACGCCAAAGCTAGAGTACCTGAGGTGGTTGGACTCTGTCTCCTCGTCGACCGGCTGGTGGAGCGGGCCGAGTCGGTAGCCTCGCGGGGTGGCGCCCGACCGCACATGCACGTCCCGCTGGCCCGCGGAACGCACGCCGTCTAACAGGGAAGCCAGTAGCGCATCTCTGCAATAACACGGAATCGATACTAGAACATGTACAGACGACTCTTCCTTTTCATGAATGAAAATGTATATATTGTTGAACTTTATGCTAAAGTTCCAACCTCCTCTTTTGTCAGAAATATCTCTAAAAAAAGTAAATTAAACTTTCTTGTATTTGTATCCTACGTCATTAATATTTAAAAAATTACATTCCTTCTAAAAGGATAACCTGATCTGAAATCAGGTAGATAGATCCACTGATAGTTCTTACCTTTCACCAGCCATATAAGTCCGAGTCTGTCCATTCATATACTCTATGGAGAACTTCTGGGGATGATCCCGATCTCTGACCAGGGCGAACACATCGCTTAGCGGACGAAGACACACCACCTAAAAGAAAAAAAAATACATTGCAGACACGGTTCCTTTTCTCCTTCAAGTTCAGAGAATGAATTCACTTTCAGGTCTTGTTGTTTATTAATAAAAGAAAAACATCTAAGCCACAGATTTCTTTTCGGGATTTATGGTATGCTAACATTGACTTAAGATGACTAAAAATGTGGCGCAAGATGACACTGACAGTAACATTCCAATAGCTGACAATAACGCTTCTTTATAGTCCGAGTTAAGATAAAAACTGCGTACAAAAAAGAACTTACAGGCATTAGCGTCAAGTGTCAATTTTGCAAACATAACAAACAACATGGTTAAAACTTTTTAGTAAAATGGCACTATTACTTTTTAGTAAAATGGCTACCAATGTTTTCTTTATAAACGTCAAAAGTGAACCGTGAAAGTAATGGAGTCGCTTTGGTTATTTAAATTATTTTTATATTCATTTTATTTTTAAACTTCGCGCACCATTCTGTGATAGTTACTGTTCTTTTTCTGTGTTAGAGATAAAGATGTTTACTTTCATGAAACTCTTTAGCAAGTCTATAGGTAGTTATTTCAAAAGTACTGACTGCTGCCATTGGAGCAGCATTTGTACTTTTACAACTTTTGCCTTGCAAGTCATCGTCATCTATCTCTGACATCTATAAAACAAAGATACCGACTATGAACTTGAAAGATAAATTAATTAAACATATTAACGTTAAATTGATTTTTATTACATCATTTCATGTAAGTATATGAATATGTTTTCCTCGGCATAATTTCGCACAGTAAAATTATATGTTAAAACAGAATTTGAATAATGTTGTTTGAGTCGGGAACGAACGGACTTACGTTCAAGACAGGTTTAGCAGTTGCAGTTAGTCGATTTAAGCCTTTATTGGTCCTGTATATGTCGGAATTAGGGAAATGGGCCGAATACACAACACTCGTGTGGCTTGGTTTATAGAGTGCATCACGTCTATTTTGCGCTATAATAGCAGTCCATTCTGTACGTCGCTGAGGATGTTGTGGAAATCTTGATTTGAAACATAAATTCATTTCTTACTAATTTCATTTAAAATAAATATTGACCTAATAGCGACTCCTTAAATTTTTGTTCTTGATAACCTTTAATTTGAACTAATAAAATTATTTATTTAAAACCATGAAATTACCAGGACTTTACATAAATATTGTAACGTTATCAAATTAACTAACCTAAACAAATATATTCTATCCTTTTCCACGATTTTTTGTATCTATTAAAGCAGTTTTTCACAGCACATTTCGTCATTGTTGGACAACTGTCACTGTATGTGGTCCAAACACGACCAAACAGGAATGTACCGCCCGAGTCGTGCGGGCGGTACTTTCACGGGGGCCATTTTTGTGGGCTGATTGTGAATCTAGTTCTATAATACGAGGCTTGCACTGAAAGTGGCGGGAATCGAATACTTATTAATTTATTTTTAACATGTATTATACCTTTTTATAATCTCTGAAGTTTCCTTATCTCAACACACTGGCCACTTAGAAAAAAAAAGTATGGTTCGGTTTCAATTGTTTATTGAAGTCGTCGAGTCACTGCTTAAAATGGAATTGTGCCGTGAAAATTTCAGAGCTATGATTTATTATGACTTTAAAAGTGGACTAACACAAAAACAATGTGAAGAGCGGATGGTTGCTGCTTTTAATATTGAAGCTCCTTCAAAGACTACAATATACAGGTGGTATTCAGAATTTCAACGTGGCCGTGTATCCCTCACCGACGAAGTGCGTGAAGGTCGACCAAAATCGGCAGTCACGCAAGAAAACGTCGATGTTGTGCGTCGTCTGATAAATGAAGACCGACATGTGACATATCGGGAAATTCAAGAGCACCTGGGTATTGGAATGAGTCAAATACAAATTATTTTAAAAGAAGAATTAGGCGTGAAAAAGTTATTTTCCCGTTGGATACCTCACCTATTGTCTGACGAGCAGAAAATAGTCCGTGTCAATTGGTGCCGCAAAACTTTGAAAAGATTTAACAAGGGACGCTCAAATGCTGTTTTTAGCATAGTATCAGGTGACGAGTCGTGGATATACGCTTATGAGCCTGAAACTAAAAACCAATCCCGAGTATGGGTCTTCGAAGACGAGCTCAAACCCACAAAAGTTGTTCGTTCTCGCAGTACGGCTAAGAAGATGGTGGCTACGTTTATCTCTAAATCTGGTCACGTAGCTACTGTGGCTCTTGAGGATCGTAGAACAGTCAATGCTGATTGGTACACCACTATTTGTTTGCCGAACGTCTTTGCTGAACTCCGAAAAACAAACCCTAGTCGTCGCATCATCCTTCACCACGACAACGCCAGCCCACACACCGCTCGGACAACAACTGAGTACCTGGACGGTGAAAAAGTCGAAATATTGGACCACCCTCCATATAGCCCTGACTTAAGTCCCAACGACTTTTTTACATTCCCCAGAATCAAGGACAAACTGCGTGGTCAGCGGTTTCAGACGCCAGAAGAAGCAGTGGAGGCCTATAAAATAGCCATTTTGTCGACCCCTACTTCAGAGTTCAAAAAGTGCTTTATGGACTGGTTTGAACGCATGCATAAGTGCATGAAATACAAAGGAGAATATTTTGAAAAACAATAAAAATAAATAAACTCACTTATACTGCATATTTTCTTCTATTCCCGAAACTTTCAGTTTTACCCTCGTAGTACATCAATGTATGCTAAGAACCTCCTGGAACCTTACGCAGTTTCTTGTGTCAAGCTGGGATCATCTTGTGCACCTCGAACTCGCTGAGCGAGGTCCGACACTATCGCGTGACTCGCCGAGTAGGTCTGCGGGTCTCGCTCCAATCACGTGTCGGACAGACACAGGGTCCGCTGCTGAGGCTCTCTTTGCCGCGCGGGGTTCACCTGTTGCACTGTGAACTCGTTGAGCAAGGTCCGACACTGTTGTGTGACTCACCGAGTAGGTCTGCGGGTCTCGCTCCAGTATGCATGTGTCGGACAGACACAGGGTCCGCTGCTGAGGCTCTATGTGCCGCACCGGGTTCACTTATTGCACTGTGAACTCGCTGAGCAACGTCCGACACTATCGTGTGACTCACCGAGTAGGTCTGCGGGTCTCGCCCCAGTATGCACGTGTCGGACAAACACAGCGTCCGCTGCTGAGGCTCTATGTGCCGCGCCGGGTTCACTTATTGCACTGTGAACTCGCTGAGCAACGTCCGACACTGTCGTGTGACTCACCGAGTAGGTCTGCGGGTCTCGTTCCAGTATGCACGTGTCGGACAGACACAGGGTCCGCTGCTGAGGCTCTATGTGCCGCGCCGGGTCCACTTATAGCACTGTGAACTCGCTGAGCAACGTCCGACACTATCGTGTGACTCACCGAGTAGATCTGCAGGTCTCGCTCCAGTATGCACGTGTCGGACAAACACAGGGTCCGCTGCTGAGGCTCTATGTGCCGCGCCGGGTTCACCTGTTGCACTGTGAACTCACTGAGCAAGGTCCGACACTGTCGTGTGACTCACCGAGTAGGTCTGCGGGTCTCGCTCCAATATGCACGTGTCGGACAGACATAGAGTGCGCCGCTGAGGCTCTATGTGCCGCGCTGGGTTCACCTTGTGTACCATGAACTCGCTGAGCGAGGTCTGATGTTGGTCGCCACTGGAACAATTTAAAAGAGGTTCTAAATCACCATTTGTTTTTTACGCATTACAGACTGCGTATTGTTTACAGATCAGCCAATCTTCAGGCCGAGTCCAGGATCATGTATGTACGGGCATATGCATTATGTATTGCGTTAAAGCTTGAGTATAGGTTTTAAAATCATTTCTATCGAATGAGAAATGTGATTCGCAAAACATCCTCCTGGGTCTATACCACAATCTCATTCACAGCCGACACGAGCATTCGTTCCTATCGCACTTAATAACTATCGAGAAAGAGACGCACCTATATGTGGACCATAAACGCGATAAACTAAAGGAACTGGCGAGACAATGCTGATTTAGAAAGAGACAACCATAACCACATAACGATAATAACGGTCTAGTATAATGTACTGTACAGTCAGAGAAATCTCACCCCCGTGCATACAAAAGTTCTATATGCAGGGGGTCACTTTTCTCTGCCGCTGACTGTATATAATTTGGTTTATTTCGTTATTATATTCTCTCTTTACTCTCTAGCAATATCTCGTATCGTGCAACAATAAAAGCAGGTTATTAGGTTGCAGACAGTATAAAAAATACATAACTAGAATTTAATTGGATATGACCAGCGGGTCACATAGTGATGTGGGGCAACAATCACTCAGCACGTAATATTATGTGTTTAGACCAGTATTCGCGGTTCTCATGATTAAAACAAACATTGCGGATTTGCAGTTAATGATGTGATTGCGTAACTTTAGAATTCTATGCAATGTTGTGTTTGTAAAAACGTGAAATGTCTCTTTCATTTAATCAACAATATCTACCTACACTACCGCTCATAAATGATTTAGGCACCTGTACCTTTTTCCATACATCTGTATACAAAAATGACTTTCAGAAATACACTGCCAATGCCAAGTCAAGTCCCTTGACAGTTATGCGTGCATTCTGCATTTTTTATTTAGCTGACTTATTGAGCCTTAAATCGGTGCCAGTCTTTTAAAATGGTAGTTTTCTTTTTGCAATGACTTAAATAACTACTAATTGCTGGTTCATAGAAAAGTGTTGTGTGTTTGTATGTGACCTACCTTTCTTAAAATATATATATATTATTAAATTTCACGTGGACGAAATCGCGCGCAAAAGCATTTTATTGTATCTTTTCGTGACTTTGAGTAATTTCGATCACATACAATATATTTAGATTTAGGTGTGTCATAAGGTCATAACATGTGGTTATAATTGACTGATTATTAACCACATCCAGGAAAAGAAGCGCCGCCGCCGGTCGGCCACAAGATCGATAGATCGAAGACTTTTCAAAATATACAGGTCATTTCTAGAAGACTTTACTGGTGTCCAAGAGGCAATCCCAAACTCTAGCCTACATTAAAAAGATTATGGCTGTCCGACTCCTGACTATTTTCATTATTATTATATTGTACTTATTATATATTTATTTAAAATACAATTAAGACTAGCTTACTAGATCCAAGACAGGTGGTTTACTCAGCGATATTTTTTTAATACCACGTCAGAGGCAAACAAGCGCACGGCCCACCTTATGTTAAGCGGTCATCGTATCCTATCGACGCTTGCAACTCCAGGGGTATCACATATACGTTGCGTTGGCAACCCTAGATGAATAGGTAAGTTTAAATTCAAGCCACTCTGCCACACAAAAGAATTATATAATTAATTAGGAAAGCACCAGAAACATTCACAGAACGATTGTAATGTATATGATAGAGATAAATTCCTGTTTCATATCGAACAAGGTCAAGTGACTCATCAAAAACACGTTAACGGTTCACTTTAATACAAATTGGGAGTTCATTGGCTTCATTAATTTAATTTAAAAGACCTGTCGTGTTTTTAATAAGGCTATGTTTGACATGATAATTTAGGAAGCACGGAACATCATTTGATATTTAGGTAAGATTCGCTTTTCGTTGGAGCAATACGTCGTAAAAGACCCTGCAGCCTGCATACGCGCTGCGGTGACCGCTTACCATCAGGCGGGCCGTAGGCGTGTTTGCCACCAATGTGGTATACTGTATGCTGATGAATCTGATGATATATTTAAGAGTATTAACTGAGATGACAACAGACATCAAACACATAAACCCAAGTATCTGCAGGGCTCAGGAAGACACGAGATCGATTAACAATTTCTACGCATATTCATAAGCCTTCAATCTTTCAGCCTTGTCTTAGAACAATCACAAACTTGAATTGAAAATAAGTTTCTGACAAACTTGACATTTTTGTTACAAGCTTTTATTGCCGACTGTACTTTTCCACAATCATCAACTCCTCGTTGAAGCGGATCGAATGAGCCCAATCACGATGGGTTTATCTTGTACAGTTTAGGAGTTTCTATGGTCACCTTCTGTCTCCATCATCAGATCAGCTCAGTAGTACCATAATATTGTAGTGTCACTGAACTCACATAACTTCACATAAGTATGCCAAATTTCAGCTCAATTGGATATCGGCAACTGGCTGAAACAAAAACTGGCCAAGTGCGAGTCGGACTCGCGCACAAAGGGTTCCGTACCAACACCTCCTAATCTACATTTAAAACCACTATATACAATACATTTAATCAAAAAAGGTCGTATCTTCATAGGAAACTTACGGCACTTAGGCCCTTTTGTTTGGGAAAGACAGTTTTTCAGCAATAACTCAAAAACCGTTAAACCTATCTTGTTCAAACCAGTTATCGTTGAAAGTATTTATTAATTTACATCATCTAGATTTTTTCAGAATTTTAAACTTCATAGTTTGGAAATTAAAGGGGGCGGACACACTTTTTACCACTTTAACAGCTAATATCTCGCCAACGGTTGACTTAAATGGGAAAGTTTTCTAGGAACCTCTTTGTCATTTTTATCCATAAATACCCCACACGCCTATGTGCATTTTAAAAAAATTACCTCCCTGTTACATGTAGGGGTGCCCCCCAGTTTAATTTTCTTTTTTTCAAAATTTCACATCATATTTCTATAGAGGTTCATATAATACACCTTCCTACCAAATTTCGTAATTGTAGTGCTCATAGTCTCCGAGTAAATCGGCTGTGACATACGGACGGACAGACAGACAGACATGACGAATCCATAAGGGTTCCATTTTTTTTAAATTGGGTACGGAACCCTAAAAATGATTGCAAATTTTGATGACAACTTACTTACATACGAACAGCCAGATGTTAAATAAAAAATTGTAAAAATAACACCATGTACAGAATAACTGTGACTGTAATACTGATTAATTTGAATAGTGTTCATTCATCAATGGTGTAATTCTTAGAAGTGTATCCATTACATTAAAAAACATAACATTAAAAAGACATACTGGCAGCTTAGATAACAATAACATTGAGTTGTGAAACAAAACAGTTGAACAATACAATCATTGTTTATATGTATTAGTACTAACTTTTGCCTTCACACAAGAAAATGATAAGAAATCGACGAAATTTTAATCAAACAGGAAGCGTAATTACCTAAAAAGTTCAAAATTTTTATATTATGTATAACATTGTTATTAACCCTTTTCCAGGCATAGTACGATTTAATGACCATATATGTCAATAGAATTTCAATCTTAGTTCTCCGATTCAAGTTTTGAATTTGATTGCATTTTCGTAAAAAGTGACTCGTCTTGAAATGAGTCACCAAAACATATCTATTTTGAATATACATTTTGTTTTTTTGTCAAGCCTTCAAGATCGGTGCGGCCTTAAAATTGGCACTAAGTATGCAAGTGAAGTGGGCCAGGCTATCTCCACTGGTTCAAGGCCACGCGTTTGATATTTTGTAGCTAACTATGCTAGCTGGACGATATGAATACTTAGACATAAAAAACTAGTCTACTTAAACTAGTCTACTGAAATGACCTAGCCGCTGGCCATAACTCTTAATGTTAGAGTGTGACAATTGACAGTAAAAAACTTCGGTATCTGTTAGTAATAAACATACTGATTATTCTACGATTTAGGGGTCCATACTAAGTAATTTTTAACCCCACGCGCGACGCAAAAGTGTGGTGTTATAAGTTTAACATGTGAATCTGTGTATATAATATTTGTCTTTCTGTGGCCTCATAGCTCTTGAACCGATATGAATGCGTTTTTTTTTTTAATATTTGTTAGACATATTTTATCAAAATCAGCTCAGCCGTTTTTTTACTTTGAAATAAAAATGTCGGGGTGTTTACAAAAGCTTTTCAACCTAGAAAAGTTTATATACTTTTTCCAAGTTGTCAGTTATTAGAAAAATTAAAGAAACCCTTGACAATATGAAAATCAAGTTATTCATCAGCTAAAATCTCAATATTAATTGATTGAGGGCTGATTTTTTACATATCAGATTAAGTCAATATATTTTTATCTTATATTTATATTAAATCAGGTAACCATTTAAATTAAATGGCCAGTATATATCCATACCATTGGTCCAACATTTACAATACAGTTTATAAGTAATCCACATGCATTTGCAGGCCATCTACTTTGAGGTATTTGCATAAAAGGCCAAATATGAAATTTTACATTACAATGCCATGGTACAATCGAGATCGTAAATATGTGCATAGACAAAGTTATAAAAAATACGTAAACAAGACTTTATTGTTAACCTTTAACTGACGTGGTATATGTCTCACAGACGTCATGACACGCATGACTACAAATATTTTGAACTTTGTCACCGTGGCGTAGGTGTTAGTTTGACAGTGTTCTGACCGCGTCATCAGTTAAAGGTTAAGGTATAAGGCTGCTAAGATATTTTTTAACCTGTGGGAAAATACACACAATATTTGAACTCGGTAGAACAGAATGTTAAGCACAGTCTTCTGTGCTAATTATGTTTATCTTTTTTAGGGTTCCATACCCAAAGGGTAAAAACGGGACCCTATTACTAAGACTTCACTGTCCGTCCGTCCGTCCGTCTGTCACCAGGCTGTATCTCAAGAACCGTAATAGCTAGACAGTTGAAATTTTCAAAGATTGTGTATTTCTGTTGCCGCTACAACAACAAATACTAAAAACAAAATAATAATAATAATTAAGGGGGCTCCCATACATAAAACGTGATATTTTAGCCCTTTTTCATGGCTACCACTCGCCGAGCTAGATCTCAAGAACCGTAATAGCTAGTAGCTAGCAGTTGAAATTTGCACAGATTATGTATTTTTATTGTTGCTACAACAACAAATACTAAAATCAAAATCATCATCATCATCATGTCAGCCGAAAGACGTCCACTGCTGGACATAGGCCTCCCCTAAAGACTTCCACAATGACCGGTCCTGCGCCACCCGCATACAGCGGACACCCGCGACCTCAGATCATAGCGTGACCCTTACCAGGTCATCAATCCACCGTGTGGGGGGCCTGCCCACGCTACGCCTTCCGGCACGTAGTCGCCACTCGAGAACTCACCTTCGGTTTGGTGACGATATAGTAGTCTTGGCTGAGACCATGGAGGATTTAAGTACAATGCTCAATGACCTCAGCCTAAAGCCTCCGAGCGAGTTGGTCTAAGGATGAACATGGACAAGACGAAGATTATGTCAAATGCCCATGTAGCACTAACTCCCGTAACAATCGGAAACTTTACGTTCGAAGTTGTAGACGATTACATATACCTAGGACAGACTGTCCAATTAGGTAAGTCCAACTTCGAGAAAGAGGTTAATCGTCGAATCCGACTCGGCTGGGCAGCGTTCGGGAAGCTACGGCACATCTTTTCGTCCAATATTCCGCAGTGTCTCAAGACGAAAGTCTTTGACCAGTGTGTGTTGCCAGTGATGACATATGGTACTGAAACGTGGTCGCTTACTATCGGCCTCATAAGAAAGCTCAAAGTCACCTAATGAGCAATGGAGAGGGCTATGCTGGGAGTATCTCTGCCTGATCGCATCAGGAATGAAGTTATCCGCAGCAGAACCAAAGAGACCGATATAGCCCCTCGAATCGCTAAACTTAAGTGGCAGTGGACACGTAGCACGTAGAACCGATGGCCGTTGCGGCGGAAAATCAAAATAATAATAATAATTAAGGGGGGCTCCCATACAACAGAGTAGTTGTTGGCGTTTTTTTTTTCTGGTACGGAACCCTTCGTGCGCGATGCCGACTCGCACTTGGCCGGTTTTTTTTAATACCATGTTGATGGCAAACAAGCGTATGACCATTTACCATCATAAGTGGTCACCGCAGCCTACAGACACCTACTACTCGAGCGGTGTCACTTACGGGTAATCAACCCTTCAAAAATGTATGCACTCCTTTCTTGAAGGGCCCTTTAACCCTTAATAGGACAGAGGGTAATCCGATTTTTCATTGGTTTTCCATCTTATCTTACAGCAACAAGGTATCAAAATCAGGTGGCAACTATTTTACCAGTGCCCTATTAAGGGATACAGGAGTCTATTGAAACACAAAAAAATACATACCTGTACTTTCCGAATCTCTGATCATGATAATCCTCTAAAGTGATTGTCGTAGGCAGCGCTTTAATACTAGTGTTCAGCGTCAAATTGGCCATTTCCAGCATCTTATTTATAATTGTCTGGTGGTCCATGGCATTAGAGAACAGATGGAGCCGACTGTAGCCTCCGACAGCTAGGACAAAGCCTCCGGGGATGTCTCTCACTGGGAGGATCCCTTGGATTTCAGAATATGGGTAACTGGCCAGGAGGGTGTGTGTTGATGGGTCAAGTTGCTCTAATGCACAGGGTCCAACTTCGAGGACTATGGGTAAACGGGTACCACTCCAATGGTGCTTGTAGGCTTGGTATCTCTGCAAGATAATTCAAATTTAAACTTTAAAAAATGAGGTAAGTAAATTACCTGCAATAGCTAAAAGTGGCATTGAAAATTAATTTTCATGTGCTCTGCTTACCCCTTTTGGGAATGTAGGTTTAAGTTTATGTATGTATATATGTTTGTAAGCAGATTAGGGTAAGTCAAAGTGCAACAAACTAAGCAGCAGCATGCAAAAAATCTTTTCAAGGTTACAAAACATGTAAATATAATGAGGAAGTAGATAATAAAAACAGTAAATTATTCTCGTGTTGATGTAAAATAACAAACTCATCTTCTAACCATAGTAGAACCTTTAAAAACAGACCACCTGATGACTTAATCAGTAGTGGAAAGGGATTGGCTTATGAATGGGAGCTATTTTAGTATTTTTAGACATACTCACCTACTGAACTAATATTTACTGAACTAGTAACGGAAATCTATTATCCTAACAAGATTAAAAGAGTACTTACAAGAACATCTTTCTTCTCAGCAAACAGATGCCTGTACTTGAATGCCTCAGTGAGAATCAGACACTTATGTTCTGATGAGAACTTCATAGTGTCAACTTTCTTATCCTTCTTCATGACCAGCATGAAGTCCTGGTTAGCAGTGGAGTTGGAGTGTTTTGCCGAGGCAACTGTTACCACATCGGCATACAGCCATTTGTTTGTCACCTCCAACCGATCCGGGTTGTATGTGGTGATCCCGTGGGTACCCACAGAAAACACCCGCTTGTACTTTCCCTTCCATGAGTGTTTAGTGACGAGAAATGACGCCACATCCTGATTGTCTTTTAGTGGAATCATTTTAGCATTGCCTGGAACAAGTTTTTAGTAGTTTTTTTTATTGGACGGTAGTCTCCAAGAAGACAGGAGTCGACATAAACAAACCGTGATAAGGGATGATTAACATAATGACAAAGTAGCTAATTATTAAATTAAAATCGTCAATGAATTTGCTATTTACACTGATAAATTCACTTTTAAAACTTTAGTCGCGATATTAGACGCACTTCCTGAAAATAACTTCACATCGAATCCTCCCCTTTGTAAATATATGAAACAATGTTCGATGAAGACGTGTAAACAACGGCTCCTGAAACATATTTTTGCCGGACTAGAAATTATTATAGCATTACTGTAATACTCACAAATGAGAGACGGATAGTTAAGCTACAATTGTTCTAGCTAATATCCGATAGGAACCACATAGTATACAAAAATTTATACAAATTTAACAATAAGGTCTAGCTTACGGGCCGACAAATCACTGAACTTGACAGTTCATCATTGGTGCTGCCAATGTAGATAATTATCGAATTGATGCAAAAACCGAGACAATAAAGTGACTCGTTAATTATGTCAAGACTGGATCATTATATTCTGTGAACCAGTTTTCAAAGAAAATAATAAAATATCTCATAAATTGTGTATAAATTTACCGTCATAAGCTAAAATAAATTTTAAGAAAGTAGCTGTCAATTAGGTTTTTAAAAGCGGCAGCACTGTTTCTGACACATGTCATATATTAAGGTATTTTCGAAAATTGTATAATATTCCACTGTACTGATATTCCATAGAAAAGTAATAGTTTAACTTATTAATAAATACAAAATTTTACAAACAACAGGTAAACGAAAACAAATTATAACATTTTGTTATTTTATTCAACAAATTTACGTTTTGGTTTGACTACAAAGTTGTTGCTTAATAACTAAAGCGTGACTGTTTTCAGATTTCTGAACGAGTCCTTCACTTTTCGCATTTTCGCAGTTTTTGACTGCAGTCTCAGCAGTCGCGTGGAGCCGTTGCTAAAGTAGTAACTTTAAGTTACGTGGCACGTATTACCAGCACAATGGTTCTGGACCTAGACCTTTTCCGCGCTGACAAAGACGGCGACCCAGACAAGATTCGCGAGAACCAACGCAAGCGGTTCAAAGATGTCGGGTTGGTTGATACAGTTGTGGAGCAAGACACACTTTGGAGACGATTGCGCCATGAAGCCGACAACTTGAATAAGCTTAAAAATGTCTGCAGTAAAGAAATAGGATTGAAGATGAAGGCGAAGGAAAATCCAGGCCCAGAGGACCAGGAAGTACCGGCGGAAATAACCGATAACCTCTCAGATCTGGTTGGCGATCAGCTCAAGCCACTTACAGTGAATCAAATCAAAAAAGTATGTCTGCATTGCATCATTGTGTTAAAAATGTTATCATCTTAATTTATTATTTTGAAATTGCAAAACATTTCACTGGTTTTAGAATAATTATTATGTGAATCATACATCCTTTAGTTAGTCAGCTTGTTGGATTAGACTTTTATTAAATATAATTACAGTGACATTGTCTCCAACCATATGGCAAGAGTATTTTACCAGCTGTGTTAATGAAACAAACAATATATACTGTTATTTAAAATGTCTATTGTGATATATGAATTCATAACCACACACAATTCTGTAAATCAAAATTGGTTTTAATGATTTAACTTTATCAGAAAACTATTTAATCAATGAATTATTCTGGAATATCCAAATTAAACCAGCGTTGAAGTTAAAACTGCATTTTCCAATTTTAGACAAACAATGCACATTAATAAAGTATTTTATTGCCAGTTTTATACATATACAACGGAAAATCTTATATATCTTATCTATTTAATTTACTGGGAAGCCCATTTTTGGGCGAAGGCCTCCAATTTATGTCATTTTTTGTGTGTGGAGCACTCTCTTGTTGTTTATAAAATATATCTTTCATAGGGTAACCAAACAATCCAAATATAGTAATAGTTAGAACTATAGCATCTGAAATTTGCAGGTCAGAGTGCTAATAGACGACACAATGACAAAGAATGAGCAAAACCTTGTCACAGCAGAGAAGACTCGCTCAGCAGCGCTCCGGGAAGTTGGTAACCACCTGCATGAATCAGTGCCAGTTGATGATGATGAGGATCACAACAAGGTGGAGAGGACATATGGGGACTGCACCATGCGGACAAAGTACTCACATGTGGATCTGATCTGCATGATTGATGGTAATATTTGTTTTTGGTACATTTCATACTATCTTGTAGAATTCATACAATCTTAAAAAAATATGTGTTGAATCTAAATATATGTTCATATTTAGATTCAACATTCCTATAACCTGTTATAAAACTTGAAAGAATATGAGTTCCTCACCTGCTTATAAATTAAAATTCTAAATAGAAAGAGAAATCCTTTATAATAATTATGATCTTTGGATGCAATAGGCCGTATTTGAAAAAAAAGGCCATAATAAATGCATGATTAAATGATTGATGATTTATTTATATTATTTTAAGCCTTTCTTAACGATAATTTACAAATATATTACTTTATTTTATTCTATTGTAGACATGGACATCATCATCTTGCTTCCCTGCATAGGCCTCCTCCAAGTTCCGCCAAATGAAGATGGAAAGACAACTTGAAACAAGTCCTGCCACTTGTTTCAAGTTGTCTTCCCATCTTCAAACCTGTCCTCCTCTCCTTCTCTTCCCATCTCTGGGGTACCATTCTACTATTTCTTTGCTCCATTTTTCTACTTTGTTTCTCATCATGTGGCCTGTCCATTTCCATTTTTGTGGTTTATTGTTTTTATAATATCATTAATTTTTGTTTTTCTCTTATGTGTTGTAATCTTATTTTTTCTAGTTTCTTAATATTAAGGATGCTTCTTTCCATGCTGTGCTGGCAGGTTTTAAAATTATTGGTTAGGTTTTGTGTGAAATGATTGATGATTAAAGATTGATAATTACTATAACACCAATTGCAATTTTATGTCATCGGTACGAAAAGTTCGAGCCCTGCACATAATATTCTGTATTGTGTTGTTTATCATCATTCCGTATTGTCTTGTTTGAAATGGAACATGTGTACTCTTGCATGTGTTCACAAAATTTTCCAGCATCTTGGTGAAAACTGTAATATTGTATGCTGGGTGTTACAATAAATAAATCAGAGGATGGTGTTAAAGTGTTAAATATGTTTTTAGTCAATCATAAACCCATTTTATGGTGGGGTATATTAAGCATATTAAGAGTCTTTATTATAATGGTTTTTCTAAGAAACTCAGTCAGGTATAGCTATTGTCTCTTCTCTTACAGCAACATAATGATGTCTAGAATAAATTGACCCTTAAACTGCTAGCAACATTTTAACAAAAATATTTGGCCTGCAATATTGTGCATCTTGTTTGCGAGTATGAGTTTGTGCATTATACAGAAAACTCCCTTGAGTTTCAGACATATTAAAATGGTCACTCACATTGTGGAGATGAATATCGCTCGACATGTTTCAGACCTGGTTCGCGATCCTTAATCATGAGTACGTATCGAGGCGGCTCGTCTAGCTCGTGCTAAACGCCGCGAGCGTATGAATGTTGTTCAAAGATGTAAGAGATTTGTAATGGTTTTTTTCAAGGTATGGACGGTGACCGCGGCACGGCGGTAGCGGGCGGACGCGGGTACTACCTCAAAGGCCCGGCCGTGTTCCTGGAACAAGCTCTGGTGCAACTCGCCCTGCGAATGCTCCTCAATAAGGGTTACACACCACTCTACACGCCTTTCTTCATGAGAAAAGAGGTATGGCGAAAGCACAGAGAATAGTAGTCAGCCAGGAAAGTGGTCTTGTATTTTCAATCAATCAATCAAATTATTTATTTGTGGAATACAGTTCCATGTATTCAGCCTGCATACATTTCCGAGTGCCATGTTACGACACATAAATTATAATATCACAACATATCAACATTAATAAATAAGCAAAGAATACAATAATAAAATGATAGAATTCACAGAATTTGTAAAACTTATAAAATAAATGAATAACCACGGAGTCAAATATACAACCTCTATGTTGAGACTTTGATTTAAATAACTCTGTACGCTATAGAAGCGCTTGGTCCTTAATGCACTAGTAATAATAGTTGGTTAATTCGAACCATACAGTCCATATAAAAAAAAGAAATTATAATCAAATGTCAAATCCTAATTAAAGTTCCTGATAATAGTCGAAAAGTGATAGACCATTTTCATAGCGGGCTGTACCAATATTGACGGTCGCGGCACGGCGGTAGCGGGCAGACTTGAATACAGTCAATATCATTACAACGCCCAAAAATATTTTATACAATCTGTGAGGAGAAGTGCCCTAATAATAGAAATAGAGTCGTTTCAGATAATTATGCGCGCTATGTTGCGGCAGATATTCATTTTGGTGACCATAGTAGCTCAAAGTACTTGCCTAGAGCAGACACACATTCAACTCTTCCTATGTGACCCTCTAGAAATCAATTTAGAGTAGGTATGTACTAAGTAAAAATAGGAGCACCAGAAATCTACGTAAATAAATGCTAAGTATTATTGGCACGTATTTTACATCAGAACTTAAAGTAAAACATACAGTAAAACAAATCTGCGTAATTGCATTTTAAAGCTAAGCATACAGTTGCACAACTTGACAATGAAATTACGACAGCCACGATTCCACGCTAGTTCATTTCATAACAACTCTTCAAGCGAACTTATAGGTATCTGCAATATGGCATAGTGGTGTGACATAAAGTCGATTATAGCTTGCGTCATATCCCAAACGTGTTGGCTGGCTGGTACGTGACTTCGACGTAGTGAATCCTCATTAAAATGTATGTCTCCTGTATGTCCTCATTAAAATCTATTTTCAGGCCGCGCAAATATAGAAGGCTTTACAAAAACAAAATATATACTCAAAATAGTTACGTTATGGTGATTCATTTCAAGACGAGTCACTTTTTACGGAAATGCAATGTAATTTGAGCCTTAAATCAGAGATCTAGGATTGAAATTCTATTGATATGTATGGGGTCGATGAAACGTACTACGCCTGGAAAAGGGTTAAACGAATAGTGTTTGAATTTTTGCTCGCGACAGGCATATTTCACATACATTAAATCGTTTAAATAAAAACTCGCTTTAAAAATGGAATGAAATTATTCAGTATGCAATCCCACCTAAATCTATTGTTCTACTACTACTCTTGTTCTACTGATATTTATTTATAATTCAGATTGTATTGTATACTTAATAATAATTTTAACCATTTCACCAGGTGATGCAAGAGGTTGCCCAACTAGCCCAATTCGACGAAGAACTCTACAAGGTGATCGGCAAAGGCTCCGAGAACAAGGGAGACTCGGGCGTGGAAGAGAAGTACCTTATCGCCACCTCGGAGCAGCCTATAGCCGCGTACCACAGGGACGAGTGGCTACCTGAAGCTTCACTGCCAATTAGGTAAATGTTGACCACCTGCTTATATTATGGTAGTAGATCCCTGAATATAAACAGTGGTGTGTGCTCCACTTTAGATTGACTAAGTTCTTTCAACCCCTCTTATTTCGGCATCAGGGGAAAGGGTTAAAGCTAATTTTCATTTGTTAGCTTGCTGCAGTATATGATAATTCCATGAAGTTGTGATACTAAATAAATATGTCTTAATTTACAGGTATGCGGGTCTGTCCACGTGTTTCCGGCAAGAAGTGGGCTCCCACGGACGCGACACGCGCGGCATTTTCAGAGTGCATCAATTTGAAAAGGTATATAGTCTGATGTTAACCTATACTTGCTAAAAGTAGCACTGAAATTATTTTTTTGTGTGCTCTGCCTACCCCTTTTGGGAATATGGGCGTGAGTATATGTATGTATGGTCCGATGTTAACTATAGTCTGATAGTATTTAGTCTCTATGTATTAACTCGTTCGTAATAGTTGGCGATTTAGTAATGATACTGTAAATGAAAATTTTTTGATCCATATATACTTGAACTTGCCCGTGCGGTGCCGGGTTAGAATAGCACCACCCTCTTTCTTCCCTTGGGTGTCGTAAGATTCGACTATGGGAACAAGATTGAAGTGTGTTGTGGGCGAGGGGTTACCAACCTGTCACTGCAATATCACATTTTCTCCATCTCTATAAACCTGCATTTGCTAAAAGTGGCACTGAAAATTAATTTTCATGTGCTCTGCCTAACCCTTTTGGGAATATGGGTGTGAGTTTATATACTTGAAACTAATGAAAACATGTACTCAAGAGTATTTTCCGGTGTTTATTTTTATCAAAGTAATAAAATAGCATTTGTAACAACTGTAAAAGTGCCCTTACTAAGGTGTATTTCTTGAAATAACTCAAATCTTCAGGTGGAACAATTTGTTCTAACCTCCCCCCACGACAACGCCTCCTGGAAAATGATGGACGAGATGATCACCAACGCCGAAGAGTTCTACAAGACCCTGGGCATTCCGTACCGCGTCGTGAACATCGTCTCCGGGGCGCTGAACCACGCGGCAGCCAAGAAGTTGGACCTGGAGGCGTGGTTCCCGGGGTCTGCGGCTTTCCGCGAGCTGGTCTCGTGCAGCAACTGTCTGGAGTACCAAGCGAGGAGGCTCCTGGTCAGGTGAGGACAGGTTTAGACAAGTTCTTCTTCTTGGGTGTGCATCCATCCAGGTAAGAAGATGGACTTTTAGGCGTGGTTCCTAAGATCGGCGCCTTTCCGTGAGTTCGTCTCGTGCAGTAATTGTCTGTAGCAGTAAATGAGGAGGCTGGTCAGATAAGTTTCTCTTAGGCTGTCATGTCATCTAGCCAAGTGGTTGCGCCGCATGGTAGGTGGTCGCCTCAAGAAACTTTCCAACCCAACGGCCATCGGTTCTACGCGCACTTCATCTAGGCATCATCATTCATCATTATCAGCCGTAAGACGTCCACTGCTGGACATCGACGTCCCCTAGAGAGTGCCGCAATGACCGGAGAGTGTCACACTTACTTTTTGTCAAATGTGCAGCATAGAATCATCCCAGCCGCAGATTAACTCCCCTAGTAATAAGCGTCGACTCTTCCAGGCATTTAGGCTCTGCCGCAATATCCTAATAATAAACAGCCTGCTTAGTCCTGTGCAAAACATTTTCTTCTGTGCACAGATACGGACAAACGAAGAAGATGAACGCAGCGACGGAGTACGTTCACATGTTGAACGCGACCATGTGCGCCACCACGAGAGTCATCTGCGCTGTTCTTGAGGTCAATCAGACTGAGGAGGGCATCAAGGTAATGCGAAGTTCTTCTTTGGTTCACCTCACCTTCAGCTTTTTGCGTCCGGTCGTATACAGTTTTAGAATCACGGGATATCTTCCCCGAAGCAAAAACCGTAACAGCCAACATGTACTTAGTCGGCTCATAAGTTCTGTCACTGGCCTTTAAAATTTAAATTTGGAACTCCTAAATCAAAAACCGTTGTGCATTTGAATTTCGAATCTTTTTTAAATATTTGAGTAGTATAATTTTGCAATTTTCTGTTTTCTTTAACATGTAGTGGACGCTTAAAGATAGCCGTACCGCAATAATTGCACTATATCGTTGTGGACACTCGCCGACTAAAATTTTTAAGCTACTTGAAAATTTTTCAATTCTCTCTAAGATTTGTGTATCGTACCATAGAGAGATACAGTGAGGTCTCTAGTTTAAATGACAAGAAAAGAAGCGGTCGTCCGCATACAGCTAGGACTCCAGCGGTTGTACAAGCAATTAGGGCACGCATTGCCAGAAATCCCGCTAGGAAACAAAAAGTTATGGCCCTCCAGATGGGTTTGAGCAGAAACACGGTGAAAAGAGTGCTTAATCAAGACCTGAGACTTCGTGCTTATAAACGAAAAACTGGCGATCTTCTCAATGATCGGCTTAAAGCTTTAAGGCTTAAAAGATCTAAAGCTTTATTGAAGAAGTACGCTAAAAATAAGCATCGTTGTATACTGTTTTCGGACGAGAAAATTTTTGACATAGAAGAAAACTGTAATAAACAAAATGATAGAGTGTACGCTCGCAATAGTAAAGAAGCGTCTAATAGCATTCTCCGTATTCAAAGAGGTCATCACCCTTCATCTGTGATGGTTTGGCTGGGAGTTTCTTATGCGGGCGTCACTAGTATGCATTTTTGTGAGAAAGGAGTAAAAACTAGTGCCAAAGTGTACCAAGACACGGTGTTGACTAATATTGTGAAACCACTATCCCATACGATGTTTCTAAATCAGCATTGGGTTTTCCAGCAGGACTCTGCTCCAGCCCATAAGGCAAAGTCTACACAAGCCTGGCTCGCCTCCAATAAAATCGACTTTATACGGCATGAAGATTGGCCCTCCTCTAGCCCAGATCTTAATCCGTTAGACTATAAAATATGGCAGTATTTAGAGGAAAAGGTGTGCTCAAAACCTCATGCAAATCTAGACTCGCTGAAAAAATCCCTTGCTACGGCAGTGGCCAATATCGACATGAAAGTGGTGAGTGAATCCATTGACGACTGGCCACGCAGACTTCAAGCCTGTGTAGATAATTATGGCGGTCATTTTGAATAAATGTTATACATTTAGATTCTCTAGTTTAGCAAACGCTGTACAAATTATACGGAATAAACTTAAACTTTTGTTTTTATTTGATACTATGTATATGACAGAACTTATGAGCCGACTAAGTATATACTTACAAGTGCTATGTAGTATGTGCTTTAATAGTATGTGCTTTAATAGTATGTGGCATCAACCTGTCTTACTGGTCGGTAAACGTTAACCCTTTGAACGCTTTCTGTAATTCAGCCGTGCGTCACACAAACGCAAAACTTTTTTACGGAGGAGCATAGGCCTTATTTAACAGCATGTAGGTTGCTTTGACATTTCACGCATTAACACCTATAGTTGTCGCTGGCGAACAGCTCGTAATATCTTTAGGTGTCGTTGGCGCTAAAAAGGGGATAGGTAAGTGCAGGCCGATTTTCGGTTCCATTTTGTGCCAAGCGATTTTTTTGTTGACATTCTTGTTGAAGTTCCAATCTATTGAAACTACCTAACGGTTACACGATTACTACATAGAACTACTGTATAATAAATGGAACCGAAATTTCCTCTCCTTGCTCTTGGTTCGCCTTTAGGGTACGTATGCATGTAGAAAAAATTAAAAATAAGCTATCCCGTTTTGTACATGCACTCAGCATACTAAAGAGGAGTACCAGTATAGAGTGCGCGTTGACGGCGTACCACTCACAGGCGATAGCGCGGCTGCGCTACGGTCTCGTGATGTGGGGCCAAAGCATAGACATGCATCACGTCTTTGTTATGCAAAAAAAGTGCGTAAGAATTTTAGCAAATATCCATCAACCACAAAGTTGCAGACCCCATTTCAAAAATCTTAAATTACTGACCCTCCCCTCTATACATTGTCAAAGCTGCCACGCCACAATTGTCCGTAAAAACCTTCACCTTTTCAAGTTCACTCAAAACGCTCGGCGACAGCAGTACCTAGAATTACCCGAACCCAAACTAGCAATTTACAAAAATGGTCCTTACTACCGAGTAATCAAAGTCTACAACAAAATTCCTACTAGTATAAAATCCGCAGAACTTTACATTTATAAGAAACTTAAAACAAAAATTAATCGATAATTGCTATTATTCTGTAGCGTAGTTTACAGATGATGAAACACTAATAATTTTAATATTTTTAATGTTAATTTATTATGCTCCATTTAAATTCCTATTCATTGTGATGTGATGTAACATCTAAGTAACATAATTAGTTCATTCTAGTTCTATGTAACATAGTTATTACCTAGTTCTAAGATCTGTATTTTAAACTAAACTGTATAAAATGTACCTTTTATTTTACAAAATGTTGCTTCACCCTACCAGGGTCCTTGTACACAAGGTTGCAAATAAATATTATTATTATTATTATTATTCCACTGAGGTGGAGCAAAGCGGGTATTTGCAGAATTGACCAATCAAATTAGTTTCTCGTCTCCACTTCGATTTAATGGATTTACCAGATTGGTCGATTCTACCTCACTCCACCTCAGTCGAAACACAACCTAAAAGTTCCTTATAAGTACCCTTTACAACTTCTGTGTCTACATTTTGCACCAACATGAACCAGCTTATAATTAAAATTTGTAACTTTGTTCCAGGTACCCGAAGTGCTGAAACCATGGATGCCAGAGCAGTACCAAGACCTCATCCCGTTCGTGAAAGCCGCGCCCATAGATCTTGAAGCCGCCGCGGCCGCCAAGAAAGGAAAGGGAAAGAAGTAGCTTCCGCTATAAAGTTTCGAGGCACAGCATTTGATTATATTTATGCAAGGCTTAATTTTGTATGATTAAATTATTTAATGAAGATTATTTTGTTTCCTTTCCCAAATTATCTCTGTCTAAAGGTTTCCACCGACCTACTAATTTGTCACAACGTAGAGATGCAGCTAAAAGATAGATCAGCATTTCCTCAACTATGGAACCCTGGGAACCCACCGGTGGTTCAAGTGAATATTGGATGGGGCTTGATTTACGGACAATCCTGTATTAATATATAATTTTAATAACGATTCATTGTTAAGTGACACCCAAGAGCAGAGTCTCGAATTTAGTTTATTCGACCGAGTGAAACGAAGGTCTCCGTTTCAGCTTCAACTAAAATTATTTCGTTCGTCCGGATGACCAGATTTTCGGTTCTTCTCTACAGGTCCCATTTTTCAACCGATTCTCGTGAGATTTTGTGAGTAGGTTCGATAATTTTATAGAATGTTTGGTCCAGTCAGTTTATGGGAAATTTCACAGAGCCAATAGTTTTAGGTGGGTCTCTGTCTGTTTAAACTTTGGGAACCAGTTTTTTTTTTATACAACGACGGTGGTGAATAAGCTTACAGCATGCCTGATGGTAAACAGACACCGTAGCCAACGGATATTTGCGACTTCAGAAGAATCACAAGAGTAGTAAATAAGATCATTCACTTTCAAGGCATTTGTCGCGTTAAATTGGTAGGTTTGTAGAACTCTTAAAAAAACAAACAATAGCTCTAAAGAGTCTAAAGTAACTCATCATCATTTCAGCCGAATGACGTCCACTGCTGGGCATAGGCCTCCCCCAAAGACTTCCACAAGTAACTCATGTCTGACTCTAATGTAAATAAATAAGAAATCATCCCGTGAACAATAACTAATACATAATTATTTGCCTTCAGTGCCTTTTGCCTGTAATCAAACGTTTATTGTCTATGAGTAATGTAGGCAGTAGTCAGTCTTATCAACATTGACATAAGGTTTATTTTTGCCTGGCCTGTACCTCTGGTTCTACTTACGGCGAGCATGTCATCTGGGGTCTAACTAAACTAGCTTTGATTTTGATAAATAAAACAGCATTTGAATATAATTTCAATATGTATTGTGACAATTTGCCTAGGCTGAACATAGGCAATGCAAAACTTACACTAATCGACATACAAAAATCATTAACAGTAACCTCTGAGACCTTACAATAGCTAGCTATATGTATATCATAATATGTATATGTACAAAGTAACAATAAAAATCCTAGTAAATTAAAAAAAAAAATATATAATTGCTTAGCGAAGCAACGAATAACATGCAATGCTTATAACTTATTGCATAATTACTTGCAACTTATATTATGGGTTGCGTACACTTTGATTTGTGATTAGGGCGAGTTCATACATTTCTTACTTGCACTTGCAGAAAATGTATGAACTCGTACTAAACACTAATCAATGTGTAAACAGGCCTTTATGCGCGGAATCACGTTTTATCCCGTTTATTTAGATACAGACTTCCATTCACAATATAAGTTATTATGCAATAGGCCCTAAGGCTCGTTTTTAAAGTATGACCCGCGAGGTTAGATACCTCTTAGACATAATATAATTTTTAAAGCATGCCCCGGGAGGTTGGAATCCTCAAGACAAATGCAGAAAGACATGATATGCTGTCCCTATAAATTTATCGTCAACTACATGACCTGGTTCATGCATTCGCATTTCGTATCAAGTATTAAATAAACCCTTTGAACGCTTTTATATTTGAATGAAGTGATCACTCAGACGCCAAGGTATCAAAAATGTATGTAACGTTTAAACCAATATAAACAATTCATAATAGATTTTTTTCATGATCAAAGTACACCTTCACTCCGACCTTTTTAGTGGTTGTTGGCGTGGTGGGCACGACGACACATGACCACTTTATAGGTTCTTGGCGTTCAAAGAGTTAAGCGGGAGCACATAGCTCCGGCGTTCTGGCTGTATAAACGGGAGTTCGTTGACAGGGTGTCCTAGGAAGTAGGCCACAAATAAGAGATGACTAACTGATAAAAAAACATATTTTATTTAAGAGCTGGCTGGTAAACGCGACATGCAGGAAGTTTCTTTTCAGTAGTTCATCTCTTCCTTGTGGCAACTTTCGCGGACTTAACTTGTAACAGTCATAACTTTGCATCGTAACTAATGCATTACAATAAAATAGTACATTTCAAATTACATGACAACTAGTCTACTTAACAAATTTACTCAATAAATATGATTACGGTATATTTTTACAATACATTAACAAAAGCACTATGTATAACTACAAAATTCGCATAGTCATATCCGTTCATTTGTGTCCTCAGTACTAATAAAATATTTTGTACGATAAATTCATCAAAACAAATGAAGGGTGCACGGAAGGAACATGTCTAGTCATTTAAAATTTCAAAGCCAGTTTGCACCTTATGTCTTTATGAGTTAGGTTGCTTTATGTTTTGAAATTTAAATGGACATATTTTTCCGAGGACCCTTCAAATAGAGAACATGTTTGCCTTAAAGCTTTGGTATGGTCATCAACTCATCAGTCATTACAAATTGTAATAAATAATAAGTAATGATCCTCTAGTATCGCATTTAAACATAGAATACATTTTATTCCGAAATAATCCCCTAAAGGGATGTAAATAGGAGTAGAAGTTGGTATGGATACCTCATCAAACATGAACGAAGTCCTGGGCAATACTAGTAAATAATAAATTATGATCCTCTATTCACTATAGCAAAAATAAAATATACTAGAATCCTGTGAAGGTCCTACACAAAAGGATATTGTAAGACATCAATTGTGCTGAACCAGAAGATTTTTTTTACATACACAAATGAACAAATAGACTCTCTAAACCCAAAATGATGATCAGTCAACACCTTATAACACCAATAACGGCTAAATGTATCATCACCAGGACAATTGACAAATTCTGATCATCCGAGTGTAAATACTGAACTATAATTCTAAGTATTGATATTCTCTTCGTAATCATTTTAAAGTTTCACTGTCAAATGGCACTAATTACTAAACTAAATGTTTGAAACAGTTGATTTTTAAAGTGCCAATAGAGATTCAATAAATTTTATCTCTTTACATAATTTGTAGCCGCTTAAGATGATGCCAATGTGAGGTGCTTTTTGTACAGAGCAATGGTGGAAAACAAGCTTACGGCGTGCCTAATGGCAGACCCCCTAAGCCTATGGACACTTGCGACTCCAGAAGAAAAACAAGCGCGCCAACCCTTTATAAACTTGAGGATTCGTTGTGCAGCTAGATACATATGCAGTGCAGATGCAGACTCCGTACTTTCAACATAGCCATCCTCGGGAGCACTGGCTCGCCACCAGGAATTGGTAGGATGGTCGAAAGCGCCGTTTTTCAAATGGCTGTCGGCTTACGAATCGCGGGGATTCAGGGTCGCGGGCAGACGACAAAAGGGAATCCAAGTGTAGCAAAGAACATTCGGCTTTTGTCTTCTCCCCTCCCCCAGTGCCTCTCTCATCCATACGCATCTCAGTTGAACAGTCGAGTATATAAAGGTGAGCCATTTAGATGGGTCAGTATGGGCTAGACTGAAACTATAAGACATATAAACATTTGTTCTTAGGAACCATGTCATTGATTTCAGTGATAAAAAAGAAGACTGCATTCATAGATTTAAAAAATGTACTCTATTAACTTGCACAATTTCTATTTCGATATCGATTGTGTAGGTTATAAGCAGTACATGTTACTATGTAACATGACATCTAAAATGAAAAACAATATGTACTTTCTATTTAGAATCAATATTGAAATAGAAAATATTGTACATTTTTTTCTTCATTACAACTGGGTCATATTCCCAAACTTAATAAAAGTTTAGTTTTGTCAGTTTAATTAATGAAATGGTTCCTAAGAATAGACCTTCGTATATCTTATAGTTTTAGGCTTGTCCTTACTGCCCCATCTAAAATGGCCCACCTGTATAGTCAAGAAACCCATTATAGACTATTCTTAAACTAAACTAAATCACTTGCCTGTACTTGTATCTGGTATGTTACTTTGAACTAGATAGTTCCAAGGCATCATGTCTTCATCTATATTGATGAGGAAATGATTAGAATCTATCATGGTTTAGAGAAATCTTGTAAATTTTGGAGAACTGTGAAGATCGAATTTGTAAATATATTCTAATTAGAATGTGTTTAAAGTGCTGGGTGTCATCTACAACCAGGAGGAAACACACTGCAAATGTGATAAGTACAGCCCTAAAAGCACCCAATTGAGAACCAGTGAAATTTTAACTGTGACCCTTGTGAAAAAGGGTATAAGGGTGTACCCTGGTATAAGTGCCATACAATTGTATAGGACTTGTACCCCTTTTCACTAAGAGTCACAGCTAGATTAATAGTGCTGGTGCCAAATATGCAAAAATATGATTACAGATTATAAAGCAATTTTAGATAGAACAATTTGCAGTCATAACTCGTCATGTATATGTTTAAATTTAAGGATAATCAACCATGATCCAGTAAATAAACCCTTAATTTGAATAAAATGAGTTTTTACATCATTAGTATTTCAGTCAATTCAGTTACTACCTCATCAACAGGGGTCGGAATTCTCGTAGCACTTTTCAGCTGTCATAGGGACTTCTCATTTATCGACTTACGATCTACATATTATATAGATACATTATAGAACACAACATGTTGATAAAGATTAACAGTAGAGGTAAACAACAAGCGGTCTTATCGCTAAAGAGCGATGTCTTTCAGATAACTTGAGTAGTTGAAAATGTGAAAGAGTTATGCAATGAAACAATGACAAGTTAATAGTTAACAATTTCACATTTAATTAGTTCAGTTCAGTGTTTGTGTTTGTTTGTTTGTGTATGTCTATAAAACTACTAATCAAAGTTCATCAGATTGATGCCCAGTACCTACATAACATGATATCATTAGGTACGAAAGCAATTCTTGTTTTGAAAAAAACTTCTAAAATTAAAGCCTTGTAATAAGAAATCCGCAAATTATTTATATTATTATAATAATCCCTATCTAAAATTTCCATAAAGTTAGCATCCAAAGGTTATCTCGAAGAGATCGCTCATTCGCGATAAGACTGCCTGTTGTTTACTTTACACTTTTAATATTCTGTATGTATCGACATATTTGTATATCGGAAGTCGATAAATGAGAAGTCCCTGTGACAGCTCAAAAGTGCTACGAGAATTCCGACCCCTGCTCATCAATAGTACATACAGAAACTCAAACTAAATAATAGGCACAGCAAACCTGTCAACAATATTTGATGACTAATTTTAGACTGCAGATTTGCAGTATCTATCTTTGTCTGATTTAACTTTATTATGCTAAATATGAAGTAATGTTCATAAAAACATGTTTGTTATATACTTTACGGGCTAGAATTAAGCTAGATAATTATAGTGGGCTTTAAATATACTCTTTTATCTTAATGGCAAGAGCAAGAATAAATGGAGTTACCATGTGAATCTATGTTTATTGGTAACTCATTACCATTAGGTGTATGAGAAGTTTACACATGATATTTGCAAAGGGACCTTTCCAACTAAATTTACAAGTTTACAAATTTAACCATACCTAGTCCAATCTATTGCACTCTTATTGCATTCTTATTGTGGTGTAGTAAAATATTTTGTCAACATTGACAACTTGTCTACTTGTAATATTTTGTGAGAGTGGAACCCATATGACCCAGATGTCAGTACAGTATCAATTTAACAAGAACTTCTAAAGATAAAATACAATATAGTTGATAAAGTATGCCTTCATTACATTCCTGCCAATAAGATAAGACCTCATATTAAAACACATTCAAGTATTTTTGAATACAACATCAACACACTACACTGACCATTAATAGACTTTATTTCAATGCTGTAAGGTCCATAATTGATTGGTCAGTCAACTGTGTTGTCTATGGTAAAGCTATGAACAATAAAAACTAGTGTTTTTCAAGTCCATACACTTTTTCGAAAATAATTTACTCACAATGCAATTTACATAATATAGATTTTCACCTCAATATTTGAGAATCTCAGATTATTGAAAGATCTTAACCAGATATTTCACAACATTGTTTGGAAAGCCGATTCATTAACAAGCCAGCTGAGCCTTTTGTCTGCACTTGTGCATTAGCGCTCTCAGAGTAAACTGGCGACGCGCTAAAGCCCTGACTTGTTTCAAGTAAGTATCCAGGTCTATGACCTCCTTACGCAGTGCCTCACCCATATAGTACATAGCATCTTCTAATGTTGCCTCTTCAGCGAAAGCATTCAAAAGCTGAGAATATAAAGGAGCTGTGGTCACTACAGCCTCATCAACATCAATACCTTCTTGTTCTGCTAACCTTTCAACAGCAGCCTGTAGTTCTTTTTCCTTCTCTTGTAAAATAACTACATTCTTGTCCAATTCGGAGCGCTCCCTCTGCAGTCTACCTAAGATATCCTCCAGCCTTGACTTTCCTTCTTGTAGCTCCTGCTGAGTCCTTCTCAGGGTTTCCAGCTCTGCCTGTGACTGTTGCGACTGCTCCTTCAGTCTTCTTCTCAGTTTATCTTCAACAGCAGACAGCAATGAGGCCTTTATGTGTTCCTCTGTTATTGTGCCACTGTTATTCTCAGGCCCGGTCTGGTAAGCAGGCTGCTGAGGAGGATAAGGTGTGCTGCCTGGCATTGGAGGGTAAGGGACTCCATTGCTAGCTGTTGGGCCTGCACCAGGGTATGGTGAACCATATCCAGGATAAGGCACATTGGACGTAGTTGGGTATGGTGTTTGTTGTGGATAGCCAGGTTGTGGTGTGACTTGGGGGTAGCCACCGGCTGGATATGGCTGCGGCATGAACGAGTTGACCGGGTAAGGAGGCCTAGCTGCATCACTGCGCGGCTTGGAGTACACTGGAGGCAACTCCCCAAAAGCAGCAATCATAGCCTGAACAAGGTTCAACAATGTCGACTTCTGAGGGTTCCATTCGTGTAAAAAGGGAAGGTAGACCTTCCCGTTGCTGTCTACGTATCTAGAGACCTTGATGGACATGTCGGGCGTTGGTTTGACGAAACACAGCGGCACATTTGTAGGATGAGTGTCCATCAGCCAAATACACACTGGTATATTGTAATAAGCACCTTTGTAGTGCACTGGAACCGTCCCCTCAAGGTTGAGCAAGTCCTTCCTAGTTCCATTGTTAAAAACAAAGGCCTCCAAACGATAAGTAAGACTTCTGTGTGCTTGAATCAAATTAATTACCTCACGAGCTGTGTAATCGCGATGCTGGTACTTGGACAGATACTGCTTCAAAATCGCTTCGTCGTTAGCCATGGTTCTGGGTTAACGTCCAATTGCACTATTTAATTACTGCTGGTACAACGCAACTATACCAAATGAATGAAATTACTTCACAAAATAAAATACATCACATAGATACATCAGTCAATAAAAGATTTGTGATGAAATTTGTCATCGGACATCGAATTCGATTATGGGGTTACCAGCCATAACAAAAGAAAGTTTTGACATAAGGGCATAAACTCACAGATCACAGTGACGAATCCAATTAGAAACACTTTTATTTCATACATAGTCTTTGGCAACGGTTTCTTGGATTAATCCATTGATATCTATAGAATTTTGAATATGAAATAACATTCAAGGTAAAATTGTTTATTTTAATTGTGATTTTTAATCACTTCTCATATCTTTTAACGGTTTCCTTACGTTGAATAATGTTCGATAATGAACCGCAAACTTTATTAGTGTGTTGCCATGTCTAAATTAGTAGTTTCGCTGCAATGTACTGGCAACAAATTCCATTTGTCAGCTGTCATTCTAAAAAGTGTTCTTTTTCGGCGAACTCCCGGGACGTCCGTGGTGACCGCCTTTTAAAATCCAGCTTAATCAGCTTGGAATTTAATTTAATTTATAAGATATTACCATAATATCCTAGCAAAATGCCGCCTAAGTTCGATCCTAATGAAATTAAAATCGGTAAGACAACATCCAGTTGTAAAAGTTCGCATAGTACATGGTGAAGTGTATTCTACAAGTTTTGGTGTCTTTCTTGCAGTTAACTTGAGATGTGTTGGTGGAGAAGTTGGTGCCACGTCGTCTTTGGCCCCCAAGATCGGTCCCCTCGGTCTCGTGAGTATAAAAAAATATATTTTCTGATTTTAACCTCATCATACTTAACCTCAAATATCGGCGTGGCAGTCAAATAATATAACAGTTCCTCGATATTTTCGGAGATCTGTTGCTCACGAAGCTCTTCAGTGAGTCTTCGTTTGAAAAGGCAATTAGGACAACGCGGTTCTTCAACCTGCATTCTAATAAACAGTTACTCGTTTTCTAAAGATGCCTAGTTGCCTTGTAAAGATGATTGAATGATCCTGGGGGGTGCCTCCCTACCAGGCGCGTCCTTCCGGTTGGCGGATGGAAGGAACCCGTGACTCAGGATCCGTCTCCCTGTCGCGGCTACTCCGAATGCCCAATAAGGAGTCGCGGACCAGGCATGACTGCCATGCCTTTTACTTGAGGAAGTATATCATATTACTATCTACCATATGTCTTAACCATATAAGGCTCAAAATAGTATTTTTTTAACTGAGAGCCTGTGCAGACAGAGCGGCCATTGGAGTACTAAGGGGTTCCATTGGACTAGATGGAATGTGAACTCCTCAGAGAACTCTGATGACCACTCTCCGTTTGTGTGGGCTCTAAAGTTTAAGGTCTCAAACTTAAATGATTTAGTTTTAGTACAATTTACAGAAACTTCCTAAATGTAGTTTAGGCTTTATAAGGTTAAGAAAACCTTTCCCATTTTCGAAACGGTTTCTTCCCATTGTCCATTTAATTTAAAATTCACAATAGGTGTCCTTGTTTTTTCATGCTTTATGATGTTATTCAGCAGCCTAGTAAATGGCTGCTAACATGTGTAACCCAGGGATTATCCACAAAAAAATAACGCCATGGATTCCTATAACTTTTTTACTATGATGATGACATGGAAGACTGGTGAGTTACACATTCATTATATTGTCCTATAAATTTTTGATGTAAGTAACCATCTCTTTAAGACCATGTCATGTACATTAGTATATCTAATAGGGTGGGGTGACTCTTGTGTGGAGAAAATAAAATGTTATAATTTCTTTGGGTATCATCTTATACCTCCCTCTTCACCTCGAAGTTACTGTGGAAGTACTGGTACAATTTATGGAATTATGTTTTTTTTTTTTCACAAGAAATAGTTTTTGGGCTGCAAATAGTATATATTTATATAGTGCCTTACTAAGCTAACCATGAGAAAAAACGATAATAGTTTTTAACTTTAATGTTTAATTTATATTTATACTCATATAAAAATGTTGGGCCTAATGTTGCGGAAATTTCAATCGAAATCTACTTTTCAAATAATAAAATTACATAAAAATGATTAATATATTTCCTTAATCCACTATTATAAATGGCACACTTTTATGACTGTGACCTGCCCCACCCCACCTAACACTCCACGAGCAAAGAATCATTGCTACTGGCCAAAACAAATCTTGTAAAATGAATGTAAACAAATACTGTCTGTAAACTAAACATAGTATGTGCCTCATTTTTTTACAGAATTTACTCTATTCAGTTAAATTTTACTGTACTTTTGTAGCGTAAAGTGCTCTTTCATGTCTACCAGATTAGTCGAATCACTCTTTCATTAATAGCCTGTTAGTTACAGGGTTGTTTTATTAACTCTTTCTTGTGCCACAGTCTCCCAAAAAGGTTGGTGATGACATCGCCAAGGCCACCAGTGACTGGAAAGGTCTGAAGATCACTGTCCAGCTTACGGTACAGAACAGACAAGCCCAGATCTCCGTGGTGCCTTCTGCTGCCGCCCTCATCATCAGAGCGCTTAAGGAGCCCCCACGTGACCGCAAGAAGCAGAAGAACAGTAAGTAGCAATCTTGTAACCTGTGAGTGCTCGTAAAGCTGCGTACGCATTTGAGCGGCTCTGCGAGAGGTGCGCTCGCGGCGAGTCGTCATTGTGCGTCACACAAAATTACATCGGGCTGTTGATGTATTTATTGTAATTGACCGAATTATTAACAAATAGTGTGTTAGTAGTGGTGGATGATACAAATGTAAAATATCGTAATTCTCTCGGTGCTCCAACTCCTACCTGCCTTACGCACTAACAACTTAGATCGTGTTGTTCTCTCCGCGACGCGAGATACACGTCCAAATTACGCTCGGCAAGCACACTGAGGCGCCTCGCCTTTGAGCACGGTCAAGTCTCGTCTCCGGCCGGCTTGCTGCAGCAAACTTGCATTCCTCAACCTAAGGCTACCTCAAATGCGTAAGCAGCTTAAAATTTAAAAAAGCAAAAATGTTCAAATATTTTGATCAATTTATAAACCTAAATGTAAAATCGTAAAAGTAATAACAATAGGAACAAAATGTTAATTTTAAATAAATCAGGATGTTAGCAGGAAATGCTGGCAATACTGGGCAAAATTCCACGGACTCAGTGTTGCCAGTTAAGACTTGTAAAATTAAATCTTGTTGCTTGGTGAAATGGGCCAGGGCCACTGCTTCACTCTCAGCAGGTCAATGATGGTTGCTTTTGTGGTATAATAAAGTGTTCATCTTACGAATACTTTATTATACCACAAAAGTAAGAAATATTTTTTAAAGGTTCTTGCTTACAGGTTCAACCTTGGTCGCACGTATAAGTCATACCTTAGTAGACTTCAAAAATTTGGAATTCCCACACTGGAAGCCGGTCGCAAAATGTGCGACCTTTTATACTTACATAAAATCTTACATTCAAAAATAGATTCAGCTGCTCTGTTGTCAACTCTAACTTTTAACACGCCTCGTTTTAGAGGTCGTACATGTAAAGTTTTTTCTCTGAAGGTGTACAAAAACAATACTTCCTTCTATAACCCAATCACCAGAATGTGCAGACAATATTATGACTTGGCTGTGGTCAATGTTCGTGTCTCGACATATTTGATCCACGCATTACTAAATTCAGGAGGATCTTGGCGGTCATCCTCCTTTCTGCTCACCCATCGTGTTGTATGATGTCTGTAAAGTGTACCTTCCTAATAAATAAATAAATAAAAGTTACAGTAAACTGAAAGAGAAAGAATGACCTGCCCCTCCTTTTTTCATGCTACATTAACACGCTTGTCGAGGCTTAAATAATAACAACTAAGGTGAAAAACCCCCAACATTCTCATTTCAGAATTCAATATCTCAAAAAACGGTTGAACCGATTTTGATAAAACATCATTGAGCCATCACTGCAAATACAGCTTTTAAACAAAAACCGTTAAATCGGTTTAAGAGCTACGATGCCACAGACAGACACATAACAGATACACATGTTACACATATAACCATCTTCCCATCTTTTGCGTTCCGCGTGAAGGTTTTTTTTTATTGATAAAATAGGGCTTACCGCCAGGCGAACTTACCGCCCCGTAAAAGCTTGGGGATTAAAAACGTCCTGAAGCTTGAGTTTGTAAACAGGGGTGTTTGGCTTGGCTTGTGTGAGCTTGTCAAATCGTGGATAGTGACAGTTTTTGAACACAGATGAAAGGAATCTTGCAGCAAGCGCTTATGGTGCTTTTTTTTTAATACCACGTTGGTGGCAAACAAGCGTACGGCACGCCTGATGGTAAGCGGTCACCGCAGCCTACGGACGCCAGCAACTCCAGGGGTGTCACATGCGCGTTGACGACCCTTTAAAAATTTCTACACTCCTTTCCTCCTTTTTATATATTGTGTTATATAACTTTAATAACAGCCAGTGTGGGAGCACCGTTACGTATTTACATGTTGGCGCGTAATACGTCAAGTCAAACGCAATTCGCCGACACGACTTCGACGTCCACGACTGCCAGGCTTGTTGCCTGTGCGGAACACTATAAAGCTCAAAACGCACACAGCGGGTGCGGCGCGGTGCTGGGCAGAGGCGGAATTGCATTTTTGATCTTTCCGAAAATGTCGATTGTATTACTGCTTCACTTGTCACACACGCGGCCCTCTACGGCCCTACCGAATACCGTGTGGTTTTTTGGTGCGACATGCCCCGGACCGCGTTAGATTTACCGCGAAACCGCCTCCGCTCCGCAACGTCGCTGTACCGCGCTCTGTGCGCTAAAGCTTTAAATGCGTCTAAATGGTGTTTGTGGACGCTAGCAAAACCCTCCGCAAGGCTGTAAATGTAGCATCAGAATCTCTAATGACACAATTTTCTCCATTCCAGTCAAGCACAGCGGCAACATCTCCCTCGAAGATGTCGTCGGCATCGCCAAGGTGATGCGTCCGCGCTCCATGGCTCGCGAGCTGTCTGGCACAGTGAAGGAGATCCTAGGAACTGCGCAGTCCGTCGGGTGCACGGTTGAGGGTCGGTCGCCACATGACCTCATCAATGACATCAACACCGGTGCGCTCACCATTGATGAATAGACGATGACTTTACTATAATTACTTGTTTTTATTTGTACCCGAAAAATCTCTCAAGATGGATCTTTGGGAGAAGTTAATGCCCCATATAGCCAATGGAGATAAACCCTGCTGTTTGTCACAAATATACCCCACAACTTTCAACTCTGTTATAAAGGCTGGGTCACACAGCGTGCACGAAGCAACCGGGACGTCCCCGTTGCGTTGCCTGTGGCGAAATTCCGGTGAGCAACGGTCGCTTTGCGTGGACGTCCCGCTTGCGTAGCGCACGCTGTGTGACCGCACCTTACATCAAGATTTATCCATTGTCACTTCAATAGTATCAGCGATGGCTGTTAAACGCAGACTATAATTATACATACGTTAAACGGTTAACAAACTTGCATCCAAGCTTGTTCCTACATAATATTGTAAGTTATTGGTGTGAGATCACAGTCAGTTGCGTCCTAATCGCTCTTGTTCATGCCCGTTCAAGATACGTTCGTCCGTGTGAAACAGTGAATGGAATTGAAAGCTGTCGTTGAAATTAAAAGTTGTAAATAGTAAATGTGTCAAGAGACTGAAATTAATTATAATTATAACCGCTGGCTTACATTGGGCGCTTCCGCTTGAACGTCAGAGTGACTCTTAACATAAATAAGTAATGTAGGAGCTATTTACGTTTCAGTACTTGATTTTATTTTAAATCCACTCACTTGAGAGAAATATCAGGGAGGGGCATTTCTCCGGGCGTTTCAAACGCTGTGATTTCGGTGGACGCATTATTGAAGACATCTCTATAGAGTAGGAGATGATTTCGGGCTGCAGTATAGCAGGCGGGGAATGCTATAATTATTTTCAATATACGACCACCGAAATCACGGCGGTTGGATACACTTGGAAAATTGCCCGGAGATCTTGATGCCCCTTATACCCAATTTATATTAACTAACATTCACGCCTCCACCTGTTCAATGGGCGTTGAAGAAAGCGGTAAGGACCAATCTATTAGAATAAGATAAAGTACTACATAGTATTGTTTTCATCACTTTCTCGTAAACGATGCCATGATAAGCAGGCATACAGCGCTATAATCGCCCAAAGGCGTAATGCATATATCCCTTTCTTAGCATTTACTTTTCTCATTTCTCATAGTGTCTCATTCATTCAACTACGTTCCGATTTACTTAATACTTGTTGCCGACTTATTTTGGTTTTTCTGTTTATTTATTTCCTCCAAGTGTGATAATAACATTGTTTACGTGCGCTAAGAGTGTAGTCTTAATTTTAAACGGCCTCCGCCTTCGGAACGAGGCTTCTAATGTAATAGACTCGTTCTTAATACCGATCTTACCGCTCTTGATGTACTATAAGTACTATAACGATTAGAGTGAGATTACAGCCAGTTGCGACCTATCACTCTTGTTCGCGCGTCGAAAATACATTCGTCCGTGCCATTGAATTATAGTCCCTATTGTAAACCAGTTAGAGGACACTGAAGTCAAGTATCTATCACCGTTGGCTTACATGGAGTTTCCGCTTAGATGACAAAACGAAATTAGTTTAAAATATATATATATATATAATTTTTGGTAGAGACGGTAGAGTAGAAAAAAGCAGCACATGTAATCATCATCATATATTTAAGAGCTCTTGTCGGTGGAGCAATCTCCATGTATTTCTTTCCTCAGCCTTTTTTGTAACAGCCTCCTGATATCGACACGTTTCACTTTTTCTTTAATTTGGTGACTATGTTCTTTTTGGTCTCCCTCTCTTCCGCATTCCTTCTACTTTCCCTTCCACATGTAATAATGGATAACCTAAATTGATAATTTATTAATTACCCGACAAAGAAACTGCATTATTACTTATTAATTTCATAAATAAATGCTGGTAGACACGACATCGACAGTGAATTAGCCAGTGATGTGTCCCGTCCCTCTAAAGTGGGGAAGGGAATCCTAGGGAGATGCATGCATGATGGAGGGGTCGCCGGCTGCATGAGTTCACTCAGAGTAAGGATGCTTCAGACTGAGATGACTTCATCACAGACTTACTCAACACGGGCGCTCACCTCACCCATTGGGGCCATTTACATAGTTATTATTATCACGCGACCACTCATATCGCGATCCGTATCACGTGAATATTGAACGAGCGACGGTAATATTGACACCCCAGTATTGTGATCATGTTAAGCGTGTCATAAACAGGCGCGGCCTGCGGTGGCGACCAGACCAAGCCACGCCCCCGCCGCCACTGCGCAGACCGGTATCTTCTTAGTAGTTTGTGGCAGACCGCGTGGCCTGTTGCAAATTTTCACAACTGACCGCCATTTACCATAGATAAAAATGCATAGTTAGATTATAACCAATATAATATAGTGAATATATTTTTAAAAACTATTGATTACCATCCGCTATAACATTTATCCGCTACACAGTCAAACTGCAGGCTTAAGTTTACTTTTAAGTGTCCAAAAGTAACCAAAAAAGTTTTTTTTTGGTTAAATATGTAACGGTTTAACTTTTGGTTTGGCAGGAAAATTGACGTAGGCCGCCACCGCAGGCCGCGCCAATGTGTTGTTTTGCGGCCGGTCAAGCGGCCTGCGGCCAGCCGCCACCGCAAGCCGCGCCTGTTTTTGACAGGCTTTAAGCGTGTCACAAACAGGCGCGGCATGCGGTGGCGGCCAGTTGTAAAGTATGACCATCCTAACAATGATTCAGGCACAGGCGGCCTTGACGCGGTGGTTGGGCGGCTGACCGCGGCCGCAAGCCACGCCCCCTCCGCCACTGCGCAGGCCGCGCGGCCTGTTGCAAATTTTCGACCGCCATTAACCATAGATAAAAGTGCATAGCGGCCAGCCGCCACCGCAGGCCGCGCCTGTTTGTGACAGGCATTAGTAGTATAAATGGTCCCATTGATGATGACTTAACTATATTTACGTGGTTTGTTATTCCGAAAAATCCTCTCAGGATCTCGGTGATCCATACTCATGTACCTAGGTTACAGATAATATTAACCGTGTAAAGGGCCCCATTGATTTTAGGCGTTTTGAGGGTTCCGTACCAAAAAGGTAAAAAAGGAACTCTTAGGCCTGATTACACTGACGCGGCCCATATTTCGTCACTGATTCACTCACTCATGATCATCAAATTTCTTAAGGTGCATCCTGAAGTCCTAGAAAGCTGAAATTTGGTATATAAGGTAGTATTATTACATAAACAACAACAAACATTCTAAAATTTGGAACTTTTACTTATTTTTGCTCTTTACTGTACATATAACTGGCCGCCACCGATGCTGCTCCAGCCTGGCTAGTATGATAGCTTATACCGTCACGTTTTATGACCAAAATATACTGAAACGTCACATAAAACGTGACGGTATAAGCTATCTTACTAGCCGGGCAGTATGTGACATGCTTTAGGCTTTCAAGTTTGATTGGCTGTTAAAAGTTGGAACTTAATCCGTCTAGGCTAGACTCTGCAACTATCTTTGTCTCTGTCGCACTAGTATAAAAGTGCGTCAGAGACAAAGACATAGTCGCGGAGACAAAAAATGCTCGTGCGCGCATACCCTTGACATAATTATGGATTCGTGCCTACAGTAAACGGAATTTCCAAATTTTAATCCAATTATTGACATTGAACGCATCCATGACTTTCCTCCCAAATTATTTTTTTGTTGAAGCATAGCAACACAGTTCCCTCCAAGCAGAAATGTCAAAATGGCGTCAACGCAGGACGCTTGGTATATTTCTTTACTTGGTTTAGCAGAACATTTCCGCACATCAAATCCTCCTGACATAAAAAGTTGTATTCAGTGCCTACAAGCTGTATTTAATTTTAAACCGCCACAAAGGGTCGAGGCTCGAACTCATTTACAACTTGGAAATATCCTTTTGACACACACTAAAAACATCGACTTGGCGAGGACGCATTTAGAGCAGAGTGTGAGTATATTTTGGGATAATCGAGCGATAAATCCTGCAAATAATAGAAGATACCATGAAGTATTATTATGTATAACCTAATGTTATTTCATCATATTTTTTTATGTTTGATGTGACAAGTTTCTCATAGGATGTAAACAATGATGCATAAGTGGGTCATTATGGTGTTTTGGTTGCAGTGGTGCCTGTCTCAGACTATCAATGGGTTCGACGACGTTAAGTTTGAGGCGGCGAGCGTATTGGCAGAGCTGTTTGAGCAGCAGGGCCAGCCCACCCACTCTAAACCCATTCTTCGAAAAGCCATTGAGTTGTCACAACACAGTGTTTACTGGCACTGCAGGCTAATATTTCAACTGGCAGTGAGTATTGTGAACACTTAAATTTACTAATCTACTTAATAATAAGTAAATTCAATCTCCCTCACTCACTCAACTCATATCTGTAAAATCTTATGTCAGTTCTCGCTTGAGTTACCATTATAAACATTAGTTTTATTGTGTTTCCCTTGACATCTATTAATGCTTATTGTATAACTAATGTATTTACAACATTGTTGTATTAGTTTTAGTGATTGCCTGAAATTGGATTTTGATTTAGATAAACCTAAATATTTCATTGGTGACTACATTTGGCAATATTATAAGTCTTAATGTATCATTGTAGCAAATCCATGCGACGGAAAGAGAATATGAAGTGGCAAGCAGTCTACTGGGTGTGGGGGTAGACTATGCCCAGATCTCTAATGCAGCGTACACAAGGGTACTGTTCCTACTAAGTAGGGTAATGGTGAGTTGCATTTTTATTCATTTTAAATTATGCTTTTGGCCTACTTCTAAGCTTAAAAACTATATGTTATACATAGACTTACCATATTATGAAGATAGGTCTAAAAAGTAGGTTAAGAATTATGAACTGTAATGTGATGTCGAATGGTGCCATTATTTATCTACTATTTTTGGCTACTGGTTATTTATTTTGTCCAAGTGAGATGAAAAACTTGTGTGTTTTATGCGTGGTAAGAGTGGTTTTACAAACTCAATTCATTAATGCCCTCCACCTTCTGAATAGACTCTCGTTCGTAATCAGTGGCGGCTGTACCTTGAGTGTGCTCGTTGCACTACCAAAAATTTTACACCATCAATACCATCGTCATCAATAAAACCATCTCAATAATCTGTAATATACATACATAAATTACATTAGCAACATGCAAAAAAAATACTATACTATGTCATAGTCTATAAAATTATTTTTCGCTCAGCCTCAAAAAACCTCTCCGTGCGCTTCGTGGAGCGCACGCACTAGCCAGTACAATTTTTATGAGAATCGCGTTAGAACGCCGGGCGCGTGAGATGGAAGATACTCCGTACAAACTGAATGAAGAAAAAGGTAAATCTCGTGCGGAGCCTACACGAAGCGGCCTGCGGCGATATTACCCGACCAAGTGAAGTTAACGCTCAAAATATAAAGTTTTTCTTGCGCTTCAATTGTCAAGTTGGCTTAGTTGGTATATGGCCTGCACTTTTCTCGTTTCGCGCCATTATTCGTCATCATCATGAATTTAAGAGTAAAACTCTTGTCGGTGTAGCAGATGAAGTATGCAGTTCTCTCCACCTTATCCTATCCAGAGCCAATTCCTTGGTTTCCTTATACGACACGACTTCTATTTTACCATTTCCATCAGCTACTAATTTGGGAGAATTGTGCAGTAGGTTCCCTTTACTTTCTGCACCGCAGCTTGAGAATCAGTGTCCTGTTCCCCAATGTATGGCCAAAAGCTCTTCCGCCCTTAATGCACAATATAACTACAACTTAAAAAAGTTGAAAAACCCCCGACATTTTCATTTCAAAGCTCAATATCTCAAAAACCCCTCTCATTGCGTCCGGGGTTAAAACGGAAAATATCACAGCTAATTAAACATTACTAGTTAACAAATAATAACTGAACTTAATGAAATAAATGTACTTGGAAAAGCAAACTTTCGTACAATTTCCATTGATTAGTTAGATTTGTTGTTAGTTGTGCTGTGTGAAATAAATAGTAAATATAATTTTGTGACATTTTAAGTCCGCATAATGTCACTGGTGGACAGTTACGGAACCCTACATTTCCCGTCACTTAACGCGCACTTGGTCGCATTTTGGATTTTCCCAAAACAGATGATAATTCTACTCAGAATCGTAAGAATATTTGATGCTAGTCCAAAGGTCCGGGACACCGTGTCCCGTGAGCGGAAAAGACACAATAATAATAAGACATTTATTCAAAGTTACTTAGTATACCTATTACATAGTAAACGAAAACTGAAGTTGTACTTAAAGATAATTGGATACAGGTTTCATCAGTTGTTTCAACTGCCTGCCTGATAAACAAATAATAAATAAATAAATAAATTTGTATGGAATACCGCTATGTATCCTTGAGTATTAAATGCAGTGCTGATGATTACGGCTACATGACGCTCTAAGCGAGTGTCCATGGGCGGCGCTAATCGCTTACCATCAGGCGATTCGTCTGCTTGCTAGCTCCTATGTCATATAAAAATAAATAATTTATACCAAAAAAAACCGACCCCAATTTTGTACTTGCTATGCCACAATTTGTGGTTTCTGTGAGCCAATGCTTGATTACCTACAGAAAATACCGAAATCGGCATATGCGTGCCTATCAAATTCAAAGAGTTCCCTCTATTCGTCCTAGATCCCATCACCAGACCTTCACCAAATTTATATGGGATCAATTTCGGGGTACCTGCTATGAAACAAATTTTTTTTATCAAAATCGGCCAATGTGGTCAAGACTTATCGGAGAAAATACATACATAAAAAAAAAAAGAAAAAAGAACAAGGAAACATACAAATTGGATAAGCACTATTCAAATTCAGCTCAACACTGAAGTTGTACTTAAAGATAATTGGATACAGGTTTCATCAGTTGTTTCAACTGCCTGCCTGATAAACAAATAATAATAATAAACATGCAGACGAACTGAGTACCTCCTTCCTTCTATTGATGTCGGTAAAAAATCAATCCATGCCTGTGGCCTCTCCACCCCTAGCAACTTTTTTTTGCTGTTCCTGGTCCCGAGACATTATGCTTTAAGGAATTGTTTAATTTGCTTATGTTATGGGCTAGTCAAGCACTGATTAAAAATTTAATCATTAAATGGTCATAATTTTTAGGGAAAATTTCAAAATTGGAAGCCAAATCAATGTACAAAGTGTTTGTTTATTTTCAGCTGCTTTTAACAGATAAGAAAATCCAAGAAGTTTCACCACTACTGAACCAGGCGGGGCACCTGGTGGACACATGGACGGGGAGCCCACACCAGAAGGAGTATCTAAAAGTCTTCTTCTTGGTTTTACAAGTGAGTATTTTTTAAAATTAGCCAAAGCCAAAGGGCACGCAGAATAAAAAAAAATAGTAATAAAAATGAAGAAAATTTAATTATGTATGAAAATACTGAGCAAGAGCTATAAAATAAAAATAAATACTGTAGACAGTTGCTGGTATCACTAATTATGAAGGTGGGCCCACATTACGCGCGGTGGCGCGGCACTTTTGACAGCGGCGAACTAGCGAACTTGCCGCGCGAGCCGATTTTGTTCTTGCATGCAGGTTTTCGTCTAATTTTGCTATGATAGTGTTTGATTTTATTCTACACAAGCTTTTGCCCGCGACTCCGTTATCGCTTTAGAGACAATTGCTATTAAATTATTGTATGCGCAAGACTTTCGCATTTATGATATTAGTATTTATTTATTTTTCACAACACTGACAATATGACACTTGTTGTCATCCATGATTGCCGCGCGAGATAACTTGCACACGTCCACATTGCGCTTGAGCCGAGCACTGAAAGTCCTTTGCCGCGCGGCCAAACACCGACAAAGATCGACTCATTTCAAGCTAACATGGTCACTAACTCTAGAATTACTGTTCGTCGTGTTCAAGTTTTAAGCGAGAGTGCGGACGGTCGTAGTAGCACTGTGCGGAAAAAGCGAACCAAGAAGAGGGTAGATCGCTATGGAGTGTGGGTAGACCACAAATAGAACTCGCAGCACGTCAGTTAATCCTTGAAAATGGTGCTTTGCAACAGCGCCGAAATATCGGAAACTCAACAATATTAACATACATGGTAAATACCCCGTTTTGAACAGTAATTCTAAAGATCGGCTCGGTTCTCGACACGTTCGAGCGCGGCAATGTTCGAGCTGCCGTGCGCGATAAACACGTCTACATTACGCGCGGTTGCCGCGGTCGAACGTGTCGTGCGCGCAGCCGCGTAATGTAAAAGCACCTTTACAGATGTGATAAAAGTGGGCTTATATGAGAGATATAAAGCTGGGTGTACATAACGCGCGGCTCTTTCTACAGCGGCAGCCGCGCGCAATCTGGTCATGTGCCGTGGGCGCAGCAGCTGGAATGTTCGAGTTGGCTTAACAACTGAACATCTTTGTCATGCTGTGAATGATTTAAAAAACAAACCAGAAATAATTATATCATTTTTTTCTTCATCTTTTCGGGAACTATGAGCTGATACCACAGATCAATACACACATGAAATATATAATATAATAGGCCTCTTATTAATTTAGTAACGAGTAGAAAATCAAAATTTTGATTTTGATTTTGATTTTGTTCCAGGTATGCCACTACTTAATGGCAGGGCAAGTGAAGACTGTGAAGCCTTGCCTGAAGCAGCTGCAGCAAAGTATCCAGACCATCATGGCACCTTCATGGCCTGATGACGATAGTGAGTTGTTAATAATTGCATATGCAGGGCGGACTACGTGACCTAGAGACTGGTGAAGGATAGGAAGAGGTTCGAGGAAATTCGGTTATGCATTGTATCAGTTAATAGGGGAAAGGAAGGATTTAAGGAAATTGGTTGCTCATTCTGGATACGAAAATTTTTAAATGTGTGCTCTTTCATCTGCTAGTATGATGTCACAGACATCAAAGAAAAGCAGACTCGCAGTATTAAACTAGATGATTTTTCATATAGTTGCCTCGTTAAATCCTTATGGTGCGCCGAAATGAGTAAGAATGCGACAAGGTATGATCATTTTCGGCTGTTAACGAATTGTCTCCATTTGAAAGCACACCAGGATGCCATATAAACTTAACACACCACAACATCAGTTCAGTATAATTTTCGGTTATGAAGACGGAGACACTGACAGTTGAAGACCTGTCAGATGTCACTTGTCTGTCTCTCTCAAACTTTCTGATTTGTGCATTAGTGATCTCTCAGATGTACAGAAATCGTTCAACTTATATGAGCCGATCTGCTTTGCTCTGATATATGTGTATGATGTCTACCATTTTGACATGGTCCGAATGGATGCATTTCCTTCTATTATTTTTTGAAGTACCTGGGCGACTTTACTTTTTTCTCGGAGAATACGAGTTTTCCCGAAGACGAGACCTAGCTATCGATTTCTCGCATCCGTAAAACACCTGAATTGTAAATCGTTAGAGCCGTTTCCGGCATGCTCGAAATAAATAAATGTACAAGAATTGCTCGTTTAAAGATGTTAAATTACAATTCAGCGGCCCGCGGACCCCTTCGTTGCGGCACGCAAGCTGTTTTGTATGTAATAAAAATATGGTACCTTTTGTCTAATAAAGTCAAAAACTATTAACAAATGCGGCCGGCTTCAATTTCTTTAGCGACTATATGGGCCTTGGCCGCAAAAAGTTTTCCGACCCCTTAGATTAGATAGATATCCTCTAATATGTTTTTAATGGACTGCCTTAATAACTTTTTGCTTTTACAAATAAATTTTGTTTCAAAGTGTTCCATTTGATTATTACAGCGGTGTGCGGCACCGCCCCTGGAGAATCCTTCGTGTGGCTGTCGCGGCAGCAGCTCTATGTACTAGTGTACCTGGTGACTGTGATGCACTCGGCGCAGGCCGGGTACATGGACAAGGCGCACAAATACACGGAGAAGGCGTTGGCGCAGATCGACAAGCTCACAGGTAGGTGCTTCACGTGTTGGCGGCAAATTTGTCTTGTTTAAAGCCGCGTGTACGCATAGCGGCGCGGGCGGCATTTCGGCCCGCGCGCGGTAGCTCGAACATTGCCGCGTTCGAACGTGCCGCGGGTCGACTTGGTTTTTGGCCGCGCGGCAGAGGCCACTACCCAGTCAGTGCCGTGCAGTGCGAATTGTCTCGCGCGTCAATTAAGGTCAATGACAAGTGTCGTCTTTTAATTAAATTGTATGGTGATACAGAAATACTGCGGAACTTTAGTTACTTTAATGAATAGATAATATTTAAATAAAGTAAAAATGTGGAATAATAGCAAACACTATCATTCATAAAACATTCATAAAGTGACAATAGTATTTATATCCATATGGCTATTACGCATAAACTGTGATGGAAATGGGTCGTCGGTCTCACTGTAGTCGTTCGCCGGTTGGCCGCGATCGAACGAGCCGCCGCGCGTAATGAAGACCCGCCTTTACGGTTGCAGCTAGCACACTGAACGTGACACGAGACGAGGGGATCTATTTCAAATTTCCAGTGTGTGAAACAGGATTTTGTCTTCTGTCTCCATCTTCGATGTTGTGTTGTGCACGGTAAGGTGGTTAGCTCGAAATCGTTCATACGGCTGTCGCAGCAGCAGCTCTTACTACTGGCACAGTATTACAATATATTCCCTACAGTAGTGAAACGCGCGGATGTACCAGGGTTGTCACAAAATGGAAAATAAAACAAATGTTATTATTATGCAATGATTTATTTACTTGTGTTGCACAGCCAGATATTTACGTGAGATTTTGTTTTTAGATGTTTTAAGTTTCTATTATAAAATTTAACTTTGTAATTTATTCGCATGCGTATGAACAATTTGAGCATAAATGTTTGTGGGAAGCGGTAGGTTTAATGCCTACCTACAAGCTCACGCGGTACAGTAACACTTGAACTTGAAACTACAAACTGCTTTATTCATCTCGCACGGCACTTCTGTTTACATTTAAGGGCTGTGACGTCACACAGCTATCTTGAAACGTTACGAAGTATAAACACAAAAATTATATTTACAGTCGCGGAATGAAAAGGTTAATCACTTTTCAACTCTATTTCAATGTCGTTAAGGTCGAAAAGTGACGAACCTTTTCATTCCGTGACTATACCTCAATTGTTTGTGAGAATTTTGAATTGTTGAGGTCATTTTAAAATAACGATAGCATCAAGTGGGTTAGAACTTAGGCCCGTATGAACAAACAACACTAAAGTTCCGAGATCGCGCTTAAGATGCTGTTTCATATGAAAATTCAAAAGCCACTGATTAATAAATCAATTTATGTGCACAGATAAGTAACTCGCTATAATATTAATAACTCTATAGACCGTAGGTATAACATTAAAAAAAAACAAATGGCGCTGGAGCGCGATCAAAACTATTAAAAAAAATATGGTTTCCACGGCAATTCAACGCTATTCCATCACTTACCGCTTAGTTAGGTACCTACGTAAGTAACGAAATTAAGTGTATAAACTTACCTCTCATCACGGGGAAATCTATGAAATCTTTATTTAATATTGTTGTTGAGGTTTAATAATAAAATCACAATCACTCAACTCATGCTTTGAATGTTAATGAATGCAGACTGAATGAGTTTGCGTCGGCGGCCCGCGCCGCCCGCTCACCCGCGCTAGCCCCCTCAGTTACATTCGTTGCCTAACTGTGTGTTGTTAAACTGTGCTACTGGTGTACCTAGTGACGGTGATGCATTCGGTACAGGCCGAGTACAAGGTACAGTCGAGGAATTTGATTTCTAGGCCACTTTGTACCTTGTCACAGTAACAAGAATTTGAGATCTCTAGTATAGGTCGATTCAAAAGAGCTGGCGCGGAATGTCTATGAAATTAATGACAGTTACATACATTTTCCGCGCCAGCTCTTGTGAATCGACCTATAGCTTTCATATTGATTTTCACTGTGACAAGGTACGAAGTGGCCCGGTAATCAAATTTCTCGACTGTACATCGATTAGGCACACAAATACACTGAGAAGACTTTGACGTAGATTGACAAGCCAGAAAAATCCAGGACCTTGCTAACGCTCGGCCGTCTATAACACACTCGGCAGGCGATCCCTTTCCTGCCGGCCTTAGCAGTAAAGTACAAGACTAGACTAGTGTATTTCGTTCCAGCGTCAGGGTTCGCGGAGTCGGTGACGCTGGTGGGCGCGCGGAGCGGCGCGACGCTGGCGTGGCGGCTGCGCATGGCGCTGGTGGAGCACGCGGCGCTGTGCCGCCTCGTGTGCGGCGGCAAGGCGCACGCGCTCGCCGAGATCGCGCGCGCCGCGCACCTGCTCACCGTGGCGCCCACTAGTGAGTCCCCCCACACCACACTCTACACACCTCGGAGCGCATGGCGCTGGTGGAGCACGCGGCGCTGTGCCGCCTCGTGTGCGGCGGCAAGGCGCACGCGCTCGCCGAGATCGCGCGCGCCGCGCACCTGCTCACCGTGGCGCCCACTAGTGAGTCCCCCCACACCACACTCTACACACCTCGGAGCGCATGGCGCTGGTGGAGCACGCGGCGCTGTGCCGCCTCGTGTGCGGCGGCAAGGCGCACGCGCTCGCCGAGATCGCGCGCGCCGCGCACCTGCTCACCGTGGCGCCCACTAGTGAGTCCCCCCACACCACACTCTACACACCTCGGAGCGCATGGCGCTGGTGGAGCACGCGGCGCTGTGCCGCCTCGTGTGCGGCGGCAAGGCGCACGCGCTCGCCGAGATCGCGCGCGCCGCGCACCTGCTCACCGTGGCGCCCACTAGTGAGTCCCCCCACACCACACTCTACACACCTCGGAGCGCATGGCGCTGGTGGAGCACGCGGCGCTGTGCCGCCTCGTGTGCGGCGGCAAGGCGCACGCGCTCGCCGAGATCGCGCGCGCCGCGCACCTGCTCACCGTGGCGCCCACTAGTGAGTCCCCCCACACCACACTCTACACACCTCGGAGCGCATGGCGCTGGTGGAGCACGCGGCGCTGTGCCGCCTCGTGTGCGGCGGCAAGGCGCACGCGCTCGCCGAGATCGCGCGCGCCGCGCACCTGCTCACCGTGGCGCCCACTAGTGAGTCCCCCCACACCACACTCTACACACCTCGGAGCGCATGGCGCTGGTGGAGCACGCGGCGCTGTGCCGCCTCGTGTGCGGCGGCAAGGCGCACGCGCTCGCCGAGATCGCGCGCGCCGCGCACCTGCTCACCGTGGCGCCCACTAGTGAGTCCCCCCACACCACACTCTACACACCTCGGAGCGCATGGCGTTTATTTGTATGATAGGCGTCCTAAAGTACGTTTTATCACCGCCAAAATCATAACCGGTGACCGGTCTACTGCCTTAGTGTACGAACTCAGTGGACGCTCGAGCCGCGCGTTCGGCGGGGCGTCCATATCAAACAAATGAAACCCATACAGGTGTCCTCAGTGGACGCTTCTTAGATTGTTTTGACGCTTAGCCGCGACGTCGCACGCCCCGCCGGACGCTCAGCGTCGAGCGTGTACTGAGGCCATACCCTTACCTATTAAGTTGTCAATGTTATCATACATGCTGAGGTTGCGTTTTGGTGCAGCGGCGAGCGCGGCGGCGCACACGCCGCAGCTGCACTGCCTGCTGGGGCTGTACGCCATGTCCATGAACTGCATGGAGGCTGCCGAGGCGCAGTTCCTCAATGCCATCCACGTGAGTATTGACTAACGTTTTTACTCCACTTTGAACCTTGTGAATATGACTTTAAAGTTATTATTTATTCTAAATAATATTGTTCTACCTTTATTTATCAAAGTCAGTCAGTATCTATGATTTTTTTTAATTTATTCAGAACACTAACTAATTAAATTATATACTAATTAAATTCACAGTACATAAAAAATGTACGAAAACAAAAATAAACAACAGACCTGGAGGTTCATTATTTTTAAAAGTATTAACTATGTAAGTACATATATTGATTGTGTAAACAAAGTGTTAAGTACAATAAATCTCAAGGAAACATACTCATTCAACAAGTTTCATATCAAAATACAATAAGTCATTAACTGTTGTACTAAAATAACTTACGTTTTACAAGTTATATTAGTACAACAAGAGCAAACACATTTTTAATGAAAAAAAAAGTAATTTAAGACTCAATATAGAATTATGAAAAGGATCAATATCAAATAGGTGCTTGTTATAGTAACCAGGATTTAGTTTGAATTGTGGTAGGAAAAATTATGGTCTGTCTTTATTATAATTTGAACATTGTTACAACATGTACAAAAATGTAGATTTGTCACTAGCATGTGTAATGTTATGGAGAAGAATTTCAATTTATTAATTTTAGAAAATCATTCTTTTTTAGTACCAAGTTTAAGGCCGCGGTCTTGCCACCAGCCGGCAGCGGGCGGCCAGACCACGGCCAAAGCAGTGAATAATCCGCACAAAGGATAACTCTTTTGTGTGTGTTATAAAAATAAGTATTTTCTGATACTAGTGAAGCACATTTGCATTTATTTTTATATTTGTTTGGTATTTTCAGATGTCGCAAGAAAGAGACCTATGGATGTTCGCAAAACTTAATCTGGCAATTGTATACTTACGGGGACGGAGGGACAACGACTTAGCACAACTCATGGAGCAGGTACACTAGTAGAAAAGTTCTTAACGGGTATAGAACTTTATAAACGATCGGATGAATTTATTTCGAATATAAACATGTTATTATAAAAACTTTGACGGGCAAAACTTTTCTCATCTTGTTTGTATACATAAATGAAATTATTTGTATACATAATAACATGAACTAAACTACTCATATAAACTAAATATTTACAAAGAATATGAAACTTACGAATCATAGATTTGGCCCAGACTTCATGACTCTAGTTCCCATCTGGTCGTTGTTTACTAAAATCGGCACAGGTCTGAAGTATTGTGTTGTTTGTCAGGTGCGGCCGGAGGCGCTACCGCCGTACGCGCACGGCTTGCGAGCCGCGTCCTACTATGTGCTGGGGCTGCAAGCTTTCTTCCAGGCGCGGTATAATGAGGCCAAGTGAGTATTTTGATGTCAGTTGAATTATTTGGGAGATGCAACTTCCACATACTTACTTACTCCTCTGGCGCAGCGACCCAAAGTGTGTCTTGGCCTCCAATACGAGTGCACGCCACCGATCCCGATCCTGCGTCATTTCCTTCCACGAGTCAACTTGAAGCTCGCATAAATCGATCTCCACAGCATCGGCCCAACGGTATCTAGGGCGGCCGACCGGGCGTTTCCCACTCGGTTTGCCCAGGTAAGCTCTTTTGACGGGACGGCCGTCACCCATTCGCTCTAGATGACCAAGCCAACGAAGTCGATACGCTTTCGTTACCCCGAAGACATCCGGTTCCGCGACAAGATCTCCGATTTCGGCATTTTTGCGAACTCTGAACTGCGCCAAGGATTTTGAGGAGGATTTCCCACATACGATCCGTATAAACTATAAAGATAATTTAATGTCATAAAGTGATCAATCTGTATAGATTATACCTTTCTCTGCTATGCATTGTATAGCAATATTAATTGGAATTTGAACACGAAACATGGTTTTCCGTTAGAAATGCCTACAGTACTATGTTCTGAATGTCACTCGTTAATCTTCGTTTTTACGACAAATATACTGTCAGCTGCTAGAGTGAGAGCGATAGCGATAGGAAAATGATTACTATTAAGAAACTGGATATACAGTGTCTATTAAAATAGGTTAAATGTACAGTCAGCATCAAACAAATTGTAGCCGCCAAAGTAGCCTAATATTTCGTTACACAGCTTTATAACTATTACGAGTAGGATATCTCTGTCCCGTTTACGACGCTACAAGTTTAAGGCTGGGTTGCACCGACTTAGGATCACAGACCGATCAACGTTAAATATGGCGTCGGCAGCTGTCATGCCATAGAAACTGGTCAAACTTTTCATACATTCAAATTTTAACGAACACAGCTTACGATTACAGACGGTTTGGTGCAACCCAGCCTAAAATGGCAACATTGAGTGTCTTGACCAGCGTTGCCAGTTTCGACTTGTAGGTATATTTCCTATAGGTGTTTGAGCTGTATGGAAATAAGGTACGATTGTCTGAAAAAAGCCGTGCGAGAAGTTCCTGCTAAGTGTGAAACTAGATGAAAATTAACAACAACCATAATGATACTTGGTAACGGTGCCTTTCCACCAGAGATGTGCTATGCTACGTTGCTATGGATTCGTTTGAATCCACCAATCATATTCATTGGTCAACATAGCATAGTACTGGTGGAAACGGGTATTCCTAGCGTAGCTTAGGGTGGTATTCCATTCGTTCAATATCTTTGTCCAATCTTTGATCAAATTTCTTTGACAGAGGCCCATTCCACTCATCCAATATCTTTGTCCAAGTTTTTTTTTTTTTCATGCGTAGCCATATTGACTTAACTGTCATCGGAATCTTCGATCAAATGTCGGGGTCCCATCCAAGTTGGATGAAATCATCCAATTTCTTTGATCAAATGTATATTGGACAAAGATATTGGACGAGTGGAATACCACCCTTACACATCCGCGCACCATAGTTGCATGGCACATCGCTGGATGTGGGTGGTGCAGGACCGGTCAATGTGGAAGTCTTTGGGGGAGGCCAATGTCCAGCAGTGGACGTCCTTCGGCTGATAAGTTTTTTATTTCAATTTTTATTTATTTATTTTATTTGGAGATCAAGCAGCTTACATTAGGGTAATGAAAGAGCATTATAGGTTAGGTACATGTCAAACTTATTACTAGATATTAAATATTGAGCTATACATTATCAAATTCAACTAATATATTTACTTACTTATATTCTTACATTATTAAGCTACGCTAACCATTACTGATCACACATCACGCATTATTGATCTACACTAATCTATATTTTAATAGGTTACACTAGGTTATGGTTGAGCGTGTAGAGATTGACTAAAGATAACGAGCTGCTGTGGCCAGGAAACTAAATGATGATGATGATATAATTACAGGCGCTACCTCCGAGAAACGCTAAAAATGGCGAACGCCGAGGACCTGAACAGACTGACGTCGTGCTCGCTGGTGCTGCTCGGGCACATCTTCCTGTCCATCAACAACTCGCGCGAGTCCATGAACATGGTCACGCCCGCTATGCAGCTCGCCAGCAAGATTCCCGACGTGCACGTGCAGCTTTGGGCCTCCGCCATACTTAAAGGTGAGCTCCATATACCCCTTTACACCTGACGAATCGTGATTGAGACAAATTAAAATTTACTTACTATAAATGCATGGAAAACATCCAACAAGTTTCATGCTCATTAGTATCATTCATTACACAAATATTTGCCCTGACCGGGAATCGAACCCAGGACCGTCCGCTTCGTAAGCAGGGACTTCGCTAACCACTAGGTTACACCGGTCGTCCATACAATAACCTTTCGTATGCCGGAACGTGAATCCGCGAACTCGCGTTATACTGCCGAATCGTGGATCAACGCTCAGACGACCTAAGGCGGTTTTTTTCGTTTTCCAGTAAAAGTTACAGGACGGAAGCCGCTTAAAACATTCTTTATGAGTGAAGGTATCGTCCAATAGTACCAACCTCATTCATTTACATAGACATAGACATAGACATTATTTATTGGTAATAACACATTACAGGTCAAAAGTTATGATACATCAACTATTAACACATAAATAATATTACATTTGCATTAGGTATATAATTATAACATTCTTTATTCTTTATATTCTATAAATTCTTTAAATGTATAAAAACATTGACCAATAAGCCACTTTTTTAATTTAATTTTAAATGCTGGAAGGCTCACAGCTGTAGTTATAAATAGTGGTATTGTAGACTACTGGACCCGCAACATGGACTGACTTAGCAGTTTTACTTAGTTTGAGGGGTATCGTACTAAGCTTATTCGCGTTTCGAGTGACCTAGGCACAACCATCACCTCGTCTTGCATAAGGTTCCCCCTGGCGTAGACAGCTATCTGATATATTAGTATTGACGGGAGTGTGAGGATACCGAGCGCTATAAAATGCGGCTTGGCGCTCTCATCATGTTTAGCACGGGCTAGTGTGCGCACGGCACGTTTTTGCAGTCTGAACGCGCGCTGCCATTCAGCTGCTCGGCCCCAGAACTCCAGCCCGTATTGTAATACGGCTTGTATGCTAGCGAAATAGCACGACCGAACGGTTTGACACTGCAGGGTGTGGCTTAGTCTTGACAGAGCATAGCAGGCCTTACTCAGTTTACCACACACTGCACTGATCTGTGCCTCCCACGTAAGTCCCTGATCCAGCTTGAAACCCAGAAACGTCGTTACATTCACTTGCTCTATTGTGGTGCCATGATGATGGATGAACAGTGACCGACGTCGTCTTCCTGACAGATCGAACTGAATGAACTGTGTTTTGGTCAGGTTTAATAACAGTCAGTTTAAGTACATTCACAACTCTCTTCTCAGTCAACTCACTTCGTGTGAACCCCCTCACAACGCAAGATCGGTGCAAGCTAAAGGTGTGCCAACGGCGCCAAAACATACATGATGACAGCAGGCAGACATAGGAAGCGCGTTATATGATGAAGGTGCTTCTATAAGGTCGGCCGCTGGCATACAGAGCGTTCAATGTGTATATCAACGTTGATTCGTGACTCCTAGAAACTCGTAGCCGTTCAAAGCGATGCGTCTTCCTGTTAAGGACCAGCACGTATTTTGCTAGCTAGACGTACATACTTAACTTTTTATCCTACTTATATTTGATTCCATCGGAAGAAAGCCTGCTTTAAAAAATTAAATTCTGACAATTTTTGGTGGTAAATTTGCGCCAACCCCAAAATAACACCAAATATTTATTTCCTCCTGTTCCAGATCTGTACCGGCTCGCTGGTGACACTGAACGCGAAAACGAAGCGTATCAGATGCACTGCAACTTCTCACAATCGCTTCTCAAGGACCACTTCCAAGCCACGCAGCTCCCCCAACACGCCCTCGTACACTGGACGCAAGGGCCCCCTCCGGCCCTCCCACCGCCTCCAGGAGCCTCCAATCCTACGTAGAACCACTCGCTACGCTCCAGGTTCGTGCAGGAAAGTTGCGCTCGAGGGCCCTCGGGTAGAAGCGCTCGCTATGCTTGAATTATAGCGTAGAAGCCCTCGCCGCGCTGAGTTTATCGAGGAGCCCTCACGCTTGCAACGTCAGCCGGCTGCCGGTATTTATTGTATGTAAATTAATCATTACATGAATGCGCCTTACAGTGATGAGATTGAATTTAAGGCATTCTGGCACTTGGATAGAAAAAGGTAGATTGTCGTCGTGTGAATTTCGAACTCGTAGCTATTTCTCTAGGTGCCGTGGCTTGCGCGATCTTGTGATACGAAGCCAAATGATACCCATATTATAAAATGTATCAAACCGACGTTCCTATAAAAAGACACTTGGCATCTCACACACTAAGGCTTGCAGGTCGACATAGTGAGCGCGCTACAATAGGGTCCTTAATTGAATTGAATGATTGTCTTAGAATATACTCTTCTGAGAAGAGTTGTGTGAAACAACAATCTTCTCTTTCTATCCAATACAGTGCAAGAGAGAAATGATGAGTGTAATTACTGGGTTGCGTGCTAATATGAAATTTAACACTTTCATATCCAACTTAGAGTCACGGTAATTATTGTATAAAAAATCGTGGGAAGTGAAAGTGTTAACGCATTCATAGACACTGGCCTTATGTACATAGATTTTAAAATAAATTATCGCACAGTTATTTAATTTACGCAAGTCGAAAGCTTTCCTATTAGTACATTTTCAGTATTTAAAAAAGTTCTTTAGGTCTGAAACTTTCAGATAGCTGTGTCATTATAATGGTGGGGTTAGATCAGGCGTGTATTCTTGCACTATCTACGGTGCACTATCTAGTACATTTTTTGATGGGAGGGTAAATTTGTCCCGACAGCGGTTATACCATACGCTCGCGGCGCTCGGATCTGGCAGGGTCGCCGTGAGGACATGTGGTGTGAAGGGAAGGGACAAGCGCAGTAAATAATGGAAAGACGAGTGTACTATTAAAGCCGGGACTCCATTGTCGTCTCGCGCCCCTGCGCGTAATGTACAACTGGCTTTATACTAACTTAACATAAGGGTGGTATTCCACTCGTCCAATATCTTTGTCAAATCTTTGATCAAAGTTCTTTGACGTAGGCCCATTCCACTCATCCAATATCTTTGTCCAAGTTATATTTTTTTTCATGCGCAGCCATATTGATTTAACTGTCATCGGAAACTTTGATCAAATGTCGGGATCCCATACAAGTTGGATGAAATCATCCAATTTCTTTGATCAAATGTATATTGGACAAAGATATTTAGATGAGTGGAATACCTCCCTAAGTTTAGAAGCACGATTAATGCAGAAACATACACAACTTCTATACACACGTCCGGGACTATAACTGAGATTTTTTAGGAGATTCAAAATGTAACCATGTTACGAGTTGGCTTTCATAGCGATTGGACCCACTAATCTGGTTACCAGTCAATGTGATAGCCAGGTTACGACAAAATAATATCAGTAAGATCACTACTCATCGCGTCGCGACCCATCGTAAATTGTGCAAACAAGCTAATAAGGCTCAAAGCATACGGCCGGTTATTAGGTACCCTGATATGGTTGTATAATCACAGCTCGTAGGCAGTGATCAGCAAATGTAGATGATAATTTTAGTACTTTGTCGCACTTATAAACATTACTGCTACATATATTTTGGATGCGCCAAAGTAGTGAAAGTGACAAGGTTTAGTACCTAGTACAATGATCAATCTACTTTTGATGTTGACTATACAAAACGAATATATCGTCTTTTAGAGCGGGTTGGACCACCTTACGATTACAGACCGATCAACGTTGAATATCGCCGGCAGCTGTCATCCCATAGAAACTTGACAAACTTTCCATGCAATCAGATTTTAACGAACACCGCTTATGATTATAGTTGAATTTATTTAAAATGTCCGAATTGTATCAAATTAGTCCGTTCAAAAAGCGACCTTACTGTCCAAACAAGAAGGTTCAAATTCTGATGACAGTTTTTATAAAAAGGCGGACATCTTAAATAATTATTCAGACGGTTTGGTGCAACCCACCCTTAGTGCTAGCCAAATCCGGGAACCGCACGCAAAAAACAGACGTATGTTGCGACCCTTACTTCTTTCCTCTTCTTCTTAAGAAAAGTGGACAGGTAATGTTAGAATGCGCGTTTTGTTGCTTCTAAACCCATCACACGCCATTGATTAAGACTCACTGCCATTCTACTTAAACTATTTAAAAGAATAACATGAAATAGAAGTGGAGTCTCGTCTTCATATTTTTTTTAAACAAGCTTTATGTATTGATTCCCAATGGGGGCTGTTACACGGTTAATATTATCACAATACTGGGATGTCAATATTATCGCGGTATTCAAAATTGTTTGGATTTTGCTTTAATATTCATCAATATGTAGTGATACGTATCATGATATGAATATATCGCGTGATAATAATAACTAAAGGGCCCCAATAGTTCTTGTTCAGCCATTATAATGACATTACTCTAATAAACTTTTTTGTTCGAAACTAGGGAAATGAATTCATTGTTACGTTTGGAACACAGAGAAGAATCGACCTTAAAATGCACTAGATTTATGTTGGCTATAGGTAAAATTGATTATTAATTTAATTTAAATTGCACCGTAAATTATCTATTCTTATTAAGTTATTTTAAAATATGAAACGACAAAAATTAAATTATATCATTAATGCGTACTACCGATCACAATATATGTGCGCCTTCCCGATAGCGCTATAGGTGGGAGCAGAAGATCGCTCTCTGATCTCTCGCTCCCACTTATGGCACGCCGCTCGAGGTCGTGGCCTCAATGACGTCACGCGGTGGCGTGCACAGATATTGTTACGTGGTGCTCACAGATATCAGAGTAAAGCAGATCCGCTCATTTAAGTTGAACGATTTTTGTACGTCTGATCTATTCTCACTAATGTACAAATCAGAAAGTTTGAGAGAGACAGACAAGTGACATCTGACACGTCTTCACCTGTCAGTGTCTCCGTCTTCATAACTGAAAATTGTACTGAACTGACGTTATGGTGTGTTAAGTTTATATGGGATTTAACATGCTGGTGTGCTCGCAAATCGAGACAACTTGTTAACAGCCGAAAATGATTGAGTTATCTGTCGCATTCTAACTCATTTTGGTGCACCATAAGGATTAAAGAGACAACTATATGGAAAATCATCTGGCTTAATACTGCGAGTCTGCTATTCTCTGATGTCTGTGGTGGTGCTAGACTTGTGCGATGCGATCTGATGTGTGCTCAGAATTGGATATGATGACAGTTTTGAATGTGTGTATGATTTGATTATTGTTTATGGTACACGAGCGCGATGCAAAATTAGTAAAATAAAGTGGATTAGGTTGTAAAATGTCGATTAAAGACGAATTGTCGATTTTGATATCAAAATTGACTTCAGCATTATGAGATGACATTAACAATGTATCACTTCGTTCCCTTTTGGTATGTAGCATAATTCATTTTAGCCCTATGTCGGGCGTATAGCATACCTCAAAGCTCGGAACCGGTATTGAAAAACCGTTTTGAAATTGCTCGTAATCCGTTATTATTCCGTTCTTTCATATACCAGTTTAACGTTTAATGAAAAATCGAAGTAATTTCACTAATTTCGGTTATCGGTATACAAGAAGAACGAAAGTGAAACGTTCCGATAAACCTTATCAAATCGGTAACCACGGAAAATGGTGAAACCTAATCAAAATTAAGTGAAATGACTTATCAAGCCATCCTAGAAAGGAAGTACATTTTGTGTCTAATTGAGAAAGAATACATCATGACATCGTCGAATTAAAAAACGGTTAATTTCTTTCAACACGAACAAAATCTGATAAAAAACGGGTTGTCTTATAAACCGGTATAAATAGCGGTAAACGAAAGCAAAAACGCTATCCTTTTCAGTTTGCGATCAATAGCGAAAACTGGTTTGAAAATAATACCGGTATCCGACGCCTGACGTCCCTTACTAGCAGGTAAGTAAGAGCGAGGAGGAATGCTAGATGTCAGAAATAAAACGCGATCATGCTAGGTAAAGAACTCTTAAACATGAAAAATAAAAGAATAGCTCACTTAAACATACATCTACAATGGTTTCAAATCGACCGCGGATTTTAAGCAATATCGTTGCAACTCGTAACTTTATCATTGTCTGCCCGGCTAGTATGATAGCTTATACCGTCACTTTATATGGCCAAAATGTACTGAAACGTCACATAAAACGTGACGGTATAAGCTATCATACTAGCCGGGCAGTTTCGTTTTCATCCAACGGTGCTTCTTGGTACCTCCCGTTATTACTTCGCCTGTACTGATCTTCGCGCGGTGGTAGTCGCGGTGGCTCTAGGTGAAGAAATTGCATTGTCGGAAATCTCATCATAGGCGAAGTTATAAGTTTCAACGGCAATTTTTGTAACCCATTTTTCAATAAATACGAGTAGTGTTGGCAAAATGACTGAATATAAGACAAAATTAAATGAATACTTATGATTGTGAAGTTCTATAAAAAAAGTAGTCACAAAAAAAAACATTAGATATGATTAAAAACCCCACGTTCTATCTGCTTCATGAATAAGTAGAGACTTGTGTTTTTGTGTTTGGATAAAATGGTGAATAATGATATCATTATTCTACATTTTGGCAATGGTACAGTCAGCGTAATATAGTAAGTTAACACTTTGATAGACACTATTCCAGACACAATAGAAATAACAATAGAATTACGCCTATATTACGTCTACTGTCCATCAATGCATTAACCATACAAAATATATGATGTACCGAACTATTTGGCCACTTTGGCTGCTACGTACTATATGACGCTAACTGTACAGTCAGGTGTAAAAAGGGGCTAACTTCTCAATCATATGTAGCGACAACCTTGGTTCAATGGTTCTTAACATTTTGTATTTATTATACTATGCCGGTGGCAAACAAGCTCACGGCCTACCTGATGAAAGCGGACACAGTAACTTATGGATGCGTCTCCAGAACAACAAGGCCGTTGCCGACTATTTTTTTATTTGAGGATTCGTTGTATAGACGGCTAGAGACAAATGCTGGTCCCTCTCTAAATACAGCGCATGCTCGTATATTAGGATAGGAGCTCAGTATTTTTGAGATATTGGTCATATTTTGTATATAACTGTATTTAAATATATGCGTGTTTGAAGAAAGCTTGAAGTATGTGAAGAAGAGCATTTCTAGCTAAAATTGTGACAATAACTTCATATCAGCATGGTGGGACGAGCATTCCACTACGTTATCACAGGGGATCGTCTACATTTTACGTCACAACGATACCCCGTATGGTATATACGGGGTATCGTTGTGACGTAAAATGTGTAGGGTCATACCAAAAGAGACAGTATGTGTTAACCCCTTGAACGCCAAGAACACCTAAAGGTGTCGCGTATTGGTCGTGCCTACGCCGCTAATAACTACTGTAGGTGTTCTGACGTACGTTGTCAAAGTTACCTTCGTGTTATACACTAACTTTCAAAAGGTTAAGGTCTCTTACGGAAAATGAGTTGGCGTGTTAGTGTCAATGCCGTTCATGAACTATGGTTGTTAAAAGGGTCGCAGGGATCGCAAAAAGCGTGATATGGAGAAAAGTCGAAATGTTGCTTGACGTAATATAACGGCCCCTATTTTGGGTACTAAAACACTAGAAAACAATCGCTTTTGTCATGAAAGTCAATTAATCTAATGGATTAAATTAACTTTAGACTCACTAGACTCGACATCAGATTATAATACCTCTACCGAACTAGATGATCGTATAAAAATTAAATGACAGCGACAGAGAAAGATATACCATTTGTTGTCCTTGTCATAGTTCCACTGTTTTGTTTGTCCCAAACTATTACATATGACTTTGGGGTGAACAATCAATTACCCTCCCAAGTCAAGTAGGTTGTTTATTGTAAGCCGTCGGCCATTTTAGTTGAGTTCTCGATAAACACGCGTATAGCGACTATGGAATTTTCACTTTATTATTTTAACGTTCCATGGGTGGAAAATTTGTCTTCACCGTAGTTGGTAACCATTTTTACCCATTCACCGTTTTGAATATTCATTTTAGATGTGCAATTTTATTTATTAAAGAAGCGTAAACTCATATTACGTCAAGAGCTCATTCAACGTCATTGCAAATCAGTTACCTTTTCAGTAACGTAATTAGCGCCCGTAACCGGTATCACAAAACCGGTACATACCGGTAATTGTGAGTTCCTCTGTGGATCCGTTCGGCTGTCGGAAATAGCGGAGAATGTTACTTGGGCTACTAAATAATTATACCGTTGTATGTGACCGTCACATACTTTTTTTTTTATATACGTCGGTGGCAAACATGCGTACGGCCCGCCTGATGGTAAGCGGTCACCGCAGCCTATGCACGCCTGCAACTCCAGGGGTGTTACAAGCGCGTTGCCGACCCTTTAAAAAATTATACACTCCTTTCTTGAAGAATCCCATATTCATACATAATCCATTTAGGAAAAGAATGAGCTAAAGCTTCTTGTAATTATTGGTCAGAAATTTGTTATTTATCATATGGCATTTTAATCACTGTATTTTCAATACAACAATATCGATAACAACCGGTATTCTCAAATTAACCGGTATTTTAATTAGACTTTTCCAAGATTATTACGTAACATCTTCACTAATTCATTTCATTGTGTCGTATGTGAAAATGATTGTGTACTTCGAGCTGTCCACCATTGTGCAATGCAATTTTGTGTCGCTGGCATGAAAGTAGAACCAACACGTCATTCACGTTCATTAGTGCGCATGTTTTTTGGCCCTTGATAGTAACTTAGACCACCCAAATATTGACTACTGCGTAGGTCCAACTCAGACGGTGGCTACGCGGCGCGCAGCGTAACAACGCAGGTAACTGCCGCCCGTTCCCCCGTTCCTTTGACTTTTGAACAGTAGGCCTATAGTTAATTGCCGCGGATTATAGTATCGGTTCCACTGGGACTTCACAACCCTCAGCAATGAGGATAACGACGCGAGGAGGATAGCATCGGTTAACAATCAAAACTCACTAAGTAACAAAATTAAGTACAGCCGAGAACAAAATTAAGTAAATACTTTTGCATCTTATTCCATTGTGATACTGATAAGGTGAAAAAGTGTTAACTTACATTTGTTCTCGAAGTCTTAACTGTACATACTTAAAACATCATTTTTGGTACAAGCTTTTATTGCCGTCTGTACTTTTTCTTAATCATATTGCATTGTCATCCGATTTATACACGCATGCAAAAATTTCAGCTCAATCGGAAACCGGGAAGTGGATCAAATTTAACTTGCAAGATTTGATTACAGACAGACAACGGGACAGGTGAAACCAAATAAAAGCTTGTAAAATAAAGCCCGTATCTCACCATTGCTTCAGCAGTGAGATGCGAGGTTTCTAAGATTAATGTAAATTTTTCACCTGACGATACCTTGCATGGTATCAGGCCTCTATTCTGCAAGGGCTGTCCATTCAGGACAAAGGAAAATATTTAAAAATGTTTACTTACGAGTAGAGAATGCACCTTAACCTGTGTTAAGAATTGAGTTGTACAGTCAACAGCAAATGTAGATGATCATTTTAGTACTTTGTCGCACTAACGTAGCAATACTGCGACAGTTGGGATGCGTCAAAGTAGTGAAAGTGACAAGGTACTATAATGATCATCTACTTTTACTGTTGACTACTAATTACTGCACTTTTATTGCGTTGCATAGTAGTTGCAAGCTTTGAAGGCCCATTTGTCCAAACCTGAATGTCTTTATTACGAGATTAAATGTCGTAAATCTACTAATCTTGGAATAAACTATTGTCAAATCACTAAATTTTAAGTGTAATTGTACGCGAATAGCGAAGTAAGACACCACGCCAAAGGAGAGAGAGCATAATAATGTCTTACCCCCTTTATTCATAAACGTCCATCAAAGCTTTTTTATAAATAAAATAAAATGTCGCTAAAATACGTTTGTCCTTATCTGTCACTTTGACATTTATGTTTGTGAAAAAGGGACAAAACAGATGTAAGTTCAGAGGTTTGATACGTTTTATGAATAAGGGGGTTATTCCGCACAAGTTGTAAGTTCGTGTACACGTTTCGACTACGCGTTGGCAGAGAACATATCAGCTTGGGGTTGTAGGATGCTATTGTCATTTTCTACAGAAAAAACGACTTGTCTATACCTCATTCCATGTAACATTAGAATTTCAACGGACAAAGACTACGTTTCTTCGTTCATATGGGGTATGAACATAACTATCATCAGCATCACAGTTAGGTGACCATTCGTAGACCTTACTGCAACGAGATTAGGTCTACCAATGGTCGTTAATTCCTAGTAGTCCCGTGGAAGTAGTTCCGTAGCGGAACTTTTTCCCCAATAGTTCCGTCCCCAATATTCGGTAGAGGCGCTTCGCCGGCCGCTGCCGCGGCACACTCGCTTTGCTTGTCGTCGTAACTAACGATCCCTTTGTGCCGTTGACGGAACTATTGGGGGAAAATCACTAGTTCCGCCGCGGAACTTCTTCCACGGGACTACTGGGAATGAAATCCAATGGTCAGTTAACTGCGATGCTGATAGACTAGAACTTTTCTCCGTTTTGAACTCGTTTTCCTTATTGACCCAAGATTAATGCACGATTTTTCTAATGTTATCTGTAATAAGGTATAGACACTGGAAAAAACATATATGATTTTATAAATCACTGTCGAAAGTGTTGCAATTGTCGATTAAATAATCGAGTCTCATCCCTAGCCCAGAGTACTCGTGACAAGCCAATGCCACTGACCTATTACTGGTATTCTTTTCGTTCAGCGGTTATTAAACTGCGAGTATTATTATAGATTTTTGAATTTTGATTACTCAATTTCATAGTTTAGTGTCATTCTCATTAACATTTTAGAAAACTAGAGACGTGAATAAAGAAATTTCTAATATAAATGAATACTGGCAACGGTCTCTGGCTAAACCTAAAGTAAGGGAAACGAGACGAGATAAAAGAGAGTATGAGAGGGAAATGGAGCGCGACACTAATAATAACGAATCGGATAAGGATGGTGTATATCTAGTCCCGCAGTCTTTGCTTTAGTGATGCGCTTTGCCAACGCCATTTTCGAATGTGTCTGAACCGTGACGTCATAGATTTATTAAGCATGTAATGTATGGCGAAATGATAAGGACTGATAATTATTGTACATAATGTGTCAAATATTGAACTTGAGAATGAACAAAACGTCTCATATTTATTAATATTTTATTTCGTAGACGATAATTTGTTAGAGTGAGCGAATGTTGTTGACGATTACGATGGTTGATTAATTTTAATTGTAACATCTTAGCATTATTTACTTTGTGTTGCGGTGGATGCATTGGTGGTCTAAGTTGACTTGTGACTACAGAATAATAATATTACTTACGGCCTTATCTGACCTTGACCTTTTAGTACTTTCGCGCACCATAGTAATGGCAGCGACAGCGCGCAAAGCGCTGGCAGGATCGCCATATAAGGTTGGGAATCGAGAGGTATATTGATACTACCAGATTCTAAGTATGACTGCACTTTATTCATAAAGAGCATGGTTACATTACATTTAAGTATTTCAGGGCTTTAACCATGCTCTTTCCCCGAATGCTTTATCCCCTAGCCGTCCACCACATAAGAAACTCTGCAATGAAATTTTAAATCTACTTTAATAGTAATAGGACAGAGTAAGTTTGTTTTTGAAAACAAATGAAACTAAACGAAAAAGACTCGCCCAATTTGGAAATATATAAATTACATTGAGAGACATTTGTGCGCCTTGAGGCTATGACGGACGTAAACCCGATCATGCTACCAGAGCAAGTTAAAGTTTCCAATCGATATAATAGATCCCCATCATAATAAATCAGGATATACTCAATGGCAATAAAATTGGCCCAAATTCGTAATAAAATGTATGAAAACAGAACCCAAATTTTGGTCATTTTTTGCCGCTGAGTATATATGTTGTCATCAAGAACAACCAACTAAACTCGATTTCTCATCGAACTACCACATTTGTAGTGATAAAGAGCATTGTATATCATGTCATATATAAGTCACAGAAACAAGGGCTCCTACCGCGAAATGAATAAGGCAGAAAATCCAAGAACGATTTTTGAACATCTCCATCTCTATCTCTATCACACTTACATTATTCGATAGAAATGAAGATATGATAAGACGAACTTCAATCGTTCGTGGTAGCCCTAGAGTAAATTAAAAATGAGTAAGCCGTGACCAAACGTCCGAGCATAGCCGACGGCGTGAGCGGTACGAAACTATGCCTATAAGATAGAACGACATCATTTTCATCATCTCACTATCACGTTTTATCTTATATCGTCGTACCGCTCAAACCGTTCGTCTCGCAGGACCGTGTGGCTGCAGCTTTAGAATACTACCCTTGTGCATCCACTGTAACACGTTTACCATTGACCTCATGCATCATATTAGCGCTTCTACAGCGGGGCAACGATTAGATTATTGTAAATTGAATAGATTGTAAACGATTTTAATAATTGTACACATTTTTATTTTGTAATAATTCCCTTTCTGACAGTGAGATGTGGCCTTAAACTGGTACATTTGCTGTTGTTAATATGTAAATAAAAGTTGAAATATTGTAAATAATAAAAATATAAAATTATATGTTTTTTGCTATAAATATGCATTTTTTTCGATAACGATCCTTTACCTTTCTCCATAAGTAAGTAAGTCAGGAGGACCGAATCCTCTACCTACAAATGCTGCACCTAGTCTATACCAACAAGCAACGCCGAGGCGAGGCGCTCTAAACAAGGTCAGTGACGTTATTGACTAGTGTTGTCGGTTTACATTTGTATCTTTATATATTAACTAACCAACTTGGAAAATTTGAAAGACCCCGAAATTTTATTTTCAAAGTTCAATATCTCAAAAAATTCTGATTGGATTTTGATAAAACGTGTCAAGAACCATCACTAGAATACTTTCAAATAAAAGAAACCGCATTCATATCAGTTCTCCCGTTCATACGCTACGGTGCCACAAACAGACCCGCACATAGCTATGTCCGTGTACACGCCTCTTTCTTCGGCGGTTAAAAATGGGCCCTGCCCAGCTTGCGTGATAGGTTTCATGGTCACGTATTATGGCCCAAATCGTAACAATACTTATCATACTATGCTAGAAATCATTTAAATTGACCGAATTGTATCAAAGTATTCCGTTCAAAAACTGATTTTATTGTCCAAGCAAGAAGGTTCAAAATCTAATGGCAGTCTTTTGAAAGTATGACTTAAATAATTTCAACTCAACAGCTGGGCTGATATAGTTATCCAGCGCGTTTATTCCCAGTAGTCCCGTGGAAGTAGTTCCGTGGCGGAACTAAGTGACTTTTCTTCCCAATAGTTCCGTTCCCAAAGTTCAGTTGTGGCGCTTTGCCGGCCACTGCCGCGGTTCGCTCGCTTGGCTCGCGCGTTGTAGGCTCTCAATTCTACTAACACTCCTCCTCGCTTCGCTCGTCGTCGTACCTAACTACCACTCTGTACCGTTGACGTGCTATTGGGAAAAAAGTTTCACTAGTTCCACTACGCAACGTCTTCCACGGGACTACTGGGAATGAACTATCCAGCGTAGCACGAATACTGCGTGCATATAGAGAACGCGCCGCCGACGGGCTGTGCGTAGGTCGGCGCGTCAGGGGTCGGGTTGTTCTTCCTATAGAACGTTTCGCGCAAGAGAGCGCAGCGGCCGTAGTTGACAGTGCGCGCAGGCAGGCGACTCGTCTTCTGCTGCCAGCCGTAGTCCCAGCTCGTTACCACGCGGAAGTAATATCTGCACAAATGTGAGAAAGCTTGAAACGCACAACGCGCGGCGCAGCGTCGTTGCGGGGCGGAAGCGGTTTTGCGGTAAAGCGAATTCCCGTCCCGGGGGACTCGGGTATGTCCTAAAACTACGATCAAGACCACCGGGAATGGGCAGCAGCATTCCTAGAGTGCGGTGGAGATACTGCGATCGCCAACCCGCATGCCAAGCGTGGCGATTATGGCATTTACTCCCCATGAAATTGGGGGAGGCCTATGTCCAGCAGTGGACGTCCTAGGGCTGATATGGTGGTGGTGGTGGAATTCCGGCCGGGGCACATCGCACTAAAAACTGCGCGGGATAGCGAAGCGGAGGCGGCGTGTGTGATATGATATGTGAAGTGTCGATTACTGACGCTATCGACAGTTGACAGTCTCGGAAAGACCAACAATGCAAAACCGCTACCGCCCCGCACCGCGCCGCGCCCGCTGTGTGCGTTTCGAGCTATAGGGTCTCCACTGTATCGTGGCGAAATTGCGACCCCTTAGCGGCAGAGCGGGTGACGCCGGTGGGTTTTTAGTGGGTATGCTCCTCCTGTCACCATCACTCAGCGGGGGGAGACGGAGCGAGTCCCATATAATCCCCAAACGGCCTTCCCGGGCTGGGGGTATGCGTATTTTCACACCGACAAAAAAATACCGGCCAAGTGCATGTCGGATCCCGCACAAAGAAGGGTTCCTTACCGAGACCTCATCATCATCATCATATCAGCTGAAATACGTCCACTGCTGGACATAGGCCTCCCCCAAAGAGTGCCACAATGACCGATCCTGCGCCACCCGCATCCAGTGGACTCCTGCGGCCTTTACCAGATCATCAGTCCACCTTGTGGGAGGCCTACCCACGCTGCGCCCCGACTGGATCCGGGTATGTCCTTAAACTACGACCAAGACCACCGGGGGATGGGCAGCGGCATCCCTGGATTGCGGTGCATATATATACTGCGATCGCCAACCTACCTACCTAGGTACCGGCACCTACACTAGTCCGTATTTAAAACCACTATACCTACAATACATTGAATCAAAAAAGATCGTATCTTCATAGGGAAATTACGGTACTTACGAGTACATCCTTTTCTTTGGGCAAGAGAGTTTTTCAGCGGTGACTTAAAAACCGTTCAACCTATCTTGTTCAAACAAAATCGTTGAAAGTATTTATTATTGTCCACCACCTCAATATTATTCAGAATTCTAAACTACATAGTTTAGAAATTAGAGGGAGGAGGTCACACAGTTTTTACGACTTTGACAGCTATTATCTCACCACCGGTTGACTTGAAGGGAAAAGTTTCTTAGAAATCTTAGATATCCAACACACCTAATGTGTATTGAAATAAAAAATTCCCTTGGTCACATGGGGTGGCTCCCCCCGCCTTATTTAATTTGTATTCGTAATTTCACATCATTTTTCTGTAGCGGGTCATAGAATACACCTACCTACCAATTTTCATAATTATATTGCTTATAGACTCCGAGTAAAACAGCTCCATGCGCCCGGTCTCGCTACAGCGGAGGCCCTTAACCCTTTAACCGCCATCGTCTAAATATCTGACAAAATGTCAATGTAAATGACACCTTCATAATTTGTAACAGAGTTGCGGGATAATTTGCTGACGTTCGGCAACACTAACTTGTCCTCCGGCGCCTTTTCATTCCTAGCCTTCAGGTATCTCCTGTCGGCATATTTCTCCGAGCTACCGTAGAGGATGTCCAGCACCTCTGGTTCCACGGGCTTCATCATAGCAGCCTCCTTCTGCGGAGTCACGTTGTGCGGAGACACTGGGATAGGCTGGGCCCGGGGCTGATCCAGTATCTATGAGGAGGGCTATTAGTTAGGAGAAGGAAGGAAACAGTTGTTAGGAGATAGCAACACGCCACACTGTGATTAACTGACAATCCAGTTTTGACGTACTGTTTGGTACGTGCAGCCATGTCGAATTTGCGCGCAGAATATCAGTAGTCCTTATTTATACCATGACGGTGGCAAATTAGCATACGGCTCGCCTGATAAGTAAGCAAATAGGTACCGTAGCCTATGACGCGGCCACTCCAGAGGAGTCACAATCACAACCGTGTTGTCGGTTCAGATGAGAGACCTGAGGGTATCTCGAAAAGGGCATTATCGGGATTTTTGGGGACCTTCCTCACGGGACAAAATACCAGATGCTTACGAAGCAAGAAGTGGTGTTAATATGGCTGCGGTCTTCTTTGAAATAGAGGGAGGGACCTATGTAGTTAGCCATTTATTGAGAAAGCTCCAAATATGAGAAGAGATAATTTTCCGCTGTGTCCTATGTCTTCTTCTCTAAATAATATACGTTATTATTTCTACATTAGCACAGTATTGCATAAAGCTGCACTACTTCTTCAGGGACCTACTTATACTAATTGAGTAAATCTGATCACCCAGCAGCTGAATTATGAATTAGCAATGGTTCAGTGAGGGAAGATCTCGATATAAAGCTTTTCTTCGCGTATTGTCTTGTGGTTGTGGTAGAATGTTAACAGAACTCATCCTCTCTTAACATCTTCTCGGTTGTGTTCGAAGTCCGCTTTGGCACCTAACCCCAAGATTTTTTGTAGGCACTAGTTTTACGGAAGCGAGTGCCATCTGACCTTCCAACTCAGAGAGACTAGACCTTGTTGGGATTAGACCGGCTTCCTCACGATGGTTCCTTCACCGTAAATCGAACAAGTTTTTTTTAAACCCATATGTACAGTCGGCCTGGCCTGGACACTGGGACTTTTGTCGCTTTCAACCGCTAGAATTTTAGTGTGACATTTTAAACATGACATAAGCGACACTGAACAAAGGTGTGCGGGCTGCACTTGTGAAGCCGAACATACAAGCCGAAGAATGAACCCTTGCCCTCCAGATTAAAAGTCGTCTCGTGCTTTCACCAGTCGGCTACAGCAGTGCCTAGACTATTAACGTAACTCTGTTCTGTAGTTATTGCGGATCTGTTCCCGCATTCTAAGTTCTTACCGCCTTTAGTTCCTTGGCCATGGCCATGGTTTTGTCCACATCACGGGCCTGTTTCTCCTTTGCCTGCTCGAGCACCCTGATCAAGTTGTCATGGTACCAGTCGCGGATGCGACGCCTGGAACGTATTTCAGAGTCGACACGGAATTCGTACGTCATCTTCTCTCGGATAAGGATAGTTTTTTAGCCTTGAGAAAAAACAATAAAAAACTTTACAATACGATAGGTAAATGTAATAAGATCTAATTTTAATTAGCATACAAGTAAATTACCACATATAATATAAAAAGATTACGTAAACGGCAAAAGGAATATATAAAGGGAAGCATGAAAGTAGCACCCATTGCCGAAAAGCTAAGAGCAAATCGCCTGGCGAAGAAAGAGTAGGTATTAGATATGAATGTGGATGGATGTAAGAGGCAAGGTAGGCCGAAGAAAAGATGGATGGATTGTGTAGGAGACGATATGAATAGGAATAGGAAAGAAGTGAATGACGAGATGACGCGTGACAGAGATGTATGGAAAAAAAACCGGCCAAGTGCAAGTCGGACTCGCGCACGAAAGGTTCCGTACCAGAAAAAAAAACGGTTATAAAATACTTTTGTTGTATGGAAGCCCCCCTTAAATATTATTTTTATTTTATTTTTAGTATTTGTTATTATTGCGGCAATAAAAATACAACATCTGTGAAAATTTTAACCTCCTTGCTATTACGGTTCATGAGATACAGCAAAAAACGCCAACAACTACTCTGTTGTATGGGAGCCCTCCTTAATTATTTTGGTATTTGTTGTGTCAGCTACAATAAAAATACATAATCTGTGCAACTTTTAACTGGTGCGGTTCTTGAGATCTAGCTCGGCGAGTGATGGCTACCACTCGCCGAGCTAGATCTCAATTCTTTATTCATTTTAGACATCATGTTTCATAGAGCCATTTACTGCTTAAGACCTACACAATCGATATCTAATAGAAATAGTGTTTTTTTTTTCAAAACAACCGGGTTAGATTCCCGAGCTGAGTACAGGTTTTTTTAATGTATAAACGCAGTTTTTCTTCTTATTAAAATCGATGACATGGTTCCTAAGAACAGATCTTCGTATGTATTATAGTTTCAGGCTTTCAGACACTGTATACATCAGCGTCACCAGCTAAGCTGTTTGCAGAGAAAATAAAGTAAATGTTATTCTTATTCTTTCTTCAATTTAGGCATGTTATTTCGGATAAATAAACCTCTGCCACGAGAATAGCTTTTAGATACCTACTCTTTGTCAGACCTCAGACAAAGCATTCGCTATAGCAAGTTATAGGCGCGAACTAAGCGCTAACTTAACTTTAGGGTAGTCTCTGTTATGTAAATGTATAAAGCGTGCATGATTCAACATAATATTTTCTTAGCATTTACAAGTAGAATACCCGCATGTCACATAGTTAAAATATTTTTACCATTTTAAATGAGATTTTTAATAGGTTTTATAATGTTTCTAACATAAAGATTGCTAAGGTAAAGATAAAGAGTGTTGCTTTCGCCAACAATCTGTGCTGCAGTTTGGCGAAGTTATTAATTGTAACTAAATGTATTGTTCTTTTGTAAGAAATAAATTTATTATTATTATTATTAAAGGGATTAAGGAGTTGGATAAAGTTGAAATACTTATAAGATCCTTTGCTGAGTGTCTATTATGTTTTCACGATTCTGTTGGGGGTACAGAAGTAGTAGGTGTATTATTAGGAATAGATATCAATAGCTTTTATCAGCACCTGCAGATGCTGGTAACTGAATGAATGTAGGTTTTCCCAATGCAGCGGTCTGTTTTAAAAACGTATCATTAATTTATAGTTTCAAGATCGGCACTAAGAATTTCCCTGTTTCCGAAATATAAGTTAGTTTTGGGATACACGCGAATTTAGTTGATATGTAATTTTTTCATTTCTCTGCTATAAAATGACAAGAATTTAGTGACAGCGGTGACGGAATACCATAAATGAAATGATATCCAATGAGTTTTCTATAAAAGAAGCCTATTAAGTCTTTTCATACACCGTGACCGTTAATAACCCGAAAGATTTAAGCTAACGATATTAGAGCCTAATTAGAGTATATAAAGTTATGTAACATATAGTCCAAAAAGTCATAATTAAGGAGATATTAATTATTTACAACAAATCAAAAGTTAAAAAATCTCCAGTGTAACACACCTTAAGGGCGTGAGCATGACGTAGCCACCTATTTCTTTTACACGTAGATACACTAACTGTATGGTTGTTAGCCAGTTTCATAAAGAAGTTGGTATCTATCTACAACCTCTTATAACTGGCTAGTTTGAAATTGATTGTCACTAAAATGACACATTACAAATGATAACTAATTGTCACGCAAGATAAAATAACATTGGGTTCCCACCTAAAGGCTTGTTCACAAAGAAGCGGGCAATTAATCAGATTTAATTCGTACTGAAATAGTAATTTAATTAAGACACATAATTAGACCCATGTTGATATAACATTATTTACTCGTACAGTCGTCAAAAATATGTGGTTTAAATCTTTCGGGTTATTAACGGTCACGGTGTATATGCCACAAAGTACAATATATTGTGTATGCCCCTGTTCACACGGAATTCACCCTGTCTAAGGTCATAAGTATTTTAGATTGAGTATGCAGCAGCTGCGGGTGGAATCAGCCCGGTTGAATCCGATCGTTGATTTCAGCCCGTATGTGGTGAGTCAGAGGTTTAGTGTAGGGCGACTTGGCCGTAATGACGTCACACGGCGAGGTGTATACACAATATCTGAATATTGTGCCTAGGCTAGATACAGCCCTATTATGGCCAATCTACGAGCTCTGTGAGGAGTGGTGGGTACTTTTTAAAACTATAGGTACGACCATCCAAGACGGTGCTTAGTACCGGACACCGTAGCCTATGGACAAGGTTCCCAAGCGCGTTGCGATCCCTTATTGATTTGATGATTCGTTGTACTGCCGCTTTCCCTCGCTTTGTAGTAATAAAAAAGCAAGGGAAATAGGTTCCCTTCGTCGTCTAATCGAAAATATTTACAGAACACATTCTGAACATGAAAACAGGGAATTTTTCATTATCATACTATATTTACAAGGAATATAAACTAATAGTTTAACAACAGAAATCTATTGTACTTAGTTACTTACCTATAGTCATTATTTACATAATAAACTGTTGCAAACAAGAAAACATGCAAGTTATAAGATTAATGTAAATAAGCGGGTATATTATGTGTGAAAGTCCTATTTACATTGTACCCGTTTTCATTGTTTTTAAGTATATAAAGACCTGTTAGTGGTGCAACAATCACTGAAAACTTATTGGTCTCTTATAGTATTTAGTTTATGCAACTGTTACATAATGATTCTCTCGCCTGCTGCTCGTTTCATAAAACCACACTCGTGTTTTAATGCCTTATTATGTACAGTTTTTTGTTGCATACACTAGATTATCTAAATCTCAGGCCTTGTTATCACTTTCCATCAGGTGAGACTAAGGTCAATCGCTGGTCAGTCTATCATAAAAAAAAAAAAACCCATATATTAAATCCTCTTTCATGTGTTTCATATGATACAACCATTGAGCCAGCGGAAGCATGATTACCGAGACAACCCGGCGCCATGGCCCAGGCTCCCCGCACTCGTGGCTCTGTCATGAAGTGTAAAATTGTATGTGATCTCATAATTATATGATATATCATGTAGTCATGGCCCGCGCACGGGTGTAGGGCGGGCGGCGGTGAGGTATATTGTTAAGCTGGTATTTACGGATGGGTTTTGAACATATTAAAGAGGATTTACTACATTGGTGTAGATAGATCTTTTAATTTTTGTCTCTTAATAGTAAAACAACACATTGGCTAGATCTTTTACCGCCCACAGGGCTGTTCATGTGCCTCAGTTCAGCTTTTCCCTGCACGCTACAAAACCACAATCACTAGTTCTTTCACATTCAGTCCCTGGAATCCACGTGCCTCAGTCCTTCCTGCGCTGCGCGGGGCTGCCCATGTGTTGGATGAGCGTTCGTAGAGAGTGTAGAAAAACGAGCCGAAGACATTCCATGTTCTAAGCGAGTTTTGCGAGAAGGAATTCGTCTTCTTTTCGGTCTCTAATCTTTTTACTTATTAAGTTATGTCTCTTTATCCCCAATACAACAACACAATAAATAGTTCTTTCACATTCAGTCCCTGGAATCCACGTGCTCAGTCCTTCCTGCGTTGCGCGGGGCTGCCCATGTGTCGGATGAGCGCTCGTAGAGAGTGTAGAAAAACGAGCCGAAGACATTCCATGTTCTAAGCGAGTTTTGCGAGAAGGAATTCGTCTTCTTATCGGTCTCTAATCTTTTTACTTATTAAGTTATGTCTCTTCATCCCCAATACAACAACACAATCACTAGTTCTTTCACATTCAGTCCCTGGAATCCACGTGCTCAGTCCTTCCTGCGTTGCGCGGGGCTGCCCATGTGTCGGATGAGCGCGCGCAGCGATCGCGCCTCGCGGGCGTCCTGCTCGGCGGGGACGGCGCAAAAGTCGTCCACGAGCGGTGCCGAGTACTGCGCCAGCCGCGACTGTCCGCTCGGGGAGTTCTTGTCCAGTGCCTGGGGAGTCTGGAAATGATATCATAGAATTTGAAGGCAGGAAATGATATCATAGAATTTGAGGGCAGGAAATGATATCATAGAATTTGAAGGCAACTCGCAATAGATTTCATAGTCAAGTAGAAAAAATACACCCAAAATTCTTTTTAACTTTGCTGCAACTCAGCATTCTGATTAATAGCATGGTCTGATTTTGACAATTGTCATAAGGATGTATTTTACAAAATCACATTGACTAAAAAAGTGGGTCTTTTTGACTGGGAATGACATTTTGTAATAAAAAAAAAACAAATTGGACAAAATATAGTCACATAACAAGACTGTCATCTAAACATTTTTCTCCTTACTTTGTCTGTGGAGCAGGTAAAATAACTGGCAACTTTCACTACATAGTAAGTGAGTAACATCCTCAAGAGTTGAATTCTACCGTATATGGTCATGTAATGAGGAGGGATAAAAGCCATGTAACGAGATGAGTATAAGATATAAATGTGGATGGATGCAAGAAACGAGGCAGACCAAAGAAAAGGTGGATGGATTGTGTGTAAGACAATATGAATAGGAAGCATGTGAATGAAGAGCTGAAACATGACAGAATGTATGGAAGAAAAAGACATGATGCGACAACCCCAAATAAATGTAAAAGGTCAGGTGAATGATGATGATATCCAGTATTTAATTACCTTTCCCTTTAATACAGTCAGTTCATCCTGCAGTCTCTTGACCATGGCAGCGTCACTCTCATAACTAGTGAGGGTTGGCTGTGGCATGCACTGGAATACTGTAGCGAGCAGGTTGTGGAGTGACACCAAGACACTGTCCTGCCATGCTCGGGTGAAGAACAGACTGAAGGTAGGGTTCTCCTCTGGTTTAGCGATGTAAGGCAGCACTAGAAAGAGGATTTATGACTTAGTTTATAGAAAACAAGTATAATAACATAGTAAAGAATATTTTAGGTATTTTTTTTACACCTTGGGTGACATTATTGGAGTTTAGTAAGGATCCCTAATTTTTTTGAAAATCTAGATAGGTGGCAGCGTGTCCAGCCAAGTTCACCCCAGGAACTGGCGGACAGCAGCCGTGTGTTTATATTACACGAACCGTTTGGAGCCACTTTTTACGCCCCAGGAACTCAAAATCTATCTAACATATAAAAAGGAAATTTGGTACATGTATAAAGATCCTTTAGAACAACTAGAACCCTAAATTTCATAAATATAGGTGTGATAGTTATTGCGATATTAAATTCCAAAAAACGGCATTTATACCACTGACTGACTGACTGACTAGTAATCAAAAACCTAACCCACTTCCAGGTGACCTAGAAAGCTGAAATTTAGCATGTAGCTTGGTAATTGTGTGTGTACACCAGAAAAAATCAGAAAACAGTGATTTTTAAATTTGTTTTATTATTATTATTATTTATGCTAGTTACCTCAGAACTCCGTCATTTATTAACCGATTTGGAAGATTCTTTTTTTGTTTGAAACGGTATACTTCAGGGGTGGTCCCATAGTTATCAGGTAAGAATCTGATCATAGGGCCCTGGAGAAATCGAGGGTACTCTTGAAATATTTGAGGTGCACCTATAGTGATTTGGGTATTCTGTATAGTAACTCGTGCATTTGCTCTTAAAAAACACCATTTGGCGACGATTGTCAAAAAGTAATGATATCCCATCAAAAACATAAATGCGAAAATGGGAGCCAAGTTCAATATTAAGAATATGCCATGCTTGGTTGTCATCTCCACCAACAAAAGAATTGAGATCTAAATGGGTGCCAAGTTCCGTAGGTTCTCTGAAATGGTGCCAAGTCCAGCACTACATTGTTAACAGTAAAACTAATTTACTGCAGCTTAATGCATTTTGAGCTTTAACTTGACAGTTTTCTTAAATATCCAACAGCTTTTATGGTATTTTAAAATAGTGCATAGAAAACTGCCAAGTTAAGGCTCAAAATGCATTAAGCCGTAGTAAATTAGTCTGGACTTGGCACCATTTCAGAGAACCTACGGAACTTGGCGCCCATTTAGATCTCAATTCTTTTGTTGGTGGAGACGACATCCAAAGCATGTATGCCATGAATTGAAAATTGAATGAATTCTTAATATTGAACATGGCTCCCATTTTCACATTTATATTTTTGATGGGATATAATATAGCCTATGTCACAGGGGATAGTGTAGCTTCCTAACAGTGAAAGAATTGTTCAAATCGGTTCAGTAGTTTTGGAGCCTATTCAATGCAAACAAACAAACAAACAATCAAATCTTTTGAGTAATCTATAGTACTAATAAATGACTGAGTAGTCATAGATTACTCAGTCATTTATTAATACTATTATAGAAAGATTAAATGTCTAATAACACAATATTTTTATGTAGATTCTATTAAATTAAAAAAGTCAAAGTCAAGTTCAAGTCTTTATTATAATAAGAGAATAAGAGCTTTTGACACCTTCATATGCGTAGCTATTTTTGATGCTGACTGTACCTCACCATTGCCTGAGTTAAAACACCTCATCTGAATCAGTTCTTACTAATCCCATGGCTCTTGTGAATTAAGGTTTTAGTACACATTTATGAAAGGATTAATTTGAAACACTATTTGCACTAGACTGTACTGATTTCACTGATTGTCACCTATAATAATAATAACCTGCAATAATGTAACTAACACACTCTAATAGCCGGGTCCTGACTGAGCGAGCAGCCTCGCGAGGCCGCCTCGGACGTTTGCCGCGCAACGTTTGCCGCTCGAGGCAGGCTCGTGTTGTAACGATTTTTATAAATAAGTGCCGCGCGAGGAAAGGCCGAGCCAGTTTGCTCAGGTACCGCCATGAGGCCGCACGTTCGTAAAGTTGTCGCCATCACTGCCTTTCTAATAATTCTACGGCTTGTAAAAAAAAGAAAGCGGAGACCTAAACGTTTTTGGATGAAACAGTTATTTAAAAACAGATTACATACTGGGAACAGATTGTTTGAAGAGTTGTGCTTCGATAACGCAGAACAAAATTTTACTAGAATGAGTAAAAGTGAATTTGAAAATCTTTACTCTCTTATATACGCCAAAATAAGGAAGAAGGACACAAATCTCCGAGAAGCAATATCCGCGAGAGAAAGATTATTAGTGACGTTGAGATTTTTGGCCACAGGAGATTCTTATACCAGTCTACAGTATCTATTTCGTATATCAAAACAAAGAATATCGGTAATAGTTCCTGAAGTCTGCGATGCGATAATCGAGGTGTTAAAGGATTATGTTAAGGTAAAATAAACTGTTTTATTTTTATTATTTTTTTAATAAATGAACACAAACAAATTAACATAGAAGTTTTGTTAGACAAATAGTTAATGATGAGGAGCTGGTGAAAGATAATGTTACTTAAGGTAAAATAGAATATTTATTTTTATAATTTTTTTAACAAATCAACACAAATAAATTAACATAGTAGTTTTGTGAGACAAATATTTAATGATGAGGAGCTGGTGAAGGATTATGTTACTTAAAGTAAAATAGAATATTTATTTTTATTATTTTTATAACAAATCAACACAAACAAATTAACATAGTAGTTTTGTTAGACAAATATTTAATAATGAGGAGGTGGAGGCGGAGGCGGAGGGGGCGGCATCGGTGAGTTAGCAGGCATCGGTGAGGTAGGAGGCATCGGTGAGGTAGGAGGCATCGGTGAGGTAGGAGGCATCGGTGAGGTAGGAGGCATCGGTGAAGGAGGCATTGAAGAGGTAGAAGGTGTCGAAGAGGCAGAGGGACGAGACATATAGTTGGAAATGTCGTGTGCACTGTATGATTGAGTATAATAACCACTGTAAGTCTGATATGCTCCCATGTCTGCTTCAAATATAATTTTATTTATTGCATTCTTTACATATGCTAAAGTAATATTATCGTATTTTCGCAACTCATTTGCGATATATTGCCCATAAACATCGTAGGAATCTTTTTCCGGAACGGGATTATCGCTTGAACACTGTTGTAAAAGTGTTAATGCTTCAGATATAGCATTATCAGTTAGATCATCAGTCTCGTTTATTTTAGATCTCTTCTTAGGTCTCGTAGTAGAGTTTTGTTTTGGTTCTTTCGTTGTCGTCGAAGTTTCATTTGTTTCTTCATTATAATTGTCGTCATTTCGAGAATTATCCTGATTATGACTGTCATCATTTCGAGTACTATCCTGACTTGTATTCTGCAAAGATGAAAATTATAATTTTATTTTATTTACAGACACCATCAACCGAAGAGGAGTGGCTTGCCATATCAAAAGTATTTGAGAGCAAATGGAATTTCCCACACGCCATAGCAGCAATGGATGGGAAGCATGTTATATTACAGTCGCCCATAAATAGTGGCAATGACTATGACTGTTACAAACTGTTTCCCAGTATAGTGTTATTCGCTTTAGTTGACGCTAACTATAAATTCCTGTACGTAGATGTTGGCAGCAAGGGTCGTATATCAGATGGCGGTGTGTTTAAAAACACCAATTTATATAAAAAACTCGAAAAGAAGGAACTTAACATTCCTCCGCCAGAAATCTTACAAATACCGTATAAAACTGCAGTGCCCTATTTTATTCTAGGCGATCAAGCTTTTGCACTGAATGAGTACACATTGAAACCTTATGCAGGTACTCCAGAAAGAGGCTCAGTTGAAAGGATCTTCAATTACAGGCTGTCCAGAGCAAGAAGAGTGGTGGAGAATGCCTTTGGCATTTTAAGTTCCGTTTTCAGAGTACTGAGAAAGCCGCTCCTATTAGAACCAGAAAAAGCTACAAAAGTCGTGTTGACTACAATATGCTTATATAACTACTTGCGTAGAAATCGAGATGCTTCGCAAAGGTTCACTCCCCCAGGATCATTCGATACCGAAGTTGAAGGGAGAATAATACCCGGCCAATGGCGACAGGACACAGAAATGTCATCAATGCTACCTATTCAAGCTATACCACGGCGAGGACCAACAGATATAAAAGAAATACGTTCACATTTAGGGAGACATTTCATAACAAACGGAGCAATTTCTTGGCAGAATAATTATCAGTAAATACTCACTTCTTCACCTAAAGTATCTTGCGTATTTCCTGGGTGGTTTCTATCTCCCAGAAAGCTAAAGGCTTCATAGGCGTACCATTTTGAATTATATATATCACCGCGACCTGTAGTAAAATGATTTTTTTATTAAGATTATAATAATATTAGAATGGATATAATATTAAGACCGGCCGCACTTTAAATATGATTAAAATGAATGTTGTTTAACATAATAAATTAATAATAAACGTATTAAGTAATAAATACCTGATCCTGTGACTCGGCTTTTTTTTTCTCTTGACTTTTCCCTTCTATAAGATCCTAGTAAAGAGTCCATCTTTTTCTTTAAGTCAGCTATCGGAATGTTCATTTCCCGGCTTATATTTCTCCATGCATCTTCTCTTAGTCCTCTATTAGAATAATCGGGACATTGCGCATCCCATAATCGTCTATATTCACCATATAGTTGTATTAATTTAAGACACTGTTCTTTCGACTCCATGACGCTAACAAAACACGCGCGCGACGAACAAGCGAGGCAAAACACAACCGTCCTGAGTGAGCGCGGCAAACGTACTGAGGCGCCTTTGAGCATGGTCAAAAACCGACAACGCTCGGCTCGGGCCGCGGCACGCTCGCCCGAGGCCAGACATGCATTTGCCTCGGGCGAGGCACGTCCTGACTGGCCGAGGATTTGCCTCGCGAGGCGGCCTCGCGAGGCTGCTCGCTCAGTCAGGACCCGGCTAATCATGATGACTTCAATTGTGCACCTACATGCTAAGCTACCATTTAAACATATAAAATAGAATCTTGATCTTGGTTGTTACTATTTGATAATTTTGTAGCTATATTCATTTTTCCCAATCTGTGCACTGTAAAACTTCGGCACTCCTCAAGGTCACCATCAAAAATCAGACTTACTATCAGCAGAAATGATATTTTTACTTTACAAATAATGCCTGTTTGCTAAACAACAATACTGTTATATGTAACAGTGAAATATTAATTAGTGTTATAGCTAGCTATAAATTACATTTCTACTTACTAAACCAGTCTCTCCACTCATGTTGACCCTGCAATTCAGGCAGCATTTTAGCAAAGAATTCCGTGACCCTCTCATTCTTCATACCACCTGTGCCTTGCGCAGCCGTCACCAAGTAGAGCTTGTATAGACTGTACTCTAATTTCTTGATGGCTGAAACATTGTAAAGTTACTTAATATGCTTCACTAGTTTTAAAACATTGGGGTACAAGTATAGAACAATTACCTGGTTGAACATGGACCTCCAACTTTGAGAAAACCAAACTGTCGAGGTGGGTCCAGTATTCCTTTAAGCCGTTGAGATCAGAAACATTGATGTAAAGCAATATTTGATCCACTATCTTGTCCACCCTAAAACCTTTATCTTTATCAGTTTTTAAATCACCGTCGAATGCTTTTACAGTGGAAGTGAATCCTCTAAATAGTAAATACTCTCTTACTAATTCATCAACGAATTGTAAATGTGCCATTTTAAGTAGTTATATTTGTAATAAGATAAATTTATGTTTTGTTTAGAGAATTAAAAAATCGACTTTCTCTCTCATAGATGACAATGACATGGAAGAGTGGCGTTCTGATTCAGATCTCTGTTTAAAAACCACATAACTTTTTATGTGACATTTCCTAAATTATAAGTTTAATGCGTACAATTCTATGATAAATTCCAATTATAACTTTTAAACAAGTAAAATCAAACTATGTTTAGGCTTTTGGTGTATTTTGAGCATGATAGTATTATAAAAATAGACATTATTTATATATATGATTTTTGAACGTGCTTTCCGTGTTCCGTGTGTACCACGTGTGTACTTAAGTTTAAAACCGCGTTCAGAATTTAAACAATTTCCAAGTAATTAAAACTGAATAAATAAAAATAGCATTTCTAGTGGAAAACATAGTGAGTATGAACCCAATTTGTGTCCGATATATATTGTGATATTCGTAAGGATTTGGTTTGGAATCGATTTGCAACAAGACTACATATTCTCTTTTATAAATTACGAACACTATTCTTGATTTAGGTCTACCAACACACAAACCAAACTATAACCAAGTCGAAATGTCAGCGGAACGTCAAGATCGGTTTTTTCCAAATTATTTAGCAATTATTGGTTTTTTCGCTTATAATTCTGTAGATTTGGCCAGATTGACCTAATTTCCCTTAAGTTTCTGTTATTTATATATTTTTTTAGTTTTAGGTCTTGGTGACTTCTTTATAATAGATTTCACCCGTTAGGTGTTATTATGGGGGATCACTCCCCCGGGGATCCGGGGGGGTCAAAGTGGACTTCCCCAGCCCCTCCATCTCCTGGCGCTTATATCACTCTCCGGGAGTCTGAAGACCGCGATCTCGCTGCCCGAGGTCGCAGGAAGGACAAGACGGAACACAAGGGTTTGGTTTTAAATCTTAAATCTCGGTCTCGGTCAAGCTCCCGCTCTCGTTCGTCACGGTCTGACTCTCCCTCAACGGATTCTACGGCCAAGTCCATTGTGGTTGCCGGCGATATCAGGCTAAGTAATTCTTTCTCGGTTTTACCTGACTTACAACCAGACTCTCAGGACTCCGTGTTGGAGTTGGGCCAGGCTTCGGTCCCAGTAGTCCATTCATCACAGACTACGTCTCTTACTCATCCATCTCAGAAGACTCCTCCGGCCCATCTACAGGCTTCGCTGCCATCCACTCAAGCTTCTTCTCCTCGGCTGTCTTCATCACTGCTGACGACGGAAAGAACATCTTATGAACGCAGTGATCCCGGCCCCTACATAGTTCATGTTCAATACGACAGTCAGTCTCCAAGTGCTACTTTGCATCCGGTCTCCTTTGGACAATTTCTCCACCTCCGCCAACGGGAATTCCCTAACGTAATCGACGGCTCGATTAAAGGCTTAGGCCGGAACAAAGTTTCGATAAGCTTTCATTCTTTCTCGGACGCTAATGAGTTTCTACAGTCTTCAACCGTAGCAAATAAGAAACTGAAGGCTTCTATTCCCTCTTTTAACGTTACCAGGTTGGGTCTGGTAAGGGGCATCCCGACCAGCTGGTCCCTGGAGGATATCATTTTGTATTTGAAAGTTCCAGAAGGGTGTGGGCGTGTAATCAAGGCCAGACGACTGAATTTCAAAAAAACCGACTCTACAGATGGCTCATACAAGTGGATTCCTTCCGAGACTGTTGTGGTAACCTTCGATGGGCAGGTGCTCCCATCAAGAGTATTCGCATGTTATAATGCTCTAAAAGTAGAAGTTTACACTTTTCCCACTGTGCAATGCTTTAATTGCTGCAGGTTTGGGCACACCAAGGACAAATGCCGCTCGACTCCCCGCTGCTTCCGTTGTGCTGGAGAACATTTTGGTGACGTTTGCAATGTGGAAATTCTCAAGTGTATTAACTGCAAAGGCGAGGAGGGGCACTCGGCTAAAAGCAAGTCCTGCCCGGAATTTACCCGCCAATGTAATATCAAAAAGTCAATGGCTGAAAATAACATCTCATACGCGGAAGCTGATAAGCTTCAACCAATCTCTGGGAAGTCTTTCGCAAATGTAGTAGCTTCTTCGTCCTCAGGGATTAAAGGCAGTTCTTACAGAAAGACAGTTTTTTCTAAAGCCCGTTCTCCTCCTCCTCCCCGAGCTGGCTACGATAGGGCAGCGCATATGGGCCTTATTAGTGAGCCTTCTCCCCAGTTTGCCAACGGAACTGCCCTGAATAATCCACATAAGTCTGCGCCCACCGAAGACGTGGTGGCGATGCTTATTAAAGTTTTCTCATTCCTATCTAAAGTGCTCTCGGCCCCCAATAATGATTTGTTGTCCCACGTTGCCCCTCTTCTCTCCTCTCTTATCAATCCCATTAACAATGGCGCAGTCAATTCTGCAATGGAACTGTAGGAGTATCGTAAATAAAAAATCCGATTTAATTTACCTAATTAACAAATACAATCCTTTTATTCTTGCTCTTTCAGAGATCTGGCTTAAACCAGATTATAACTTCCGTCTACCAGGTTTTACCTGTTTACTGGATGTAAGAGTAGATGGGTATGCTGGTTGTGCGTTGTTAATTAAAGAAGGTTGCTCTTTTAATAAAATCACGATCCCCTCCCCTGAGAACTTTCACATCGTTGCTGCCCGTGTGAATAATTACACTTTTGTCTCCCTCTATATTGCTCATACAACTAAACCCATTCTTTTACAGCTCTCTTCTATCTTAGAATCTCTTCCTCTCCCTCTTTTTATCCTGGGAGACTTCAACTGCCATCACCACGTTTGGGGCTCTGGGAAAACGGATCCTTTAGGTGAAGTGTGGCTGGAGCTAATGCATTCCCTTAACCTATGCATTAGGGTGTCCTACTAGGCGTTCGAGGCCTAACGAGATTTCTAGTGTGGTTGACCTCTCGTTATGCTCCCCCTGCTTGGCATCTCAGGTGACCTGGAATACACTTGACTCCTCTTTTGGTAGCGACCACTTCCCTATACTGATTGAATTCCCTCTCTTTTCCCGTGAAAAAGCCACTCCTAATTCCCCACTCCTAAAATTTAATTTACATAATGCTGACTGGGCGGAGTTCCAAAAAATTATGAGTGAATCGGAGTCACTGTTGCCTCTCTTATCAACGGAGGATATTAATTACTGTGCAAAAGAATTTTCAAGAGTCATAAATCTTTGTGCCGAGAAGGTATTCCCAACTAAAAATGCTGTTTCCGGGAAAATCCCCTCCCCTCCCTGGTGGGACTCACAATGTACTCTGGCCGTTAAAAACAGGAAGCGGACAGAAAACGAGTACCGCTCCGACATTTGTCAAGCAAAATTTACTGAGTTAAGTAAATCAATGGCGGAAACCAAACGCCTTCTCCAATCAAAGAAACGGGATGGCTGGAAATCCTTTTGTTCCTCCATATCGCCTTCTACTCCTGCCCGTTTTCTTTGGAGGAACATAAGGAGATTTAGAGGTAGCGAACGGGTTTCTACTAGGTCTCATCCCTCGGGTGGAGAGTGGGCAGACTCATTCATGGACACTCTTGCTCCGCAGTATGTTCCTAGCAGACTAGAAGTTGATATTGGGTATTGTTCTTCGTCTCCCGATCCCCTTGATTCGCCGTTCACGATGGTAGAATTAAAACTGGTCCTTAGTTCAGTCTCAGACTCTGCCCCAGGTATCGACGGTATCCCCTACTCTTTCCTCTCTAACGCTAATGATTTCTTTCTTTCTTACTTTCTGGCTCTCCTCAATAACATTTTCATTTCCGGTTCTGTCCCGCAAGCCTGGAAAGCTCAATTAATTATCCCTATCCTTAAACCTAATAAAAACCCTTCTGATCCTTGTTCCTACCGTCCGATTGCTCTCTCCTCCACTCTCCTAAAAATTTTAGAACATCTCTTAAAAAACAGGATTGAGTGGTTTGTCGAAAGCCGTAATTTATTGTCTGATACTCAATTTGGCTTCCGGAAAGGTAAAAGTACTATGGATAGCCTCGGAATGTTTACCTCGGATATTCGCATAGCCTTCTCCCTGAAGAAATCTATTGTTGCTGCTTTCCTGGATGTTAAAGCTGCCTACGACAACGTCCAGCTCCCAATCCTCTGGGAAAAACTTCGTCGTCTTAAAGTCCCTCCCAGACTGTCGTACCTCACACTTAAGTTACTTTCTGAACGTCACATCTCATTCCGGGGTAATGATAGGGCAATATCTCCGTCTAGACAAATTTGGAAAGGGCTTCCACAAGGGTCCGTTCTTAGCCCCCTTCTCTTCAATATCTATTCTGCTGATCTTGAGTCTGCCAAAGGTCACTCGAGTATCCTCCAATATGCAGATGATATTTTGCTGTATTCCACTGATACTAATATTTTGAAGGCAGCGGATCTAGTTTCCCAATCTTTGGACTCGTTAGATGGTTGGCTAGGCCATCATGGTTTTGAGCTGTCTCCCTCCAAAAGTAACATTGTCGTCTTTTCTAGGAAACAGACCATTCCAAATCTCTCTGTCACTTTAAAAGGTCAAGTAATCCCCTTAAAACAGCATTTTAAATTTTTAGGCTTAGTGTTAGACTCTAAACTTTCTGGTCTTCCACACTGCCAATACGTAGGAGAAAAGTGTGAAAAGAATCTTAACATTCTAAGGTGTTTGGCGGGAGTGTGGTGGGGTGCTCATCCCTTTGCCCTTAAAATGGTCTACAATGCCATTATTAGAAGCGTCCTGGATTACGGAACCTTTTTGTTGGAGCCTGCCTCTGTAGAAGGTTTGCATCATCTTGATCGAATCCAATCGAAAGCGTTACGTATAATTGCTGGAGCTATGAAAACTAGCCCTATTAACGCTCTCCAGGTGGAATGTCTGGACCCCCCGCTTGATCTTCGCCGTCAGTATCTGTCTGACCGCTATCTGTTTCGCACTTTCCAATATTCTACTCATCCCATCTTCCCTAAAGTCGCGCTACTGGACGATTACTTTAACAAGTCCCCTTATTGGGCTAATAAGTCTCCCCCTTGTTTGGTAACTAGTTTCCGCAGGTTCAAAAGTATTAAAGATCCCACTTTTCACTCTCCTAATCTCCCCATGTTTGAATTTCCCTACTTTGTAACTATCCTCCAACCCCGCGTCATTCTTGATTTCGATATTATGAAAGGTGACATCTCCGCAAAAGAATATTCACGTGGCCTTCTTGCAAAGGACTGGGCTGGGTGGCACACCCTATACTCTGATGCCTCAAAGTTATCCCCTGTGGGCTGTGTGGGAGTGGGAACCTATCACTCACAGTTTCAAATTGTCCAAAAGGTAAAATGCCCCCCGGAATCTTCTGTTTTTTCAGGGGAGTGCCTGGGTATGCTAAAAAGTGTTGAGTATATTATATTGGCTGGACTACGCCGTTCTATTGTCTTTTCCGACTCCCGTAGTGCATTAGAAGCAATTTTAGCTAACCCTTTCACTTCTAAACTTCACAATCCTCTAATATTGAAAATAAAAGAAGCTGTTAGTCAATGCTACTCCAGAGGACTTGAGATTGTCTTAGCGTGGATACCGAGCCACTCGGGTATTGTCGGAAACGAAAAGGCTGATTGTTTGGCGAAACAAGCAGTCTCTTGCGGAGATAAAGTCCCCTTTAGAATCTGTTGCCACGACCTTCTTTCTCTTCCTCAGTTAATCTTGAGGAAAAAGTGGAACTCTCGGTGGCGGTCTAGCAGCAAACAGACGGGCTCAAGCTATGCCAAGCTCCAACCCGAATTACCCCTGAAAGTCTGGTTTTCTAGAATTCTGTTAAGTAAACTGGCAACCTCATCTATTATCCGCATGAGGCTGGGCCACTGCAGTACTCACGTCCATTTGAGGTGGCTCCGAATTCGGGACTCTTCCCTATGTGAGTGTGGCTTGGACGAGGGCAACTTAAATCACTTGATTTTGAGTTGCCCCCGTCTGGACCGCTCCAATCTATTCGCAGGTCTGATTTACCAGGAAATCCCTCTTCCTACCCACGTGCTTTCCCTCTTGTTTCCGAATCCTGCTGTTTTCCGGCTCATCTCAAATTTCCTTTCCTTTAATAAATTTAAACTTTAGCCCTTTCCTTCATTTTATGTAGTTAATTACCTTATTATAACTTTGTAGTCCCTTTTAGCCATTTCTCTATTTCCTATATATAATTCTATTTATCTATTGGCAAAGCCTGGTCAAATCGTCTCCGCATTTCCCTCTTATTTTTCGTTCCCTTTCTCTCGTTAATCTCACTGACGTGATGCTGGCAAAAATGTCTAGGACAATTGCCATAATAAAAAAAAAAAAAAAAAAAAAAAAGAAATGTCAATCGCGTACAATAATCAGCTGTCGATTTTTATTACAATAATTTATTATGAACACGATGCGCGTTAACAAATGAGCGAACCCTTGGTTTTTGAGAAGCAATCACGGTGGTAATCTTGGGTCTGTGTGGGGCGGGGCGATGGCGCGGTGCGGGTTCGGAGAGTGACCGCGGTGGGCCACGGGCAGGCGGGCGAGGTCCGAAGGTGTCGGGAGAGGCATGCGGCGCCATGGCCGGCGAGGCGGCGGGCACGTCGCGCGGGCTCCGGGTCTACAAGATCGTGGTGCTGGGCGACGGCGGGGTGGGCAAGTCCGCGGTCACCTTGCAGTTCGTCAGCCACAGCTTCTTGGACTACCATGACCCCACTATAGGTACCTACGTTACTGTTTATTTATGTTTTTATCGCTTGCTTTGCTAACAATCACAATAATCGCTTTATATACTACATAACACTGGTTGTTGTTGCTATCCATGCATTGTTGTTGCCCATTGTTTATTCACGTATCTTTCTTACAACCATTACAATTGTGATTGTATCCCAATTCGATTCAGTATTTCAAGTGTAAAAAAGTCTTGTATTGCATACTAGTGCTTATTTCACATTCAAATCTACTTTATCATGATGAAATCTAGTGTGGGAATAAGTTGAGTAACAGAGAATACTTTTACCCCAGGAATTGTCCCTTAAAGAAATTAAAACATGAGTGAAAGTTGGTATGGGGTTGATAAGTTCGACATGGGGGGGAATAAGAACAAAATAACTCTTCTTCTACTTGTTTGAATACAATTTGTGACTGATTATAAATGAACAGCTTGTTCAATAATATATTATTTAATTTATTCTCAATCAAGTCAGATTATTAACTATTGGTTGGGTAAGTTTAGTTTATAATGTTATTTAACAATCACAATCACACAGTGACATGTACATACCATACTCTCACACAAGTAACTCCCAAGTTACCATGGTAGCTTATACCGTCAGATTTTATGTGATGTTTAGTTACATTTCGGCCATATAATGTACGGTATAAGCTATCATGCTTGCTAGGCTGATACTAGTATGTCAGTGCGACCGTGTTTTGATTTTGATGTCCAATGTTTTCTTTTTCAGAGGACTCATATCAGCAGCAAGCTGTTATTGATGGAGAACCAGCCTTGTTGGACATTTTGGATACAGCAGGACAAGTAAGTCTATCATATGTATTAAATTTATTATAAACACTCTGAGTATGACAATTCACCATATAATTCTGGGTTGCCAAGGTACACAATATACATCTTTACTATTTGACCTGAAATTATGGCTGTTGTAGTTGCCCAGTGTCAATTGTGAAGTTAGTGATTGATTCAAATTATATTGCCTCCATTTTTGATTACTATCCTATTTGATTCTAATATGTAAGTGGTAAATACACTTGAGGGCAAAAGTAAAGATACAAAGTGTATCTGTTTCATTTGCTTTTGAAGCAGTTAGAGTCAGTGTTCTGCAGGGTTTAATTACAGAAATTTGACTAGCCTATTATTAACAATTTGGTTAAAAAGCAGCTATGCTGTGCAGTAGCAATACTAGTAACTGATTTACTTTGGAGTGATGTCTGTCTTGTACACAATACTCATACTTATAAATATATGTCATGTTGGTACCACACACTTGTCAATAGACAATTCAATGTTTCCAAACAAATTGATGTTATCACAATAGGTTCTTATTTCTGAGCTAACATGACTAGTAATCAATGCCACTGGTATGTAGAGCAGAAATATAGCATCAGCATAAGCTTAAGCAAAGCAGCCAAAGTAGCCAAATATATAAAGGTGGGGCTACGTTATGCGCGGTAGAGCGCCTGAGATGTTGGAGAGCAGAAAACTGCCGCACGTGCAAAACACGTCTGCGCGGCTGCCGCGGTCGCAAGTGAGGCCCGGTGGTCATGGTCGTGGTGGCCGGCCTTATTGTAGACCCTGCTTAATGTGCTTCATTCCAACCATCCACAGGTGGAGTTCACAGCGATGCGGGAGCAGTACATGCGGTGTGGGGAAGGCTTCGTGCTGTGCTACTCTGTGACGGACCGGCGCTCTTTCCGCGCGGCCGCCGAGTACCGCCGGCTGCTGGCGCAGGCGCGGCCTCAGGAGAGGCTGCCGCTAGTTCTCGTGGGGAACAAGCTAGACCTGGCGCCGAGGTTCCGCCAGGTTTGTGTGGTCCACAGGGTAATGCGTCTGGGCTCGTGCTGTGCTGCTCAATCCCACCGCCTGTAGTACTCGCGAGAACAGGTTGTATTCTAGTAATTATATGTCCGGTTGATGGTACATAGGCACTACAGCTGGTGAGAGCTTGCTTTGGCATACATTCTGATGATAATTTAGGAATTTCCAGTACACGAGGACGCCAACCAGTGTAACCAGGAAAGCATTTCTTAATACTTATATCATAGCGTAAGTAGTAGTGTTAAGACTGTGATTTGCAAAAAGATGATGATGATGTATGACCTCCGAGTAAAAATGTTGTCACCACAAGATAAAGCGCATCAGTCAATGCAGTGTTTGAGTAGTATCAAGTTATGACTCATAAGTCATAAATGTCATAATAGATTTGCATTTTTCGTCCAACTCCCAACTAAGCCTAAATGGTCGTCAAATAACAGCCTTTGACATCTGGACCTAGGTCGACAGTGGCGCCAACTGGTGAGCACAAAAACGGTAGCACTCACTGCGACTGTTTGTGGCAGGTGACGAGTGAGGAAGGCAAGGCGCTGGCGGTGCAGCTCGGCTGCCCGTTCTTCGAGACGTCGGCCGCGCTGAGGCACTTCGTAGACGACGCTTTCCACGCGCTAGTGCGGGAGATACGCCGGCTGGAGCGACAAAGACAGGTATACCACATAGTTAGGTAATGCGCGGGTACGATAGAGGCGGTTTCTAGTGCCACAGCTCCTAGCAAGGTGATGCGCTTATGCGTGAAATATGGCGGCTAGAGCGGCAGAAACAGGTGTACCGCGCAGTTAAGCCTGGCACAAACTGGGGCGGCCTGCGGTGGCGGCCAGTTGTAAACTATGATAATCCTAACAATGATTCAGACACAGGCGGTCTTGACGCGTTGGTTGCGTGGCTGACCGCGGCCGCAAGCCATGGCCCCTCCGCCACTGCGCATGTGTGAACGGCCGTGCGGTAGGCCGCGCGGCCAGTTGCATATTTTCACAACTGATCGCCATTAACCATAGATAAAAATACACAGAATATATTTATTTCTATATATTTTTATATATCTATTAAATATATCGTCGTCTAGTACCCATATCACAAGCCTTATTGAGCTTACTATGGGATTAGTTCGATTTGTGTAAAAATTGTCTCATAATATTTATTTTATTATTTATTTATTTATATATTTAATGTAATGAATATATTTTTAAAAACTATTGATCATGCATTTAAGATCTAGAGAGAATCAAACTGCATTAAGTTTACTTTCGAGTGTCCAAAAGTAACTAACAAAGTTTTTTTTTTGTTATTTATGTAATGGTTTGACGTTTGGTTTGGCGCGAAAATTGACGTAGGCCACCACCGCAGGCCGCGGCAGTGTGTTGCTGTTGCGGCCTGTCAAGCGGCCAGCGGTCAGCTGCCACCGCAGGCCGCCCCAGTTTGTGACAGGCTTTAAGTGACAAGTGGGTGCGATAGAGACTGATGTATCTGCCACAGCTCCTAGCAAGGCTATGCGAAGAGATTCGGTGGCTAGACCGGCAGATAGAAATGCTCTACAACGTCATTATAGTTTTAACCTGGTTGTAATTTAAAGGAGTATGGGGTTTGAGAATTGGCGTTGGCACTGGGTTTTGAGGACAACTGCCATCTCGCCTTCGAACGTAGAGGCTAAAGTAGACCACATATTGCGAGAGATACTCAAGACACCCTAAATCTAAGGGCTTCTAAATCGGCTGTACTTGTAAAAATCATTATAATTGATGAGACAAAAGCAGAAAAAAAGACTAATCTTAATTAATGTTGTGCACAGTCGTCGCTGCTCGGCACGCCCCTCCCGTCGGGCGGCGGCAGACGTCGCTGGCGGCGCCTGCGCAGCATCTTCGCGCTCGTGTTCCGCCGCCGCCGCCGACACGACGTCTGAACGTAAGCCTTGACTCCTCCGCTTTGCGTTCATAATCGATTGGTACGTCGAGGACGGTACGACGTTTTTTGGAATTCTCCGCTGACCATTTTCATCGCAGAAGTGACAATTGATAATGAATTTTCAAATGTAGAGCCCAAAACTAAAATTGGAAAGGAATCGAATGTCTTTATTCGAAATTTGACTTTGTATTCCAGTTTAATAAAATTCATTTTCAATTGTGAAGATCTGAAGGATGGGAAAAGAGATGAATGATTAATGCATGTAACATTTCTAAATTGTATCAAGATGTTAAGACAGATAATATACCGTAATATTCTGAGCATTGTTTTAACCAGTATACTGGAGTGAATGTACGCTTCTCCAATTAATTAGCTGTTTGGAGAATTAGTTATTATAAACTTTGCAATATTTATTCTGTACCTGTGACCTTTAACCTGTGTCCCTTTCATATGACAATCCCCACCAGTTGATGAGTGATCATTAGTGGCCATTTATATTATTGGTTTAAAAACAAGTGGAAATGTTCTTCAAAAAGTATTCAGTATCTTTCCAAAAAGGGACTATTATTACCTTATAGTGGTTAATTTATCCTAAAGAAATTTAGAGTAGGGCTTTGTATTCTAAAAACACATTTCTAAACCCTTTACATCTCCTCTATGCCAAACTTTTTTTTTGTAAATTAACTTTCTACCTCTCAAAGATTTTAAAATTCTTATCCCTAAAATTTTACCAAAATAAACAGGGCCTATATTTGTGAAGATATTTGTAACACTAATAATCGTAATATTTTATTTTATTTTAATTTAAAGTTAATTAGATGTAACAGTTTTCTTTGAGGACCAATCTGCCATAATATGTTGTTGCCATCGGTGGCCAATCATGTTTTTGACACTATATAAAAGTTATATGAATACTTCTAAATGATCTATATTACTTTCTCTATTGAATATTCACATCAATTCTTTTAATGTTTACGTTAAGACAAGTGATTTATTAAGACCCCAGCCTTATACAGTTTCAAGTAATATTTAAACTTAGTTTTAGATTGCCTTTAGCATTTTGTTGTTAGAACACATATTGTTACATGAAAAAGTCGGTCGGTAGAATGAAATATTATAAACCGAGGTGGAGATGATTCGAAGTTAGATGCTTTGGGAAGTTGAGCTTAAGGTGAGCTGCTAATGAATCTGGAAGATTCTGGAATGCGGAAGAAATCGTTATTGAGGAATGAGTATGGGTCGTCTTAAAAGTTTAGATCCCTTTGAAAATCGCTGTTGCTTCATGGAGTATTTCTCCGAAAGATTTGCAAGGCTATATTCAAATCGATTTAAAGATGTTAAGTATGCGATCGATAGTGAAGTATAGTTCTCTTGGAAACGTGTATAATATTTATAACTTTTGTCTAATGGTTGGTGTAGAACAAACTATTCGCAACGAAAAGTTGGCAGGTCATGCTCAGTATAAGCCAAGCAAAGTGTGAGCGTTTGCTTGGTCAAATAAATTCACTTTGCTTATGACCTTAAGTAATACTACTGTGCGTAATGTGTCGCACCCAGCTAAGAGTAACATTTCTCGGGGTCATTTGGTTTTGACATAATACAATGCTGTACCTGCTCGTATTTCCTTGGAATGAAAAATATAGACACTACCAATGAACTAAGCTCCACTAATGAAAGGAAAGAGGACAGAAGGGTAGAAAGCTATGCTTTCTGGAATTTACTATTGTAGTTCCATAGAATAAAGATTAGGCGAGTAGAATCTAGATTCCGCGTGGTAACAATATGTCGTTGAATTGAGAGATATTTAGATGTTGTTGATATTATTTTACTCTAGATGTTTAGCGAATAGTCCTTCCATGTACAAACGGAACAGTCTAATTGCACTGTTATGCCATGTATTGTTTGTCTAGTTTACGTTAAGTTCACTTCTACTAACATCGTGATTTTCCAAATAACGCAACAGTGAAATAGTTTTGTGTAACCAAAAAAAATAAAAGCATTGTCGAGAGAGTGCATAGAACTTTAAATGACCCAATAACGCTTTTTCAGCATGCATTATGGCATGTCATTAGCTGACAGCATTATGCCGAAAATTGTGGATATCAAAGAAGCCGATCATGTTTTGGTGCTGCCAGCTGAAATTAATATTAAAAACCCACATTTCCTGCCTGCTTGGTGTGAAGTGAACTCAATGTAGACTTAGATCTAGATGGTGTGGACCTGATGGAACATACGGCTTCGAAGCACATGTCTTCCGTAAACGGAACCCGTAAAGCAATAAATAAATTTAAAGTACCTTACGTTAATTGTTCATTATTTTAGAGTTTTAATGTGTAGCTTACATAGTATAGTATAGCTATTTGACATGTGTCGGTTTATATCGTGTATAGGGACCTTGTAGCAATGAATACCAAAATAAATGTAGTTGTTAACTTGGGATTCGTGTTATGTCCTACTTGTAGATCTGATAAGGCAAAGACGACCTTAAAGTACAAGTAAAGCTGGCGTTTATATATTTATTATTATTGTTTTCAAATAAAGATATTTATTAAGATGGCAACACGTAAAGCTGACATTGCAGTGTACTTTTTCGATTAAATAATTTATATTTATATAAAGTAATTATTTTCTTAAATCGACCAACTTGTAATTATTGTCACTATACAAAATATCAAGTAGGTAAATAATATAAATGCCAGCAGGTTATATAAGTGAGATATATCGAGCTCTTCATTATAATCTGTGTGACAGAAACAGCAATAAGTATATGTTATAAATATATAATATAATTATGTGATAAGTACCTTTTTCGGTGTATGTATCGAGTACCTTAGTATCGTGACGTGTGGAGTTGTAATAATTAGGTCGAGACGCACAAATATTAGTCTGTAATGATAAAGTTTACCTAAACGCAGCTAAGTATGTATGGCATTCGAAACATGTTAAAAGTTTTTAAAATAACTACTTGCCAGGATTCCGGTCGTGTATACCGATCACACATTGGCTTACACAACCGTGAAATATGTTGTCTCCCTACTTGACACTGCTTGTATAGTCTGTAATACTCAAAGGCCATTGATACTAAAACAAGTAACAGTCAAGACAGAGCTCTTACTAAAATAATAAGTAACTGTTTAATTTGCAACTAACTTTGTTTACTTTAACTGGCTATAAAGAAAAGTAAATCATGAAATAAAACATGTTCTGAATGTTTTTTCATATCAAAAACAGCTTAATATCAAGTTATATACAAAACACGATTAGTCTTTGTAATTTGTATGCAAGTAATTGTCTTATCAAACAGAATAATGGTGTGTAAGGATAATGTAAAAAAAAAACCGAAAGTCTCGTGTTGATAGAGTAGATGAAGATTTTTTTCTTCATATTTGATGAAGAAACGTAAATTTTTGAAACTGCAACGCCTGATCTAACGCTTAAACTTTTTTTAACGTGCCATATAATAAACAGTATAATTATAAATATATATTAACCTATCTACAAATAACAAGGACAAATCGTATCTATAAATAATCCTAGTTTAATAAGACAGTGTCAAACGAGGGTACCTTCCGCCGTTCCAAGTCGTAAACGCCACGAAAGTGTTGCTAGTGCTATACACTTGTAGTAATAGAATTGCCATTTAATACTAGGAATCTTTTGGAAAGTACTGTTTGTCTTCCTAACGCCCAATGGCCTATCAATGGGAATAATTTGAAGAGTACGCGAAAAGAACATGTCTAGTCCTTTAAAAATTCAAAGCCAGTATGCGCCTTATGTCATTGTAAGTTAGGTTGCTTTTTGTTTTAAAATTGAAATGGACTAGATATATTGTTTCCGTGTACATTTAATTTGTATATTTTTCAAGTCTTCAATGGAATTTAAATAGTTTTTAATTGGAGCCGGGTTGCATTTATTTTGTTTTTTCATCATATCAATTTATTTTTTAAAACCATGTCGATTCTAAATTCATTGGAAATGTTTATTGTATGATGGGCGTTACGAGGCACATATTTTAGACGCTTACTATTACAGTTAGTAGAAGAGGTAGCTACTCGAGCGAAGTGAAAGAATAAGGCTACCGTTCTAAGCCAGAAAGTCGCATCCGGTACGATTTTCATGTGACATACGTCTTTTTGGCTTTAAAAGCTCGTGTGCGTTTACGCCATTACCCAATACGGCATTTATTTAAATTATTCATAAGCAACTTGAGCTTTGCCGCGCCGCCGGCGTGTGATGTCTACTATCCCCAAAGGGTCTTAACGCAGTTAACGTCATTCTAATAAAGATCTTCACTATGTACAAATTAGAGCAGTTTAGTTTCGTCTTAGACGAGTGACACTGGGTTGAAGAAAAATGCTCTGATTACCTGATTGCAATATATCTTGGAAATTTAAGGCACATCAATTCGAAACAAACGCTGTGCATCTGGTTTGTGTTGCGTTGCCCCATTTTCTTCAGTCAACAGTAAGAGAGAACAGATCATTTTGTCACTTTGGAAACGTATATATATTTATGAGTTTAACTGTACAAGCGATGGCTATAAAGGCTCATTGACATTGGTCGATAAAGCCTGCTTACATTTGGGTAACTAGTCTAAATTGAAAGAGGTAATGGTAATAAATAAACGATTTACCAGACATTAAAATGACACTGTGATATTTAACCGATCAAACATCTATTGCATACAACTCTAAGCAGTAATCACAATCAAAGAACAATGAGCGAGTATGTTTTGCCTTTACATCGCATCAAACAGAACAAAGGCGAAGTTGGTATATCGGTAATAGATTTGATTTCCATCGAAAGGCTTTTAAAAGTTTTATTGTATTGAATAAAATATTTTTAATTAGTTAAATGTAGAGTTCTTGTTCCAAATTATTTATGAAACAAATGAAATTAATTTTATTATATTCGCAAAAAATTATACTCTCTTTTGGAAATGGCAAATACGCGTTAGAAAAGTGTCGCCTTTAAAGTATTTTCTGCAACCCAGTGCGGTGTTCCGTACGTAGCGTATTAGTTGAGGTCGACGTATCACCAATAGGTTCTAATTCTAGTCATTATTTTGAGTAACTCGTTGTGTCGTGGCGGTTTACTAATGTAACGTGTACAGAGATCCTAATATATTTGCATTTAATTTGATTGACTATTGTAATTGTATGTTTATGTCCAGTGAGTAAGGTTGACAATAAGTTCAGGTTACTAGTCGGGTCAACATGTATGTTTTATGCGAGGGAATGGGGCTACGGATTCACATGAATATGTAATGTGGTGTTGGAAGTAAGATGGAGTTTGTTTGATGCTGGATATGGGAGATTTCAATTTTGTTATTATTTTCTTATTCTTACTTTCATATTTCTATAATATGGTCGAGGCGATTCAGCGGTAAAAAGATGTTTCTAATATTACTATTCTGGCTCACGCTCCTACACTAGGCATAGGCTACACGCGAGCAGTTAGAAGCAACTTAATACGAATAATATTAAAAGCAATTACGTTTTATTTAGCCCAGTTAAACACAGAAGTTAACAATACGCGTTATATGGATATTGTACTAAGCCTGTTCTTGTTACTTCGGCTTAACTCTGGTTTCGCACACTCTTGTCGTGTACATATAGACTATTGCGCTGGGATAGAGCGCGTAATACACGGCTAGTACGAGGGAGCGGGATACAATGAATTGAATTTCTATCGTCGGCTTTGTTGGACAGAAAACCTTCTGTACAGTCAACACGATGATTTTAGTGCTTCGTCGCACTAACGTAACAATACTGCGACAGTTGGGATGCGTCAAACTAGTTAAAGTGACAAGGTACTAAAATGATCATCTACTTTTGCTGTTGACTGTACATACGTAAGTACTGTTAATTCTTCTGTGATTATACGCAGTTTTATTAAAACTTGTTTTCTCTTAGTTGTGAACATTTGGATGACTGTATAGGTAACATAAAGTAAATAAATGATCCAATTGCAATTTCAATAATAATGAATTGCCAGTATTCAGCATGATTCGGTTTTGAATGAATAATACATAATTACCGCTCGAGTTCGAATACAGTTTGAAATAACCATGACGACGTTAATTTGATGCTTGCAAGTTCTGATTTACCTAAACTATTTTTCCGGTAGCGATTAGCGTAGTTATGTGATAGAAAAATACGTAGCTCCATTTTCTTGTAAGTATGATAGTCCCCTTAGCTTTCGTTGGAAATTTGACGCACATAAGTTGGCCACGGCCCGTAGTCAGATGATAGTATTTTGTAATTAACGCTTTAAACATGTTTTTTAACATTTAAATGATATTCCATAGTGTAGTAATCATTATATTAGGTCACTACGTAGGTGATTTGCCCTGTAGTGTTTTTGAATGTTTTCGAAGGTGGTTATATAATGAAACGTTTGATTGACATAGCTGAAAGTTAAAGCAGTTAATGTGAGTTTTTATATTATAAACTAATGACACATATTGGTCTTGTAGGTAATCACTTAATTATCTAAGCACGAAAATGAATTATTTTTTTTTCAATCTTAGCGTTCACCGCTAAAAAGAAGGTTATGTTATGACAATGCACAAATTGTTAGTTTTCTAACGACACACTTTCTAAGGTATCTGAATTTAAGAAGTGAGTATATTTTTATGTTAAAAATACATCTTACATCTCACGCTCTTTGAGCAGTGTCAATCAATACAACTCGTACTTACATTTGATAGATATTATATTTCTTGTTCTCATATAAGTATGTTGTGTACGGCGAAATGTTTATCTAAACTATTTATTGCGTATTTTGTTACATGTACCTAATAATTTATAACACCAATAATTATCTTTTCAAATTTGTAATGTTTAATATATTTTATGCAAAAATTGTAAACCGTGTGTAGATTTTGTTGAATAAATGTCAGGTTTTGAATTTAGTATTATTATTTCACAATATACCCGAAGTTTTTAGTTTGAATTAAAATATTTTTATTAAATTTGTTCCTTTAACCTTGATACGTACAGAGCGCGGCGCAGCCTCGTTGCGGAGCAGAGGCGATTTTGCGGTAAAGCGAACGCGGTCCGGGGCACGTCGTCGCACCATAAAACCGCGCGGTATTTGAGAGTGGAGGCGGCGTGCGTGACATATGAAGCAGTAATCGACAGTCGACGGTTTCGGAAAGATCAAAAATGCCTCCGCCCCGGCCGCGGCCGCTTGCTCTGCGTGTTTCTAGCTTTAGTTTCGTGGATTTAAATTCGCGTTTATACAGTATAAATAGTTTGCATTTCTAAAGGAAATAACTGACCAAGTGCGTGTCAGACTACACACATAAAAGGCATTGGTTAATGAAATAAACACTCATTTTTAAAACAAGGTGCAACGGACGAACTAACCGCCAATGTCGGCTAAAATCGTCTAATGGCGATTTTACCTACATACGTAATTACAGATATTTTGTACGGGGGCGAATTACAATAACAACTGAATGTGTGTCCTAAGCTCTCAAAATTAAAGTTTATTTTGGCTTATTTTGTCAAAACAAGCGTTTCCCAGGTAAGGCCGGCCTATATCGCTATATATACATCGCCTTTCAGGGGTACAAAACATGTCACTTAATATAAAATAATTATTTTCGTAGTAAAATTTCATTATAAAAAGTATGTCTAGATTTGCCCCCGACCTTTTTATTGTCATATTTTGAGTATATTAGTAAGTCTTACATTTATTATTTAGTAGAACAGACTACGACAGAAAAATACTTAGATAATATTTAAACCATATGACGATGTTAGCCTCCAATATTTAGACGGTCTTTGCCACTACTGCATTTTGAGATTAGTTTTTTTTTTCATTAGAAATATCTTCGTGGAATACGAGTTTAGCGTTATTGTATTATAATATTTATATAAATAATGAATAAACTGACTTGTATGAATAAAAAAAAATACTTCAGTTTAAACACTCAAAACTTTTTTTTCGAAGACGTGGTATGCTTCCAATTCTATTTGGAAACCGAACTAAATTTGAAAGGCCGGTTTCTCTCTTTATGCTAGACGTAGCGTCATCTGTGTAAATTTATAAGACTTAGAACGGTTTTATCATTTCGTAAATTGTGCCACCATCCTTGTAGCTGTTCTGAATTTGCTGTAATTCATGATATACGATCTTCGCTGACAGACGGTCTTCGCCGAGTTGACCTTACTTCGAATATAAAAAGGGCTTATCTTCAAAGGCAACTCACGACACTTACGTCCCTTTGTTTGAGTATTGCAGTTTTTCAGCGATAACTCTAAAACTATTGAATCCATTAGACTTTTTATAGGTTTTCATATGATCGATAAGTAAAGAACCAATGTCTACATTTTATTTAAAAAATTTAGGGGCTGTAGTTTCGGAGATAAAGTGGGGCAATGGTCAGTTTTCGCCTATTTTCTTAAGTGACTTGTCATATAATTATAAAATATATATTTCAGATTGTGACACGATGTAGTTTGCATAACTTTTTTTTTAATTATTTCGGTCCCCAATTTCGTCTTTGGGTCCTCTTACATCCACCATATCACTCAAAGGACTTCCACTTCTGGACATAGGCCTACCCCAAATTCACGGGGGGTATCATAATTGCCACGCTTGGCATGCGGGTTGGCGATCGTAGTATCTCCACCGCACTCCAGGGATGTTGTTGCCCATCCCCCGGTGGTCTTGGTCGTAGTTTTAGGACCGGGTCCCGTGTATACTGACTGACTGTGTGTAATACTGACTTACATATGTGTGCCAAATTTCAAGTTAATCGGTCTAACTGTTGCGGAGCAGATTGGAAAGACGGATGGACGACGGACAGGCACACGAGTAATCTTATAAAGGTTCCGTTTTTTTCCTTTTGAGGTACCTATGGAACCCTTAAAATGATAAAGCACAAACTTGGCTGTATATTTATTTTCCCCTCACTAGCTCGGAAAGCCGTCTTTTATCCTTTGAAACAAGCGGGTAAAAACGCATTTTATCCACAAGTGGGGAAAGTAATTTGACCTTGGAGCGTGTTTGAGTAGCTTTTGACAGATAACAAAACGTAAAACGCTCATATTAATGGTTCGTTTGATATCAATTATCATTAAATAAATGGTTTGAGAATTTAATAAAAAATACCAAATTTAGCTTTATTTAATGATTTAAGTCGTAAACCTTAAAATTCTATAAGTAACATTTTTTTTATAATGACTTTGAGTATAATTGTAAACGCACAAGTTGAGTCGATGCAATTTCAAAACGCATCCTCAGAAATGTCATCTTGTCAATGTCAACTAAAATATACACAACTTGTCACCGACTCCGAGTCGCGTAAATATTATACACAACTTTCAAAGTTTTCTGTTATAATATCGTAAAAAAATCAGTGATTCCAGTGATGAAAATCATGCATGTGGAACTGTGTTTTTTTTGCATGTTGCACTTTCCTCGCTATAGTGAAGAGAAAAGTTTTGTGTTACACACGGGTGCAAAGTTGTATTTTACTTCTCGTGTGTTGGAACACTCGCTACGCTCAGGATTCTATTTTAGAACCACTCGCTTCGCTCGTGGTTCAACTATAGAATCCTATCGCTGGCTCGTGTTTCAATTCCACACTCGCGGGTAAAATACAACTTTGCACCCTTGTGTAACAAATAACTATTGTCTTAAGTTTTGATTATGATTTTACTTTTCTGTGAACATGTTTAACAGTTTTGAATTCCAATGTCTCGCAAAGCACATTTAATTACGAATTAAGTAATGCAAGTTGCAATGTATAAGTATTTAGACATAGTCAGTAAAATGCATGCCAAACAGCTAAAAAATTACAAACCCACTAATTCCAATAACATTACTATTGAGACGTAAATCCAAACTGGATACCCTAGATAAAACTTTATACGCATTTCCCTTTGTCTATTTTAATCTAGAGTGTAATCTGCCGACCTCTTTCGGTCAGATGCTAGCCCAACCTTTTAAGATTACCCGTAAACCGCCTTGTGGCCGAGACAAACTGGGGGTCGATTCGAAGCATACTTTACGCATTCGATATTGTTTTCAACGTGATTCACGTGCTTGCTTTAAAGTCGAGTCTGATTAGTCTGAGGATACATTAGACCGCTAATGTATCCTCAGACTAATCAGACTCGACTTCAAATAATACTACACTACTGACGAGATGCTCGTATCCAAATTTGAATAAGAGCGACAGAGACTGATATATAATTTTAAATTATATTATTAATATTAAATCTTAAATTAGGGGGGGGGGGGGGGGGGGTGCAGCCCTTACATGTAACCGGGGATGTAAAAAAATTAACATACGCGTGTTACGTGGGGAGGATAGGCTTTTAACAATGATTTAGACGTTACTAAAAACCTTTTTCATTTAAGTCAACCGTTGGTGAAATATTAGCTATGAAAGTCGTAAAATGTGTCCTCCCCCCCTCTAATTTCCAAATTAATAAGTTAAAAATTCTGGAAAAAAAAATCAAGTAGAGTACAATAATAAATAATTTCACACATTTGAAGATTTAAGATTCCCGTTGAAAAAATATCGTAAACAAATAAATTTTGATTATTTCATTATTTTTTATTTATTTTCTGATGCCTTAAAGCTCGAAACGCACACAGCGGGCGCGGCGCGGTGCGGGGCGGAGGCGATTTTGTACTTTTGATCTTTTTGAAACTGTCGGCTGTAGATTACTGATGTCACACACGCCGCCTTTGGTCTACCGCGCGGTTTTTTGTTGCGACGTGCCCCGGACCGCGTTCGATTTCACGGAAAACCGCTTCCGCCCCGCAACGACGCTGCGCCGCGCTCTGTGCGTTTCGACCTTTAATGTCAACAATTGTATTTCATTGTAAATAACTAAGCAATGCAAAATTTTATGTAATTTATAAAAAGTCCAAAAAAGTAGTTGCTTCATTACAAGCATGTAATTAAATAAAAAGAATGAATGACACCTATCGTACAGATAAAACTTCCTCGATTAAGTAGCTTTCTAATGAGGCAAAGAAGATAACAAAAGAAACTAGGTTATAAAAGACGACAAGATTTACGCACTTGTATGCATAACATTTGTAATTCTTCCTTTACGAACGTGTCATAGGGAGCGCGAGAAACACGTAGAAAACAAATTGGAATTCAATGTTACGAATAGACCACTTTCTGTTAAATCCCTTTTCAGTGATAATGAGTGCGTCCATTTGGCCTCTTCATTGTGATAGATAATGTTCAACGACGCAATAATATGCAATTAACAATGTTATCCTATCTTTTATTCAATGTGGTTCACTGAATTAATGTGATAAAAATGACAACATAGTATTTTTGTTCTCCAGCATTGTAATCTGTCAATTAAATTACTGACAGCAGTATTAAAACAATAAACTTTATATACCAATGATGTAAGTCTAAACCGTACACGATTCATAATATGAGTGGTGACATAACTTTATTTTTTTTAATTTATAAAAGAGGCACGCTTTAATGCTCGTTTGGATACACCATTTGGATTTGAGATTTAAATCATATTAAGTATTATGATGTCGTGGAACGAATATTGTATGCAAAATTACATTATTAGGTTACTTAAAATTCTCAAGTATTAAATAACAAATCTCGCTCCGCTCGTTTTGTTACAGGGACTCGAATTTTGAGATCCATATTTATTAAGTAGCTATTGCATAAAATACTATTCAAATTACTCTTTATCAAGCTGTTGCTGTCACAAGTGAAATTGATATTAATTCGTTATAATATTAGTAATAGGTAACCGTGACCCAAACTTAAATCTTATATATTTAAAAAACCCAACTAACCCAATGAATGAGTTAATATATCGTCATCATTAAACATGCCAAGGATAAAAAAAAGTAATAGAGTCATTACTAGAACAGTTATGGACACGGGTCTAATTAATAGAAAAACCTAATCTGATCTTAGATAAACTCCCTCATACGATAAGACGAAGTTCCAACAAGTCTGTCGCTAATCCACCATCGAGGGTTAAAGGGGGAGAATGGCGGGAAGCAACTTGTTGCGCCCCCCCACCCTAAAAGCCTGCCGATGCCGGTCAGTTTAGCGCGAACGGTCCCGAGAACGGCACTTTTCGCAATGACTGCGCCGCGAAAAACTTTACGTGTGTATTTTGAATTAAATCCGTATTAAACCAAAACAAAGTTGAGTATAGTTTTCGACGCATCCGAAAAAAACTTGGGTGTTACTTCTGTGTTTCAACTGTAGTTCATTTCTTAATCATGTTGTTGTTTGTGTTGTTGTTGTTCCCTGCCCCATCTTCTAGTACCAAGACGGTGTATAAAGTGGGTGTGCTGATGGCATCTCGACTGGACTCTCCGTTTGATCTAGAGCGCTGCGGACCGGCCGTAGACCTGGCTTTGGACAAAGTTAATGAGAAGTTCTTGGCTCATCATGGTGTTGAGCTGCAGAAGGTGCAAGGCAGGTTGGTACAGCTTTGTACTAATCTGGTCGGAAAAACACCCGTCATTTCATAGGAAAAGTCCCCGGGGTTTGAAAATTAAAAAATATTCAAGAATTATTTATAAACAGCATTCATTTTGTCCGACGTGCAACGTTCGCTTTGCCTCCAGAATTTTTCAATTCCAGTAATTCAGTCGAAAAATATGCAGACAAAAAAGGCAATTAGGTGTTGTACCTTTTAAAGCCTCCGGAACTCTCAACCAGACCAATAATTTTAACAGCCATTTTATATACTTATCTATTGATGGTGAGGCATGTATCAGTAATAATATATCTTGTTGCAAAACCAAGTTACGATGTTGGGTGGTAGACATGTTAGTACATAAACTAAAAACATTAACTCACTGCATGGGGGAACCGCAAAAGCAGCCTGTATTTCAAAATCGATAACAATGTGGTGGTGATGTGGTGTAACATGGAACAGAATCCTCGACAAGCGATTGTGTCTCAAGCTTGAGAGCACATTAAAAATACCTAAAACTATTACAAATATGAATAAAGTATTCACTCTCTCATCACCTATATGTGCCAACAGAAGATACTTATTATTTCTTTATTCCTTAATGTTGACTAAACCAATTTATAAATATAATGCCGTTAAAATTCCTTTGACTTTATCTGGCAAATTGAGATTTTATTTATTTTGCCCCGTGACTTCTCAGTCAAATAGAATCGTGATTTTTAAAACCATGAAGTTTTGATGGCGGTGATAACTAAAGCTAAGAAATGGTCTATAAAGTCAAACATCTAAAAACCACGTCGATAAGAGGCTACCGTAACCCATGAACGCTTGCAACTCCCGGGATAGTGTCACATGCCCGTATTCACAACTCATGTCTAACATACTGCATATGAGGTAAATAGGTTATGAAATTCCGCTTTATCTCCGTGTAACTTTGATATTACATATCGGACACAGTTGGTCGCAAATTACGCGAATGTAACTAGGTCAAACGTTAACTGAAACCACTTTAATAATAAAGGCTTTAACAACCCATTAAAATTCTGTTCTTTGTTAACATGTTTACAATCAGGGCACCAGAAAGAGAGGTAGGTATTTTACGTTGTTTGGGGTCCTGTACGCAAAATGATACGTTTAATGGGGGAAATGCGTCGGTTAGGATTTTTTACGTTCGTAGCAGTTATAGCCGCGTAGAGGAATAGCTATAAAGCGTAGCACATTTGGCGTAGCTCGTAGCAACAAGTTTGTTTTGCTACGTGACTTTTTATTTTATAGTAAATTACTACAGAGGCAGGGACGAAAGTGGTTGCCGGCCGAAGACATATAGACGGATAGGTCTGAGGCGGGCAACCCCATATTTCCCGCCGAGGTATGTCTATTGCTTTTTCAAACATGCAATGAAATAAACAACACAAGAATCAAAGTGTTGTTTTTAATACGCATAGTGGCAGAATGTCATAATGTCTGTGCCACAAATTTATGTGGAATAGAAATGAAAATAGAGGACTTTGCCGGCCTATGCCTGCAAGATGTGTATGATATTCCATTAACGACCTCTTGTCCTAGCCGCACCTGAAACGTCATACTTCGCAGCCTATTATAAGGAACATAACATCAATATTTCATTGCATGTTTGAGAAAAAAATATTACATTTAACCCTCTAAGAAGCGTTTCACTTTCTGTCTCGAATCTTATTAAATTACTTTTTGTAAACACGCATGCATATATGCTAACAGTATAGCACCGAAACGTTTGCACGGCATACATGCTTACAAATTCACAAATGCAACATTATTAAACCTATCAACAAAATTAAATATTCAAATAACAACAAAATAACACTAAGAGTAGTATAAGTAGGTAGGTAACACAGTTAAGTAGTTTACATAGTCATTTATGCAGTTGAGCGAAGTTCAAGGTGGACACAGTGGTCAGAAACTTAATACCTATTCAATAAGTCAGCAAAACAGTCACTACATTCAGCATCCGTAACCTCTAACATGGTAGCCGCAGACGCAGCTCCGCTCGAGTTCTTTCTAAAAAAAATATTATGCTTACCTATCTGTGTTGTAAACTGGACAAAGAACTTGCAACGATTATGTTCCTGCATTAAAGCCATCTCTTTCTTCCAGCTACCCGTCCTGCTCGGGTGCTATGGCGCCGGGCCTGGCCGCGGACATGCACTTCAACGAGCATGTGATCGCGTTCATCGGGCCGGCGTGCGCGTTTGCGCTCGAGCCCGTGGCGAGGCTCGCCGCCTACTGGAACACACCCATTATTACCGGGATGGGGGATCAGGTATGTGTACCAAGCTGTCTCTTTCGCATGGTCGTCATATTATTTTTTGACATCGTAGTGCAACGAGTATTAAAGCCCAAATGAGCGTAACGATGGGGCCAACAAGCTGTCATGCTGCGGAATATTGGTGCAGTCAGTATCCACGCTAAGGCGATGTGTGTGGGTAATTAATTGCCAGTAGATCTACTGATTACCAGAATGTTTCTCATAGGGAGCCATGCTGCTCGAAAGCTATTACACATAGCTGTCTCTTTCTGTCTAGACCACATAAGTAGGCACTCCCATCGTCACCGGTATAAATAACCAGGTACATGCATCTCTTTCTGATAGCTACCCGTCCTACTCATGCCATGGTTTCAGCACGTTTCAGTTTGGCTGAGCAGGCATCCGATAAGGTATGGGAAGGCATCCGACAAGGTGGTCCATTAACAATCCAGATCTTAGTATGCGGGCAGCATGAGACCTAATGATGCGGAGATCCCTGGGGGAGGCTTTTATTTAGCAGTGGAAGTATTTCGGCTAAAATGATGATAATTTCAGCTTGAAACGCACAAAGCATGGCGTAGCGTCTTTGCGGGGCGGAGGCGGTAAAGCGAACGCAGTCCGGGGCACCTCGCACCAAAAAAACGGCGCGGTATCCGAAACTGTCGACTGTCGATTACTGGTTCATACGAGTATGTCACACACGCCGCCTCCGTTCTGCCGCGCTATCGACAGCTTCGGAAAGATCAAAAATGCAAAACCGCCTCCGCCCCGTACCGCGCCGCGCCCGCTATGAGCGTTTTGGGCTTTCAGAGTAATGGTTATATTTAATATACAATCGAAAGAAAAGATTTACCATCGAATAGTTAGCTTCGTCAGCCATAAAAGCTCTCAAAGTATTACCTGCTCCCTCCTATCGCGATACATTAAGGTTGAGTTGCACCGACTTACGATCACAGACTGATCAACGTTAAATATGGCGCCGGCAGCTGTCATCCCATAGAAACTTGTCAAACTTTCCATACATTCAAATTTTAACGAACACCGCTTACAATTACAGACGGTTTGGTGCAACCCAGCCTAAGTCGCAGCTCGAAGTCTCGAAGATTTACTAACTTTAGTTGTAAGGGTTGATTGCATGGGGTAACTTTTGACTCAGTTTACGGAGTTTTCCATTCGTTTATTTTTCATGATAAGTAAGTACATACTACAATTAGTCTGTATGTACGTCGATGTACATGACCTGGCACGATTGCATAGGCCTTTTAGGTGTTTATACTGTTTATGTTTATAAAACAATATGTTTTTTTTTATTTAGCTACTGTATCCGAGCGAAAAGGTACCGAAAGTCCTAGTTAAGTGTTTATTTGCGAGAATTGTGGTACATATGGATGACAAAGTATAATAAATATAGAACTGCACGATTCACCATCACCGAAGGCACACGATTTCGGGACAAGTGATGACAATGACAAGCAGTATTGATATCGTTTTATGTTTGCTTGTCAGATTACTGTAAGAACTCAACCATCACTTAGAGATAGAGCTTAGTAACTATCGTTTCCTATTATCCTTTATAATATAAGTGGACGCGGCGTGGGCGTGCAGCCGAGACCTCGCACGTTTTCAATAAAGATCATCTCTGTCCCCAATTTATAAGGTTTTATTAGACAGGATTTATTGCTCGTGGACACCATACAAAATATTGCTTTTAATTAAATTAATGATTATGATTCTCTTCTCGTCCGCTTAGTTTCGGTTTAGGAAATCAATTCATCCAATTTAGGGAATCATTCGTTTCGAGTTAGTGATCTCAAAGTTAATGATTTCTTTTCAATTCGATATCAAGCAATGACTATTATCACGTAAAACTCGGTTTGTATTAACAGGTATTGGACATACATAGTTAAAAAAACAAAAGTCATCTGTCCTGAGGTCAATCTTTAACGGCTTATGAGCATGTATATGTTATTTATTTAAACTTTATTGCACATATCACATAAGTACATAGGGCGGACTTAACGCCATGAGGCATTCTCTACCAGTCAACCATAGGGCCAAAGAAAAACTTGTAAAAGTGGGTGTAGTGGTTATGTAACTTATGTTTTATTCCGACGCTACGCAAAGGAGGCGTGTTATAATTTTAACGTGTGTATCAGTGTATATGTGTGTCCGTCTGTGGCACCGTAGCTCTTTAAAGGATGAACCGATTTGAGTGCTGTTTTTTGTGATTTGTTTTTAGACATGTTTATCGAAATCGGTTCAGTGATTTTTGAGATATTTATCTTTGTAATTGAAAATGTCGGGGTTTTTCAACTTTTCTAAGTTGGTAAGTACATAGATTTGTAGAAACCGAGAAGCTTTTTATGAGTCCGACCAAAAATAGCCCTAAACTTTTGAATTGTCACATCACAGGAAAGACAATTAACTAAAATCTGTGTAGGACGCTTTTACGTGTACTTCTTAACTGTACAAATGAAACAATGAATTATATTTTAGTAGATTAAATAAATTTAATGCAAACAGAGACTTTGGTATTTCAAACTTACTTTCAAAGCGAGCACAATTTTCCATCACAACGAATGAAGCTAAAAAATTAAGAACTTTTAACAAGATCCTACAAGAAACGCGCTGGAGAGTATATAAACAAATTTTTCTAACAGCCCTGACCCATTATTTCAAAAACCTGCCAGGCTCTTTAAAAATTAATCCCGTTAATTAAACCGTAAATTAAAACCGTTATTTAAGCTAGGTAATCCCATTTTGTTCTAAGACTAAAAACCATTTTAGCAAAGGCAGTCGCGGCAACTATTAATGAATGTCTTTGTATAGTAATAGCTAAAAAAGTTGGAAAAGCCCCGTCATTTTCATTTCAAAGTTTAATATCTCAAAAACAGCCGAACCGACTTTGATAAAACATGTCTAAGAACCATAGCTAGAAAACTTGCTCTTTAGTTAAAAAAAACCGCATTCAAATCGGTTCTTGCGTTTAAGAGCTACGATGCCACAGACAGACACACATACACACATACACACATACATATGTTTAACTTATATTATAACACCCCTCTTTTAATAATGTTCCCTTTCAGTAAAATTTTCTTTCTTCTATATTCAAGGTACACCCAGGGTATGTGGCATAGCTTTGGGACGCCCTGTATATCGTCGCCTAATACCCATAGTACAAGCTTGGCTTAGTTTGGGACTAGCTCGATTCGTATAGAAAATTATAGCGTATAATCAGCGTAGTCCTGTAAAAAATTGCGCAAATTATTTAGCCACAAGAAATCCGAGACACGTATCGTCGCGTCGGATACACAACGGGCTTAACACTTGTGCCGTTGTCGGTTTAACGTCATGTTTAAACTGTCATACGAGTACTAAATTTTCAACCGGTGAAAGCGATAAAGTGCCAAAGTTTCAAGCTACTTATGAGTTCGACTGTACCTAGCTTGTGTGTGTTTACCTTTGACTCTTTTGTCACAATAACAATAAGGGCTAAAAAGTTACGTATGTATGCACTTTCTTTCACTGTAGCACAGAATAAGTAATAGTACAAGACTGTAGTAAGCTTAGTAATTTATAAATAAATAAATATATAAATATTAGGGGACATTTTACACAAATCGAACCACAGTAAGCTCAATAAGGCTTGTGTTATGGGTATTAGACGACGATATATTTACATACCTTTTATATACCTTTAGTTGCTAATTCGTGACCGATTTCAATTCAAAACGAGTTGTAGATATCATTAGGATGGGCACCAGAATGTCTAAAATCTGTCCATTGAGTACACCCCTTCCTTGCGCTTCCTTGATCTTGCTTGCGGCCCGCAAGTCCCCTGGCTGTTTTGTATCTATGTATGGAAAATGTGGTACCTTTTGTCTAATAAAGCCGCCCGCGTCAATTTCTCTGGCCCTAAAAGGCGGTCAACCCCTGATTTAGATTATGACAAAGTACAATTAAAAGATTTAAAACCTCAATTACTCAAAATAAAAATGTTGTCAGTTTTATAATTTTTTTAAGTAATTGAATGTTTAAATCTTGAAAACAGAGTATTTAAAAACACTTTGGAACCGAGTCAACTTTTTTGTAGCTTACATACGTATGCCCACCCATCTTCCCAACACCATGTATAATTGATGGTGACTGTACGTCGCTTCTTTTTGTTACAAGTTAGTACCTAACTGATTATTTACTCAGCGATACTTTCTAACTGTTCTATTCGTTAGTTCGAGTATGACGTGTCCGATAGCTGGATTAACTATAAATAGCGGCTTAATTGGGCTTACTGATCTATTTACTATCTCATCTCTATCTATGCCATCGACAACAGTTGACTGACCGTTTGTGAATGGTGCACGTGGCTTCATAGTGTTTGTCGGCCTGTTTAGCCTAGTTGTTGGACACTGTCTACCAAGCGGCTGGACCTCTAGCTGCGTAGGCAGTTTAAAAGATCTTGTCACTTTGCAATCATCTTTGTCACCTCTTGAGAACACTTTGAAGAAAATCTCAGACTACGTAGTAGATTTATATCTAAAGCCTAACCCTGGATTTTTAATTAATTAAGAAACCCGTAGACAGAGAGTGCTAGACTATTTAGTTTAGAGTAAAGGATGAGATTATCCTAAGTGAGTTTCCAGACTTCAGGGACATTCATAAAGCTTACCGGCGACTAGACTCCGGAGAACCGGAAAGTCTGACCTCCGATAGCAAATAATGAATTACTTTCCATATGTAAAAAAATATAACATATATATTGCAATAGGTACGGATAACATACCATCAAAATAGGACAGAAAAAGTACATTATAAAACTTTACAAGATTGCAAAAAGATATCAGATTCGCAAAATTATGTATTATTTTGTTGCCAAAGTGTAAATTTAAAGAAACCATATAGATTAATATGTTATAATTTTTTTTAATAATATATATAAATATTGGGGGAGAATCTTACACAAATCGACCTAGTCCCAAACTAAGCAAAGCTTGTACTATGGGTACTAGACGACGATATACATACTTATATAGATAAATACATATAAAACATCCAAGACCCAGGAACAAATATGCGTGCTAAATGCACAAATAATGCTCTGGCTGGGATTCGAACACGGGACCTCTAGCTTCGGAGGCAATGTCACTACCAACTAGGCTAAACAGGCCGACAAATCATCTATTTACCTAAACGCAGTATTTCATCACCAAATGGAGTGATATCAGAAAAAGTAGGAGCTGTTTCTGATCCCACTCCCTTTTTAATTGTAATCGGTCCCAACCCAAAGGAAACATTTAATCCCTTCTACATAAAAGCTGGTTCGAATGGCACCACATAAAATCGTCGAGTAGCCATTTGTTATAAATCAGGAGGTCTAGTTGGGGTGACGTCAAGACAGATTGTAAATCACACAGCTGGTAAAACTTGTGGCAATAAACAAGACCCTTTAGTGATCGCTTGATAGAAAAATGGCAATAATAAATAATATGTAATAATGGGTACTAGGTATATAATAAATAATAGATTAAGAATGACGATTGTCGCGAAAAAATCTTAAAACCCAAAATGCGCAAATTCATTCTGAACGGGCGACCGACAAGTGCGATGAAATAGGATGGCGAATTGTTGTTATCTCCGTCCATCACGCTGCTGCGTCTCCGATGACCTTGAGCGGATTGGATGCCATAGCTGACTTTGGCTGAATAAAGTAATTTTAAGCCAACAACACGCTTTAAAAACTTTAAGCAATGTATACACAACAATTTAAAAATCTCACGTAACTATATACTTAAAATGGTTTTTAAAAATCTGATTGCTATCTGGGTTGGGTAATGCAACTGTCAGAGTCAGATGTTCCCGTTCCCGTTGAAATAAATGTTTTATCTTCTTCTTTTATTTTTTAACGACTTCAATAGAAGGAAGGAGGTACTCAGTTCATCTGCAAGTTTGCTTGTTCTTTTTTTTTTTTTGTATGTATATACATATTTTTTTATGTATTTTATGTATGTATATGATAATTCTTTTTTTGGTACACGGAAACCACAAAGTGTGGCATAACAAGTACGAAATTGAAGTCGTTTTTTTGGTATAAATTATTATAGCTTTTGGGGTAGCGTTGATGTTATATTTGAATTGCATAACTGTTTGGGACCGTTTTAAGTACACATTTCTTCTAATTATTTATTGCGAAGCAACCGCAAAGTTAGCGAGGATGCTAATAGTACGGGAAGTAGTGCCATAAGGTGCACATTTTGGTATCGGATGAATTCCCTTGGCATAGAGGTATGATAGGTAATGTTAAGCTAATTTAGCCCGGTAGCCATCCACAACCCGCTGGGGGATAGGTTGGGGGGGGGGGGGGGGGCAAAGTTAAACGCCGCTTTTTGAAAATCCTGAATTTTGTGCAAATATAAAAATACTATGTTAAAGGATATTAATTTAGCTTTTCAAAAATATATACTTTATTATATATAGTTATCATACACCTAGGAATTTTTCCAATCGTCTAGTCTCACATAATCTGTTACAAGTATTAAGTTGGTTTTTTATGCAAAATATATAGAATACATACTTAACATAGTTATTGACTGTCGCTTATTATGGTCGAATGCATCAATAATAGTATTTTTATTCTTGTATTCGGTTAATTTTTTAATTACATTTTCTACCACAGTTACAGTGGCATAATTTGGTACATTAATATTGTTTTTCTAGACAGTTGCACCTAACACCGCACCGTGACTTGCACTTGCCTCGAATCCGTTCACGACAAGTGGTAGCAGCGACTGGTGTAGTGGTCCACTTTGATTTCCAATTACTTGATTCCATTGAAATGAAATGAAATGAAATTATTTATTCATAACAATTGTTACAAGTCTTTTTGTTGCTTATTAATTAAATATGAATAAGCTATGAAATTACGTATTTATAAATAATAAAAAATATGGGAATTAATTGTCCAATAAATATTGTCAGAACATAATAATTATAAGAATTAATAGTATAATGATTTAAATAATTTAAACATTGTCGCCACAGACGGTTACAGTGTGTGTGGTCGGTTATCAAATTCACTGTAGTCGTAAAACATTTGTTCGTGGAGCCATTTTTTCAGTCTTCCATTGAACATCGGGGTGGAAACTGCATCTATTATGTATTTGGGCAATCTGTTAAACACGTCAGGTCCCGAGTAGTACACACAACGTTCCGTCTTAGCAAGTTTGTGCTTGTTCACGACTAGGCGGTCTGCGTGCTCATTGCTGCGGAGCGGGTAGCTCGCGTTGGACCCTTGGCGCTTAAACAGGTGGAGGTTTTTGTGCGTGAACTGTGCCACTTGGAGAATGTATAAGCATGGCAGGGGCAGGATGTAAAAGTCTTGAAAGAACTCTAGCGCTGGGGCGTCATCCGGAGTGCCGGCCATCGCCCGCAAGGCTCTCTTCTGCATTGAGAACACGCGGCGCCACTGCGAGGATCGCCCCCAAAGCTCTGTCCCGTACGAGAGCAGCGAGTGAACAGTCGCGAAGTAACACTCGCGCAGCGCCGCGCGTCCCGTCGTTCGAGCCAGCCGTCGCAGCGCGAAACATGCCCCGCCCAACCGCTCGCACAGCGCCTCCGTGTCCGCATTGTCCACGCAAAACCCGAGGAGCCGCGCGCAGGTGACGTGCTGTATAGGGGCGTCGTCCGCCCGCACGCTGATAAGCGGGCTCGCGTGACCGTTTAACTGGAACGTCAGGAAACACGTCTTGTCCTTGTTTAGGGCCAGACCGTTCGATTTAAACCAGTCGTGAAGCTGTCTCAAGACCCCATTGAGCGCCTCCTCCAATTCGTGTCTCTTACGTGTGGTGATCACAGCTGTGACATCGTCGGCATACATGTATATTTCAGCATTCTGTATAGCCTCAGGCAGGTCATTGAGCAGGATGCTGAATAAAGTATTCGAGAGACACGAGCCCTGGGGGACGCCCATTATGTTCCGGAGATCCGAGGATGACGCCCGACCTTCGTCGCCCACGACGATCTGGGCCCTATCCGTCATGAAAGAGAGCACGAGGTCGAGAGCCGGGCCGCTGATACCATAGTGGTTCAATTTCTCAGCGACGAGGGTGTGGTCAGCAGTGTCGAAAGCGCGCGACAGATCGCAGCACAGGAACGCCACGTAGCGGCCCTCCTCACGCGCGTGCACCACACTCCGCGTCACCTCTCGCACGAGGTCGGTGGTGGAGCGACCGGCTCGATAGGCGTATTGACTGTCGGATAAGACGTTTCTTTTGGCCCAAAAATTCAGCAGTCGTATATTAAGACCCACTTCGAAAGGCTTACTGGGTCCCGGAACCAAGGATATTGGGCGGTAGGCCTTGCCCATTTCCCATGCCCAACCCACCGGACTGGGAAGATTTTGAATCGGCACCATCGCTTGGCCCCATACGTGCACACCTGGTAAACAACAGCACTTAGGAGATGCTGCCGAAAACTGGCTTCCGTCGGCAGAATATTCTCTAGCTGTCTGTCTTTTTTATTTAGAGAATAGCTCCCTCCTGCACTCGTTTAACGATGGGCACTGACGCGATCCTAGATGAAAAATCAGGTAAGTAGGTATTTTGGTTAAAATAAAATCATTCGTAACCACATACTACTACTACACTACTACCGACTACTGTACTTATCATACATCGTTATGATAAACTTTTGAATAATTTGGTTAGAGTTTTCTATGTCTCCATCAGCGAGCACATTAAATCCATTAGTTGTTGATGGAAAAGTATTACATGCTTCATAAACAGTTTTTTTTCCTCTTCCACTGAACGCTGACACTGTGTCACACCCAGTTAAAGCATGGATTACTGACAATGCTCTTGCTCTTTTTGGGCCTGGAATAAAAAAAGACCCAGATGTTATTCAAATTAACAGCCACACACGGACGGTATGACTGTTCTTCGCAGCAGACGCTGTGGCTCAAGGATATAAACTGATCATGATACGTACAGTTGATACAGATGTTGTGGTTTTAGTTGTGTTATGTATGCGTTTCGAAGGTAAATACAAGAAACTATTGAATTGTGAGTCCACATCGGCACAGGGAAAACCACCAGTTTCTATCATCTGGCAAAATCGCAGCCTCTTCAGGTATTCTAAATTATTCTGTTCATTTTACTAACTCCTCTTCTTCTTTGTCAGGGAGGAAATGACTTCTTATCTACGTTCTCACCAGTTAGATTTTGGCACAAGATTGGGTTGCGAAGCTGCTATACATGCAACACGTGCCTTTGCGGGGGATCCAGAAAACGCGGAGTGCGTCCTAGTTAAGCTTGACATAAAGAAGTTGTTTAATTTGCTGGAACGTGAAGGGTTGCTGTCTGAAGTTAGGGAGAAGCTCGCTTCCCTCTACCCATTCCTCTTCCAAGTGTATTCATCTCCTTCTAATCTCTATTACAATGGTTCCCGAATTCTTTCACAAGTCGGCGCGCAGTTGGGGGATCCTCTTGGCCCTCTAGTCTTCAGTCTGGCTATACAGAAAGCGATTTCTGAGCTTAAATCCCCAATGAATATTTGGTATCTGGACGATGGTACCCTCGGGGGTAGGCCGGAAGAAATGAAACAAGATCTGATCACGATCCTCCCACGCTTCCGGGAACGGGGGCTTAAGATTAATTCTAGCAAATGTGAGTTTTACCCTTGCAGCGTCACCTCCCGTGATTCTTTTCCCGATTTTGGTTCTTTGCTTCCCGGGCTCAGGGAATTATCAACTCAAACTTTTAATCTCCAGGGCTCTCCCATTTTCCCAGATGCCATCTCTGATGCATTCGAGACTCGAAGGCAGCCTCTCCCGATTTCTAGAGAGAGGCTGAAGGGACTTTCGGCGCATGTGGCGCTAGTTTTGCTGTGGTTCTGTTTCGCCGTTCCTAAACTAACTTATTTTTTGCGCACAGTACCAGCATGGTACTAGTCAGCATGGGTGTTTTGAAGGGGTCGGTAGAGAGTCTGCTGAATGTTTCTCTCAGCTCGGAACAGTGGAACTTGGCGTTGTTGCCAATTCGGAGTGGTGGGTTGGGCATACGGCGCACTAGAGATGTGTGTTTGTCGGCCTTCCTCGCGTCGGTGCATGGGGTTGTGGACCTTGTCACTCAGATTTTACCTTTAAATGATGATGACTGGGCTACCATACCTTATGCGTCCGATGCTTTGGTATCTTGGTCGGCTATCAACCTGGGTGCTCCCGCGCCCGTCAGACTGGACCGTCAACGGTTGTGGGATGATGTTGGGGTGAAACGGGTTCTGGACGGCCTGTTGGAGAACGCTGAGGGTGTGGATAAGGCTAGGCTCAACGCGGTATCGAGGCATGAGTCTGGGGCGTGGCTGCATGCTCTCCCGTCTCCTCATCTGGGTAGCTTGCTCGATAATGACTCGTTGCGGGTGGCCGTAGCTCTCCGCCTGGGCTGCGATGTTTGTGAACCAGATTTATGCATCTGCGGCACTATAATGGAGAGAAACGGTCATCACGCTTTGGGTTTTTGTCGATGTGCAGGGAGATTCCCGCACTACCACGCCCTCAATGATATTGTCCGGAGGGCACTTATCTCTGCGGATGTTCCATGCGTGTTGGAGCCTCACGGTCTTAGCCGGAAGGATGGAAAGAGGCCGGATGGCTTGACCCTGGTGTTCTGGGAGAGAGGTAAGTGCCTGTTGTGGGATGCCACGTGCGTTAGCACCTTTGCTGCTTTGCACCTTGGCCGTACCATGCGAGCGCCGGGAACGGGAAAAGTACGTGGTCTTATCTTATCTTATCTTATCTTTTTTGTACGAGGGCCCTTGCGGATGCACTTCGACCCAATGGGATCTTCTGTGCAATTGCCCCCTCTTTTATACTTACTCCAAGCTGCTCTCCAACATTTCCACAAACCGGAGGATGGAGCTCAGCGGGAGTACTCTGAATTCGTTCTTGGACCGTTGCTGTTTTTAACGTATATCAATGACTTCCCAAGTACACTAAAACATACATGTATTATGTTTGCAGATAACTACTTATAAAATCTAACAATAATATTGATCTACAAAATGAAGCCATTAATGAATTACATAATACTACTAGATGGTTAAATAACAACGGCCTTCAATTAAATTTGACCAAAACTAAAATAATTCAATTTAAAACTCGTAATTTTGTCCCCATTAACATTAATGTCCACTGCGACAATACAAAGGTAGAGCTTGTAAATTCAATCACTTTTCTCGGAATCACTATTGACGAGCATCTGAATTGGAAAGCCCATATCGAAAATGTATGTTCGAGACTAGATAGATTCGTATTTGCATTGCGAGGACTTAGGTCCATAGCATCAAAAGAAGCTGCAATGTCTGCCTACCATGGATATGTCTCATCAATCCTCCGTTATGGACTTATAATTTGGGGTAGCAGTACCGACATTCAAAGGGCATTTGTAACCCAAAAAAAATGTGTTAGAGCTGTATATGATAGTGGCTACCTTGCCCATTGTAGGCCTATATTCCAGGAACTGAGAATTTTGCCTCTACCTTGTCAATATATCTTGGAAATTACTAAATTTGTAAAAAGACATCCTCTGCTCTTTCCACGTCATGATGAAGTGATCAAAAAAAGTAGACCTAGCAGGAAGCCACTTAAGCTTTTCCAACCTGCACAAAAATTTAAAGTTTCTTGTTCAAACGTGTACTCTATGGCTATAAGATTATATAACCGTGTGCCAGAGGACTTCCAATGCCTACCGACGAGTCAATATGAAAAAAAAATGTTTAAGTGGCTCCTTGACAAGTGCTTTTATTCAGTTGCCGATTTTCTGAACACATGTTAGTAATGATAAGTTATAATATAAATTGATTGATGATATTTAATAGTCTACTTATAATTAGTTTTAGGAAAATATTTCTACGTCAATTTTCGGCAGAATATGTTGAACTAACACAGTCTACTAACCAACATTGTACCATATTCTCAGAAATAAATATTATCTTATCTTATCTTCCTTTGGTTCTGGATAGCCATTACCAAAGTCATTCATTCTTTGTCTGGCAAGGGCGTGACGTTCCATTGTCTCGTCATCCTCGCCACACATTCTACAATCTATGTTGTCTGATAGTCTCATCTTGGCCAAGAGATCCTTGACCCCGAGGTCACCTGTAAACACCCCAGTTATAATTCTAAGTTGCTTTCTGCTGAATTTCCAAAGCTTTTTGGTCCAGCTTGGGTCCACTCCTTCGATGAAGAGCTTTGAGTGCCTTAAGCCCGCCTCAATCCTCCACTCCTGTTGGTGTTTGGCTTTGGCGTAGTCCTTTAAGGCCGATGTTATGGTTCTCTGCGAGAGTCCCACAAACGGTTCTGGACCTACAAAATGGCCTGTAGATCCCATTCTTGCCAGTTCATCTGCGTTTTCGTTGCCGATGAACCCCTCGTGCCCTGGTATCCATACTAGTTGCACTTTGTTATGCCTTCCAAGCTTATTCAAAGCTTGTACGCCATTGTAAACTAGTCTAGAGTCCACTCTCGGCGCTGTAAGCGTCTTGAGGGCTGCTTGACTGTCACTGAGTATATAGATAGTCTCTCCTTTGGTTCGTCTGTCTATATTCTCCTGTGCACAGGCAACTATGGCATATGTCTCCGCCTGGTAGACAGTCGCGAAAAGTACGTGGTGCTCGCTGGCTACGTCTTGTTTGTGCCACTTGCGGTCGAGACTTCGGGGTGTTGGTGCTCTGAGGCCAAAACTTTTTTTGTAGAGGTGGGGAAGGTAGCTGTTCAATGGCGCAATGCTGCTAGTGTGATGGGCACCTTTGCGCCGGGTGTGGCCCGGGGTGGGTTGCTCGATTAGGTTAGGTATTAGTAGCTAGTTTATATTTATAAATAAATAAATATTGGGGGACAATCTTACACAAATCGACCTAGTCCCAAACTAAGCAAAGCTTGTACTATGGATACTAGGCGACGATATACATACTTATATAGATAAATAGATACTTAAATACATAGAGAACATCCAAGGCCCAAGAACAAAATCCGTGCTAAATGCACAAATAATGCCCTGGCCGGGACGGGATTCAAACCCGGGATCTCTAGCTTCGGAGGCAGTGTCACTACCAACTAGGCTAAACAGGTCGTCCTTATTCATCTCCTCCGTCCTTATTTATTTATAGTTAGGTTTTATTGTAATTAAGGACTGGGTAATTAAATTAAATTAGAATATACATATGTATGTTAATATGTCATATTGCTAACTGTAGTATATATTTTTTATATTTTGCATAAAAAACCAACTTAATACTTACAACAAATGATGTGAGTCTAGACGATTGGAAAAATTCCTAGGCACAGCCTCGTACGATGTCTGATTTTTAGGGTTCCGTAGTCAACTAGGAACCCTTATAGTTTCGCCATGTCTGTCCGTCCGTCTGTCCGTCCGTCCGCGGATAATCTCAGTGACCGTTAGCACTAGAAAGCTGAAATTTGGTACTAATATGTATATCAATTACGCCGACAAAGTGGTAAAATAAAAAGTGGAAAAAAATATTTTATTAGGGTACCTCCCCTATACGTAAAGTGGGGAGTGATTTTTTTTTTCATTTTAACCCTAACGTGTGATATGTTGTTAGATAGGTATTTAAAAATAAATAGGGGTTTACTAAAATAATTTTTTGATAATGTTAATATTTTCGGAAATAATCGCTCCAGAATTAAAAAAAATGTGTCCCCCCCCTCTAACTTTTGAACCATAAGTTTTAAAAATATGAAAAAAATCTCAAAAGTAGAACTTTATAAAACTTTGTAGGAAAATTATTTTGAACTTGATAGGTTGAATAGTTTTTGTAATTTTTTCAAAAAAAAAAAAATGTGACGGACGGAAAACTACGGAACCCTAAACTGAGCGTGGCCCAACACGCTCTTGTTTTCTTTTTTTAGATAGATGTATGGTAACTATATATAATAAAGTATATATTTTTAAAAAGCTGTATTAATATCCTTTAACATAGTATTTTTATATTTGCACAAAATTCATGATTTCATAAAAAAAATGGCAAACCGATTTTGATATTTTCATCAATATTTTCCTTTTTTTTTTAAATTAAACTATTTATATTTGATGTCTCATAAATGAATTCCTCATGCCCGATTTTTTTTTAAAATAAAAAATGGGATTGCTCTTGGCCAGCATCTAGCCAGGAGGCAAAGATGAGATTAGCTTAACTTTACCTATTATACATCTGTGCCAAGGGAATTCATCCGATACCAACATTTGCATTTCCCATACATACATTGGGTGACACTACTTCCTATGTAGTACTATAAGAAGTATGTCTAGTCTAGTCGTTTCTACTTCTACACTATATTTTTCACAATATTTTATAAATTTATTTACCGACTTGAATAGAAGGAAGGAGATACTCAGTTCTTCTGCACGTTTGCTTGTTCTTTTTTGTTATTTTTTATTATTTTATTTTATGTATGTATGTTCCCCGATTACTCTTGACCACGTTGGCCGATTTTGATAATTCTTTATTTGTTTCAAAGCAGGTACCCCGACATTAGTCCCATATAAATTTGGTGAAGTTCTGATGATGGGATCTAGGAGGAATCGAGGGAACTCCTCGAATTTGATAGGCACGCATATGCCGATTTCGGTATTTTCTGTAGGTAACCAAGCATTGGTTCACGGAAACCACAAATTGTGGCAGAGCAAGTACAAAATTGAAGTCGGTTTTTTTTGGTATAAATTATTATAGCTTTTGGGATAGCGTTGATGTTATATTTATATTACATAACTATTTGGGACCGTTTTAAGTACACATTTCTTCTAATTATTTATTGCAAAGCAACGGCAAAGTTAGTGAGGATGCTAAGAAGTATATCTAGTCTAGTCGTTTCTACTACACTATATTTTTTTCACAATATTTTATCAATTTATTTACCGACTTCAATAGAAGGAAGGAGATACTTAGTTCGTCTGCATGTTTGCTAGTTATTTTTTGTTATTTTTTTTATGTATGTATATGTTCCCCGATAACTCTTGACCACGTTGGCCGATTTTGATAATTCTTTTTTTGTTTCAAAGCAGGTACCCCGACATTAGTCCCATATATAATTGGTGAAGTTCTGATGATGGGATCTTGGAGGAATCAAGGGAACTCCTCGAATTTGATAGGCACGCATATGCCGCTTTCAGTATTTTCTGTAGGGAACCAGGCATTGGCTCACGGAAACCACAAATTGTGGCATAGCAAGTACAAAATTGGAGTCAGTTTTTTTTGGTATAAATTACTAAAATAATGCCTCTATCATTAGTCATTACATCTCCCCAATCCCCAATTAAGATATTTATAACATAGACATTATCAGAACTTAGTATGTACATAAAATATTAACTTTTCCGTTATATTTTAACTTTGGTTTGCTAGTTTTATAAATTAAAACAGGTGAAGAGCATCTGCTGCTAATTTATTAAATAAACTAGCTTCAGCTTTATTAATATGTATTGTAAACTTTGGTGAAATGATATATATCTCCAAGGGTTAAAATTAACAGTTTGTACGTATACGATATGCAAATAGGTTGGACTTATAACATTATTAAATATTACGATAATATACTTACAGCACAAAGATGATTTTCCGCATGGTTGATCTCATTATCTCCCAGACATTGTAGACATGGAAAGCCATAGAAATGGAATATTTTAACTAAAACCTATAGAGTCAATTCTAAACATCCACTACAGATAAAGTGAGAATAAAATTTCTTTGTCAAAAGTCATGAAGTCATCTTTGAAAATTGAGAACCCACGACCCATGGGCGACCTTACAAATATTTATATTTCAAAGAACTCACTTGATTTAACAGGCATTTTAATGAATGTTATAATAATATTACTGGCAGGCATTGTACATATAAATAGATATATTTTGTCTGACGTAACGTTAAGGTTCTTAATTAAATTCAACATTATAGATTTTTCTATAAGTTCTCTGGTGAAATAGCAACAATGACATGGCTGTTCCTATACTGACTGCCTACATAGTACATTTATACTTACACTCCACGTGGCCTGAAATATCGGTTAATTATACAGCTATTCAATATATTGCTCTACGTTATCGTGCTGAGGAATAATGAAGCTTTACTGAGTGTTTCACATTGCCCGAAATTCACCAAACCGACATTCAACCACGGTAGGTATATCCTATAAAATAATTTTTATTTACTCTAACAGCCGTTTCCTATATTCAATACTGCTGAAAGACCTCAATCATCATCCATCATCATCATGTCAGCCGAAGGACGTCTACTGCTGGACATAGGCCTCCCCCAAAGACTTCCACAATGACCGGTCCTGCGCCACCCGCATCCAGCTGACACCCGCGACCCTTACCAGGTCATCAGTCCACAGTGTGGGGGGCCTTCGAAAGACCAGAATTCGAAGTCACCCAAAGAGCAATGGAGAGGGCTATGTTGGGAGTTTCTCTGCGTGGTCGCATCAGAAATGAGGCCATCCGCAGCAGAACCAAAGTGACCGATATAGCCCTGCGAATCGCTAAGCTTATGTGGCAGTGGGCGGGGCAAATAGCACGTAAAACCGATGGCCGATGGAGCGGAAAAGTTCTTGAGTGGCGACCACGTACCGGAAGGCGCAGCGTGGGCAGGCCCCCCACACGGTGGACTGATGACCTGGTAAGGGTCGCGGGTGTCTGCTGGATGCGGGTGGCGCAGGACCGGTCATTGTGGAAAGACCTCAGTATCTTCAATTTATTGCCTAACTAAAGTATTTAATAATATAAATCTTTTTCTTTTTCATCATCCTTGAGATACCCAATGCCAAGTAAAGTTCTCCTCAATGTTAAACCATTCTGGCGGTCCTGTGTATCCTCATTCAATCCTTCCTAGCCACTCATACCGAATCGTCAGTCCATCTCTCGGGTGCCTTCCTACACTTCTGCACCCCGATCGCGGCCTCTAGTCCAGGAACTTTACCCCCATCTTCTATCGGATCTATGCTGGTATATGGCACGTCCACTTCCACTTCCTAGTGGCTATGGTATTTGCTATGTCGATTAGTTTTGTTCCTCTGCGGACAATAGAAATAGTAGATACAAGTAGCTATAGTTAACAATTATTCCTAGCATATATCCGAGAGGTAGCTAGAGTAGGCCAACCGGGGAAGTACCTACACCTTACAGAAGCTCGCAGCCATAATAATAACACTATTTGTTCTGTACATATGAGTATGTGGTGCTGGTGTTGCTTCTTGGTGTTAAATACGGTCATTCGAGCTCCTGAAGATGCACTGTGTTGAGAATGAGGGAACCGCTATTGTATTGTATATAACTGTCGGCACAACGAATCCTCAAATCAATAAAGGATTGGCAACTGGCTTGTGACTCTTCTGGAGAGTTTGAAGTCTGTGTGCCACCTTCGGAATAAAAAAAAAAAAGGGAACGTATACATCCTCGTATGTGAATGGTGCCACCGTATTCATGTAGTTCAGCCATTCGAATTTCAAATAGAGGTCTTGCTTTCAACCCTGGCTCGTTGCGTTTTAGATTTTTTTTGACGTTTTGATTAAGTAAATTTTATTTAATTATGTATAAAGTACTGCCTATAGTAAAATGCTGGGCGCGTTTCATTTGTTTCTTACATAGAATTTGTATGGCACAGTACTTTATAGATAAAAAAAAACTTAAAAGCGGCCAAGTGCGTGTCGGGCCACGAGCAAAGCAGGGTTCTGTAGATGTCCTGTCCCCCCATGACATTATGCGGATATAAAATGTCACAAACTTTTACTAAATATTTGACATAACTAATTACATATCTAAGTAATCAATGGAAATTGTACGAAAGTTTGCTTTTCCAAGTACATTTCTTAAGTTCGCCTGTGATTCATTAACTAGTAATGTCTACTTAGCTGTGATAGTTTTTTGGGTTCCGTACTCAAAGGGTTAAACGGGACCCTATTACTACGAGTTAGACAGTTGAAATTTTCACAGATGATGTATTTCTGTTGCCGCTATAACAACGAATACTAAAAAATAGAGTAAAATAAATACTTAAGGGGAGTCCAATACAACAAATGTTATTTTTTTGCCGTTTTCATAGATAATGGTACGGAACCCTTCGTGCGCGAGTCCGATTTGCACTTGGCCGTTTTTTTAAATTTTCTTTACATTATATTATCACATACTCAGTAGCAACCGCAAGGTGGCAGAAGGGACACTTTACTTAAAAAAAATAGCACTTTAGAAATTAATATCACGCAAACGGATAGCTTTATCAAAAGTGGTTAACGAAAGCTGACCTGCTTTTTAAACGAGTTATCTAACGACAACAGTTACCAAACGATAGATTTTGCAAGAAAAAAAATGCATTCTTAAATGAGAGAGAGGTAACCTAAAGTTTTTTTTTTTTTTTTGTTAAGTAAACCTATTTTTCAGCGTTATCGATATCTACTATATTACTAATGCCAAATTACAGATTTTTAGTAGCAACGTTTACTGAGCTAAGCTGCGGACGGCGGGACAGAAACTATAAGGGAGAACCCTTGTACCCTTGTTATCGAGGAACCCTAAAAAAAACCGGCTATAGTTAGATGAGATACCGATCCTTTAGTTTTCGAACAAAGAAATGGCCTTGATAGTTCCCAAGCTTGATTAATCTGTGTAAAGAATCAATTTGGAGGATTTCTTTTTCACGAAGATTGAAAAACTCAATGAATTTTCCTTGGAAGTTTTTCTTACTTATTGATGCTTCTAAGTTCGGAAGTCTATGACTGTAATTAGAAAGCTTCAAAGGTCGTCTTTTAAGCAAATTCCTATTGCAAAAAATGAGCACAAAGAAGACGGCGCGGCGCTATAACATGGGTCCCGAGAGTGTATTCAGTCGGTAACTTTACTATGCTTTACTGAATTGATTAAATTACGATTCTATAGTAATGAAAAAACCGCAAGTTAGGCGGAATAGCTTGTTAACTAAACGACAGAAAATGTATCAAGCAGTACAGTCGGCATCATATTATAGGTTGTAGGTAGTATCCAAAGTAGCCAAATATATCGCAATACATCTTTGTTACGTACAGTAAGGATTTTGTATTAAGCAGTAACGCTGCTAAGGAAAATTCTAAATTTCAAATTAAACGGGAAAAAATTAAAAAAATTGTGCTCCGAGTAGGATTCGAACCTGCGTCATCTGGCATACGCGGCTAATCGCTCTAGCTAGCTAGCTAGCTACGCACCTCAGTGGGTCCCACCATCTGTTTTCATGGACGATCGCAGCCCCAAACTACGACCGTCTTCGACCCCAAGGACCCCTTTTTAGTCACCTTGTACGACAGGCAGGGGACACCTTAGCCGTATTCTACGTATGCCCGGGCTACACCATCCTGCCGGCCTGCACCCTTAACTTCGGCAGCCATCTTGTGGGGACTTTTGTATTGCCGATTTAGTCCTTCTTTCAAGGAGATTAAGATGCATTTGGACCCGGGTATGTCCTAAAAGTACGACCGAGACCGCCGGGAGATGGGCAGCAGCATCCCTGGAGTGCGGTGGAGATACTGCGATCGCCAACCCGCATGCCAATCGTGATGATTATGGCATTTACCCCCCCCCCCCATTCAATCGGGGGAGGCCTATGTCCAGCAGTGGACGTCCTTCGTCTGATATGAAGATGCATTTGGTGGAAGTTTATGCGTAAGACGAAGTACAATTATTTATGCTTTGGCATAAGCACGCATTGCCACTTGCCACGTGTGCTTGCGACAGATGTTGGTAGATTACAGTATTTGAGGGCTTAAGTTTTCTGCCAACAAACTGTCATGCAGTTTGGCAGATAAGCACATTGTACTCTGTAATTCTACTTTTGTATAAAAAAAAAAAAAAAAAAAAGATATCACATTGATATGGAATTTTAAGATGGACTGATGAAGAATGATGATCTGGTCGCGGGAGTCCGCTGGATGCGGGTGGCGCAAGACCGGTCATTGTGGAACTCTTTAAAGGCTTACATCCTTACGTCCTTACGTCCTTCGGCTGACATGACGATGACTATATTGATGATGATGGAATTGTTAGTACAAAATTGACGTTCAGTCTAATTACACTTGAACCATTTACTTTTTTAATAGCACAGATTGTGCCCAGACACGTAACAAGCAAATTAAGATAATTGCCCACTGTTGTTTCTTAAGCCTCTTGGAGGGGCAATCACGCCCTTTTAGGATGATTTGCGACCAGTCGTTTACCGACAAATGACCTAATTCTCTACTGTGTTACGACCATTAGTTCTGCCCTTTGTGGTTACTGCGTGTCCTTTCGTTTTGTATCTTAACGGGAACAATATAAAGACTGTTTTTGATTGGATGTCTGAGATGAATTTGATGACGATTTTTTGCGAGCACTTTATTCGTATTTGTTTAAGTGTGTCTCGAACTGTTTTGGTGTTAGTTAAAATACAACGGATGGTTATTCCATTATATGACCACCGGGGGATAGGGAGCAGCATCCCTGGAGTGCGGTGGAGATACTGCGATCGCCAACCCGCATGCCAAGCGTGGCGATTATGGCATTTACCCCCATAAAATTGGGGGAGGCCTATGTCCAGCAGTGGACGTCCTTTGGCTGATATAGTGGTGGTGGTGGTGGATGGTTATTGTTTTGCACAGTCATAAAAGTATCCACATAATATATATCTAAAATGGATTGATTTGTATTTTGAATCAACAATCATCAAAATCTAGATTAGAAACATAAGATAAGTTTCTTCTCTTCTTAATCCTATCATCATTGCTGAGGGTCGTGACTGCCATCTTTCTTCAGGCACTCCTGTTCTGAGGCATTCGAAAGCAAGCCTGGGCCACAGCTGCCTTTCAAGATAAGATAAGATACGAATTCATTTATACAAATGGGATTTATTGAAACACTTTACAGTGTCTATCCACCTGGTAGGCGTTCTGCCTCTAACTCTCTTCCCTTCCACGTGACCCACCACTATCAATTTTTTAAACTGTCATTCCATCTAGCCATGTGTCCGAAAAAAATAAGGACGTTTTGAGTGCAGATAGTGTATACTCGCATTCGAATCTTCAAGATAAGTTTACTCAATATGAATAAAAAAACCTTCGTGAATATCTTAGGTAGATAGGATACCTCCCGAACCAGTTCCGAGCACACTCTGAACTCAGTACAATATTGATTGCAAACCCGTTCCAAAAGGCGCTTAAAAATAATTTATTCATTTAAATATTGTGGAGACCTTAACAAACCAATCTTTGGAAATTGAACCGAGTAATTACTTCGCCAACAATCTAAAGGGCAGTTGAAAATTCAATTTAAAGAATATTTTTGTACTGTGCTAGTGTCCGGCCGAAGTTTCGGTTTCGGCATAAAAATAATGTTTCGGCCAAAGGTTTGGTTTCGATCAAAAAACTGCCGAAGGCGCGCCGAAACTTACGACTTTGTAGTTTCGGATCGTGAATCTCAGAATACATCCTTTTACCCCTTCCTAGTAAACAAGGAACTCTTATAGTTTTGCCTTGTCCCTCCGTCCGTCCGTCCGTCCGCGGCTTAGGTCGGTAACCGTTACTACTACCTGTAACGTGTATGTAATTTAGTATACAAGTAAGTAGGTTCATGTACTGATATGTATATTAATCAAGCTAACAAAACGATGTCATAAAATCTTCTAGGCTCACTCCCCTACACGTAAAATGGGGGATGCAACTTTATCGTTAGATAGCTCGTTTGAAAATAATATGAGCTTTCTAGAACCATTTCATGATTAAGCTATCCGTTTGCGTTATATTATTTTTTAAAGTGCTAATTTTAGTTGGAGGCGATTGTACCTCCCCCCCTCTGCCAGCTCAACGCTTGCTACTGGGTATGTAAAGAAAACCATGGTAGTATATTACCCATAATTAATTTAAAAAGAAAATTATCTCAGCTATTTAGACATTACTAGTTAAATTAGTTAACGAGTATAATTAACTTAAGAAATAATTAACTTAAGAAATTGACATACCTGGAAAAGCAAAATTTTATATTGTTACTTTTTTATTCTATAACGGTGGCAAAGAAGCTTACGCCCTGCTTTATAGAAGCAAACACCGTCGCCTATGGACGCTTGCGACTCCAGAAGAACTGACAACATTACATTTTTTCAAGCGGCATTTTTTCCGGTGAAATCATATCAAGATAAAAACTAAATAAAACCACATTTACTAAACTTGTTTTATTTTATACTACCTACACGAATTATAGGCGTTTCATATGTCTAAAAAGAACAGCTGACATTATATCTAACGAATTTAACTCGTCTATAAAAGTTTCGGTATCAGCAAAACAACGTGTCGGTCGGACACTAGATTTCTAAGTTTTTTATGCAGCTAACGAAGCCGAAGTTTCTAAGAGCAGTAAAAAGGACTCGGATTTTTTCGCCGAGGAAAAAATGTGTGGGCGTATATTACAAGTGGCAAAAAAACAGTTATGTTTTCAGAAAAACACAAGCCTGTGTGTACAAGAGCTCTAACTCATTTAGCTTTCTCGTGGAGATCATTACAAAATAAACTAAATTGAATTTCGAACGTAGGTACATTAATTCCATTTTGAAAAACGTTTCTCGAAGTGTCCACGCGTGACTGAGCTCAGGAATGAAGTCATTACGCTCAGGTGTAGAGGTGATCCGTTGGTCAAGGGTAGAAACAAATCAACTTGAAAGCTTGGTATGTTGTCGGTTAATCAACGAACTTGGCATTGAGGTGGCGTATTGCGATTGAATTGAAATGTAATGGGGCACGGCATTCGCAGATACTCGTAGCATTCACAAAACATAATATCTCGTTTGAAGGCAAACAGTATACACTGATCTATGAATTCGCATAGTTGTTAAGACTTTCTGGGTCAAGAAAGGCTAGGGGCGATGGGTGAGTAGTTGATCCAAGTTGTGAATCGCACAGCAGTTGCGAGTTTCCACAGACGCTTGGGATCGATTATGGTGGTCGGGATAAACACAGCGATTTAAAAGGATTGATTGTGATTGAAGCTTCACTCAACTTAACCACATGCTCAACCTGTGTTTATATCTCGGGGCACGGTAGTGCTCATGTAGAGCCAAGCTTCTAAATAACTCTACACGCCCTAACTCTACAAGCCCTAACTTCACAAAGTCTATACCTTAGTCAAAATATGTGGCTTGGCCGATTCGATACTACAAGAACTATTGTATAACAGAAAAGTAATGAACAGTGAATACATTTTTTACCTTCCGCCCATGTGATCATAGTCTTGGTAATATTTTACATGAAAATGCTTTTGGTGGGATCTATTGTTCTGGAAACCATATCGGTTGACTTTTCTTATAAATTAGGTTTTATAAAGAATTCCCTATTGGAATGTCTGGGCAGGGATTTGACTTGCAAAATTTGACGTATCCCCAAGTTTTCTCTTGTTTCGAGTTTTTTGTATAACGATGTCATATCTCACATCACATTTTGTCAAATTTTGTTAATGGAATACCGCCCTTGCTCTCGTATAAAATTCAAAACTTTTGCATCTTTTGTACCTAACGTTTAGCCGAATAGTCCCCATGATTTACCTGCTGGCATCCTAAATTGTTATGATGTTTAAAAGATGTCATTGCTACGCTGTTTTACATAAGATGATACGTTTCTGTTGTAAAGAATACTTCGCTGCACAAAAAGTGTACAGTTGGCTCAATTGAAAATTATTCCTACATCGACTTATATTCTTCGTATCATTTCTCGTAACTCGGAATATGTCCCACTCCGAATAATCATCCACGACTGGATTATTAACACACACCTGTCCCTTATCGGAGTTTCCGCCATCCGCGCGACACGACATAACATTGTGGGTCTGTCAGATATTATTGGATGCATTGCAGGATTAAATTTTTGCGTTCGGATGAAAATGTTGACTCAATTATTATTACATTTGAAAGCATGAAGGTTTATTTGACAGCGTATCTAAGTACTATTAATACTCGTATAGTCGTTTTTGGCATCGTCTGCACGACTGTACGCGACACTTTGGGTGTACCTGATGCCGCAATTACTGAATGGATAACTTTCAAGGTTTTTAATATATTTGTATGCCGTATCAGATTAAATCGTGAACGTGAAGGATAGGCCGTGTGGGATATGTAAGTACACATACAGTAATACTTTAGCTCAATTAGTTGAGGATAACTATCTAGTCTTAAAATTCACATTCAAGATTTGACCCACATAGAAAGACATACTTATAGGTTCACGCGGTTTGGGTTTCCGTAACTCGATTTCATATGCGCCTATATGGCGTGATGGGTTGTTGGTGCTACTCGTGCCAACCCAATTCTACCAGGAAGCCTAGCAGAGCCTTGACGTTGCCAACGACTTCTAGTAGTGGCCTCGGTGATCCGAAGTATTTTGCATTTTTCCCGATATGCTGCCACCCCTAGGTATGTCAGGATGATGCGGGCAGCGGTCTCTTCATCCTCTTCATAGTACGTATATCAGAGCTTGCATGGATGCAAGCTCTGATATACGTACTATCAGCATCAAGGTTAACTGACCATTCGTGAACGTTGTTGCAACAAAGAGAAGTTACAGAGATACTTACCAGCAAGCCAAGTTAAATAAAAACTTATAAAAATCAGATATTTTTTTTTGTTTGCAGCCTCCATCGGAGGGCGAGCTAGCAGCGCCGGTTGGAGTGCTGAGCCGCATGCATCGCCTAAGGAACCTGAAGAAAGGAACAAAGGTGAGTCTCCGTTGAAATTTCAATCAAATTGTATTAAAAATTGAGGCGTAGGTATAAATGAATTAATATTAGTGGACAATCTTACACAACTGACCTTGTCCAAACTAAGCAAAGCATACTATGGGTACTAGGTGACGATGTACATACTTATATACTTAAATAAAAAATTAATTACATAGAAAACATCTAAGACTAAGGAACAATTATGCTTGCTCATCACACAAATAAATGGACCGGGATTCAAACCTAAAGCTAAAGGGGTAGTCAAATAATCCTTATATTGCGGTCTAATAGAGAAGTGAATACACAATTTGAAATGCCTATACTGTGATCTTACTCAAAACCGAATGCACGAATTTCATTTGTAAAAGAAACCTTGCTCTTTACAAATCAGATTTAGAGGTGGGAGCGAAATGATGATATACGCTTGTGGAAATAATTAGACTTGTTGCCTTCCGTTACTCACAAAAGTTGGATGGAGTTTGCTTTGTTTTCGAGTTGTTATGAATTAGGTTCATAATTCCCCCCCCCCCCCCCCAACGCTCGGGTTTCCGGCACTGAATGTGTCTGTGTGTGTAACTCTTCTTAGCAAGCAGCGCTACATGTGCTACGCCGTAGCGCGTTTTTCCGCGGAGCGAAGCCTGCGGGCATGACTCATAATGTGAGTCATTGGCCTCGACTAGTTTAACCAATCTGTAAGGAAAACGCCATAGCAGTGCCATTTTTCCAATGCTTGTCACCTATAGGTATATATGTGACAAGTACAGTCAGAAAAAAAAAAAGCATATGAAAGAGTTTAAAGTTCTTATTCCCTTATAATAAAGAATTTTGAACTTTTCAAATGCGTAAATACTTTTGATGCTGACTGTATTATAGGTATATATGTGACATAAATATATGCCTGCGTAAGATGTGAGCGGAAACAAAAAAAAATGGTTTAACTCTAGCCGATTTCTTTGCTCTCGAATGTGAGTTAAATCCAACAGTAGATTTAATTGATGACAACAATTACAAATATTATACGGCGACGCCATAAATATAGGTAGAACCACGTAATATATAAAATATTTGTTCTGTGACAAAGACAAGCACATCTCAATCGTGCTAGGCCTTTTTCACTTTTTCCATAGCACTACCTACTATTTTTGAAAACAATTTTCGTCATCAATAGGTCCTATCTTCTTAGATTATTTCCCAATCCCAAGAGGATTATTCCGCCCCAACTTACATTTCACGTCATCAAAATGCCTCGACAAACAAACAGATCCTTTTATTATGTAAAATACGAGCTTGTACATCACGACATCGTCATGAGAATAGACTCCTATCCTAAGTTAGCGAAATTCTTGCTCAGATCTATCCAACTCATCCAAATATATTACTTTAGGATTGTATTGGAAAACAAACTTTCTTCCAATGATTTAAAATAAGTTTTGCAATGACACGGTCTAGTTAGATATGAGGTTGGGTAGGTAATCGACGTTCTCTCAGCTGAACGAAATTCTCATTCTGAACTATCCTTTCCAACCGCACGTATCATTTTAAGTTTGTATTGAGAATTATACTCTATTCCACTGATTTTAAGTAAGTTTTACAATGAAACGGTTTAGTTAGATACGAGTTTCCGAAGGTAACAAGGGCTCTCCCAGCTGAGCAATATCGCTCCAAAGATTTATAGTAAAATCTAGGTACCAATTGAGCTTCTTATAATTTTTTTTGGCATTTTTACACGTTAAGGACTTTAAAACGATGTTGCTGTAATGGATTGCACTTATAACTCATGTTTTTTTTCAATGATTTTTTAATGTAACGGCTGCAGACATATTTCCTCCAAATAAATTGATGGATTTGGCAAATTTATACGATAAAGTATGAGAAATAAGTAATTCTCTAGATTTGTGAAAACAGATCGCTTAGTTCCAAGTTACGCTATAAAATCGATGACAGGTTTAATAATAATAAATAAATATTGGGGGACATTCTTACACAAATCGACCTAGTCCCCAACTAAGCAAATCTTGTACTATGGGTACTAGAAGACGATATAAATAATTATATAGATAAATACATACTTAAATACATAGAAAACATTCAAGACCCAAGCAAAATGCACAAACAAATGCCCTGGCCGGGATTCAAACCCGGGACCTCTCGCTTCGGAGGCAGGGTCACCAACTAGGCTAAACAGGTCGTCGGTTTATAGTACTTTTTTGAATTTAAGACGTCCAACTGGGTTTTGCTGCAGAATAAAGGAGTCTATATATTTAAGCACAACGTCCAAAATGGGGTGGAAACCAGCACACAAAATTCCTACCTAGCTTTCGGGGAGATAATTGGCTATGTGGTAGGAAATTCTGAATGCCTAAAAACTCCGCGGAAAGCATAATTGGCGCTCAAAAGATTAATGTGGCAATTAAGGATCCTCCGTTAAATTGATTGGTATTAGTGCATCTATACGCAGATATGTAAATGTCTATTTGGTAGTTGATACATGGACCATTTTGTATATTGATCCTGAGGATGCGCTGTGTTGGGAGAGAGGGACCTGCGCTTGTCTCTAGCTGCCACAACGGATCTTTAAATTGACATGGGGTTGGCAACGCGCTCGCGACTTTTTAGGAGGTAAGCAGACATGCTTACCATCAGGTAGATCGTATGTCTGTTATTAAAAATATTCCATGATTAATATTACTTAAAGTCGTAATATAATATTTGTAAATTAACTATAATCTTTTTTTCAGCCCCAAACCCTTTTCAACGACAAGGGCAAATACCCGACTTTGACGCGGATGTCGTACTGCCAGTGTCGACTGCCGCGCGTCTTCACTAGCGTGTTCGAGCGCTTCGGCTGGACGCACGTTGCATTGCTGCTCGACAAGTCTGACCTGTTCTCACTCACCGTAGGTAAGCAGCATTGTATACCTTTTTAGTTTTTGTACCCGGCTTTGATGTGGTGCTTTAATACTTCATCGTCTGCGTGTTCGAGCGCTTCGGTTACATTGCTGCTCGACAAGTCTGACCTGTTTTCACTTACCGTGGGTAAGTAGCAATGTATATCATCCTAGTTGGTATACTCGGCTTAGCCTGTACAATAAGTCAAGCGAGAGGTCTTTTACGACTTTTGAACTTTAATTTACAAATAATAGAGTCAAAATGGGTTAACCATTTTCTTGTCACATCATATTTATAGGACTACAGAACCCAGTTTTCTGCGGTGTGCTAAATAACCAAAGATAAATGCAGGTTTCTCACTCTCAACACAGCGCGTCCTCGGGAGCGGTTTTCGTTTTTGATCTTTCCGACTTTGTCGACTGTCGATAGTGTCGATTACTGCTTTATATGTCACACACGCCGCCTCCGCTCCGCTATCCCGGGCGGTTTTTGGTGCGACGTCCGCAAAACCGCCTCCGCCCCGCAACAACACTGCGCCGCGCTCTGTGTGTTTCAAGCTGTAATTATAACCATTTTCGAGATAGAGCGTGTTATATTTTAGTGCTAAAATCTGCATGTTTCAACCCTAGGAAGTAGATCCAAAAGCTATTATAAGTGATATTAATGTCATGACATGTGTCGTTTTAACAACTGTACAGCGTAAGGTTGTCACTGATATTACAGTTTTTTTTTAACTTTTAAATCCAGCTCTACAATGATAAGTCGATTGTATGTCACTTAGATAAAATTATACTTTCAGTAAAGGTCTTCGTTCTGTTCCACGCTTTATTTACCTGCTTTCTAGAGAGTGATTAAACTGATTAATTATAAACGGTCTAACCATGAATCTATATAGGTACATACCGGGATGTTAAGTATTAGTTCTAATGTCAAGGTGTACATTAAAGTGATTCATAGTGCGTCGGTACTATCTCCCTCCTCGTTGTTCTAGGAAGGGCATTACTGTACTTAGATTCCATTATACTCGTACGTAAGTCTTTTTATTCTCTTTACGTGGTAAAATCTTCCATCTGGGGTAATCGAGGTGCAGTGAAGGATAAAATTGAAACAAAGGATTCCTGCAAAGGAAACAAGAATATATCTTAGAGTGTGTTACGGTTAAGTATTGCCAAAGTAAAATATATTTTCTCTAAATTTATGTGAGGTTTTTTTAAATATTTCTTTCTTTGTGTGTCTGCTTTTTCAAATGTTTTTCTAAGATCATAATTTCAAGTCAACTAAAGATAATAAATTAACTTTAAGTACCGATTTTGTTGATGCATGTACAATCGAGTTCTAAAATTTGTGTACAAAAAAATTATCAAGAGTATGTGAACATGACTTTATTGTTAAGGGCATACGGTTGTATAGATTTTTTTGTACCTTTGGGAACGTACACATATATTTTATTCCAAAAAAGTGACTTAAGACGTAAGTATGTAGGTAACATTAATTTTCGCCAAACTGCTAAGCAGTTTGTTGGCGAATAGTGCGCTCCTTCCACAATTTCAGTGATATACTTACTATACTATTGTAATTTAAGTTAAAACAATGTTAGTTATCATTACGCAGTAAACTACCCACCAATACTACGTACTAGCATCAAATTAATCTAAAAGTACAGTTTTAATCTTTTTTTTAAACACCTGATTATTTATAAACTCGACTGTAGATGTGTATATATTTAAAAATGATTTGTGGTAAGTAAACTGAGTCGAAGAACAGATAAACCATGCTAATATCGGTGCAAGGGGCGATACAATTGTAGTAGTGTTTTAATCCTACTGACCTAAAGACTTCGGTATGCTCCTTCGTGTTGGTCAGCCATTCAATCGGCCTAATACTTTAAATTGTTACTCCTAAGATCCTAGAATAAGACTGTATTTTGGACACCACAGTACCGGTTAGAGAGAATATAAAACATTTTCTTAAAATCTTTATGTTATTATATTAGGCAGGGTACCTATTTCGAAAAGTCTGCATTAGTATAAGCATTTGGCTGTCCTGTCCTACTAAGCCGTAGAAAATAGTGTTATGTTTCTATTTAAAATCAAAAAATGTTATCCACTGTCCAGATCTCTGAGTCAGATGGCAGTCTGTTTCATAAAATTAGTGCCTGTGCCAAATCTTGGGATTAGGTGCCAAATCAGATTGCAGGTTTCTTTACAACCATCTATAAAAACGGTAGGAGGATGATGATTTGCATTTATTAGAAAAATTAAAATGATAGGTATCTTTCTTCTTACTTATCTGAGTTGCTGTGAAATAGCTGTACTTACATAAGAAAAACGTGTTTGCGAAAGCTATTTACGATAATGGACCAGTTCAGATAATGCCTCCTCTGAGCCTCTTTGTTAGATCTGTCTAGCCTTTCCTGTTTAGTCTAGAGGGATTGGGTAATAAAAGAAGCGTTTTGTTTATCTATTGGTACCTACGGGAAAGTAACTTTTCCCAAACTACAGTTTAGTGGGACAACGATGTAAATTTTAGCAATGAGCAATATTTTGTGATTAATAATTTAAAACAGGTAAAAAAACAGAATAGTCTAATCCGTGATGGGCCAGCGTGGGGACTGGGTACTAACGACCGTTTCCTCACATCTTTGAGAGTAGGCTTGTGCCCAGCAGTGGGAAGTATATAGGCTGATAAGATGATGATGATGATGCTGGCTACTTCGTCCGCATATCGTATGATAATAATAAATTAATTTATTTCGATCAAATGGGTATGAGGTATCACAATACATTAGGATTAAGGCTAGGGTTAGGTGCAGTTGAAGATAAATGCCCACATTATTTATGTAGTCATTTACCCCCAACCGCCTTCGCAGTTTACTAGGATTTGTTTGCCATTACATGAATCATATAACAGTGATGCAGTTAATGGCAATCAAATCTCTCCGCGAATGCCTTAAGGATGCTATTGGCTATCGTTAATCACCTTAAGGAATAATACTACATAGGCCTGTAAGAATTTTCATAGCAAATATGCTAATAAACTCCGCACCCCGCATCAACCTTTAAAAGCTGTCCTGTGTTCTCGCTATAATTATCAAATTTTTTAAGAACAGAAATTGAGGACGATGCGAACTGATTCCTTTTACTTACCTTAATCCTTATATGGTTGATGAGGAATTTTTACATGTATCTTTTACCTGTACAGGGAAGAGTCTCGAGTGGGGGTTACGGAAGGAGGGCGTTCTGAAGGCTGTGCGGGAGCTGGACGGTAATGAACAGGAGCGACAGCGGGAACTGTGCGAAGCTCTACTCCGCGATGTCAGCATGTATGCGCGAGGTACGTTATAGTCTGGCTGTGCCTCATACAGGGAAGTACGGAGTATCAGAAGGAGCGCGTGCTGACGGCTGTCTGTAAACAATACGGGAATGAGCAGGAGCAGTAAAGAGAACTATGACAAGCCCTGGTATGTGACATCTGCATGTATGCGCGAGGTACGCAACAGTATGGCCTGAAAGCTATCCGTGAACTGGACGGGAATGACCAGGAGCGACGCCGGCGGCAGGAACTATGCGAAGCATTGCTGCGTGACATCAGCATGTATATACAAGGTATATTTACTTCATTGTTAATTTCCTCCTTATTATGTCTATCAGAGCGATATCATATTACTAATTACTACGCTTCATTGCTAATTAGTCAACACAGCAGGTAGATATTCAACTGTTGATATAACCACATCACCTCTGAATTACAGGACATAATTTAACCTCCAAATACTCGTACATTTGAGTTGTCATGAACGTCGAGTTAAAATTGCATTTGGGACCAGTAAACGCGTCAAACCAACTTGTACTTATGACCTTATTACTTCGTTAATAAATGGCGATTTTTTAAGGGTGAACACCCTGGTTTCAGTCCATTATCGTGAATTAAAATGTAGTGGCTTTTTTTAGATTTGAGATAAAGAAAACCTCCGCACAAAATTGTAAACTGATTGTCAATCGAAAACATTTTTAAAATAAAAATGTTTTTAATCTTAGGAAAATGGTTTGAAACTGGAGCCTTTTCGATAGCTTTTCGGAGCCTTTTGGCGGGGACTTTTGTTGTTACATAAATGTACACTGTGTGACTGTGTGTATAAAATTGTGTGTGTGGGAACGACGATAAATTAGAGAAAAACAATCTTTTACTTAATATATTGAAGATATTTAATATTATAAAATTCACCACACAATAATAACAATACAAGAATAATATAACCCAGCATTGACAACTTCTGTCATCTATTCCTGTCATATTCAGCCAGTGAGATCAGCGGCTAACATCTACGGAGGTTTCATACCGCTGTCGCTACAATTGTATTTATTGATAGTTAATGATGAAGTACCTAAAATCTTTATCAACGCTTTGGTTATAATATATAAAGGTTAACAGTGTTAACACGATCTAGTTATAGACAGAAGAACCTGTTTTACTTGGACTTTTAACGCTACACCGCCACTAAAAATGTGTTTCGTTCGATCGCTAGTGTTAGCTCTTGATATGTTGGAGACCTTTGATGGTCGCCATTTTATCACGTATCATTGTGGATAATATATTCGTCACGTTCTGACAAGTATGCGAATGCGAGAGTGACGGGTATCTTATCCACGACGATAAGTGCTATATGTACCTATGTCGGCTATGTCCTGCAGGTAATGATAAAATGGTTACAAAATTGACCTAATTATATTTACTATAATTCCTAAAAGTTGGAATTCTTCGACAATATCTAGCATCTTCGAAGTATACTTGCACGTTGCCCGCCTCCAATGTCAAATGCACTCGTTAGAAGTTGATTTATCAAGTAAGAGCACTGCGCTCTGGAAGGCGAGATGGAATGTATTTCTTTATCTCTGAGCTCTGGAGAACTATGACCACTTTAGTGTAAAGGTCGAAACATGTCAATGGCCAAGAGCAATCCCATTTATAATATAAAAAATAAATGTAATGCACAACATAAATATTTAATACTTAATCTATTAGGGAAGTTTCAAGCTTCTTTGTTAAAAAATAATTTTGTTCTGCATACAAAAATCTCACATCCATTTATCCCCGATACAGGAGGAGCTTTAAAATAAATATGTATTTTAGCCTGATGTTAAGCTACAATACTGGAACCTTACATAGAAATGAGTTCACTAGTTTTTAAGATTAGAGGAACGAGCATCCAAACATACATCGGCACACACTTTCACTTCACACTTTTATAATATTACTATTAATAACATTAGTACATATATGTATAGCTTCTGATCTAAACCCAGCGAAAATTACGATAAAATAAGGAACTTCACAAAAAGATATTGCCTTTAGATATCCTAAAATACGAGTATCGTTTGTCTTGGCATTTATTCAAATACTTGTTAATTTCATCTATCTCAAAAAATGTATTAGAAACTTGTATATACTTAAGAAAATAATCTTCCTTAGGTAGCTTATTTCCCAGAGCTCTTTGTATTACGTTGTGATAAAAATGTCTTACATTATTTGCGCCTCATTTATGTTACAAAATTGGGAACAGTAAGATTTCGTATTTTGATTCGCGTAAGAAAAAGAAGTAAATCGACGATTAAAGTGCCCACATATTCGTATTCAGTTAGGTACAGTCAACAGCAAAAGCAGATAATCATTTTAGTACCTTGTCACTTTCACTACTTTGACGCATTCCAACTGTAACTGTAGCAGTATTGTTACGTTAGTGCGTTGAAGTACTAAAATGATCATCTACATTTGCTGTTGACTGTACCTAACTGAATACGAAAATGTGGGGACTTTAATTGTCGATTTACTTCTTTTTCTTGCGTGAATTAAAATACGAAATCTTACTCTTCCCAATTTCGTAATATACGAGGGCTGTTTGATAAGTATCTGAAGTAACGCCGAAAATCGTAACAAATCTATATAAAACACAATTATTATGTTACACAATTTCACTTTAGCTGGATATAACGAGTCTAATATTTATTTATAGCATTGGGGCAAAAAATCAGGGCTCGTTTGTGAAACCCTTAGCTACTTTTTAATTTTGGCCATAATTATTGTCTTTAAGGTTAACGCAAGCGATTAAGGCTACTGAATTGGTAATACAGCTGTTATTTAAAATAATTTTTAAGAAAAAAAAACGACTTTAATGGGGGAGGCCGGTGAAAGATTATTATACTTAGATGGTGCACTCTTAGATTCCATACAATAAAATAAAAATGGCTATAAGTATGTTTATAATGATAGAAGACTAAGTACCCTCAATTCCTCATGGAATCATGGAAAAACCTTGTTTGGTTGACAAACAAAACGAAGAGAACAAATCGCCAAACGTGAACTACGCGTCGTTGAAGCTCCGTTCTGATCATCATCAGCAGTTCCACTTCATCAAATGTCACTTTTATGAATGAAAATGCTTGATTAGTTCATGAAAATACTGAAATCACTATTTGTGTGCCTTTCACATTTGAGGAGTTCCCTCGATTCCTAATGGACCCCATCATCAGAACTCGAGCATGACAAAAATCAATCGTGAAAATAGAACTTGCTTTACAAACACAGCTAGAAGGACAAATCGCTAAACGTGAACTTTTCGTCGTTGAAGAGTTCTGTTCTGATCATCATCAGCAGTTCCACTTCATCAAATGTCACATTTTTGTATGATAATGCTCGATTTGTTGATAAAAACACAAAATCACTATATGTTTGCCTTTAAGATTTGAGGAGTTCCCTCAATTCCTCATGGATCCCGTCATCAGAAATCAAGCATGACAAAAATTAATCGTGAAAATAGAACTTGCTTAACAAACACAGCTAGGAGGACAAATCGCCAAACGTGAACTTTTCGTCGTTGAAGAGTTCTATTCTGATCATGATCAGCAGTTCCACTTCATCAAATGTCACATTTTTGTATGAGAATGCTTGATTTGTTGATAACACAAAAATCACTATATGTTTGCCTTTAAGAATTGAGGAGTTCCCTCAATTTCTCATGGATTCCATCATCAAAACTGCGTTTTGACAAAAATGGGACCAACTTGGATATATATACTTACAATCAAAAAAAGAATTTTCCAAATCGGTTAAGAAATGACGGAGTTATGGAGTAACAAACATAAAAAAAAAAAAATACAACCGAATTGATAACCTCCTCTTTTGAAATCTTGAAGTCGGTTAAAAATAAGTCATCTATAACCTTTTCCGTATCGTCAGATGATATCGTCTGATTTAAGCAAATACTTTGTTCCATAACTATGGGTGATTTTACCATTAGTAAGTGGTTCTGGACACATCATATCCATGTATAATATTTGAAATTTATTATTCGTCCATATACGCGAAAAAATATTAAAATATTTTTGCGTTAATATCATAGTATAGCAGCGGACACTTCATTTACCAAAAACTACATATTTTCTACCTTCATGGGCATTTACTCATTTCATCTTTTTTTATTGGTAATGGGATTACGTTTGACCTTAGTCTAACCTGATGGAAAGTTAAGACAAAGTCTAAGATGGAACACGCTCACCCAGAAGATGCCTATTCACTCTTACCTTGAACACATCGAGGTCATATGCTTCTGGAAATACAGACGCCGGAAGAGAATTCCAGACTGAAGCAGTGCGAATCAGAAATGATTTGTTAAACCGCGAGGTGCGGCATGGAGGGAATTCGACTACATGTGGGTGAAATCCCATACGGCGCCTAGTACTCCGATAAAGAAAAGTCGAAGGGGGGATAAGGTCATGGAGCTCAGCAGCACACTCTCCAAAATACAACCTATAGAAAATTGCCAGACAGGCGACCCTCCGCCGATGCTCCAAACTTTGGAGTTTGGTTCCAACGAGCGCAACGTCGCCTATCAGTCTCCTGGCTCTCCGGTCCACCGAGTCCAAAGCACCCAGCTGATATTTGGCTGCACCATCCCAAAGATGACAACAGTACTCCATACACGATCTCACCTGAGCTTGGTACAGGTGTATAAACCATTTTTGTATTTCTGTGTATACTGATCGATTAAAGAGTCACTAATACTAAGAATTTAAGCTAAATTATTTCCAAGTTTTAGCTTTAAATCATTCAAACACGCTGCTGATTAATTTACTCTTCGATTCTTTGCTCAATTGTATGAAAATACGGCAACCAAAATACAAAATCATTTTCATAAAAAAATCCTTAACCAAAATAATCTAATTTTATTTTTTCAATATGTTTATTAATGAAGCTAACTCTTGCAATGGAAAAAACTACGCGATGTCATATCTCTTATTTAATTTTTTTACCGGTTCTAAAAAAACCTATTTTTTTATACTCTTTGATAGGGGTGCCTTTACCGTAAAAAATGTCTATTATATGAAATATTACCCAAGTGAAACCATTCTTTATTGCAAGATAAAAGTCCAACAAAAAGTATCCAAGTGGGTTTCAGCTTTAGTTGCAGGTTTCGTATCAAATATGTAGCGGTTCGTGGCGGTATGATATGAAATTTCCACCATTTTCACGTCAATGATCAAGAGTCTTACTTAAAATCAATTTCACGTAAAATTATATAATGTAGATAGTCATATATTATCCATTTAAATTGGCGGCAAATAGGCAATAAATGACATGGCATACTTACTTTTAATATAATTTAGGCACATACGGTCATATCGGGTACTTATTAAACAACCCTCGTAAATGAGGCGCAAATAATGTAAGACAATTTTAAAACAACGTAATACAAATAACTCTGGGAAATAAGCGTAATACAACATTATAGGTACACAATTTAGTACATATAATTTAGTACATTTATATTGTGTGACATCACTTCTAATGCTCTCTCTTGCGCACTTTCCCATTCTATTTGGAAATTCCTTTGGACAAGGTAATTAATTTTCGGCAGAGTAGTAATATAATAATATTTAACCTATAGGAATTCAGGATAACGAAGTACAAAGTTTATCAATACCTAACAAGAAAGACGCATATCCAAGCACAAAGCTGAATGTCAAATAGATTTAACTAAACCCTTTTTATGGAGATGAAATTGCATTATCGAAGCATAGAAGAGGAGATTAGGCTTTGCATTACTCTCTTCGTCCCTGCATAATACGGGCTTTAGGTCTCACAAGGGATATTTGGCGGCTAAAAAGAAAATGAAAATGATTAGTTAGGTATCTAAATTTAATAAAAAATATTTGAATTCTGCTAATAGATTAGGCCAGGGGTCGGCAAACTTTTTAACCAAAGAGCCAAATTCTGTAAAAATATCACCTTTGGGAACCTCAGAGAGCCAAAAATACTCGTTTCATTTTTCACTATATTTTTGATAAGACCTCGAAGAGACGGCTCGCGAGCACAGTATAATGTACATATAGCCCATAACAGTAAAACAAATCCATACAAACGTCCGATTTGACGCACCCACACAGACACACGTCATTACAGTAAACTTAAGGAGGTCTCGGGGGGTTTCGATCACGTGTGCCGCTTCATGTATCGCGTACAATAGTCGAAGAAGTTTTTAATAAACTAGCGCGTGCTGGCCACTATTTTTATTTGACGTGACATACTGTGACGAATGATTTGATGAGAATGCTATTAAATGTTTAAAATAAATAGAGCCATATATAATATTGTGTGGTTTACGTTTTACGAATTACTAGTTTCTTCCCGAGACTTCAACCGAACCAACCGAGACTTTAATTGAGGTGTGCAATAAAGAGTATTGTATTGTATTGTATTGTACTTCACCCGCGTGGAACTTGTTTAATCGCCATAGAGAGTAAATTGCTATTTAATTATTTCAGGCGTTTGCTTGGTTATCGCTTTCCCGTACAAACTTCCACCATTCTTTTCTCTTCATTAAAGGATTATTTCCGGGATCGCCTCAAACTATCTCCATGCCAATTTTTTCCTCAATCGGTTTGGCGGTTTAAGCGTAGATTGTGACCTGAGAAGTATTTTCGTCTGATAATACAAAATTTATCGAAGGTAATGCATAAATGTTAATATATAAGAATATTAAATTGAATGTTGTCTGTTGTGCTGCTCCGCCCGTGTATTACAAAGAACGTAAGCAAAGCCGCGCGACGCGCGACATAACTAACTTAGAAAAGTTGAAAAGCCCCCGACATTTTCATTTCAAACTTCAATATCTCACGGTTTATCCGATTATGACGAAATATATTTAAAAACCAGTTTCGTTTTCGCTTGAACCGTTAGGGAGCTACGGTACAAATGACAAATACACAGATACACACGTAAAATTTCTAACACCCCACTTTTTCTTGGGTTAAAACCATCAACAAACAACACAAAAAGCCTATTTGAAGTAGTTTCGGAGATTACGTTCCCTACACACAAACACTATTAGTATACCTAGATTACCCGCTAAATGTCATTTGAGTGTCTACGGAGTAAAATACAAATCAATGTTTTAGTAAATATAATAATCTTATTACATAAATTGAGAGGTGCAACCCTATCGCTCTAACGAAGCGCAGGTCCAAAAAGATCTTAAGCGACTCTATTTGAGTTACTGCCTTAAGCTATATATATACTGTGTGCGAGTGCGGTTTGCCGACCCCTGGATTAGGCTTTAGGATACAACTGGGAAAATGCTAAGAGGGATGTATTTTTATCAAAAATGGGATTGCTCTTGGCCAGCATCTAGCTAGATCGATGATGATCTGAATACTGCTAATAACATAACATAAACCCACGCCTATATTCCCAAAAGGGGTAGGCAGAGCACACGAAATTAATTTAAGTGCCACTTTTAGCAATTGTAGGTTTATAGATGGAGAAAATGTGATATTGTAGTGACAGGTTGCTAGTCCTTCACCCACAACACACTTGAAACTGGTTCCCATAATCGACTCTTACGACACCCAAGGAAAGAAAGGGGGTGGTGCCATTAATACTGTTAATATACCCGTTTTTATCAAGCGTTGTAACATTTTCCGCGGCGCATTATCGTTGCGGGGCGGAGGCGGTATTTCGATAAAGTGAACGTCGCACCAAAAAAACCGCGCTGTATAAGGTATCGCGGTAGAGTAGAGGCGGCGTGTGTGACATATAAAGCAGTAATCGATAGTCGACAGTTAAGAAAGATCTAAAATGCAAAACTACCTCCGCCCCGCACGGCGCCGTGCCCGCTCTGTGCGTTACTAGCTTTATAGTCTGTACGCGAATTATATAGGGAGGCAGCAGTGGAGGAGATAAATTATATTCAGATGGCGAATAAATGAAGTTTTAATTAATATAAAAAGTTACAATAATTAACATAATCTAACACGATCGATTTCGTGTTGACCTAAGACCCGATGTTAGGTATCTAAAAGGCCCGCGGCGAACGTGTGCTTCCGTTTTATTAAGGCGATCAGAGTGATTGCCCAATATTGATGATCTGCTGGCGCGCGGACAACGGAATGGAGTGACGTAGGCGTATAATTAGACACGACGTGGTGCTGATGACGTTGCGCGGTGACGTATGCTGACGGTATACCGATGACGTAGCCGTGCGGTGGTGCTGTGTGTGAGGTGCGTAGCTAACACGCGTATTCCCAAATAAAGCAAACAATTCTTTGAAATTTTTTGAATGCAGTATTACTTACTTTTTAAAATAAATTAAGGTCTCAATGCAGCATAATATCCTATCTACAATATTTAAGGTACTTTTCCTTCATGTCTCATAACTCCCTGACACCCTGTATTAAACTACAAGAGCCGAGAAAAACTCGTGTAAAACGGAAACGCATATTAGGCGCCACGGGACCGGTATTAGAAATAAAAATTATCGACTCGACTGTAACTGACTTAATTGAGAGAGATTTTGGGTTGTCCTTTAATCACTCAAATTAATAAGTGATGGCGCACTGTGATTTTTGCCTAGAAAAATATGGGTTGGATAAACACGGTTTTTGTCCCGGAAAATATGACTTCCCGGGAGATAAAAATTCCCAAGGGTCACGGATAAGATAAGAGTGATTACAATATTCAAGGGTACAGTCAACAGCAAATGTAGATGATCATTTTAGTACTTTGTCGCGCTAAAGTAACAATACTGCGACAGTTGGGATGCCTCAAACTAGTGAAAGTGACAAGGTACTAGGATGATCATCTACTTTTGCTATTGATTTCTAACTGCCACATGAAGATCGCCTCCATGTGAGAGACACGGTTATGTCTCCAGCACACGATTAAATTAAATCGAAAATACTTTATTTCGGATTAATATCCATATATCGGGTTAGTAATACACAACTTACATATATGGACAATGTAATGAAAGAAACAGTCTGGTTTATGAAAATCAGTCTTAACACATTCACTGCCAGCCACGCCCCCCAGAAACAAACTTGCATAGAAGTGAACGCACATGTGCGTCGGTGGCAGTGAATGCGTTAATTGTTTCCTAATCTGATAAGTGCGGTGGCGTTTAAAAGAACGCGTTATTTCCCGAGGCACACTCCTAATCCTTTGGTCGAGTACGAGGGACGCGTAATTCTTAATCCGTCAAGCGGATCAAAGTACGAGTAAATCTTAACTTTCAATTAAAAATGGTACTTACTTGGGATTTCTATCTGTTGACTATTTTCAGAACATCCAGTATATAGAGAGTAGAAATTAATAAGTGGCAACACTGTAGTGTCATCCCTTTCAAATCAATCTAGGAAAAAAGGGACGACACTACAGTGTTGCCACTTTTTAATTTCTACTCTTTATTGCCAGACTATACATAGCTGCTTTACAGAAAAACTATAATTATGCAAAGATAAATTAAAGGAATAATCATTTCAAAGACCACTTTGGCTTAGTTGGTTGTGACCCTGCCTACGAACCCGGAGGTCCCGGGTTCGAATCCCGGTTAGGGCATTATTTATGCATTTACCACGAATATTGTTCCTGAGTCTTGGATGTTTCCTATGTATTTATCGATATATGTATATAGTCCCACAATATTTATTATTTTATTATAATTATAATAAGTGGACAATTGTATATAGTCATGACAGCGCTTTTCCTGAGACCCCACTGCACCAAAGAATAATAAAACGCTCAGCGAATTTTCTCTTCGTACCGTAAAACGGGGTGAGTAGGTTTCGCGGGGAGAGTTAGGTTATGAATGGGGACAGAAGGTTTGAGAGGGGGGTGAGAAGGGATTTTAAGGCTACTGCTATAAAAATAATGTATTCCAATTTAAAATGGGGCTATAGTAATTCGCATAATAAAAAAAAACGATTCTTCAATCTTCCAAAATCACCTTTGTATGAAAAACCCTCTCCCGCAAATACGAGGCACTACGGGGTGAGGTGGGTTTTCCTCTTTATCGCCAAAGTTATGAAATACAAACGTCCAAACCACTAATTATATACACCATTCAGTTTTCACATGTAAAAATAAAATTTTATCGAGGTTTGAAAGTAAAATTTCACCCAACTCATCCCATTTTACGGTACCAGTTTTCATAACAAGGCGGAAAAACCACGGTATCGGCTATGCGCGTAGCGCTACGAAATCTACGCCACGAGTACGCACTCGTATTTGTAGCAGTGTAGTCGTATGTGGCATTATTATTTCGGTATGTACTTATATGTGGCGAACGGTAGATAATCCAATGATATTCGCAGTCTTTGGGAAGATCGTGGATGAGCAGCATAAGAACAATGCAAAGTGGTATGAATATAATAATTAAAAAATAAATATTAGGGGACAACTCTACACAAATCGAAAATACTCATGGTAAACTCAATAAGGCTTGTGTTATGGGTACAGTCAACAGCAAATGTAGATGATTATTTTAGTACTTTACAAATACAAATGTTTTATTTTATTTAACAAAAATGGGGTTTAATTTACAGTAAGGTTGAGGTCTCCTAGTAGGTACGAGTATAGACTACATGTATCAGGAGATCTCGCTCTTCCAAATATGGTACATAATAAAAACCTATATAATATAATTTACTTATGTTTTAAAGCTTTTTTTATGTTTATCGCACTAACGTAACAATACTGCGACAGTTGGGATGCCTCAAAGTAGTGAAAGTGACAAGGTACTAAAATGATCATCTACTTTTTTTTACTCCGGATAGGTTTGCGCTTGACCACAAATCACCTGATGGTAAGCGATATTGTGGTCTAGGATGGAGCGCGCTTACTACTCTACCTACTACTTTTGCTGTTGACTGTACAAGATGATATATTTAATAAATATAAATACTTAAGTATATAGAAAACAAATGCTTACCAAGTTATCACACCAATATTTGCCCTTACCGGGATTACAATCCATGGCTGTCAGCTTCGTAGGCAGGGGCATTACCCACTAGGCTAATATGGAAAGTCCATCACTCAACGGTGAGTGGATACAGAGCTCAGAGGTGTTATTCACAAACCGACGCGTCCTCACCTCCCACCTCACCAATTTTTATATGGAAGGATTGAAAAGTATCAAAATTTGACAAAGTACATTTGACAGTTTCCACATAAAAACGGGTGGGCTGTGGGGTGACAGGTGAGGACGCATCGGTTTGTGAATAAGAGCAGCTTACATCATACAGGCTGAGATTGCATGTAGCGATTCGTTGTACCGTGATGCATATTCATTTGCCTCGCACGGGCACGCTTTCTGGCATGATCCATCATCTTTTTTTATTTTATTTTTTATTATAAATGGGATTGCTCTTGGCCAGCACCTAGCCAGGGGGCAAAGATGAGGCCGACGATGAAGTGAGCTCACCCAGAAGATGCCTATTCACTCGTGCCTTAAAAAGGTCTAGGTTATATGAACTCGAAAATACAGACGCCGGCAGAGAATTCCAAACCTTAGAAATGCAAATTGTGAAAGATGATGCAAAGCGCTTGGTTCGAATTAGAGGCATTTCGACCAGGTATGGATAATATTGGAAAATAAAGAATCTTAAACGCAGGAATACTCGTTCATTTGGCCTGAACCCGATCACCATGCGCTGAATGGGATTAAAAGAGAACAACATTAAACCCCTAGGCCATTAAGGAGAATTTCGAGTATTGAATTCGTTCTTGAACATTTTCAAGTTTTCGTTTTCAAATAATGAAATTTTCTCATATTCCTTTTAATTTGAAACTTTACGTCTCCGGCTGGCATTCGAGGCGTTTAAATATAAATGGAAACCGTTTACGTTCAGTGGTTTGCATTTAATAGACGGACTGACAGGCACTGGAAATGAGTTTCGCTCGGTTATGCTGTGCTCTATCCGTATAATTGTTAAAATGCTATTTATGTGTTTTAATGACATATATAAATTGAGTTTGATTTTAAATACATATTTGAGCGTCTTAGCCGAGTGGTTAGCGACCCTGCCTACTAACTTATCGGTCCTGGTTCCGAATCCAGGTTGGGGTAAAATTTGAGTGTTGGACATGAATTAAGTGCTTATTATATTTATTATTATACTAAATATCTGTCGCTGTCTATGCACCAACGGTGGAAGGTGTACGCAAAAAAACAAATCGATGTAAGTATGGCTTGGCCGTTTGGCACACGTCTAAACAAAATTTTTGACCCGCAGTTCTTAAATATTTTATTTGCAGAAACCTATCGTGTGTGATATTATATGAAAGGGCTTTATGAAGCGATTCTAAAAATATACCACATTATTACATTTCAGCATTTTTTTATATTAAAACAAAGATAATTTTCTAAACATATCAAGTTTGGGCTCCTCCGGATAAGATATGGCTGATTTTGTTTGTACAATATACCACAATAATACGTGATACGTCGTATCTAACCCCAAGAAAGCAATTTTGAAAAAAAAAACATTAAGTATTTTTTTAATTTTTCAATATAACAAAGTAACAATTTTACGAGATTTATGGAACTGTACTCTAGATACCACACATGAAAGGTTTCTGAAAATAAAATAAAAACTCCCATATAAAAAAGTAATGAATCGGCACTCCCCTCCTAAGGGATTTTTTTAAAGATCTGTGGATCAAAAAAAATGTTTTGGCCTCTAGTATGCGTGTGCCAAATGGCTAAACTGTACATCGATTGGCGGTTTTTCCTTTGGAATTGGGCTCCTACGCCGTCCACTACACGTTATTTATATCTCAGTAAGCTTGTAGCTTACTGAGATTATTTATATCTCAGTAAGCTTGTAGCTTACTGAGATATAAATAGTTTACGAGTAATAGTAGGTATTTGGACTCCCGCAACTGTAGTACTCGTAATAGCAAAAGTATACCAGTCTGACCGTTTTGGAGGTCATTTGACACTTACATTTTGCAATTCAATGTGATTTCAATATTTCTGCACTCGAAATATGACAGTTAGCTAACTCAGCCACGTACAGTCAGCATCAAAGGCAGGTACGCATTTAAAACGTTCAAAAGTCTTCATTATAAGGGATTAAGAGCTTTTAATCCCTTCATATGCGTAGCTACTTTTGAAGCTGACAGTCAGCTGCTGACTGTACACACACGTTGACAACCATCATCATAGTTATTACCCTGTAATCCGTTGCTGGTAACAAGGCTCATTGGATGGCTAATGGACAGGGATTGGAATACTGTCTCCAGGTAGGAGACATCTTAAACACCTTCAAAATTTTATGCAAATACACACACATTGGAATGAGGCGTGAGTCAAATTGACCTCCTATTTTTACCTCCCGGCGCGGAACGCAAAAGGGGGTTGATGCATATAAATGTAAGTTAAAAATGTGTATCTATATATTTGTGTGTCTGTCTGTGTCATCACAGCTCTTGAACGGGTTAACCGAATTGAATGAGTTTTTATTATTATTTGAAAGCAGGTTTTCGAGCGATGGTTTTTGCACACGTTTCATCAAAATCGATATGGTCATTTTGATATAATGTTGGAGCCTTTTTAACTATTCTAAGTTGACAGTTATGTGTGTAGTGTTAAACCAGCGAATAATGTTTGTATGCGCAGTGGTGATCCTGAGCGTGCGCGGGCCCCTGGTGCGCGAGTTTCTGCTAGCGGCGCACGCGCTTGGCATGACGCGCGGCGACTGGGCCTTCCTCGACGTGGAGATATTTCAGGTGCATGTGCATACCCAATAATACTTCTTTGTTCTGGCATAGTATGATTTATCAACCATATACATGTCAATTAAGCCAGCTCGAAACGCGCAGAGCGTGCGTGGCATGGTGCGGGGCGGAGGCGGTTTTGCATTTTTGATCTTATCGAAACTGCCAACTGTCGATTAGTGCTTCATATGACACACACGGCGCCTGCTGTGCTACCGCGAACTTCGAAAATCGAACTTCGTGTCGTGTCGTCCCTTTCACTCTCGTGTTATACAGTATATGACGGAAAGGGACGGTACGATACGAAGTGCGATTTTCGAAGTTCGCGGTAGCACCCCTGCGCTCTACTGCGCTACCGAATATCATGCGGTTTTTTGATGCGACGTGACCCGGGCCGCGTTCGATTTACCGCAAAATTAGATTACATTTTGGCAATAAGTGACTCGTACTGAAATGAATCACCAAAACGATAATTTTGAATACATATATTTTGTTTTTTTGCACGGCATCCACTAAGATCTTCTGCGTGGATCACCCAGGTGATTATTTTAGACGAATATGTCCAGCAAGATTACCCAGGCCATCCTATTATCCTATTGGATGCCATATCCGTCTTAGTGGATGCCGTGGTTTTTTGTAAAGCCTTCTATGTAGATTGGTGTGGCCTGGAAAAAGGCAACATATGGCCACTACATCATCATAGATACATCATCATGATGATGATGGAAGGTAACAAAACTGAACGTCAATGTCCAACGCATACCTTTCGTAACAAAGCGGATAGGTTAGACCTGATTTAAATATCACTATCACTTCCTTAAACCTTAACCTGTCACTTTAAATTAAACTCCCACTTGGTGCTGTTACAAGTCAGTGAAGTATTTGAATGTTAAAATCCCCATAGCTCGCTACTCTACACAGTCTCAGGGTCATATTAAAACTCCAAACCCCTGATATATGTCACATTTGAACTTTACTTGCACTAAGAACATTGTCTGCCTTTAAACTTCAAATCTATTTTCACATCTCGAGTCCATCCTATTCCAGCCAGTAAGCAATTCACAGTTTTAACAAGGCAACTTCGTCTTTATTACCACGGGAATAAGGACGATTTTATGGCTCCAGGGAAACTGGTTAGCGGATTTGAAGTGAGGTCACGCAGATTGACTTAAACGCTAACCTTGCAAGTCGGTGCATTAATTCAGGGATGCGTCTTGGGAACTCTTGGGAGTTTCTTGGAAGTTTCTTGTTGGGATATAGATTGTTTTAGGTGATTAGATAAACATATGAAAGGACGGGTAATCGAGAAGTCACAAAGGATTTAATTGCAAAGTCAAAATTATAATCAAGTATAAGTTACACTTCGTAGTGGTTGCATGCTGTATATTTGACGACCGGTCTAGCCTAGGAGTCAGTTAACCTGCTTAAGAAGGTGACTGGGTTCAAATCCCAGCTAGGGAAAGTATTAGTGTGATGGGCATTAATATTTGTCAGTCTTGGATGTTTTCTATGTATTTAAGTATTTGACCACTTTGGCTTAGTTCATAGTGATCCTGCCTACGAAGCTAGAGGTCCCGGGTTCGAGTCAGGCCATTATTTGTGTCGTGAGCACGAATATTTGTTCCTGAGTCTTGGATGTTTTCTATGTATTTAAGTATTTATTTATCTATATAAGTATATAAATCGTCGTCTAGTACCCATAGTACAAGCTTTGCTTAGTTTGGGATTAGGTCGATTTGTGTAAGATTGTCTCCCAATATTTATTATTTATTTAATACTATTATTTATATCTGTTAAACATATCGTTGTCTAGTACTCATAACTCAAGCCTTATTGAGCTTACTACGGGGCTAGTTCTATTTGTTCTATAATAATTATTAAACTTTCACTGCAAAATGCCCTCGTATTTACATATGTTGTAAAAGTAAGTAGAAGTAATTTGTAAAAGGGTTTTCTGCAAAGACTCGGGTCCACAAAAACTAAAAAAAAAAAATTAAGTCCCAATTGCCCGTGCCGATCGCAAATATTGTACTGGCACAAATTCGAATTCAATTTACTCAGTGATCTTTACATAACCCCTTTTGTTGAAATAAAATAAACAACCAATTGGCTCAATCCTATTCTTCCCTAGTTCAGTTTGAGTTTGTACAAATACTTTGGAGGTTTCTTTGTAATACTTGAGCAACTATGCTATGTAGAAAAAGCTTTTAGTTATTTTTAGGGTCTTCTTCTATTCAATTTTATCTCACACACTAGCTGAATTTGCATGTCGTATCGTAATATTTATGTACTCGTTCAACTGTTGAGGTTGACAAATGAAGCTTTATCTAAGACGATTAATCGTATCTCGTGATAGGAGCGCTCGTGGCCCGCGTACCGCCTGCGGTGTGCGAGGTTAAGCAACGGCAGCCGAGATGAACTCTTGGATGGGTGACTGCTTTGAGTGGTCCCAGCTGCTGTCTGTGACACCAGTCGTTATGCAAAGTTAGAGGCCTCTTGAGAATTTCTAACAGTCAAGTTGCCCGCTCACTTGACAAGCCTAATCCCAGTAAGGTCTAGTTTTCCCCTTGGGTTGGAAGGTCAAATGGCAGGCGCTTCCGTAAAAATTAGTGCCTACGCCAATTTTTGGGATTAGGTAGCGGACCCCATGCATTCTTCAGGATGCAACTGTACTGGGAATAACGCTAGGAGGATGATGATGACTATTGTTTCTGCCCTAATTCCTGCGATTAGGTAGCGGACCCCAGGCACCCAAATGCACTGGGATAGCGCTAGGATGATGATGATGATGATGAATCGTATTTCGTTATAAAGCTACTGTAACCGAGCAGTAAGGCATGCGATTTTAAATATTAAATTCGGGGGGTTCGAACCGCGGCTCGTAAAATTGTTGAAATCTTTCATTTGGTATTTAAAAGTAGCTTTTCGGTGAACGAAAGCGGTCGGTTTTATAAGAAACCGGTGTAATTCCAACAAGGTAATTCCGTCTGGGTTGGAAGGCGGTCATTCTTTTAATATATCGTTGATTCGAAGTTTCTTTATTGTCAGGGCGGGTATTGGGACGAGACGGGCTGGGCTGCGGGGGACGAACGCGACGCTGCCGCTCGCGCTGCCTACGAGGCGCTGCTGCGGGTCTCGCTCAAGCTGCCGACCGGCGATCGCTTCGATGAGTTCGCTGATGCGGTCCGAGCGAGGGCGCGCCTGCACTATAACTATACGTTCTCGGACGGGGAAGAGGTAAGTCACGGTCTACGAGTATCGCTCAATCTGTCGACGGCGATCGCTACGATGAGTTCACTGACGCGATGCGAACGAGGGCCCACCTGCACTATAACTATACCTTCTCGGACGGGAAGGAAATCACATTCTACGAATCTAGCTCGAGCTGTCAACTGGCGACCGCTTCGATGAGTTCGCAGGTCCAAGAGAGGACCCGTCTGTACTAGAATGTCACTAACGGGACAAACTTTAAATAAGGGAGGAGGAAAATTAGTTTGTAAGGCTACGATGCTTGGTGAAACTGCCCACAGACGACAGCAACACCGAATTTGCTATCGCGGTGCCAGCGAGAGCCCGCCAGCAAACTAACTACACCCTGTCGAACGGAAAGGTTTGTCACAGCACAGCCTAAAGCGTCTCGCTCAAGCCAAAGAAGTGATTTTAATTATAATAGACAAGCTCACAGGTGAGTAGAACGTTTTATGAAGAGGGGGTAAGATAAAATACTTTTTTAAGGTAGGTAGTGTAGTCACGCTCGTTAATTTGTGACCCATTTCGCAAAAAAATCTTTAACTTTCTACCTATACGGTTTAATAGGGCTGTGAACCTTAAGGGGGTCCCAAATAAAAGTTCGTGACTGTCCATACTAGGATACACCTACATGGAAAAAATCGGCTGTTTTAAATAGAAGATTTTTTGTGTGTATATTATTTGTATATTTTGTATTTTTATATGTATTGGTCAGTTAATTGAAAACATCATGCGCGAAAAAAAACACTGTTTTGGAACAAATTTATTTTCGCACGGACATGTTTGGTCCCATTTCAGAATCATTTATATAATCTTTTTTTCTATTACTACTTATGTTACACGTTGCACGAGTATATAACTTAATTTTCTCTTCGTTTTACTAAGTTTTCTCTTATGAGATCTGTTTCCGATAACATATTTATAGAATTCACTATCGGCACTCTCATCCATAAAACAGAGTCGACAAGATGTAATCTATTGAGGATATAAATCATAATAGGCCTTTTCTGCAACAGTAACCAATTACTAACTCACATATTCACGTAGTTTTAAAAGCGACTTTGTTACAACGTAATAAAGTTTATTTTGAAAGGAAAAGTTTGTGCTTGTTATGAGGTTAATAAAGTTATCTACGCTGTCTGGAGCCCGAAATTGGTTCGCTAGAGAACTATTGTATGCTAATAATAACCCTTTGGTCAACAATCCTTTGAAGATTGAATGTATACCCGGACCTGTAGTCATGGAAGGGTCACAACCGCAACCAGATAGTGTACGTAGTAGGAAAAATCAACAGACTGCCTTGACAAGCAACGACTCAGAATTAACTGAGGAAATCAGGTGCCTGCGTAGTGAGGTATTATTAATCCAGTCACAAATTACAGAGTTGCTGAGTACTTTCACAAATTGCACAGAACGTCTTGACGCTGTATCTAGTAAGTTATTGGCCACCGAATCTAGACTCAAGTCACTTGAAGACAATCAAATAAAGACAACCATTCTTCAGGAGACCGTCACCAAGCTTCAAGATCAGCTAAATAAACAGGAACAAGCGGCATTGAAGAACGAAATGGAAATTGTTGGTTGCCCCGAAAGCCCAAACGAAAATCCAATGCACATAGTTCTAACAACCGCAGCAAAAATTGGTGTAACTATCACGCATAATGACATAGATGCTGCCTGGAGGGCAGGCCCCCGAGCAGCCTCGACCGGACCCGCAAAAATGGAAGGCGTTAATGACCGCATACACTCACGGTCAATAGCTGTCCGTTTTACACGACGTGCGACACGCGAGAAGTTTCTCAAGGCAGCGAAAGCTAGGCGCAACGTCACATCGGAGGACCTTGTACAAAGTAGCGGGAACCTCCAGAAGATATGTGTAAACGAACGCCTGACACGAGAAAATCGACTGCTTTTTCGTGCCGCTAGACAACGGGCAACAGCCGCCAAATTTAAGCGCTGCTGGACGTCATCAGGCGCGGTATACGTCAGGAAGTACGACGGGGCTCCTGCAATCCACATTCGAAATCCTTTGGATCTGGATCGTATTACTGGGAATCCTAGCGACGAATTCCCACAATAGTGACTCAGTTATTAAATGCATGTTAGTTATAATCCAAAATCAGTACTCACTCACTCACTCACTCACTCACCTACACTCACACACCAGCTATTACGCACGACCATACTGAAACAGGTTACAACTATAGTACACAACAAGTGCATCTGTCCCAACAACGTCACTCAATTTGCCCACATAGCCGCCAAACTATCACGCCATGGCCGAACTAGATACCGGGACTGAACTTGATGAATTATTTCCAGTAAACTGTCACGTTGTTGATTCGGCAGAGCACTGTTGCGAAATAATAAGGCCTAAATTTCCTACCAAAATTCTCACGTTTAACATCAGAAGCCTTCAGCATAACTTTGACCAATTTCTAGTGACCTTTAACCGGCTAAACATTGATTTCGACGTCATTATTCTTACGGAGTGTTGGTTGAGAGAGGGATCGGTTGTTGGGCACATAACCTATAGAGGGATATACATCCTTCCGCACCTTAAGATTACACAACCAAGCGAGCGGAGTGGTTGCTTATGTAAGAAAATCTTTAAATGTGACTGTCACCGAGCCACTCATCCAGGACTCAGATAGTCTTTTCATAAAGGTGCCTGAGCGCTTCTCTTTGCTGGGTTTATACCGCTCTCCTTCTTTTACTAATCCTATCCCATTTATTCATTCTTTAGAATATTTTATTAAAAATAACACAAAAGAGCCAAGCTGTTTTATATTAACAGGGGATATAAATAATAACATTAATTCTCCATGCTCTGATCATCATACCTCCGAGTATTTATGCATGTTGGCGAGTCTTGGGTTCACATCCGCAATTGATAAGCCCACAAGAGGAGGCACTTGTTTGGACCACGTTTTTGTGAGGTCGGCGAGGGATATGGAATTGGTTGTCTGTGTTTCCGATATTACCGACCATGATTTAGTTGCTGTTGGCATTACAGCTCGAAACAAAATTAAAATTATAAAACCATCGAGAACAGTTATCAAACAGAATTATAAAGCAATCACAGCAGAGTTAAAACACGAAAACTGGCAAATGGTCACTAGTAAAATTACCGCTACCGAAGCTGCTGATGCTTTTACAACAGTACTCACCAGAGTAATATCAAAAAACACTGTACGCACAACTGTAAGTAGCTCAAAATTAATTTTAAGACCTTGGTTGACTCCAGGCCTTTTTAGATGCTCTAGAGTCAAGGATAAACTACATGGCCTCTACCGGAAAACTCCTCATAGTGAAGTCGCTAAACTTACATACACCAGATACAGAAATTTTTATATAGCAATTATTCGTAAAACCAAGGATGACTATGATAGGACACAACTTGTAGAAAATAAACATAACCCCAGGAAGCTCTGGCAAACCATTAGATCTATTACCCATCTAAATCGGGATAAGCACACACCACATGAACTAGCCTCCATTAAGCCTAACATGACTGACTCCCTAAATCACGCCAATGAGTTCTTCTCGTCAGTAGGAAAAAACCTAGCAAATGATATTCTTGACCAAAATAATACAACCGAGGTTTTACTTTCATCCAAGGCAAACCTCCCGAACTCACCCCAAATGTCTATGTTCTTATCTCTGACTGACCAAAGTGAGGTAGGGAAAATAATTCTTGGTTTGAATCCGGAAAGCGCCTCTGGCATCGATGAAATAAGTACTCGTCTTATTAGAGATTTGAAAGACTACATTGGCAAGCCACTCGTCTATATTTTCAATCTGAGCATATCAACTGGCACTTTTCCGGAGAGCTGGAAATTAGCCGCTATTGTCCCGATCCACAAAGGAGGTGCTAAAGACTGCCCCAGTAATTACCGCCCAATTTCTTTACTTAGCTGTCTTTCTAAAATTTTGGAAAAGATCATTAATAAACAGTTGATCGGTTTTCTCGAATCACGAGACTTGCTTTCCGAAAGACAATTTGGCTTCAGAAAGAGCAGGTCTACGGAGCAGGCTGCCACCTTGTTAGTAAATCTTGACAGCGATGAGTCATGCGTGGGCGTCTTTTTGGACCTGGCCAAGGCGTTTGACACAGTCTCAGTCCCGATTTCGTTAAGAAAACTTGAACTTTTAGGGATAAGAGGCACTGCTTCTGCTCCTCTTACGCGACCAGATATTCAACTTATCTTCAATCGCTCTATGGACAACACAACTACCAATACTAATAGTGTATGTAATATTATCAGAAACTGTTCCACCATAAAGTATTTGGGTATGACGTTGGACGAGAATCTCAATTTCAAACAGCACATTGAAATGATGTCTGAAAGGGTCTGAAAAATGGTCTACATAATGAAAATACTAAGAAACTCTGCTGGGAAGGACTTGATGAAATTAGTATACACATCAATGTGCGAGTCAATTTTATCGTACTGTATAAGCGTGTGGGGTGGCACCAGTTCATCTGCACTTCTGCCCATCGAAAGGGTCCAGAGGTTTGTACTTAAGGTCATGCTTAGAAAGCCCAGGTTTTTCTCTACAACTGCTCTTTATAAAACTGCGGACGTCCTCAGTGTGAGGCAGCTGATGATTCTGCGGGTCGCAACTCAAGTACACGCGAAAGTTATTAATTCGGAGGAGTATCCTGCTTTAATCCGTAAGAGAGTTTATAAAATCCCTATCCCCCACACAACAACAGCATTTACACGGCGTCTCCGAAATTTTTTGCATCCGTATATTTACAACACGGTGGTAAGGATCTGTAGGATTGCAGGAAATTCTTGTCGTGTAGCAAAAGCGAAGATTCTCAGTTGGTTAAAAGGTCTTAACTATAGGTAAACCGAGCAACTCCTGAAGATCATTACTTAGTCTTGGCACTACCTTAATTTTGTAGCCTCACACCCACGTCGTGCATCCCCACTTACACACACTCAGACAAAAATACATACACACACAAACACAACACACACTTCCACTCACATACCTTTTACTCTAAGTTGTTATATGTTTCTACTTTCTAGTTACTGTTTGGTCATCATAATAATATATATATATATATATATATTTTACTGGTTTCTTTTTTAAATCGGTGATCTTCGATTATATTAACTGTATACGTATGTAACCGTAGTAATACTAGAACTTATTGTAATTAACTTATTTTAAATTCGAATCTGGTCACCACAATACAGGCTTAGCCTAGTGTGGGGCCGCAGGATAATTTGTAAATGTACTTAATTTTTCTTGTAAATAAACCAATTTTTTTTTTATAAGCCAAAGGGATAATTGGACGTAGGGAAGAAGATTTAATAACACACTTTTGATGTGTGGAGGGGATCCGGGTATGTCTTAAAACTACGACCAAAACCTACGGGGGATGGGCAGCAGCATCCCTGGAGGGCTGGAGATACTGCGATCGCCAACCCACATTCCAAGCGTGGCGATTATGGCATTTATCCCTCGTGAAATTGGGGGAGGCCTGTGTCCAGCAGTGGACGTCCTCCAGTAGGGTAGACCACAATTTTTCTCTTGGATGCATTTGATTCCGATTGTAAAGTGCGATGAATCGATAATATTGGGTCATGATATGATACCACATGTATAGGTAAATAAGCCATGCAACGTGTAATTAGGAAAGGCAAACTAGTTTGCATACATTAATTTAAACTTGAACGATTTTCACTGTTTTTTTATTAGTAAACGGGACCTACTTTGGACGACTAGCTTAGCCTCGTGGTTAGTAACCCTGTCTATAAAGCTGATGGTCTTGAGTTCAAATGCCAGTCAGGGCAAATATTTTTGTCACGCAACACAAACATTCTATGCATTTAAGTATTTAGGTATATCTATTAAATATATCGGACCGGTCATTGTGGCACTCTTTGCGGGAGGCCTATATCCAGCAAACCGACTCGTCCTCACCCGTCACCTCACACCTCACCCGTTTTTATATGGAAACTGTGAAAATTTCATTTGTCAAATGTTGTCAGTTTCTATATAAACACGGGTGATGTACGAGATGAGAGGTGAGGGTGAGGACGAGTCGGTTTGTGACTAACAACCCAGCAGTGGACTTCTTTCGGCTGGTTATGATGAAAAATATTGCCGTCTAGTACCCATAACCCAAACCTTATTGTATATATGTTGCGTTTTCCCAGAGCTACTGAAAATATCAATAGTAAAGCCTGTATTAAAAAAAATGATAAAAGGGACATGGGAAACTACCGTCCTATAACATTGATTCCAATCTTTGCAAAAAATTTTGAAAAATGCATGTACTAACGTCTCATACATTTCTTAAATAAATATGAAATAATCAACGTAGAACAAAACGGCTTCCAAAAAAATAAATCGACGACATTAGCTAGTTTTAATCTTGTTCATCACATTGTTAAAAGCTTAGATATAAAACAGCACACTACAGCGGTATTTTTAGACATGTCAAAAGCTTTTGACTTTGTAGACCATGCGTTACTTTTACACAAATTAGAAAAATATGGTGTTAGAGGTCTTGCTCTCAATTGGTTAAAAACTTACTTACTAAATAGAAAGCAATATGTAGAAATAGTTCAACTAGATGAACATTCAGTAGAAACTGGCTATAAATCAGAACTAAAATGTAATTATTTTGGTGTTCCTCAAGGCAGTGTACTTGGTCCTTTATTATTCATTGTTTATATAAATGAACTACCTAATATCATTCCATACAAATCTGTTTTGTTTGCTGATGATATATCATTTACTGTTACATCGGAAAAGAATCAAAATATACAAGCACATGAATGTAAAGTAAACGAAATGATGGAAACTGTTATAGAATGGTAAGAAATACATAATTTACACATTAATATTAATAAAACCCATTATGTACAGTTTAAATCAAAACGAGGTGAAAATCTTAGTATGAATATACATTTTAGAAATAAGAAAATACAAGGATTGCAGGACGTTACTTTTTTGGGAGTCACTTTAGATGAGCATTTGGACTGGCAAGCTCACATTGATAAGGTCCGTTGCAAATTGAATAGATTTGTTTATGTTTTGCATAAATTAAGGCGCACTTCAGGATTGCAGGCCACTCTAGCTGCATATCATGGATATGTAAATTCGGTATTGAGATATGGACTAATTTTGTGGGGAAATTGTAATTATTCCAGTATTGCATTTGTGGCACAGAAAAAATGTGTGCGGGCTATCTGGGGACTCGCTAACTACAAGTCTTGCAAACCACTATTCAGAAAATTTAAAATACTACCTCTACCCTGTTTATATATTTTAGAAATCTGCATGTTTGTTAAGAGGCATATGTACTTATTCAAAACAGCTGCAAGCATTTCCACTAGAAACCAACGAAATCCTGGACGTTTGGTGCATGATTGCGTTCCTAGGACAGCACTGTACTCTAGTCACTGCTTTGTTATGTGCATGACAATATATAATAAGTTACCGAAATGTTTGAAAGAGCTACCTCTAAATAGATTTAAAAACCAATTAATCAAGCTATTAACTGTAAAGAACTATTACAATGTAAAAGATTTCCTGTCTCAAGACATTTAACAATTATTTAAGATATTTGCATGCTAGTATTACACAATACAAATAGCAGAATAAGATACTTATTGTCATATAACAACTATGGACATTGATGTACCTACTTATTCTAAGCAAATAAAGATTCTATTCTATTCTATTCTATTCTATACCACTGGGGTAGTTCGATTTGTGTAAAATTGCCCTACGAATATTTAATCGCTTAAAATTAAGCTTATGAAAAATCACCATGAATCAGAGAGCTCGCGAACAAGTATGTTGTGAAACATCCGAAACGAAAGGTCAGGTAAACCTCAAAAATGTGAATCAATTTAATGTACCTACGTGATGTGAAGTCCCGTTTACAAATAATATTAGTTAGCGCACCTCAAGTTGGTACCTATTTACTAACAATTGCGTTAAGCGATTTTTTTAAATATTTTACCGTCTGAAATACTCAAGTTTTATAACGACCGATGTACAGTCACCAGCATAAATATATGACTATGGGCAGAGCTGCAAAAATATCTGATCATCAATTGAAGTTATAATTATATGACGATACATAGCCGGTAAAAATATATGATCATTAATAGCCGGCAGAATTATCATTTGCTTGTTAACAGCATAAGTATCGGATCGGATCCAGTAAAAATATCTGATACCTAGAAAATCGCAAGTATGTGACATGTCATCAGCATAAATATATGACTTGGGCAGAGCTGCAAAATTATCTGATCATTAATTGAAGTGATAATTATATGCCGATACATAGCCGGTAAAAATAAGTGATGATTAATTAAATTATGTGACATGTCACCAGCATAAATATCTATCCGCTGTGAACGCATTACCATCGGATCACATACATGCTGCATAAATATCTGACACAGTTGACAGTAAAAATATCTCAAAATTCTGCAAGTATGTACTTTATGTGCCTAACATAGAGTCGTAATTGGAATAAAGTTGTGTGACGCTTCTTGAAAACAGTATTAAACTGTCATTGGATATCTCTGTCTCACGTTTTATAGCGTAAGATTGACAGGTTCGATAATAAGTCAAATAATTGCCAGAGCAGTCTAGGAGATTTGTGAATTCTTCGCCTGCTGTTCTCGCCTCATCACTTGATATAACTTGAACCCGAAATTCGAAACAGCTTCACGGAGTCCTCCATCAGACCTAAGTCGGGACTGTGTAGTGAACTTGCACTGTCAACCATGTCATATAATATACCTACATTATGTCATTTATGACGATGTGTAATAAAAAACGGATGATATTAGTCTTATTTTTGACATTTATTCCTACTTCAAAACCATAATAAAACAAAATAATTTCTTGTAAACTTAACATTGTAATCTTTAAAAAAATTTAAGGTTTTATTAATGTTTAGTGTAACCACCTTGGGCATTTATAACGTCGTCGAGTCTATTTTGCATTGACATAACCATGTTATAACAATGGTCCAATCCTCGCATGGTTTCCCAGATGTCGAAGCAATGCTGGATCAGTGTTGCCTTTGTTCTGGCTTGAGTTGGGTCCCATTGTTGCGTCATCAACCCCCACAAGTTTTCAATGGGATTGAGATCAGGGCTCTTGGGCGGGAAGTCGTCCAGTAGCTCAATTTTCTCTTGCTGGTTTATCCAATGTCGCACAATACGGCTGTTGTAGAAAGAACAGTTGTCCTGTACTATGTATACAGGATTAATGTCTGGATAACATACTCGTAATGATGGCAACAAGACGTCATTGAGAATTTCTATGTAGTCTCTGCTATTTAACCACCCAGTAACCTGGCAGAGCTCTCCCGGCCCCGCAGACGACATCCAGCTCCATACTCCGCATGAAATACGGCCTGATCTTCTATTGGGGATCACGTTATTTTCATTATAACGGGTATTATTAATTCTCCATAAGGAAACTCTACCATCTGTGCTTGACTGGAAAACCTTTTCGTCAAGAAACGCGATGTTCCTAAAATCAAAATTTATGTATTGTTCGGCAAACGCCAAACGGAGATCCCTGTGTCGTTGTTTAAGCACTGGTTTTCGAGCAGGCACTCTATTTCTCAAGCCAGCATCCTTGAGCCGACGACGAACACTATCTCGTGAAATCCCATTATCATTTGCGACTGTCAAGGTAGAAGTTGTGGGATTTTCATGGTACAAATTAACAATGTTTTGATCTTGAAGGGCTGTCGTTTTTCGTGGGCGGCCTAAACTTTTATGATGATCGACATTGCCTTCTTCTTGCCAACGTTTAATACATAATGCAACAGTATTTCTCTAAAATCAAAACGGGTAGATGCCATTAATTAAGAGTAATAATTATATGAAATGAATAAGTTACCTATTATGAAACTTGCATAGAAACTTACAGTAACACCCAATACATCCATGATTTCTTGAACGAGTTTATTGTCTTAATGCATTGATACAATTCTATGCCTTAAGTGGACATCGATGCGATAAGCCGCCATGGAGTCAAAGTCAACCGTTAAATATTAGAAACAATCAATAGTTATTTTACTTTAACGCAATTGTTCATAAGAAACTAGACTCGGCGAAATAATAATATTCAGTCTTTCGTGTGTGACAGTTGACATAACTAGCAATTGACGACAAGCAATTTCTTTTTCCGTAATAATAACGCCATATATTTAATCTCCTTGTTAAAAACCCTTGAAACCATGTTCTTGATTCAAAAGCTAATATAAGATTAACAGTTCCTTTTCGCAATGGAAATCTGCCAAAGGCATTTCATAAAACGTGAGAGAGCGATATTCAATGACAGGTTAATACTGTTTTCAAGAAGCGTCACACAACTTTATTCAAATTACGACTCTATGTTAGGCACATAAAATTCATTCTTGCAGAATTTTGAGATATTTTTACTGTCAACTGTGTCAGATATTTATGCAGCATGTATATGATCCGATGGTAATGCATTCACAGCGGATAGATATTCATGCTGGTGACATTTCACAAAATTTAATTAATCATCACTTATTTTTACTGGCTATGTATCAGCATATAATTATCACTTCAATGAATGGATAATTTTGCAGCTCTGCCCAAGTCATATTTATGCTGATGACATGTCACATACTTTCGATTTCCTAGGTATCAGATTTTTTACTGGATCCGATCCGATACTTATGCTGTTAACAGGCAAATGATAATTCTGCCGGCTATTAATGATCATATATTTTTACCAGCTACGTATCGTCATATAATTATAACTTCAATTGATGATCAGATATTTTTGCAGCTCTGCCCATAGTCATATATTTATGCTGGTGACTGTACTACTACATATAAATCCATTACTTCGACGGAGCATTTATTGCAAAACATTAAAAAACTTTTTATATAAACCCAGATAAAAACCCAATCATTTTAGATAAAATAAGCCCAGTCAAAGTTTTATCTCAAAGTACGTGTTAGATTTGAGAATATTTGCTTCAAACGCGCTCTGAGTTACTGGACCTATATAAATCCCATCTCAAAGGCAGATTTATAGTTATGTTATAGAGGTCGGCGGTAAAGAAGTCAATCAAGACCCTGTCATTTCCATAGATTTTATAACCTAAAAGTCACTTTGAGGTTATAAACTGTATGGGAATGACAGGCGTCAGGATTGACTTCTTATCCGCCGCCCACTATAGGTCTTTGTAATAATAAGCTAAGTGATTCGTCTTTACTCTGCCCATTGCCCCTAAATTCTAATCTTAGATACCCTAAGATAGGTTAGGACGAGGCATAAATCGAGGCTAGATTTCTATGGACAAACTCAAAAAGTCTAAGTAATATTTCCACCAAACGGCCCGCAACGGATTGGAACGAAAAGAATTTTATAGTCTTTAAACGATACTGAATCATATATGTACTGTTTTTAAGTCTACATTAGCAAGTTGCGCACAACAGCTTGACCGCGGGCGTCTTCCGCGACATGTGGACGTCACCGAAAGTATGCTGTGACACGCGATCGGCTCCGTTCGCTTGCGATCGGCCCCGTTCGGTTGCGATCGGCCCCGTTCGGTTGCGATCGGCCCCGTCCGCTTGTCGTCGTGTGCGATCGGAACTTTTCGGCTGTCGATGCCGTCGAAACTTTTCATTGTCCATTCTGTAATAATCTTAGAATTTTTTCACATCCAATTTCAAATCATTGTGAAGTGTATGGAATTCGCCAACCTTACACCGCTTTTGCCACAAATTATTACCCCAAACTTTTCTTTTCCTCTTTTGTGTATTATGATGATATTCTTCTTCTTCTAATGCAATAGCCAATAATACGAGTACTACGTCAACTTCAACCATTATCATAAATTACAACACGTCAACGTGTTAGGAACGAAATTATTTTACTGGGTGAGGAATGCGGATACGTTCGCAAGCAACCGTACGGTGCCGTTCGTGTGCGTCGACATCCTGTCGGCCGCGAACGGCTGTTACCGCCCGGTCGTACGCGTCGACATGCCGCCGGACACGATCGGTTGTCGCCGCATCCGTTCGTATTCTTTCCGATCGGATCCGATGCGGGCCGTTTGGTGGAAATGTTACTTTAACTTCGAGACCCTTTGAGGCGTTTAAAGTAATGTCGCAGCATACTTTCGGTGACGTTCACATGTCGCGGAAGACGCCCGCGGTCAAGCTGTTGTGCACAACTTGCTAATGTAGACTTAAAAACAGTACATGTATGATTCAGTATCGTTTAAAGACTATAAAACTCTTTTTGTTCCGATCCGTTGCGGGCCGTTTGGTGGAAATATTACTTTAGATTTTTTACAATTACAGATTTATTTGAGGCTTGTTTAGATAGTAGTTTTATTCCTTCTAGGCTAAACCCGCCATTTATTAAGCCTGTTCAGGATTTATTTAATCGTATGGCATTTATTTACGAACCGTGAGATCTTCGAGAAGACAAGGAGGATTAATCCGGTGTACGAGTAAACACAACGAGTCTACTTATTTGATTTAGATTTCAAAGAAAATTCGGAATTCATTTTGAATCCAGCAATAATATTTTGATTATGTCACTATTTGAATAAAACGTTTTAAACGGATTTTATCGCGTATATTATGTAACGAGCCCTTTCCATCGCTGGTGGTCAGGAAGGGTTAGTTTTCCACTATTTATTCGGTGAATAATCATTACGGATACCGAAGACGATCTCGCTTTTTTAGAGGTCGCGTGTTGACGTGTCCATGGCACCTAGAACGAATCAAAACTTCAAAATCACTGGATTTTTTTATAGCACGCCGGTGGCAAACAGGCGTACGGCCCGCCTAATGGTAAGCGGTCACCGCAGCCTATGGACGCCTGCAACTCCAGGGGTGTCACATGCTCGTAGCCGACCCTTTAAAACTTAATACACTCCTTTCTTGAAGAGCGCCATACTGTAGTCCCTCGGGAAAACCTCGGCAGGGAGCTCATTCCACAATCGGAGCATCCGAGGGAGGAAACTCCTTAATTTAAGTAATATCGTTTTGACATACCTTTGCTTTGCATGAACTAGCTTAATATTTTTTCGATATAATTGTAAGTGCCTAATAAATAAATACTTTAATATATATGTAACAAATTATTACAGTTTCAGTTTTAAACTAGTTTTAAGTTTTATATGCTATACCCTCACAGCGTGCCATGTGTGCATAAAATTTATATTGTAACAACTGTACTATATGACCATGGTTTGCAATAAATGAATGAATGAATGAATGAATGAAATCCATCTGAAACCGTACCGTATGCGACCATTTAGGTTCCAAGGTGTGTGGATGAAGGCCCTGCCGACGGCGTGCGGTGCGTTCGTCCACGATTCGCACAGCACGTCTCTGAAGCGAGTCAAAAGGCCCAAGCTGGTATCCAGGTGCTCCCGCCTAGAGGTGACAGCTGGTAGCAATACTCCATGTGGGTAGAACTTGGATGGATGGATTTTAATGACGCAGATGCGAGAAAGAATTTTTCAGGTATAATATTTATTTTAATTCAGGGTTTACTCGTGTAAGAAGATATTGGCTTGTAATGTACATATTTTTGTAAAGAATGGCGATGAATGTGTATAACTTTATCCTCTGCTCTCATTGTCTTGAGTAGTAATAAGGGAACGATTCGTGAATTGGGTGTATTATTTTATATTCAAGCGCTTATAATGAGACGCTTTAAATTGCTCTTATTCTGAAGTCCTTAAACAGTAGCCTTGTTAGGAAGATTCAACTTTACGTCAGGGTGACAAGGTGCACTTTAAACTGTCGTGTATTTATTATTCCATTGTCGTTCCGTAGATAATATTCTTGTATTATACTCTAGACAGATAAAACCATAGTACGAACTGATATTACACGGGTAATTTCGTTTCGCGCTTTCTTAAGGCGATTCATCCGCGCGGTATAGTAAAACCCTCGTTCCCCGTAGATAATCAAGTTAGTTAACTGGTGTTTTAAATGTATGTAGAGGGTAGATGTAAGTGCATGCTTACGGTGGCTGCGTCCACCGTCTGAGATATTAAACTAGTTCGTAATTGACTGCCCCTGTGTAACTTGTGCCCCCTGATCCATATCTAACAACTGTTTTTTTTTACTTAGGTATCAAGTGGAACTTTTTATCCTCGTAAAAACCGTTATTTTATTAAATTTATTCAGTTTTCTACGAGCAAAATATTTTCTTCGTAGCTAACCCGGTTATCAAATGGGTTTTTAGGGTTCCGTACCCAAAGGGTAAAAACGGGACCCTATTACTAAGACTTCGCTGTCCGTCCGTCCGTCTGTCACCAGGCTGTATCTCAAGTACCGTAATAGCTGGACAGTTGAAATTTGCACAGATTATGTATTTCTGTTGCCGCTAAAACAACAAATATGAAAAACCTGCCAAGTGCGAGTCGGACTCTTTTTATAGATCATGCGGTACGGAACCCTTCGTGCGCGAGTCCGACTCGCACTTGGCCGGTTTTATTTTCCTTGTTTAAAACCATTATTTAATTTGGATTTTTACGAGGAAAATTAATTCTTCGTAGCTAACTCGGTTATTAAACGGGACTTTATCCAGTGCGTTTAGCGGGAAATAATGGAAACCTACAAAACCAGATCAATGATTCATTTTATAACGATAGGTGGTTTTGCATTTTTGATCTTTCCGAAACTCTATGAAATTCCAGCGTTTTGTCATAAATAAATAAATCATGTATATATTCTCTTTGGTTTTGTGAAAGGAGCCTTAACTATTCACTGATTTCTGAAAGAGTTCTCGAAAATGGCTTTAAAAATTACGATGAGATTTAACCGTGCAGAGATTTACGGCGTCGAATAAATAATCTAGCTAAGTCTTCATACCGGGAAAATCAGTTTCTCTGGGTTATCATATCATTCAAGATGCCGAGCAAAAATATCTCAGGTACTATTCATAATGTATGGCATAACAGCTCCTTCATTAATATTTTTTCGGATAATACTCGCTTCGCTCACACGAATCATTTCTTTATCCGTTTACACATTAATGCGAATCAAGCATTCACTCGTAGAATCTGCTAAGCATTTTCTTCTGCGTTTTATTACGACAGACAGACGTCTCTCTCGGGAGAATTTATTAGGTATATAACCGAAACTGAATGCTCATTTCTACATGACGAGAATTTTCTTTTAAAGCTGTAGATGTAAGGATATGTGAAACAAGGTCTGAATACATATGAGACAATTCAGATCCGTAATACACCTGTCCAAGATATGTCCCCCCAGAGGACCCTTGAAATTGTAACCCGGCTAGCCGGCGGGTGTGTAATTAAAACTAACTTTAAATATGTACAGTAAAATATAATAAAAATAAAAAATATATATACAAACAAAATGGGATCAACTTGATCAGTCAGTACGGAGCTATTTGCAAACAAAAGTCACTGGCCTGAGTGGTGGTCCGTAGTCCCAATGGTTGAGGTCGTAGAAGGTAATTCCTTCAAAGCAGCGTGCAGCTCATACGAATTATATTTACATAAGTGGCGATGCACGGTGGAAGAAGCCGTCCGAAGAAAAGTTGCCAGGTATAAAGGGCTGTATAAGAGGCAGCCCTTGTATGAGACTACACGTATGTATTTATATACAATATTTACACGATTAAACTTTCTGACATGAACTGTACATTGATCATTAAAACAATAACTTACGTAGTAAGTTAAAAAGAGTGATTAATTATATAATTATGTTCCAGTGAAATCAAATAGATTTTGAATCCAAACAAATTCAAATCAAATCATCAAATTTTTCAGGGAAACTCGGCCAACAAATAAAATACGCTCGTAAAAAAATTCTACTTATTTTTATTGCTGGCCAGTACGCTGGCGGCTGCATCGCGAAGGTTTTGTCGTGTCGTTTTTAACACGATGAAAGCACAAAAGCTTACCGTTCGAATATTGTAGGCGGACACCGAAGTCTAAGGATGTCAACTTCGAAGGTACGTGAATATAAACAAAGTCGACACCTTATATGTTAATATTTTGTAACTCCTAGCCTTTTAATAGCACCTGTTCGGAATGATCTTTTTTATTTTTATACAACGACGATGGCAAACAGGACGATTAATCTTCAAATTCCAAAAGTGTACTCACCCGTTATTCACTAGTGAGGGAACTGCTTGGTTCCGTCTCATCCTCTTGGGCCTGTGCCCCGCAGTTTGACGTATATAGGCTGATGGTGATTCACCAGAGAGAAATTACATTCTGAATGACATCAGTTTTTTTTCGGGTTTTGCTGCGCCTTACTACCAAACCACGTAGCGTCCGATCTATAACATAGAACTAGTCGCAGTCACTTGAATTAGCAAATTTTTAACAAGAAGCATCTGCAGAAATTATAATTTCCAATCAAAATATATTCATCTTAAGCTGTTTAACCCGCGACCTTTGCCTACCGTGCACTGCTCCAGCCAACTGAGCTATCGGTTTCAATCATGGCATGCTTACAGGTGAACTTCTTCATCGGAGCGTTCTACGACGGCGTTTACCTGCTAGGCATGGCGCTGAACGAAACCCTGACTGAAGGCGGCGACATCCGCGACGGGCAGAATATCACCGCCCGGATGTGGGGTCGGGACTTCCTTGGTGAGCAATAGGCCAAACAAATTCCCTGTAAATTCCAAGTTAGGATTCCTCTCCTGCACGTAAAATTATTACTTTCTATGTACTATTTTTGTAGAAGAGAGGAATCCAAACCATTTTTTTTGGCTGGCAAAATCCCATCGTATGTGGTATCGATCGTTGGATAGCTCTTATTAAAGTAACGTGTGATTTCTTTAACCATTTTTGTCGCCCATCCGTTGTCGAGATATTAAACTTAAAAATATGTAAATGAAGTGCTAACTTTTGTTGGAGTCGAGTGCTCCCTCCCCCCTGCCAGCTAAACGGTTGCTAATAGGAATGTGAAAAAATAGGTAGGCCCTCCACAAGGTGGACTAAAGGTCGCGGGAGTCCGCTGGATGCGGATGGCGCAAGAAATCAACTTGGAAAAGCAAACTTTCATACAATTTCCATTGATTACTTAGATGAGCTGTTAGTTGTGTCTACTACATACTAAATATGTATAAGTTTATGACCTTTTAAGTCTGCATTATGTCACGAGTGTACGTTACGAACTCTAGCTACATTGCGCGTGGCTCGACACGCACTTGATCACTTTTTGGTCTTGCTAATTAGGCAATTAGCAATACAATAATGTTTTGATTACTTTAAATAGAAGTGATTAAAATTCTCAGTCAGATCTCAAAAGTTTAAAACACTATGGAAATGCGGTGAGTTCTCCTCACTTTGATTGTTGATTCAATTCAAACGTTTGGAATTTCAAATACTTTTAGAATTTTGTGAAGTTATTCTAATGTTATTCTGATGCATTAGCAAGCTAGCAAACATTTTGAGATGATTGTTAAATTCTTACCTGAACCGTCTAGCAATAAAAAAACCCTAATTATTATTAACTATCTTTTGCCCGCGACTTCGTACCTACGAGTATGCGGAATTCGGTTTCTGAAACAATGGCGTTAAAAAAGGTGATATTTATTTTTATACTCGTATCTTAGTCAATTTATAAAAAAAACTTCAATGAATCATTATTCCTCATGGAACACTTCGTGCATTGGTGAAAACCGTATGAAAATGCATTCGGTAGTTTTTGCTATTATCGCGTACAAACATGCATACAGACGCGGCAGGGGACTTTCTTTTATGATATGTAGTGATTAGGGCTTTATTTTTGAGAGTCGTGGAGCGCTACTGTTTATATTCGTTAGGTTAAAATATATCATTGTAAATTCAAATTAAAGGGGATACCTAATTGAAAAATTTGTGCTGCGACATCTGACATACGCGGCCAATCGCTCTAGCCACTGAGGTATCGGAACCAATCAAGCTCAGACACGAAATCCTTCACTAGTTTCGTCTTACAACACCTTAGGGAAGCGTACAGCGACATCTACCTTAAGCTTTTTTTTAGGCGTCGTAACAGGGAACTATAGGTACTGCAGTAGCTAGAGCGATTGGTCGCGTATGCCAGATGTCGCAGTCGCAGGTTAGAATCCTGCTCGGAGCACAAAAATTTTCAATTTTTCCCTTTTATTTGAATTTGGAATTTTCGTTAGCGGCGTTACTGCTTAATACAGAATATACATCATTGTATTTATACAGGTATTACTGGTCATGTGCGGATCGACGCCGTGGGTGATCGTGACGCTGACTACGCAATTCTGGACCTGGATCCTGTCACAGGAAAGTTTGAGGTTAGTGCTCTATAGTCGTAGAAGGCTTCAACCGTAAGAAATTCAAAACCTTTCTCCACAGACCATAAGTAATTGCAATTCGAAACTGTGTCATAAACATATATAATCTACAAAATGTATACGTTTCGGCAGGAGAGTTATTGAATGAATATGAGTAGTGATTGAAAGTGAATGTGTTTTAAGTGCAAGATTGTATATATTTTCGTATATCCCAATGAAAATAATATATATGTATATATGCGCAATGTACATATAATGCCTATACCCTATGCCTATGCCTATGCACTTAGTAACTGGTAATTTATAACTTACCCTGTATCCTTATCAGCCCAAGGACGTCCACTGCTGGACATAGGCCTCCACCAATGTAATGGGGGGTTAATGCCATAATCGCCACGCTTGGCATGCGGGTTGGCGATCGCAGTATCTCCACCTCACTCCAGGGATGCTGCTGCCCATCCCAGCATCCCACGGTGGTCTTGTCATCCTAATTATATCTTAGTGGTTGTTCTTGTTTTTCAGGTCCCTTCTGGTGGGCAACCAGGAATAAAGTTAAGGCATAGTATATATGCCTTTTTCAAAACGATTAATCGGATACTTTTACAATTCGTATCAGTCCATACTTTACTTTAGGTGTATTTTCAGTTTTTTTACTTTAGTTTTGCTTCATACAATCGCGATCGTTGACAAAAAACGCGATAAATTTTGCCATTGAAAACAGTCCTTTTGTGACACTTTTACGAAAATATCTCGAAAACCATTTGGAATTAAGCATTTTCCATCCTTACTCGTAAAATCACTTCACGGTGATTACAAATTCAGTATTTCTACTTTGCGACAACCAATCATTAATTTAGGTTATAAATAGAAATAGACTGGTGACAATCGAAAAACACTAATGGAGAGACACAATATACGAGTGCAAAGAATAAAATACCTTACCAGAATTGCGGAATATCGGTCTTAAAACAGACCACTGATTTATGCTGTTAAACCTACATCCACACATATCACTGGATGTCCGGCAAAGCTTACGAGTAATAATAATAATAATAATCGTATGGCATTTATTTTCGAACCGTGAGGTCTTCGAGAAGTCAAATACGGTTGCCAGTTTTTGTTGCACTTTTAGCACCACCCAGAGGTCACGTGTAGGGTAACGGTGGGTACTCCCTACGGACGTAGTGCAACTTCGACCCCCCTTTGTCAAGTGAGTGGGCAACTTGACTGTTAGAAGTTCTCAAGCCGCCCGAAGGCCTCTAACCTGGCTTAACAACAGCTGTCGTAGACAGCAACCGGGATCAACGGCTTAAAGTGCCTTCCAAAGCACGGGAGCGCTCAGCTAGTAGCTAGTAACTAACGTTGCTTAACCTCGCATGCCACACCCGGTACGCAGGCGCCGCTGGGCACGAGCTTACGAGTAGACAGATAGAGCAGGTGTCAAAAAAGAAGATCAGTGCAGGCCAGCGGTTGGTGCATACAGGAGCAAAATATGGTTTTGTTCCTAACCATTTGTTAATGTTCAAGGGAAACCAAAAAACGGGAGATTATCATGGCCTGATGAACTTTGTCAACTATACGAGTATGTAGTTAATTACCATGATTTAAGGAAATAAAAAACTGTGACTATGACTATGAGAAATGGTTCAAAGAAATAATTATTTTCACCTTGGCAGCTCGAACGAGCCTATTTTACTGCTAAAGTCAGTAAGTAAAATGAGTTTTTGCTCACTCCGTTAGACAATAGTTATTTGTGCAGTAAGAGAGTCAAGTTGTTTTTATGCGAGTGCTGATTTTGAGTCCCGAACATGCGAAAGAATCTAAAATTGAATTACGAGCGTTACGAGAATCTTGAGCGTAGCGAGACACTCAAAGGCACGAGATGTTACTAACTTTTCTCTCGTGTGACACAAACAACTTTCTAGCTTAGCAGTGAGAAGAAAAGCTCTTACGCACACTCAAGGAAATCATAACACTTTTTTTTTCACTCTTGTCACAATGACAATAAAGGTACGTAGGCACGTGTTTAATTTCATTTACTGTACCTACATGTCTTGTAATTATTCGGGATGAAAACTTAATTCAGCATTGATTGCGTACTCCTCAGTGATACAAGACGCTAATTAAAATTAGCGTCTAAAGCCAATTTACATAAAATCTCGATGAATTATTTATTTATTTATATGAGAACCAACAGCATTATAACTAAGTAACGACATGAATAGTAACAGCAGAGCCAATTACAGGATCTCACAAATAGTGTTAGAATAATATACTTAAATAAACTACTAAATTCTTTGTCCATTGGTGTAAAACTACAAGACAATCCGTTTCGAAATTAATTTTATATTAAGCTACGCTGCTAACGTAAATTCCAAATTTAAAATTAATGTGTTTTTTTTTATGTTCCGAGGTTCTGAACCTGCGACATCTGGCATACGCGGCCAATCGCTCTAGCCTCTAGTCTGAGCTATCGGAACAACTAAGCTCGGGCACGAAATCCTTCACTAGTTCCCTCTTACAACGCCAAATTTTTCCCTTTAATTTGGAATTTACGTTAGCAGCGTTACTGCTTGATACAAAATTAATTTAGTATGGGATGGCATCATTACTGACGATTTCTCAATGTAATTTGAGACGTTAATGCCGTTAAGTCTTCTACGTCTTCTACTTCGGTAGACATAAGTCTTCTACGGTATATATCGCCTCCCTAAGGCGTTGTAAGACGGAACTAGTGAAGGATTTCGTGCACGAGCTTGGTTGTTCCGATAGCTCAGACGCTAGAGCGATGGACCGCGTATGCCAGATGTCGCAGGTTCAAATCCTGCTCAGAGCATTAATTTTTTCATTATTTCCCTTTAATTTGAAATTTGGAATCCGTTTCGAAGTTATTCAGTTTATCGCGTACGCGCGTGCGTTTATACCTATAGACAGACGAACGCGGTGGGGAACGTTCTTTTACATGTATATCTTTTGATTAGCTATCCGTCTCTTTCTCTCCTGTTTTTACGAGGCTATCGCTATTATTATGCGCAGTAGTAAATTACTAACACGCTCAGAGTAAAGATTTCTAGAGAGATCCTATACGTGGGCCACCAAGAGGGTCGGAAAAGCTCTTATGCAGCTAATTTGAGAACTTGTCTTAAACGGCTGGCGGCTTACCATAAAGAACCTCTTTAATTTGGGCGGGTAATCGTTTATTTGCCTCAAACTATTTAACATGAGGTGGTCATGACATTATGGTAAATAAAAAAGTGGAACTATGACAAGGACAAAAAATGATGTATCTCTCTCTGTCGCTTTTATTCAATTTAGTCACCATATCATCTCGCTCGGTAGTAGTATTATTTTTTGACGACTTCTCTAGGGTACTCTGAAGATTTACAAGTCTGTTACCTATATGTTGGTCAATTAATATGATTCTAGCCAAACAATGCAAAATAATAAAAAAATAAATATCGTTCAAAATACCGCAACAAACACCGAACCTCAAGTCTGTTAAAAAAATCAAACAAAATCTACCACGCAAAGAGCATTATAATCCAGTTTAGCTTGGGTTTTTTTGACAGAATTTACGGTCGTACCTAATATAATAACTGATAGAAAATCTCAATATAGCACCGAAACCTACGAAACACGTGGCCCCATTTGAAGCTTCTATTTATAGCAGTGATTGATGGTATATTTTGGTATTTTTAGACAAATACTGGATGACCTACTTTACCCTGTAGAAAGGCTTCGCTCAGTATGGAAACAAAAGACGTCCGTCGCAGTGTTTAACAGAGTGCTTAAAAAGCGATGGTTAATTGTTTTGGAAGCTTGGAGCTTAGTGTTAAGGGCTTGCATTGAAAAATTTCGCTTCCTTTAAAACGGCTTTCTTCGGCTTTCGGGAAATAATAAAAGGACCCTTTTTCATGTTATTCTTGAATATGCGATTGTTTCTCTGATTATATTGTTTCTCTAATTTACAAATCCCAAGTTGGGTCAACATTTCCTTGTTTTCCTCAGCCTACTCCTATTAAAAGCCAAAATAAAATAAAAATGATGGTCCATATCGTGGTATCGTCGTGGAAAAGACGTTCCTCACGTTCTGACAAGTATACGAGTGCGAGTGACGGGCGTCTTATCCACGACGATAAGTGATAAAATTGCTACTATCATACGCCTCCTGATAGAGAACAGCCGAACATACGAAAGCATTCTTGCCCAAGCTGAAACGGAGAGCATAAACGCATTTTGTTAAATCTCCACTCATCACATTATCCAATTTCAGATTGTCTGATTCCCGGAATTACACGCACGGCGAATTAACGTATCAGATTTGAGGAAACTCAATCATGTTGAAATGCGAAACTTAATTTGTCAGGACAAAACCGATGTAAAAATATACTTTATATAGCTTATAAAAACCCCTAAAGTCCGAAGCAGCTTTTAATATGTTTTTGAAAGAGATTAATATACTCTTAACTTTGTTTAAAATAGAATCCACTGAGAAAACAAGGCACGGTACGTTCGTTATTTTTATGAAATAACATTACAAAGGGAGTTAGTAGACGGAGTTATTTGATGTGGCTTTAATGAATCATTTTACTCGTGTTTCAGGAAAAAATTACGTAGATTTGTTGACTTTCTAATTCTGTTGCCTTTGAGATTTTATTTGTAGTCTGAGGATCCTTGAGATTTATACGGATGTGGCGTGCAGCAGGAGCAAATAATTGGGATGTTGACTGAGAGTCAAATCAGCAACTTTTTGTGAAACATCCAAAACGCTCTGTGCTCGCCAGTATGAATTTGTTTAGTCAATCGGCACTCATTTATTGATCTTTATTTTGTCAATACGATAGAATGAATGTTTAGATATTTTTGGACACCCTGAATGAGATGTATCTCATGGCGACTGTATATATAAGTATCCCTAATGCTATAACAGATTTGTAAAACACGTTTTTCACCAGTAACCATTTTTAGTTTAAATAGGTACCTATAATTGTAACTTCTATCAGTTAAACTATATGAGGGGTTATATTCGACAATATAAAGTGAAAGTGGTTTTCTATTTGTTGTGCGCTCTCGCTTCCACGCGTGTCAAGCCTCTAGTGCCAGAATAAGCGCGTGGCGCGATGAATACTTGTACAAAACCGACTCCGATTCGAGTTTTAAGGCTCATTCTTGAAATCGTTAAAACGGGTTTTGAGACCATTTTCTACATTAACTATTAATTTTTTTATCTGAAGTAGCAATACACCATAATATGTAGGACATAAAGATAAACGTGGTTTAAAATCCATATTAATAAAATAGGTACATAATTTTTCCTTTTTTTTTTAAGCTAATGGGAAACAAACAGCTTAAAAATTATACATAATATAAACTTAATGAACTAATACATGAGCCAAAACAGTTTCCACTAATGGAATTAGAACAAAAAATGCTCAAAGGGAACTATGAATAAAAATGCAAATGAGAAAAAACAAACATAAAAGTAAAATGAAGAAAAATAAAAAATGAATGATGTTAAACAACAAAAGAACGACGAAAGTTGTACATACAAATGTCAGTTTAGACTACCTCTAAACACCATAAATGAACCTAAAAACTATTATTTTTTACCGGGTATTAATATTCAGTGACGAAACGAATTTACCAAATTTCGCATTTTTTTTTATTTTATTTATTCCGAACACAAACAGTCGCATGGCAAACTATACATATGAGTACATGTAGTGTACTAAACAGTAATTAAAAAAAAAGACCTGGAGGTTCATTTTTATGCAAAATGTTAACAAAAATAATATAAATAGCAAGAGAAATGGAAACTTAATTGTACCGATCCTCTACACAGTGACACAAGCACTCATGGGAGAAAAAAAGATGTGATAATAATTATAATAATTGACAAGCGTCAATCATGGCAGGTAAAGAGTCGAAGACTGGCACACACGTCGCACTAACTAATAATTTTCTTACATATTTTAGGAAAATAAATAAACAAAAACAAAAAGAGAGTGAATAACACACATTCTAGAAATTTTGATGACCTGAAAAGTTACTTTTCCCTTTCATTTTTTTTTTAACGTATTGAATAAGTCTAGGTCTAAGTATTTAGCATTATATGTCGAGTGTGCTCTCACTAGGTATGAGTTTTTGACATATTTAGTTCTGCAAAATGGTATAGCAAATAAAGCATTTGATCTAGTTCTAAAAGTAGGGCATCTATATAAAATATTACTAATGAGATATTGCGACTCAATTAAATGATTAAGTAATTTAAACAAAAATATCTGATCTTTTTGTTCTCTACGCAGCTGAAGACTCACGATGTTATCACTAGAAAAAGATTTAAACTTATATTTCATCCATTTAATAAATTTAGTCTGAATTTTCTCGATGGTCGATATGAACCGAATATTGAGGACTCCAAACAATCGACGCGAACTCTAAGTGCGATCGAACATAGGCATTGTAAAGTAAAATAATGGTACATGGATCTTTAAAGTCCTTGCTCTGTCGAAATATAAAGCCTAACATCCTGTATGCCTTAGACGTGATTTTGTGAATATGAGAAGTGAGCTGCATCTCATCATCAATATTATATAAATTAATTCATTTAATCACCTTAACTTTTGCACTTGTAACCATTGTGCTACTGTATTTTTTACCAGAAAAGTATGTAGTTTTGTATTTTTTTTGTAATGACGTACAACAATAACTTAGTTTTCTAACTTTTTTTAAACAAATATCCGTTTTGACAAAATACTATATCCCGATTTTTGTAAGTTTTCATGCGCGATCTAAACAGCATATCGAGCTGAAACTAGCGAGCGACCACGACATAGTCTTTAAGTGAAGAGCTTCAACTGAATGAATGACAAGAGTAACATTCCTCGCTCTCACTTTTTGCTTGTTTGCTAAGCCACATTTTGTTTCATCTGTTTCACGTAACATTTAAATTTCTACGTGTTTTGCGCGCCCGCTTCTACACGCGCTTAGCCAGAACGAGCGCCCTATCCACATTGGAATACAATTAGGATGTGAAAAAGGGAATTGACGCCATGGACTGTGACATCGTTACGATTGCAGCCATAATAGAGAATGTGAGTTGGGGCTGACAGTTGTATGATGGTAAAAACAACTCGTTAAATTCTCGTAATATGATGGCCTAGAGGTTTCGCGCGGGCTACGCTTTTTGCTGTTTTTTCAACAGAAACTTGGAATTATGAGAGTAAATTTTGTTTAAAATTTACTTTTTGTAATTTATTTTACAGAAACCTTATGTGACGTAAATTATTATTTAATGGACAAATAAAATACTGGTTGGTTCATAAAAGATTGTGTGTGAGAGGTTTGCCAGTTTCACTACTGTTTATAGGCATGTTAAGCCGTTGATCCCGGTTGCTGTCTATGATAGCAGTCGTTAAGCCAAGTTAGAGGCCTCCGGGCAGCTTGAGAACTTCTAACAGTCAAGTTGCCCACTCACTTGACAAGCCTAATCCCAATAAGGTCTAGTTTCCCCCTCGGGTTGGAAGGTCAGATGGCAGTCGCTTCCGTAGAAACTAGTGCCTACGCCAATTTTTGGGATTAGGTAGCGGACCCCATGCATTGTTCAGGATGCAACTGTACTGGGAATAACGCTAGGAGGATGATGATGACTACTGTTTATTGACATTATATTATATGTAAGTTTCCCATTTAAACTAACTGTGCCTGCGGACCGGCCCGCTTAAGATTCGGTTGGGGTCAATTATCCTTCCTCCCCCTAGGGAGAGAAAAAAAGTTGGCCATGTCCTCTCGAGGGCTTAGGCTAAATCTCTAATTGGTTACGCGTGAAAAGGTAAGAAACAGACAGGTATGGATTACCTACCCACATAATATTAAGGTGTATACAATTTGTTCCAATAACTATAACTACGACTGTGTTTGTCATCAGTGACCTGCCAAACTGTGTGAAGAGGGAGTGAACGTAATGAGATACTCGTATCGCAAAATCGACGACGTCACAAGTTCATAACCTGTCATGAGACATACGGACGCGCCTCCTATATTGCGCCGTAACTTTGAGAACAAAAAATCTCATTTTCGCTCTCTTTGGTGAGAGCATATTTTATTCAAGAACATGCCACTTTCCACTTGTGTGAGCTGTAGGCCTCTATTTCATTTACCTCTTTCGCATCTACTTAGCATTTCAATATTATGTTTCGCGCTCGATCTAATGCTGCCACAATAAATAAATAAATAAATAAATATTGGGGGATAATCTTACACAAATCGACTAGTCCCAAACTAAGCAAAGCTTGTACTATGGGTACTAGACGACGATATGCATACTTATATAGATAAATACATACTTTAATGCATAATAATCCAAGACCCAGGAACAATGTTCGTGGTAAATGCACAAATAATGCCCTGACCGGGATTCGAACCCGGGACCTCCGGCTACGTAGGCAGGGTCACCAACTAAGCCAAAGAGGTCAGCTGCAACTGAGAGCGCGAAACCAGGAACCCGCTAGGAGGGCGCTTGTAGGCACTTTCCGCTACATACGGTTTTTGACATGTGACCATCGTTATGCGTATGAGGGCTATGAGCGTAGCGCAACGAAAGCGTTGTCTGAATGAATGAATGAATGAATGAATGAATGATTTATTTGCTTAAACATGGTAGCTGTGAAGGTTTAATGAGTTTTTGGTTAAAAATTTCATTTTTAGTACAAGCTTTTATTGCCGACTGTACTTTTTTCCACAATCATAAACTACTTGTTGGGTCGGTTCGAATGAGCCCAAACACGATGGGTTTATCTTGTGTAGTTTAGGAATTGCTATGGCCACATTCTGTCTCCATCATCAGATCAGCTCTATGTCATAATAATATTGAATTTTCATCCGATTTATACATGCATGCAAAATTTCAGCTCAATCGGAAACCGGGAAGTGGATCAAATTTAACTTGCAAGATTTGATTACAGACAACGGGACAGGTGAAACTAAATAAAGGCTTGTAAAAATTGATTTTACTACACACCTTGCCAAAAAGCGCGTTTTTCCGCACGCTGCGCGTCCGGAAAATCCCACTTTTTGGCCAAGTGGTGACGTGAAATGGTGTACGAAACACGGGTCGTAAAAGAGAAAGCCCTCACTCGCATATTTATGACCCTCGCCTGCGGCTCGGGCCTCAAACATCTGCGATATCGGCCTCTCTTTGTTTTACAACCCTTGTATCGTAATGTACTATTACTCTACTGTGCGTCGTAGCCGTGAAGACATCACGGGCGTCGCCGTAGAGGGTGCGTAGCACTCGTGATATAAATTATTTTTGGCACTTTCTAAAGGTACTTACTTGTTTGGTGTTCAACAAAACTTTTCATTGAATGTGACACAAAAGATATTGTATTCAAACAATGGCGCTATTATTTCTTTGTTGTTTTGACATTTCAAGATAGCATAATTGAATTAAGGCAATAAGCTAAAAATGTTCTAAGAGAGTTGGTTCCCATTGTTCGGTATTTCTTGAAACTCATTCATAAACGTTTGATTACGCTAATGTAATCTTAGGTAAAAAAAATAACCATGGGTTTCTTTGTGCCTAATTGCTAAAGCATAGTCCACTTAGAACTGGCACATAAGTAGTCATGATAAAATATAAATAAAACGTCACTGAAAAAAATGACTATCACAGTTCGAAGACAATATGTTAACGTGTTAATGGTGAAAATATAGTTGTGCTATCTTTATGCGTTATTAAGTGCTCAACGATGGAAGTCGAAAGGAGAAAGTTGATAGTGAACAAATTCATAGAAAATCCTACATGGTCAGGAACAAGAATAGCAAAATCACTCAATTTTCCAAAAACCACTGTTTGTAGGGCAGCGAATGAAAAAAACATAGAAGCACAACTAGCGTCGCAAAATGACACCATCTTAGTTGTGTCCACTAAGGCGGGGCGTCAAAGTTGTGTCCAACGGCTGTCTAGTTTGAACATGGCGGCGCAACGTAACAGTTGTATTAACTGAAATCTCAAAAATAAAAAATATGCCTCTTTGTGCAGTGAAGTGGTGCGTTAATCACTCTAAACAACATAAAAAAATGGAATCACTTTTCATAGTAAGTAAAGCGGTAAATATATTTGTTTAATTTTTTTAGTCGGAACCGATTTTGTATAGGGATGGTGTTATGCCACCTTACATCATCAAAATGTTAATAGGTGAATAAAAAGGTACCTAAGATACCTATTAAACATTTTAATTTATTGAGATACATGCTTTCATGCACATAACTAATTTGTGTATGAAAGCATTTATCTCAACAAATTAAAATGTTCGAAAAAGGTAAACTAATTCCATAATAAATAAATATTAGGGGACATTTAGTACAATTACAACTAGACTATTGATTCTAATTACACTATATAATTATATGAGGGAAGCGAGAAATAAATATATTTTTAACAAGAACTAAAACCGAAATAAAAATAATGGAATAAATGTGTAACTACGCTATACATACAATATATATAATTATTATCAACTACTCAAGAGTGGATTTAAAGAGCCCAAACTCGGTATGATTGTGTTAACTTATTACAGAGTTCCTATGACCACTTTCCGGTTCCATCATCAGATCAGCTCGATAATAGTATTATCATAATATTGCATTGTCACTGAATTTACATATATGCAATAAGCTCGGTCCTCCATACAAACGTAGTTTAGCTCTCATTTTAAAATTCCATTCTAGAATAACATGAAACTTTGTATACAGAATGGAATCCGGAATATCTAGGTCAGAAATTAGTTTCTGTTGCTTGAAATTATAATGGAGAAAAAATACAGCGATTAATACGGTTTTCATAAAAGACGTAAAAAACTCAAAAACTCGCTGTATTTTTTTCTATTACAATATCTTGCAACAGAAACTAATTTCCGACCTTGATATGGCGGCTCCCATTGTGTATACAACGTTTCATGTTATTTCAGCAAGGGGTTTAAAATGAGAACGAAACTACGTTTGTATGGAGAATCGAATTCAGCCGAGCGTATTTTTTTAGAGTGGTATGCTATAAACCAAGTCGATTACATACCCCGGGATATGAATCCTCCGAATTGTCCTCAATTCCGACCAATTGAGAATTATTGGGCAATAATGAAAAAAAAAGTTGAATAAGAGTGGCAAAATTGTTCAAGATATTAATTCATTGCGATCCACATGGAACCGACAGTCTAAGAAAGTCGATAAATGTACTGTGCAGAAGATGATGGCCGGCATAAAAAAACGAGTTCGGAACTATTTACGAAATATTGAACAATAAAAATAACGTAATATGAATGTTAAATACCTCGTTTTTAACAGTCATTCTAATGGTTTTGTTTTTTGTTTAGGTGGTGGCGTTCTACCACGGTCTGAACAGCAGCTACAAGGCAGTGGCTGGAAAAGCCATCCACTGGCCGGGCGGGCGGCGCGCTGCGCCGGCCGACACGCCTCGTTGTGGGTTCCTCGGCACGGATCCCTTGTGCCAAGGAGGTACCATTGCTGTAGAGTGTAGACTACTAATATAAGTCACTTTCACTGGCTGGGTGGGCATCGCGCTGCGCGGGCTGACCTGCCTTACTGCAGGATCCTCGGCACCATCTCCTTGTGCCAAGGAGGTACCATTGCTGTAGAGTGTAGACTACTAATATAAGTCACTTTCACTGGCCGGGTGGGCATCGCGCTGCGCGGGCTGACCTGCCTTACTGCAGGATCCTCGGCACCATCTCCTTGTGCCAAGGAGGTACCATTGCTGTAGAGTATAGACTACTAATATAAGTCACTTTCACTGGCCGGGTGGGCATCGTGCTGCGCCGGCTGACATGCCTTACTGCGGGATCCTCGGCACCATCTCCTTGTGCCAAGGAGGTACCATTGCTGTAGAGTATAGACTACTAATATAAGTCACTTTCACTGGCCGGGTGGGCATCGCGCTGCGCCGGCTGACATGCCTTACTGCGGGGTCCTTGGCACCATCTCCTTGTGCCAAGGAGGTACCATTGCTGTAGAGTGTAGACTACTAATATAAGTCACTTTCACTGGCCGGGTGGGCGTCGCGCTGCGCCGGCTGACACGCCTCGTTGCGGGTTCCTCGGCACGGACCCCTTGTACGAAGGAGGTACCATTGCTGTAGAGTGTAGACTACTAATATAAGTCACTTTCACTGGCCGGGTGGGCGTCGCGCTGCGCCGGCTGACACGCTTCGTTGCGGGTTCCTCGGCACGGACCCCTTGTACGAAGGAGGTACCATTGCTGTAGAGTGTAGACTACTAATATAAGTCACTTCCACTGGCCGAGCGGGTATCGCGGAAACATGGTAGACTGCTTACATTCAATAGAAGAAGCAACCATCGCTACGCGTTACGTATTCTTAGAAACACCACGGTAGTATTGGCCGTTGCTACATGGAAGGTATCAGGTAGGAAGTGGTCTTTTTCTTTAAAAATGTTCTCTTGCCATTCTTTGACTAACGAAAGTATGTCTGCATTGTGTATCGTTTGTTGCACGCCGCTCAGAGACGCAGACGGTCATAATTTATTGCTTCATCGGGCTCGCCGCGTTTTTGATACTGGCGGTGACCGCCGCGTGCGTCGCCTACAAGTAAGTATATCACGTAGCCCACCAACCGTGTAAAACAGTTTTTTCCCCTTTTGGACTCCACGCTTTCCTGTAATAGTCGTACTGTTGTGTGCACCCATTTTCAAATGTAGTAGTATTTTGATGAGTTTTTCAGAGTTTATTATTATTATCACAAAGTATGAAATAAATAGCTGTAGAAGTATCATCCTGTGTAGCAACTGCCTTCTCTTTTTTTTATAATTTTATTGTTTACGGGTGTCACGCGATCTTTTTTTCCAATCTCGTCTGTCGGTGATAAAATATTTCTTCAAATGCGTAAATAATCCCTACATAATATAAAAGAAAGTCCCCCGCCGCGTATGTTTGTCTATACGTGATAAACTCGAACAATACCAAACGGATTTTCATACGGTTTTCACTAATGGACGAAGTGTTTCATGGGGAAGGTTTAGGAATATCCCTAGTATCTGAACTAGAGTCTCTTAGAACCTTTTTGGACCTGCGCCCCGTTGTAGCGATAGGGACGCCTCACTCATTTTTGTTTTGTATAAGGTTTTTATATTCACAAAAAAATATTTTTTCATACTTACTGAAATGACATTCTATCAGTTGAATCAAAGAGATTTATAAATTATATTGCACTAAAGACTTACAAAGCCTGAGACGTACAAAATCACATTACTACTGCAACTAGTAAAGCATAATAGCGCCACTTTATTCTCTTGTGCGGAAAACGTTCATTTCAGTATAAAAGCTACATCAAAACACCTTTAACGCTCTAAGACAGCAATCTCCATACTGAACTTGAACTCCACGAGTGCTTTATGTTTTAATAGTGAGCTTACTGACGGTCGTTCCGCTGAAGGTAACGACGGGCGACAGTGTAATTAATCACTATACACAGTACATTAACAATTCGTGAGAAGTGTAGGTGCAATGCTAAGAATCATTCACGACACTATCTTACGGTATCTAAAAACGATGTCGAGGACAGAGCGAAGTGGAATAGGAAAATAAATAATGGTTACAAGCTTACTTATTTTCTATACCAAAAAAGAAAGACTGACCCAACAAAATTCGGGATACATAGTTAGAAATGGAGAATGCTTTGTTCGTATCTCAGTTATCCTTTTTTTTACAAATACAAATACTTTACTTTGCAAGAAATAGGGTTGTAATGATTTCAGTGCAAAATATTCAGCACCCCATTAATCAGCTATTACGTATGGCATGCATAATATTTACAGTTTATGCGACTATGTATTTTATACAATTATATAAATTCCATCTTAAGTTTAGTTGTCATGCAATTTTTTTCTAAATAGTCTTTCTCCGAGGTCTGTTAGGTATACAGTAGAGGTATTGACCAACAATTATTGCCTTTATATTTTTGTATTAGATACTTAGTGAAATATTTTATTATTATAAGTGACAAGATGCAGTGTTAATATTGGTTATTGTATTACAGTGGTTACTTCAGTTATTTTTCTTTGTTGTTCTAACGAGAGGGATGCTTTGAACGACAAGCGAGACTGAATTAAGAGTTTTACTATGTGTCTACCGTTTAACTCAGGCGGTCCCTGTGCTAAACGTGGCGTAAGAGGGGAGATATCAAGACATAAGCGGTAGTCCATTGGTTGGTGTAAATCACATGCGTTTGAAGTGAAAATACTGTTTATTTTACTCGTGACTGACTCTCGCTCGCGCCTCGCACTAATGAATGCAGATTCATTCACTTGCTTCTTTATGCAAACTTTTTCTTAATATTTAGCGCTTCGTCGCCTTCCTATTGTTTTTGTTGAATTACTAAGCCGTCGTAGGTTGCTATTTTTAGCCGTATTGTACAAGTTTGAATCTTTTTTTTTTTTTTACTAGAACAAAGTATCACTTAAAGACATGGGTGAATTTTGTCAGCTACGTCGCTACTGATACGCCAGTAGTGTAGCTTAGTATGAGCGGCACCAGATGGCGTATTCTGTCGATGGAGCTTCGCAGATAGTGGCGTGGGGGACCTCCATCAGAACAGTCCTAGCTTAGCTACGCCACTGAGGATGGTCAAACTACTCCATGAACAGGGCCTCAAACAGTGATTTAAAATGTTTGTTTGTTCAGACAGGCCCGTATCGACGCAGAGCTGAACAATATGGCGTGGCGCGTGCGTCCCGAGGAGGTGTTAGTAGAAGTGGGGACGGGCCTCGGGTCCAGCCCGGCGTTACACAGCGTCAATGAGGTGCTCAAGGTAAGGACATGTCTATGAGTGTGTGTCAGAAGCGAAGTTTCGGTACGAGCCCATCTTTACAAATCGCTAAGAGTATGGTCGGATATATGCAGATGGTTGTGGAAAACTGAAGACTGTGCTGGTGGAAGCACGGCCTTGCACGTCATCAACAAAGTCACGAAGTGCTCAATGTACGGACATGTTCAGACAGGTTCAATTTGATACGAATTCGTACACTCGAATTCGTATAATTCAGACACTCGCTGCTGTGATGAATATGAAAACCAATCTGACCTAGTTCTGGTACCAATATTTTCAATATCATCTACGCCGAGGAAGGTGTATTATAGAAAGTGACTTTAGTTCGAATGCTTTTGTATAAATGAGTAGTTGTAAACAATGCTGTTCGTAGTCATTGTCGTAGATCAATACTTTACCAAATATACAAGAAATACCTGAGGTATCTATTCATGGAGCGCGTTGAATTTGAATCAGTCTTGTATTGTCAGTTGCACTCGTTCTGACAGTCTATTCGGCATAGAAATATATAAGTATATAAATAGGTATACACTATCTCCCTTATTCATAAAACTTAACAAACCTCTGTTAACTAAAAGTTGTTTTGTCCCTTTCTCACAAACATAAATATCAAAGTGACAGATAAGGACAAACCAACTTTAGCGGCTTGTTAACTAATAGAGGCTTGATGGACGTTTATGAATAAGGGGGTATATGTAGAAAACATCCCTTGAGAGTTTATTACGTCTTGGACATTCAAGTCAATTTGCATGTTATTGTCGACACTGGGCACGAGTCGAGATTAAACATTTGACGCTTCCGGCGAGTCATATGGATATCTTTTACTTATTTACGGCCTTTTGGTTTTGGACCGCAGTGTAGTTTTGTAAGTATAGTTATACCTGCTTTATAGTAATATTTTTGGGAGCGCGACGCCAACAAACTGCTTCGCAGTTTGGCGAAACTTTGTTCGTCGGTATTTACTGTTTTGATTTTAATAAAGAAAAAAATAAAAAATAAATCCATTATTGTCTTTTTCATAATACAAAGAGCGACGTCCTATGGACGTTTCTTTTTGTAAAACATTTTTTTCTTACAACAACATTTATTTATGTATTAAGAAAATATATACAAGAAATTAACCTAAATAATAAAAATAAAATTAAAACCCACTTAAATCTAAAACAGGCCTTCCGTTTCTTGATTTTCATGCATTTAAGGGGATGCCTCGATTCTGTAAACCACGCCCTTCGTGAAGCTTGTCTTACCCGCATGAGAAAACGAGATGCAACTCTCTCCGGGAATGGCTTCTTATGAAAAATTTCGATAAATATATGGCTTCGTGAAGTTTTATTAATAACTAGCTGTTGCCCGCGACTTCGTCCACGTCTTCGCTCCTATTAGTCGCAGCGTGATGTTATATAGCCTAAAGCCTTCCTCGATAAATGGACTATCCAACACAAAAATATTTTTTCAATTCGGACCAGTAGTTCCTGAGATTAGCGCGATCAAACAAACAAACTCTTCAGCTTTATAATATTATATATTAGTATAGATAATAAAGTGGACTTGATCGCCTACAGACCTACACTTAAAATTTATTAACTTTTTTATGGTTTGTTCCGTTTACTAATAATGTGTGAAAGTCGTGCAAATCAAAATTTTGAAATTTTTTATTCGTATTCTTAAAAAGATACCATAATTTTAAGTTGGCTTTTAATAATATATATTGTTTGTGTAGGCCGAGAAAAAAGGGAGATCTTAGACTCCACTTTTAAACTGAGGAACAAAAGGAAGATATACCTAGACTGACTTCTGTCGTAAAATTTAAAGCAATCATGTTTCAGGTCTATTTGGAGAAACAATCACATATCTGAAATTAGTCTACGGTTTTCTACTCTCCAATCAAAGCAGCAGAACAGCGTTTCAAAAAACGCGATATTTTTCATTGCACGGCCTTAAGTAATTGATAGAATCGGGCGTTGTTTTGCGGACTTCCATGACGAAGACATGAAGTTTCTAGAACAATATTTCTTTGCTATTCCGCTAAAGAACGTGTAGCTCTATTAATGTTAATGCAATTATCCACTTGCGTGTTTTGTATGCGGTTAATGTTCCCAACCTCCCTCTGCACGCACAAACATGCGAATAAATACAAACCACTACCAGTAAAGACAAAACCTCGACACGTGTTTCGCCTCTTTACGAGGCATCGTCAGGAGATGCTTCTTGCGCTCGTCCACTGAGCAACGCTCGCGGGTTTGGTTCAATTGGAGATATAAGGTGCTTCTAAATTAGATGTCAATACTTTCAGAGCTGACAGTACTCGTCCTTAGAAGTAAATTTAAATAGAAAACTAATTTAAAGTTTATGTTAGTTTTTGGAGAAAATTAGGAAAATAATAGTATTCATTGATTAAGACTAAACTCCTTTGATTATCGTATGAAACCCCTTGACTGTGCCCAGGGCCAGTTAAGTGTAACTGGCCACTTCAACTAGCATCCAATTTGTAGCTCATTGGACAGAAAGTTTTAACTACCTTGTCAGTTAAATGCACCGGATGTTTATATGGTTAGACAACATTTTAATTTATTTATTAGTAGAAATTGAAAAAAAAAACATAAAAAAGTTTTATTGCCGGCCTACTTAGCCTAGTTGGTAGTGACACTGCCTCCGAAGCTAGAGGTGCCGGGTCCGAATCCCGGCCAGGGCATTATTTGTGCATTTAGCACGAATATTTGTTTCTGGGTCTTGGATATTTTCTATGTATTTAAATATGTATTTATCTACATATATAAGTATGTATATCGTCGTCTAGTACCCATAGTACAAGCTTTGCTTAGTTTGGGACTAGGTCGGATTGTGTAAGATTGTCCCCCAATATTTATTTATTTATTTATTTAATTAATTAATTCCTATATAAAGTATATTATTTTGATGTAATTTAACATCTCTTCGCATCTGATTTGGAAGCACCTTATACTGTTCTAGAAACTTGGCACGGCCTCAACTTTGGCTATACAGATTCGGCACGTGTTACTCACACACTGAATGCCAATCTTGGCGTACTGCGGTCCGTTAATTTCAAATTCACACGAATTCAATCCGGCATGAATTCAATTAAGACGAGGAATAGGCAATCAGGATGTGAGGGTAAATACGAGAGTTTTCACGGTCATGCGAGGCTAGTCCAGTCAACGAAGAGTAATACCACATGTACAATACCTCTACATATCAATCAATAAATATTGGGGGACCACCACCACCACCACCACCATATCAGCCCTAGGACGTCCACTGCTGGACATAGGGCATATTGGGGGACAATCTTACTCAAATCGACCAAACTAAGCAAAGCTTGTACTATGGGTATTAGAAGACTAAGAAGAATATTTTCGCTATCCCGCTCTCATAGCTTCCAATAGGCATACAATAAAATGCTGTGGCTAAGTTTATAAACTAAGATACATTTGTCATGAAAAACGATATCTACCTTTTTGATCTCTATTACCTACTTAATGATTAGTCTAAGACATGCTTCCACGAGTGGCATAAATTGAGGGATAAATTTATCTCGTATTGATGAATTTGAATTATGAAATTGAAACAATTGAGGATGAAATTATGCAATCACAGCAATATGTAATATTGTTTTCTCAAACATGCAATGAAATATTGATGTTATGTTCCTTATAATAGGCTGCGAAGTATGACGTTGCAGGTGCGGCTAGGACAAGTCTAGGATCGTTAATGGAATTTCATACAAATCTTGCAGGCCTAGGTCGGCAAAGTCGTCTTTTTTAATGTCCATTCCTCATAAAGTTGTGGCACAGGCATCATGACTGCCATTCTGCCATTATGCGTATTAAAAATAAAGCTTTGTTTTTGTTGTTGTTTTAATTTCGTTGCATGTTTGAGAAAAGCTCTATACATACCTCGGCGGGAAATATGGGGTTGCCCGCCTCAGACCTATCCTATATGTCTATATGTCTTCGGCCGGCAACCCCTTGCGTCCCGGCCTCTGTAGTAATGTACTTTTTTTAATACATAAGTATACTAGCAATTAAAAATAAAAGATGATGATAATGATGAATGCCTTTGATATACGACACGCAATATACGGTACGGTTTCAGAGGAATGTCTTCCCTCGGACGCTCCAGTTATGAAATGAGGTTTGGTTGAGGTTGAGGTTTTCCCGAAGGACTGCAGTATGAGGTTCTTCAAGAAAGGATTTTTTACATTTTTAATGGGTGTCGTACGCTTCTTTGCCACCGACGTGGTATAAAAATGATTTTTTTAAGCTAAGAAAAAAGATTAGGACTATTGTCTTTACTCAACAAAGATCGAAAATACGAGTGGTAGGTATGTGAAAGATTTTTGGAACCTGATGCAACGCAGCCTAAGTAATTGTGCTTCCGTGCAGAACGACTCCTCTGACTCGTTTTTATAATTGGTCATAATGTTTTTTATATTAAATATCATCATCATCATGTCAGCCGAAAGACGTCCACTGGTGGACATAGGCCTCCCCCAAAGACTTCCACAATGACCGGTCCTGCGCCACCCGCATCCAGCGGACACTCGCGACCTTCACCAGGTCATCGGTCCACCGTGTGGGGGGCCTGCCCACGCTACGCCTTCCGGTACGTGGTCGCCACTCGAGAACCTTTCCACCCCAACGGCCATCGGTTCTACGTGCTATGTATATTAAATATGGAAACTGTAAAAATTTGACAAATGACAAATTGAAATTGATTTGATTGTTGAAATTTGATGAAATTTTCCTTGTAAAAATGGGTGAGGTGTGAGGTGACAGGTGAAGACGAGACGACGCCGGCAGCGGAACAATGAGTGTCACTGTCACGTAACAGTCAACCGTTCTACTCATATTTGGGTGAATAGTATATACTTATAACCTTGGAGGTTAGCGATAGCAAAGTTTAACGTATGGTAAAATGCGTGATATATTTTTTTATATCTGAATGAATATTTTAATAAGTATGTATGTGCTTGATAACATCAATTTTTTTTTTTTAATATTTTTAAGCATTGTTGCATCTATAATTTAATTTTCTAATTCATTAAAGTAGAATCTCAGAGACTTTTCCTTAACAATACAAAATGTATTTAGACATCGGAAATTGATTCGAAACAAATTGAAGTAAATTACCTTCAGAAATCCCTCAGATAAATTTTGTTATTTTCCTGAACAAGAAAATAAAGAATGAGGAGGAAAGAGAGGAATTTTTATTTACATCGGGTTTTCAAGCGGTAAGTAAAAAATGTGTTACGTGCCATTTGATAAAAAGCACCATGAGCTCGAGGTACCATACACTTATGTAATGTAATGAACAAACGATCAACATACGTACCTATCTTTATTTGTCAATGGGTTCTCGAAAATAAGCTCTATCGGTATTAGGGTTTATGTGGGCGAAAAGTTAATGTAATTTCCGGATTTCGAGAAAATTTCATTTCATCTAAGTCACCCACGTACAGTCAAAGCCAAAAGTAGATGATCATTTTAGTACCTTTGTCTCTTTTACTCCTTTGCGCATCCCAACTGTCGCAGTATTGTTATTAGTTACGTTAGTGCGATAAAGTACTCAAATTATCATCCACATTTGCTGTTGAATGCACGAATTACTCACCGCGGATTTCTGAGGACACAGATTCTATATTAATTATTCTAAACTAAAGTATCTCTCAAAAAGTAAAAATTTTTTTTCGTCAATGTTTGAATGACTTTTCTCTTTCCTTACCTATTTCCCCAATTAGGCATCTAAATAATTTATCGGGTATCTTGAACTCTACATGGACACAATAAGGGCGCATCTATTAATGATCTTTCCCTGTTTTCACCCAATTCCCTCTTTATTCAATCACGAGACGACAAGCTTTTTCGCCTTCTATTTATTCTTAAAATATAGCCGGAGTAGAAGATTAATTGTCCAGTTTCCTAGTTCCATTTATCTTAGTAAAAAGAGCTCATCGAGTCTTTTGTTCGAAGGAAATTAGCGATTTAGCCAGATTCCACATCACCCGCAGCACTTTAAGGGCAATTGACGTTTTTAATGCCACATGTAAGTAGAATTCTATGACAAAAGAGATTCCGAGGCGGTCATGTTGATGGAATGGAATTTTAAACTCAAAATAAACGAGGTAAGATTGAAAGTGGCATGGATTTGTTTTGATTTAGTGCCTTTTGGTTTTAAGGATGTAAATGCGGGAAAAGGACTTCCATCCCAGTGGAAGGTTAACATTGAAATATTTCAATTTGAGATAAGTGCACGATAAGATATATAAGATACTTACATATACCTACGTCTCCTACAGCCATGAAAGACGTCTATTTATATATATATATTTTATTGGTGGTTCACCTAAGTTGTGACCACATGGGTTAGGGTAATTTGTCAAGGTCCCTCTCGGGGACCAACATGAGAAGTAAGGAAAAAGAAAAAAAATAAAAAAAAATTAGGTTTTTTAGTTTTTTAATTAATTAGTCTTGTTGCACATCATCATGTTTACTTGTAAAAAAAAGATATTTAAGACATAAAATCAAAATGAAAAATCATTTCAATATTCTGCTCAGCGATTTCCCGTTTGGGTTCTAAATGAAACCGTGGTTCGCGAAAGAGTATTGTAATATTGTCCCTTTTGGCGCCTAAAGCTTTAAACTCACAGAGCGGGCGCGGCGCGGCGGGGTGGAGGCGGTTGCATGTTTGATCTTTCCGAAACTGTCGACTGTTGATTACTGCTTCATATGTCACACACGCCGCCTCCGCTCTACGGGGCTACCGAATACCGCGCGGTTTTTTGGTGCGACGTGTCCCGGACCGCGTTCACTTTACCGCAAAACCGCCTCCGCCCCGCAACGACGCTGCGCCGTGCTCTGTGCGTTTCAAGCTCAATCCTTATGGCGTGAATACTTACTTTACGACAGCGATTGCCACGATTGAATTTCCAAGCCAGAGGAAAAGGATGCCTTGTTGGTATTGGGATAAGATCGGTTTCCGCACAATGTTTTCCTTCACTGAAAAGCTACTGTTTACTTACTTACTTTATCGGCGCAACGACCCAAAGAGGATCTTGGCCTCCGAAACGAGAGCACGCCACTTTTCCCGATCCTGCGCAGCCTCCTGCCAGTCTTCGACCTGAAGCTGCCGCAGATCCGCCTCCACACTGTCTTCCCAGCGATACCTGGGTCGACCAACCGGGCGGCGTCCACTCAGTCGCCCCAAGTATGCTTTCTTGACGGCTCGATCCTCTCCCAATCTCAGTAAGTGGCCGAACCAGCGAAGTCTGTGCGCCTTTGTTTCGCCGATGATATACGGTTCGGCCACCAATTCTTCGATCTCGGCATTTCTCCTGCTCCTCCAAGAGCCGTCATCGTTCTTGACAGGTCCTAGGATCTTCCGCAGAACTTTCCTTTCTGTTACCAGGAGTTGATTTTCTTCTTTTTGGGTTAGTGTCCAGGCTTCGCAGCCGTACATGAGGATAGGCCTTAGGACGGTTTTATATATCCTCTGCTAAGAAGCCTGGACACCAAGACTTCTGCGCGTGTTCTTGTATCGTTTCATGTGAAGGTACTCTGTTTTGCTATGGTTGATCCTGAGACCTATCGTACAGGCCTCACGGTCAAGGATCCTCGCCGCCTCAGCCACATCCTCGCGTTTTTCCCATAATAAAGCTAGGTCATCCGCGTACCCTATCACCTTGTGCCTGCCGTTCAGCTCTATCCCTGTGTCCAGAGCTAAAACTTTCCTCACAACGTACTCCAGGGCTAGGTTGAAAAGCACAGGCGATAGAGCATCTCCTTGCTTTTGACCGATCACCATCGCGAAGTCATCTGTCAGCTCACCCCCCACCCTGACGCGCATCCCACTCTCCTTTGTTGCTGTCGTGATTATGGCAACTAGCTTCTTAGGGATGTTAAAGTGAATGAGAATGGAGTATACGGCTCGTCGGTCTATACTATCGTACGCTTTTGTGAAGTCCACGAACAGCAAGTGAACGCTCTGTGCGTACTCCCACTTCTTCTGCATCAGTTGTTTCAGAAAGAAGATCTGGTCAGTCGTGCTGCGGTTTTTCCGGAAGCCACACTGGTAATCCCCAAGGACCGTTTCCGCATAAGGCTCCAATCTCTTTAGCAGCACGTTTGACAGAATCTTGTAGGCTGTAGAGAGTAGAGCGATTCCCCGATAGTTCGTGCACTTTTTCTTCGATAACAGTTTAAAATATGGGAACTAGAAGAACAACCGCAAGAGTGGAGTGTGGGGATCATCAGTCCGGTACATAAAAGCCCTTTTTAAACTGTTTACTTAATTAAGCAATAATGTAATAATTAGATAGTCAATTAGCAATATAATCAAATCTCCTCTAGTATCGAAAATAGCGTAATATGCAAACCCAATATATCATGGATGAATTTGACCTTAATTTGTTACAACAAATAATTACATACTAGTGTTATGAAATGCATGACGTCTATTTAACGTACTGTAAAAAATATTCAAAGGCTATTTAAGGCGACTTGTAAAGTGTTGGTTAAATATCAGTATTCACGTATATAGAAATCCCATCAAAAACATAAATGTGAAAAAGGGAGCCAAGTTCAAAATTAAGAATATGCGATGCTTGGTTGTCGTCTTCACCGACAAAATAATTGAGATCTAAATGGGTGCCAAGTTCCGTAGATTCTCTGAAATGGTGCCAAGTCCGGCACTACATTGTTTACAGTAAAACTAATTTACTGCGGCTTAATGCATTTTGAGCTTTAACTTGGCAGTTTTCTTAAATATCTAACAGCTTTTATGGTACATACTGCATAGAAAACTGCCAAGTTAAGGCTCAAAGTGCATTAAGTCGCAGTAAATTAGCTTTACTGTAAACAATGTAGTGCCGGACTTGGCACCATGTCAGAGAATCTACGGAACTTGGCACCCATTTAGATCTCAATTATTTTGTCGGTGAAGACGACAACCAAGCATCGCAAATTCTTAATTTTGAACTTAGCTCCCTTTTTCACATTAATGCTTTTGATGGGATATCATTACTTTTGGTCAAACTTCGCCAAATGGTGCTTTTTAAGAGCGAATGCACGAGTTACTATACAAAATACCCAAATCGCTATAGGTGCACCTCAAATATTTGAAGAGTTCCCTCGATTTCTCCAGGACCCTATGATCAGATTCTTACCTGATAAATATGGGACCACCCCTGAAGTATACCGTTTCAAACAAAAAAACAATTTTCCAAATCGGTTAATAAATGACGGAGTTCTGTGGTAACTAGCATAAATAACAATAATAATACAACTAATTTAAAAATCACTGTTTTCAGTTTTTTTCTGGTGTACACACACAATTACTAAGCTGCATGCCAAATTTCAGCTTTCTAGGTCACCTGGAAGTGGGTTAGGTGTTTGATTACTAGTCAGTCAGTCAGTCAGTGGTAAAAATGCAGTTTTTGGGAATTTAATATCTCAATAATTATTAAGCCTATATTTATGAAATTTGAGGTTCTAGTTGTTCTAAAGGATCTTAATACATGTACCAAATTTCATTTTTTTATATTAGATAGATTTGGAGTTATTGGGGGGTCAAAAGTGGCTCCAAACGGTTCGTGTAATAAAATAACACACGGCTGCTGTCCGCCAGTTCCTGGGGTGAACTTGGCTGGACACGCTGCCGCGTGTCTAGATGACACAAAATGCGTAGGTACCACCACACACACCTGTTACCACTTTGTGACGTGTGAGTCGAACACACGCACATATCCCCCGACCGTTAGGGTCTTATGGGGGTTTCCAGACTAGCTCAGGGGTAATATTCGGGATCGAGGAATAGCGAAGCCAAACACAGATTCAAATGATGACGATTGCGGGACTTTTATGCCTTTATTGAATTTAAACCTTATGTCTACGGATAACCACGTTATGGTGGTGTTAGCGCATACCTAGGTTTAGTGGACACGGGATCGACGAACACCTATATTAACGAACAGGTTTATAACGCCTGCCGGGGAAAGACCGTGTTAGAAAAACACACTCAGAAATCAATTTTACTAGCCGACGGAACGAAAACACCGGTCACCAAAAGCCTGTTAGTGACCATTCAAATGAAAGGGGCAAACGTCGAGCACTGGGTGCGAGTACTGCCATCAGCCGCTCAAACAATCGTAGGCATGGACCTACTAAGAAGAGTGGGCATGTCCATTGTATGGGCAGGAGATCAACCGACGCCGAGTAAAACCCACACCGATATTGGAATCCAGAGTACAAAGTCACTAACCGCCGTAGAAAACAAATATTTAATCAAGAGAGCGAAGGACCCCGCTAGCTCCCATAGTGTCGTCGCAACACAAGGGTCTAAGACACCGCTAGGGAATCCCGCTGAAAAATCCGCCGAGAAGAGAAGGCAAAGAAACACCGCAAACCGAAACCGTACCCATAACTCAAAAAAGTCTGACACGTCATCACCCGAGCGATGCGCGGCATTTCAACCCGAAAAACCCTTACAGTCGATAACCAGGAAACAGAGACAAGTAGCGAGCGAACTATCCCGGAATCCCGCCCGCACTGCGACCGAGCGCAGCCAGTACAAAGAGGAACGAAGACGAGTGCAGAATAAAACAAAAGTGACAGAAGAATACCGCGGGGAAAGCAACCGATTACATTGGAAGACACCCGAATCCGAGGACAATAAATATACACGCGCCAACTCCCTGGCCGCCAATCATAAACAGCTAAAAACTAAACGAAATTATTTAACACAAGTACCGCGCATATATTACTCGAGTGGATACAACAACCGTCTAAAATATATAACTCCATCACAAATAACACGCGGGACGAGTCCGCGAGAAATACCCAGATGTTCCGACAACCGGTATCTTGATAAAATTCATCAGTTTCATTACCCGAAAAACGAAGCCGCACCAATTTTCCATTATAATCAATAAAAGACTCCAGTAAAACTTAATTACCGAAGTTACATGAATAAACTCACGCCTATATTTCCAAAAGGAGTAGGCAGAGCACATGAAAATTATTTAACAGTGTCACTATTGGGCAATTATAGAAATTACCGAAGTAGAAAGTTAAATATCTACAAGAAAACAAGTAGAATCCGTTCATAACATAATAATTAGAGTAAACTCAATAGGCGAACCTAACATGTTTAACCGTACCGTAATTCTGATAATAACGGTGATTTTTCCCATAGGTAAAAATCTCCAGAAGACCCGGGGGAATGTAACGTGGGCGCGGTAGCGTCCACAGGCTACGGCGTCATCCATGCGCGCCCCGTTACAAACGCCGAGGCGGCGCGCGGGATGAGTCATCTGCCGATCCCCGCCGCGCCAGCCAGCCGCCCCACTACAACGCACCGTCCGGCCCCACCAAGCGGAGTGCATAAAACCGACGCACGGCGACCGCCGACGGCAGTGTGAGCTCCCGCGTGGTAGCGAGCACTGCCCCTCCCCTTCCCCCTCTGAGCAGCGGGGTATCGCCTCGCTCGCCCGGACTCTTCCCTCCTTTTCTTGGCAGCGGGGTATCGCCTCGCTCGGTCCGAGAAATCCCGGTCTTGTAGGCAGCGGGGTATCGCCTCGCTCGGCCCGAGACACCTAGCATTGAAGGCAGAAGGGGTTCGCCTCGCTAGGCCTAAGCATCCTAGAGTCCTTCGGGCTGTGGGGTACGCCTCGCACGCCAGGATTCCAGGTTCCCATAGCCGATTGGCAGCGGGGTATCGCCTCGCTCGGTCCGCGGCTTCCATATTAACTTTCGTTCCACCACACACCTAACACCGTCACTCTTAGAATTAAGTCCGCGATAACCTTTCCGTAGTATAAGGCTAGGTATGCGCTAACACCACCATAACGTGGTTATCCGTAGGTTTAAATTCAATAAAGGGCATAAAAGTCCCGCAATCGTCATCATTTGAATCTGTGTTTGGCTTCGCTATTCCTCGATCCCGAATATTACCCCTGAGCTAGTCTGGAAACCCCCATAAGACCCTAACGGTCGGGGGATATGTGCGTGTGTTCGACTCACACGTCACATCTGGCGCCCAACGCAATAACTCGCGTAAGAGTTCATCTAGCTTAGAAAAGGGATAACCGAGGAATTCTAATTACATATCTATTTTCCAGCAAATTAACACTTTTATTTCAGTAACGCACCTCTAGAACACCGGTACCCGATCAGATGTCGACGGCCTGGATCTATCTCCTTAAGAGGCCGGAGCTGGTCAGTGAAGCCGAGAACAGAGGGATTCCGACCGAAGGTTTAACCGTAGACCAGATACGGAAGCTGCTCGTAGAATCCATAAAAGGAGCCGAAGGTTACGAGACACCGGAGGAGTCACAGTCCGTAAAGATGGAAAACGACCAGAACAAAGACAAGCCGAACAGGCTTAATAAATTGATCAAAGAATGGAATTTATCATACAGCACGTTCGACAACGCCGTAGAATTCGTGGAAAGGCTGGAAGAACTGATATCTGCGAGTGGCGTAGAATAGGAGGACGTGCTACCCGCCTTGCCACGCATTCTTAAGGGAAAAGCCCTGTTATGGTACCGGAACAATTCCGGCTCGTGGGAAACGTGGGAAGATTTCCTGGAGCTTTTCAAGCTTTATTATTTCCCGAGCAACTATGAGGAAGACCTCATAGCGCGAATAGTGGCGAGAAAACAGAAATATAAAGAAACCTTCACGGATTACATAACGGACCTGCAAACGCTAATGAGACGGTACGGAAAACTTGATGAAAAGGAAAAACTACACAGAATTCACGAGAACATGGGGCGAGACTATAAATTATATATAAAAAAGCAGGATTATAACAGCCTCAGCGGCCTAGTGAAATTAGCCGCGGAGTACGAAAAGATAACAGCGTCACCCTAGGGGAACCGCCCGGCAAGTTACGTATATTCCCCAAACGCGGGACCGGCCACGCAGGGACAGTGGGGGCGAGGCCCCAGGGGAATGAGCACCGCGACCAGTGGACCCAGCTACACAACCCAACACGCACCACGGGAACGGCCGATAGGAAAGGAAAAATCCGAGCACAATCAGGTAACAAAGATAAACCCACAATATACGTTAGCGATCGACCGCGCCAGCGACCGGTTCTGTGCAATTACTGTTAACTAACTTAACCGCGAAGTTAAACTGCTCCATTCAACTTTGAACCTTATTCTCTGCCCATTACGGTCGTTCGGAGATTAAGATGTCTTCGTGCAATAAGTGCGGTAATACTTTTATTGGTGATGGTGATGTACCGTGTTCGCAATGTGGAAGATTATATCACTATCGGTGTTCTGGATTACTGGAGAACACTTATAAGAAAATGACAGCGGAGAAAAAATCAAGTTGGCGGTGCATCACGTGCCGTCAGCCGGACAGTAATGACGCGTTGACTGAACTGGTGAATGAGATCAGGGGCTTCAAGGCACAACTGCAAAAAATGCAAAATGGACTAGACTTAGCAAATCAAGGAATTACCAGCATTGAGGGGAAGCTGGACTCTGTGGAAGGCCGGCTTGAAGATTTTAATGCGCGGCTTACCCTCACTGAGAATAAGCTTGACCGTCTCCCGTCAATTGAAGCCAATTTGAAGCAGCTGGAGACTGAATTCGCATCTTTGAAAGCAAGTGAGCGTGGTAGGGACCAGCACTGCCGCCTTAATAATATTGAGATCAGTGGCGTTCCCTTAAAAGCTGGTGAGAACTTAATGTCCATCTTAAATGGCATATCGGTGACGGTTGGTTTTGTCTTGCGGGAAACTGATGTCGATACTATTCATCGTGTACGCCGATTCACGTCGTCTGTGGGCGGCGCGAACGGTGCGGACCCTCGACCCCCCGGTATCATCGTTCGTTTCTGCCAGCGCCGCCGGAAGGACGAGCTGCTGGCGGCTGCACGGGCGCGCCGCACACTCACTAGCGCGGATGCCGGGCTACCGGGCCCAGCAGTCGCCATTTATGTGAATGAGCATCTCACGCCTGATAACAAGATGCTCCTTAGGCGGGCTCGTGATAGAAAAAATGAACTGATTTTTAAGTACCTATGGGTCAAGCAGTGCAGGATATACATGCGAAAGAGTGATAGTTCGAAAGTATTCATTATCAATAACGACGGTGATCTTAAAAAACTTAAATGACTATCATCAAACAATCTCGCTAGACGCACTGAGAATGTTTTAATTAGGAATCTTATACTCGTATTATTGTTCAGTCGTGTGAATAATTATTATCTTGTAAGCAAAATTCTAGAATGTTGTCTTTATTTTAAATCCGGTAACAATTATGGAATATATCTAAAATCTCGCTGTTTAAATTACTTTAGCTATTCTGGACTTAAAAGCTCGTCTGAGATAAGGATATTAGGCCATGTGCATACATATATTTTATTCTCTAGAATAATTCTACTTATTTCCATCAATGGCTAGTATTAACAATTTTTCAATTTATTACCAAAACGTAAGGGGATTGCGGACTAAATCACATGCCTTCTTATCTAATGTTATTAACTCTAACTATGATCTCATCTGTTTATCCGAAACCTGGTTAAATCCTGATATCTTTAGTTCTGAATACTTCGATAGCAGGTATGAGGTATACAGGCGAGACCGCTCGGGGCGCACTGCGCAGCGTGGAGGCGGCGTGTTGGTGGCGGCGCGGCACGGGCTCAGTGTGTCGCGCCGGGACGAGTGGTGCGCGGCTCAGCGGCACGATGAGCTATGGCTCACCGTGGAGCCGCGGGCGTGCGCCGGCGCCGCGCCCCACTCTCCCCGCGCCCCGCGCCACCGACCGGCCGGCGGAACACCGGCGCGTGTGCCGCTTTTGCATATAGCTTGTGTTTATTTTCCTCATAACGATAATCATGTAAACTCACTACGCTGCTTTTTTGAAAATGCGGCAAGGGTTATGCATGCCAACCCGGAAGATATTTTTGTTTTTGTAGGAGACTTTAATGTATCCCATGCATCGTGGTCCTTTTGTGCAGACTCAAACCGTCTTAATATTGATCCTACTGTTGACCCGACCGCAATTGTTCTTTCGGATTTTATTGCATTGACCGGTGTAAACCAATTTAACTCGAGTTACAATATAAATGGCAGACTGCTCGATCTAATTATGGCTAACGTGGACTGTGAGGTCTCCACCAGTTTGTCCCCTCTTACGCCGGAGGATCCTCAGCATAAAGCGTTACATGTTTCGTTGGCCCTCGATTTGTTGAATTATTTGCCTCAATTAAAACCTAATCAGACTACTAAGCCTAATTTCCGCCGCGGTGATTATGATTGTATTCGTAACGAGTTGTTTAAAACCGACTGGTCATGTCTATCACATATGGATGTTGAGGTTTCGATCACCTATTTTTATTCAGTTCTTAATCAACTTATTTTAAAATATGTTCCTCATAGAAGTATCAATTTAAATAATGGGTACCCGCCTTGGTTCTCACGTGCACTCATTAAGGTTCGTAGGCAAAAGCTATTAGTCCATAAACGATGGAAAATTTATGGAAATCCCCTGGACAGGGCGGAGTTTGTGTTCTTAAGATCCAGGGAACATAAAATGGCTACCGAGTGTTATAATAAATTTATTTCTCTGGCTGAAGATAAAATACATAGTAATCCATCTTATTTTTGGACTTTTATGAAATCTAAATTCCCAAGTAATCGTGTACCCGATCAAATGTCTTATCTTAATGATACATCCAAGGATGGATACACAATTAGTAACTTTTTCAATAACTATTTTAACTCCGTATTTGTGCCTGATAGCTCTGTCGTACAGCCTGTCTGTTTACCTGAACCTAAAGACTCGCCTATTGACCTTAGTAGCATACATATTTCAGAGGATTGTGTTTCTGGTTTCTTAAAGAAAGTAAATATTAGGAAGGGTAGTGGTTCTGATTTAATACATCCTTATTTCATTTATATGTGCGCTCAAGAGTTAGCAGCACCTCTTACCCAAATCTATAAAAAAATCATTATCAAGTGGTTATTTTCCTATTTTATGGAAAAAGGCCCTAATAACGCCTATTTTCAAAGGCGGTGACGTACATATGGTGAATAATTATAGACCCATCAGCAAATTAAATATTTTCGCGAAAATATTCGAAAAGATTGTTTACAATAAAATTACGGCTGCTTTTTATCAACATATCGCGCCTAGTCAGCATGGTTTTTGCCAAGGTCGTGGTGTTGACACTAATCTTCTTACTTTTTCAGACTTTATTATTAATAGGTTATCTTCGGGATACCAGGTGGATGCTGTGTATACCGATTTTTCGAAGTGTTTCGATAAAATTAATCATAATAATTTAATCAAGAAGCTTTTCGAGCTCGGTATACACGGTGACCTTCTTAGGTGGATAGAATCGTACCTGTCAAATCGTAGTCAGGCAGTGGCTTTGAAGGGATATACTTCATGTTTTCTTCCCATCCCCTCTGGGGTACCTCAAGGATCACACCTTGGTCCATTACTTTTTATATTGTATGTCAATGACATGGCAACTTGTTTCCATAGTTCTGAGCATCTCATCTATGCTGATGACACAAAAATCTTTAAAGCCGTATCGTCTGAAGCAGATTGTCAGTCATTGCAAGAAGATTTAGATAATTTCACCCTTTATTGCTCAAATAATCACCTGTTCTTAAACACTGCAAAATGTTTCGTTATAAGTTTTAATCGGAAGCACACTCCGATATTATACAATTATACTTTATCTGGTAATAACATAACGCGGGTGACTTCCATTAGGGATTTAGGTGTTACCATGGATTCACAATTAAGCTATAACGAACATATTGATAATTTATCTAAGCGTGCTTACAAAAACTTAGGAATGCTCCTTCGTGTTGGCCAGCCGTTCAAGCGTCCCAATACTTATAAACTGTTATTTTATTCTCTAGTTAGAAGTATCCTTGAATTTGGTTGTGTAATCTGGACTCCGCAGTACCAAGTCCATATTGACCGTTTAGAGAGGATACAAAATATATTCTTGAAGTCATTATGTTATAGAACTGGTACCTATTTCGAAAAGTCTGCATTAGCGGCAAAGCATTTTGGTGTCCCTTCCCTACTTATTCGTAGAAATTACTTAGATGTTATGTTTTTATTTAAAATTCTTAAAGGTGTTATCCACTGTCCAGATCTGTTAAAATTAGTTACCCTCAGCTGTCCGCATCACCCCTTACGCCCTCGATCTCTCTTTCATATTAGTTTTTCTCGCAAGAATTATTCTAGGCATACCTTTTTCAGACGAGTTCCTAATTACTATAACAAGCACCTATTTGATATTGATCCTTTTCATAATTCAATATCTAGTCTTAAATTACTTGTAAAACGTAAGATATTTTAGTACAACAGTTAATGACTTATGTAGCTAGATATCAAACTTGTTGAATGAGTATGTTTCCTTTTTATTGTACTTTTATTGTACTTTACTTAAATTAACACTCTGTTTACACAATTATTATATACATAGTTAACACCCACTATTTAAAATAATGAACCTCCAGGTCTGTTGTTTATTTTTGTTTTAGTACATTTTTTTTTTATTTAATGTACTGTGAATTTAAAATGTTTATATGACTGTTTGTGTTCTGAATAAATTAAAAAAAAAAAAAAATATAACCCGACCACGTGTTGTTGGTCGTGCGGAAAACCAGGACATAACACGAGGGAATGCCGTTCCAGACGTCAAATCTTTTGTAGCAGCTGCGGGAAGATGGGCGTATTAAGCAAAGACTGCTGTAAAACAGGGATACGTCAGAAGAAGGAGTTCCTGGGGGAAGCGAACGACCAGAACCGCGAAGATAACCGAATTTACGTAGAAGTCACAATTATGGGGACAACACACACTTGTTTAGTGGATACAGGGTCCACGAATACCTACATTAATGAACAGGTTTACAACGCCTGCCGGCGACAGAGCGTACTGGAAAAAGACACCCCGAAAGGAATCGTACTGGCTGATGGAACAAAAACGCTAATCAGTAAGAGTATATTAGCCACCGTACAAATGAAAGGGGCCAGCATAAAACACTGGGTGCGGGTGCTCCCATCGGCAGCGCACACCATTATTGGGATGGACATTCTAAGACGAGTAGGGATGAGAGTGACATGGGCAGGCGAGACGACAGAGACAGCCACGCCGGAACACCCGCCGCTCGACCCACGAACACCACCAGCAGAACAGCCGACACATAAAGAGAACAACGTCAGCACACGACACAAAAGCGAGTCACACACCAACACCGCGCAAGTAATAACCGAGGCGCAAAGCAAACAACTCGCGGACATGCTACAACACCAGTTTGAACTTTGCGAAAGTAGCCCCAAAGGCAATACATGGACCGAACACAAAATCAAATTAAAACATACAGAACCGATCAAACAAAGATATTACCCGAGAAACCCAAAACAACAACAAATCATAGACACCCACGTGAAGGAAATGCTAGAACAAGGAGTCATTGAAAAGTCCAGTAGTCCATACAGTTCACCAGTAGTGCTAGTGAAGAAAGACAACGGCCAACATCGCTTCTGCATAGACTTCAGAAGAGTAAACGAAGCGTCAGAGAAAGATGCATACCCACTACCGCAGATAGATGACACCCTAGAGAAACTAAGAAATGCACAGTTCTTTTCAAAGCTGGACTTAAAAAATGGTTACTGGAACGTACCATTAGAGAAAGCAAGCAGGCCAGTCACAGCGTTCACCGTACCAGGCCGAGGATTGTATCAATTCAAGGTTATGCCCTTTGGCCTCCACTCGAGCGGAGCAACGTTCCAGAGACTGCTAGACAGAGTGATAGGACCAGAACTGGAACCACATGCATACGTGTACCTAGACGACATAATCGTGTGCAGCCCGACTTTCAAAAAGCACATTGAACACCTGAAAGAAATATTCCGGAGAGTGCGACAAGCAGGACTTCAAATAAACAAAGCAAAGTGCGAGTTCGCGAAGCCAGAAGTCGAGTACCTAGGCCATACTGTAACGAGACAGGGCATCAAAATGAATGAGGCCAAGATTAGGGCCATCACGAACTTAGAATCACCAAAAAACATAAAAGGGATCAGGACATTCATAGGAATGACCTCCTGGTACAGGAAATTCATTCCTGGGTACGCAGAAGTTACAGCGCCGTTAGTAAAATTACTAAAAAAAGATGGGAAGTTCACCTGGGGACAGGAACAAGAGGACGCAGTATCCAGAATAAAACAAATACTTACTACAGACCCGATCCTGACGAGAGCGGATTTCTCACGCCCGTTCACACTCCAGACAGACGCGAGTCATATCGGGCTAGGAGTGGCTTTAACTCAGATTAGTGAAGGAATACCTAAGGTCGTCATGTACGCCAGTAGGAAACTCACCCCACCAGAAACCCGGTACACGGTCACCGAACGGGAATGCCTCGCGGTTGTTTGGGGAATAAGGAAAATGAGGGCATTCCTGGAGGGATACAAGTTCACAGTAATTACGGACCATCAAGCCCTTAAGTGGCTAAATACAATGAAAAACCCCTCAGGAAGGCTAGCCCGCTGGGCACTCGAATTGCAACAGTACCAATTCGATATCCTTTACCGGAGCGGAAAGCAGAATAAAATCGCCGACGAACTATCCCGCAACCCGATCAGCACCATCACCGACAACAACTGGTACGAAACCAAGCGAACACAAGTCAAGAACGGCACGGAACCAACGCATGATTACCGAATAGAAGCCGATAAACTTTATTGGAGGGCACCCCAGCATGCACACAGCAAATACACAGACCCCGATTCAGAGTGGAAAGTATGCGTTCCAAAAGCAGAAACACAACAGATAATATCCCAGAATCATGATTTACCCAGTGCAGGACACCTAGGAATAACGAAGACTATCAAGCGAATAGCACAGAGGTACTACTGGCCGAAAATGCAAACGGAGATAACGAAGTACGTAAGAACATGTAGCGCCTGCCAAAAACATAAAATAACACAGAAAAAACAAAACGGGCTTATGTACATAAATAACGCCAGCAATCCCTGGGAGGTAGTGACAAGCGACCTAATCGGACCTCTACCCAGATCATCAAAGGGATACAAATGGATCATAGTTTTCCACGACAAATTCACCAAATGGACAGAAATAATACCGTTACGGAGCGCCACGGCCAAAATAATAGCCAGCGCATTCGAAGAGCGGATAGCGTTGCGACACGGGCCACAATACACGTCCAAACAATTTAAAGACGTACTGCAAAAATACGGCACAGAGCATAGGCTAACGCCCCCCTATAGTCCCAATTGCAACCCCACAGAAAGACAGAATAGAACTCTAGAAGTAATGATCGCAACATTCGTGGACGAGAACCACAAACAATGGGATAAACACTTAGCGGAATTAAACTTTGCAATCAACACCTCAGTGCAGGAATCAACCAAACATACCCCGGCCTTCCTATTATACGGAAGAGAACTCGGAAACCCCCCATAAGACCCTAACGGTCGGGGGATATGTGCGTGTGTTCGACTCACACATCACATCTGGCGACTAGTCTGTGACGTGTGAGTCGAACACACGCACATATCCCCCCGACCGTTAGGGTCTTATGGGGGTTTCCAGACTAGCTCAGGGGTAATATTCGGGATCGAGGAATAGCGAAGCCAAACACAGATTCAAATGATGACGATTGCGGGACTTTTATGCCCTTTATTGAATTTAAACCTTATGTCTACGGATAACCACGTTATGGTGGTGTTAGCGCATACCTAGCCTTATACTACGGAAAGGTTATCGCGGACTTAATTCTAAGAGTGACGGTGTTAGGTGTGTGGTGGAACGAAAGTTAATATGGAAGCCGCGGACCGAGCGAGGCGATACCCCGCTGCCAATCGGCTATGGGAACCTGGAATCCTGGCGTGCGAGGCGTACCCCACAGCCCGAAGGACTCTAGGGTGCTTAGGCCTAGCGAGGCGAACCCCTTCTGCCGAGCGAGGCGATACCCCACTGCCTACAAGACCGGGATTTCTCGGACCGAGCGAGGCGATACCCCGCTGCCAAGAAAAGGAGGGAAGAGTCCGGGCGAGCGAGGCGATACCCCGCTGCTCAGAGGGGGAAGGGGAGGGGCAGTGCTCGCTACCACGCGGGAGCTCACACTGCCGTCGGCGGTCGCCGTGCGTCGGTTTTATGCACTCCGCTTGGTGGGGCCGGACGGTGCGTTGTAGTGGGGCGGCTGGCTGGCGCGGCGGGGATCGGCAGATGACTCATCCCGCGCGCCGCCTCGGCGTTTGTAACGGGGCGCGCATGGATGACGCCGTAGCCTGTGGACGCTACCGCGCCCACGTTACAACTTCATCATTACTTTAAACAGTTAAATTTTCATATCCATTTTACGTTGACCCAATGTTGTTCATAAAGAGAAATATCTAAATATCTACTTAGCCACCTGTCGAATATGAGACAAACTAATGCAAACAAAAACAAAATGGTTCACAAATCATACGTGAAAAACAAACGAACATTAGTATTTTTGAAACCTCATAAAGTCATAAGTCATAACTTATTCCGACAGATCTAAATACATATACAGTAAAGTAATATTAGACGTAACGACCATGTCAGTTTCACAAGAGTCTATATTTGTCCACCATTACAAAGCATTCCGGGGGAGATTATATTTCCCTTCCTTAGTTTATGGCTGCATAAAACATGAACGGCTTACCGTATTTGCAAACCTTAAAATCAACCCTGTTTAGTTTCACGGCATTTACTGCCTATTTACGATGATTCGACGTTAATGTTGTCCGTAAAGGCAATTGATAAGTTTGTTTTTATTGCTTGTCAGTGATTTTAACAATTTATCGACGCTTTACTTTACTTTACATAGTATTTATTCCCATAGATATTTGTCAAACTTGCTATATAATTAGTTTTTTTAGAACTCAGCTTTCAACTGGTGCAACCCATCTTTAGAGCAATACAGACGGGAGCCGTAAGCTACTATAATGATACTGCCCTTGTTCTCCACTAGTCTATAGATGCTTTGCATTGAAAAATACCTACCATTCTCAACTCTTCCCAGACCAGAATTCCAATCAATATCCCTCTAACGTAAGACCAAGGCAAAAGCCTTCTAGGGTCTAAGGTATATACCTCTAACGTAAGGACTTTTTCACTGACAGTAGATCTACGACTATATTATTATCGAATATTTCCAGCTCTCTCTAGGTTGGAGTGCGCGCGGTACGGGAGCGGTAGGGGCGCCTTCCTTTACACTATCATCCTTCACCGTGGGCCTGTACAAAGGGAACCGAGTGGCCGTCAAGAAGATCCACAGGAAGAAACTAGACCTAAATAAGAAACTCATGTGGGAGATAAAACAGGTGAGATTTCTTTATGACTTACATCGGTTGGTTTCAATCGGCAGCTCTTTATAAAAATGCAGAAAGCAATAAGGAATATTTTGAGAAGGATGCATTGCTGTCACATGATTAATCCTAAAATAACCTAAACTGCTGCCTCAGATTGTTAGTATTTAAAAGGAGTTGTACGTTGAAATCTCTTATTATTATCACACAATGAGTTATACTCTGGTCGGTGTAAGTTTCTCCATCTAATCCAGACGTCATTTACTTTTACAAACGAGTATAGTCGAGATTGTCCGATTTGATTATTCATTATTATTAACACAGTCTAGTCAGTTAAATGTCAGTGTCTATACCGTATAGTAAAATGATAGCAAGTTCGTTACTAAGGACATGTATATTCAAGTGAATTTCGACCTACCTGATAAATATTAAATGTTGTATCAATTAAACTTTGCCTATGACGAGATAAACTCGGCCAGAACTTAACTAAGTTTCTTACTGAATCAAAGTTAATCATGTTTATTTACATAAATAATACCAAAGAAGAAAAGAATAGTCGTAATTATTTCTTACAAACTTCTATTCTATCATAGAAACCTAAGTTTAATATTGAGGAGATATGTAACAGTCGATTGCAGAGTTAGTTTGCCATCCATCTTACCTATTTGAAATTCCCCCAGGCTAGGAACGTGTCGCACGAGAACACGGCGCGCTTCATCGGCGCCTGCGTCGACTGCCCGCTTGTGTTCGTGCTGACCGAGTACTGCCCCAAGGGCTCGCTAAAGGACGTGCTCGCCAACGAAGAGATCCAACTCGACTGGAACTTCAGGACCTCGCTCGTCCATGACATCGTCCAGGTAGACCCCTTGTTTTATCACAGAGTAGTGCAAGGGCTCGCTGAAAGACGTGCTCGCCAACGAACAGATCCAGCTCGACATCGTTCAGTCAGATATAGTTGACACCTTGAATTGAAGTAAGGAGTCAATCTGACAGTTACGTTTCATATTCCCCCTGTGCATTTATCGCTCAAGCATCACCTGTGCTGTGCAATGCGCCGAATGATTTGCTGTTTTTTTTTGCGTTATAGCGATCAGTTTGGAGCTTTACTGCCAATCCTTAAAAATATGGATAAGCTTCCGCATCATCTCGTCGCTTTTGCTCGTTTCTATTTCAAGGTATGATTAATATGTATTTTCGTTGACAAGGGCATGTGCTATCTTCACGGCGGGCTGGGAGCGCATGGCAAGCTCCGCTCCTCCAACTGTCTCATCGATGGACGCTTCGTGCTGAAGATATCCGACTACGGACCCAACGCGCTATGCGCGCCTACTGACCTGATTAAAGATGATACTTATTATTACAGTAAGTATCTTTTTTTCATTTGTACGATACCATAGTGATCTCAGCTTGACTTGCGTTAAGCCACGGTAAGGACAAAAAACCGGCCAAGAGCGTGTCGGGCCACGCTCAGTGTAGGGTTCCGTAGTTTTCCGTCCGTCACATTAAGTTGACATATTAAGTACAGAAACACAAAACCCTAAAAAGCACGTCATTTCATTGTGATTTTGTAGAAATGACAGGTACAATAAACACCTGTTTATACGGTTAAATTACAAACTTAGTTCAGAAATTATTTTTGTAATTTTTTCAAAAACTATTCAACCTATCAAGTTCAAAATAATTTTCCTACAAAGTTTTTATAAAGTTCTCCTTTTGAGATTTTTTTCATATTTTTAAAACTTATGGTTCAAAAGTTAGAGGGGGGGGGACACATTTTTTTTTACTTCTGGAGCGATTATTTCCGAAAATATTAACATTATCAAAAAATGATTTTAGTAAACCCCTATTTATTTTTAAATACCTATCTAACAATATATCACACGTTAGGGTTAAAATGAAAAAAAAAAATCACTCCCCACTTTACGTATAGGGGAGGTACCCTAATAAAATATTTTTTTCCACTTTTTATTTTACCACTTTGTCGGCGTAATTGATATACATATTAGTACCAAATTTCAGCTTTCTAGTGCTAACGGTCACTGAGATTATCCACGGACGGACGGACAGACGGACGGACAGACGGACGGACAGACATGGCGAAACTATAAGGGTTCCTAGTTGACTACGGAACCCTAAAAAGAGACTCTTCAAAAATGATGCGTTTTTATTGTGCGCTTACCTCAAACGATTGAACAAGTTATTGTACTTACCTGCACTAGAATAAAGTTGATTTATAGTAAAGAAGTTATTATGTTTTGCCAGCATAGCTGTTAATTTTTTTAACTTTGTAATAATGTAATACAAATCGCTTAGAGAGCCATTACAAGATTAATTTTATAGAATTTGGGACCCGAAACCTGTGGGAGGTAAAGAAGTTTGTTTGTGACTTAGAACTGCTCTGGACGGCACCAGAGCTAGTCACTGGCAGCGTATATCCTGGAGCTGCTGCGTCGCTCAAGGGCGACGTGTACAGCTTCGGAATCATTCTGGAAGAGATCGTGTTGCGTGCCGGGCCGTTTCACCACTACACCACCACAATGACTAGCAGAGGTAAATTTCCTTACTCCGTTCTATCATTGGTCGGCTTTTACGGCCATACCATTTCCTGTATGTTTTTTCATTGTTCACTCTGTAATTGTTCCTGTGTGTTTATCGTTATCTGTGTCTAACGACGTCTAGAAAATATCAATATTTTTTTACCTTTGAAATGTAGTATTGTGACTATAGTTGTTTTGGCCACCTTATACAATGCAGGACTGAAATATTTTCACAAGGCTGCAATATTTTGTGTAACAATGTTCTCAGCAACTTTTCTGTTTTGAGCGGCGCAAAAAGAAACCTTCGTTTTATAGTCTTAGCGAAAGTGACCGTTTTATCTGTATGACTTTTGAGTATGCATATTTACGTCACATTGAATCACATAACTTTTTCTCAATCATCAGAGATAGTCTCTCGAGTCTGTGGTCGCGAGTCTCCTCCGTTCAGGCCGATGGTGTCGGGTCGCGAGGCAGGCGCGGGCGCGGGTGCCAGCGCGGCCTCGGAGCTTTTGGAGCTGGCCGCGCGCTGCTGGGCCGAGGCGCCCGACGACCGCCCCACATTCGACGCTATCAACGCTAACTATATCAAGTAAGGAGTTTGTTTTACTACATCTCTCTCTCTAAAGCTTAGGATAGCATCGGCACTGAGAAACTGCCGTGAAGCTTGCCAGCTCCGAGTCTTAGCTCGAGTCATTTTCGTATCGAGTGTTTCCCATAATTTCCGAAAATCATTTTTTCTTCGTGGCAAAATTTCCATTCCCATATTTTTCTAGTGGCATTTTTTCCCAATATTTTATTTTCTCATGACAATATTTCGCAAATTGTTATTTTTTCCAATCGCATAGTTTCTCAATGCCGTTAAATCTCAACGGATAAATTAGTATCGTAGCAAGAAAAATAATACTATAAAAAAAATACTACACAATAGTTAGGTACGACAACGAGCGAAGCGAGGAGGAGTGTTAGTTGAACTGCGACCCTACAGTGCGCGAGCCGAACGAGCGAAGCGAGCGCGCCGCGGCAGCGGCCGGCGAAGCACCAGAACCGAACATTTTCAAACTACCCAGAAAAAGGTGCCCAGCCGAGCCGAGCCGTCAAAACTTCGAGAAAAATGTGATACTAATTTATCCGTTGAGATTTAACGGGATTGAGAAACTATGCGAATGAAAAAATAACAATTTGCGAAATATTGTCATGAGAAAATAAAATATTGGGAAAAAATGCCACTAGAAAAATATGGGAATGGAAATTTTGCCACGAAGAAAAAAGGATTTTCGGAAATTATGGGCCACACTCTTCGTATCAAGCCTATTTCCAGCCACATTGCTGAGATGCTTTCTCAATACACAGGTGTGTCCCAGCCGGTACCCGCCTACAGGCTATATTAGAAATGTATCATAGTAGCCACTCTCGTAAGTAACTAGTAGATCCCATGTATCTAGAGGCACTTGTAAATCGGTCCATGACATAAAAGCTTAGAAGACATGCATAGTATCTGGTCGCAGTTCCCCCGTTCTGGCGAGTGGCATCATGTTGCGACTCGGGCGCCAGCGCCGGCGTTCTATCAACACCAACAACGAGTACCTACATTTAAGTAAGGAACTGATCGTCACGTATGATAATGAAAATTAAAATACATTTATTATCACGCCACGCTTGGTAGCTTGAAAACTTCGAATCTCAAGTTGAATCGTTTGGAGTGCCAAGCCAACGCCCATCAATGTTGGTGCGAGCTAAGCGTAAACGCATTTAGGTTGCTAAGTCACACTGCAGTAGCCGGGATGATCTGCGAATGCGTAGGTAACTCGAACATAATTTTCTTGCATATTATTCCAAAATTATTACCAAAAACCAGCGTGACCACTGTTATTTCTTTTCTATGTCTTAAAACATAACACTTTACTTGGGCAGATATGATAACCAATAAACCAGCCGTCTACTTATATTGCTTTCTGTAATGTGAACAACACGAAAATCATGTCTACGACTGAGCTTGTGATTACAAAAGCTGTTTAATCAGGGGTTATTGCGACAACCTGATGGACGACCTGCTAAGCCGAATGGAGCAGTACGCCAACAACTTGGAGTCGCTCGTGGAAGAGAAGACGGAACAGCTGTCGTTGGAGAAGAGGCGTTCCGAGGAGCTGCTTTACCAAGTATTACCAAGGTAAGTTGTGTCAAAGGTTTGGTTGCATGGTGTACTCCAACGACCCGGAGACACTCGTCTAGAGTATAACGAAGCAGTTCTCGTTGTTAAAGATGCGCTCCGATGAATTCCTCTATTGACTCTCACCAAGTTAAAATACTTTTAACACTTCTCGATTGTCTATATCCATCCGCCATCACATTACCTTACTAGCTGTTGCCCGCGACTTCGTCCGCGTCTTCGCTCCTATTGATCGCAGCGTGATGTTATATAGCCTAAAGCCTTTCCCCGATAAATGGACTATCCAACACAAAAAGATTTTTTCAATTCGAACCAGTAGTTCCTGAGATAAGCGCTTTCAAACAAACAAACTCTTCAGCTTTATTTTATTAGTCTATACTAATAATAATAATAATATAGGAAAATTAGATGAGTATTTTAGACCTTTTTATTTTAGTAATCAGACATTTATTTATATATTTATTCAGAGATCAGACCATAACATATAAATGAGGAACAACATAGGTATGATATACATAAGTATATAGTACAATATAGATTAAGATATTTTCCTAAACATATCTCACTAAGAACAGAGAAGGATCTTACCAGAAGTTGCCATACAATCAGCAAACTTCTTTGTCGATAATATCCATCATAAATCAACTGTCAAATCTATATTTGACAGTTCAGAAGAGCCTTCTCTGTTCTTAGTGAGATATGTTTAGGAAAATATCTTAATCTATATTGTACTATATACTTACGTATATCATACCTATGTTGTTCCTCATTTATATGTTATGGTCTGATCTCTGAATAAATATATAAATAAATGTCTGATTACTAAAATAAAAAGGTCTAAAATACTCATCTAATTTTCCTAGCTGCTAATGCCCCTTTTTTGCTTTTTAGGAATCTGATGTCTGATAAATTGACAAAGCCGTCACTTTAAACCAATTTGAGTGAGCTCGCTTCATCGTCGGCCTCATCTTTGCCCCTAGCTAGATGCTACCCGAAACAATTCCCATTTTTAATAAAAATAAAAAAAATCTAGGCCAGTAGCCCAGCAGCTGATGGCAGGCGAAGTAGTCCAGCCTGAGAGCTTCGAATGCGTCACCGTGTACTTCAGCGACATAGTCGGCTTTACGGAGCTCTGTGCCGCCTCCACGCCGATGCAGGTGGTGGACCTGCTCAACGACTTGTACAGCACTTTCGACAGGATCATAGGCTTTTATGATGTTTACAAGGTAAGATTTGGCTTGAAAGTAAAGTGGAAGCGCCACACGTCGTCTCATCTTTTAACCGACTTCAATAGAAGGAAGGAGGTTCTCAGTTCGTCGGCATGTTTGTTTTTCTTTTTCTTATGTATGTATGTTCCCGATAACTCTTGACCACGTCGGCCGATATTGATGATTCTTTTTTTGTTTCAAAGCAGGTACCCCCAAATTGGTCCCATATAATTTGGTGAAGGTCTGATGATGAGATCTAAGAGGAATCGAGGGAACTCCTCGAATTTGATACTAGTTGCTGGTTCATACAAACACACTACACTTTTCTATGAACCAGCAATTAGTAGTTATTTAAGTCATTGCAAAAAGAAAACTACCATTTTGAAAGACCCCCCTCTGGCACCGATTTAAGGCTCAATAAGTCAGCTAATTGCACGCAAAACTATCAAGGGACTCTGACTTGGCAGTGTATTTCTGAAAGTCATTTTTGTATACAGATGTATGGAAAAAGGTATGGGTGCCTAAATACTTATGAGCGGTAGTGTAGTGTAAATGCTTCTTAGCCCTACCTAATTAAAATATTATTCAAATAAATTGGCCATGAATAAATTGTTGTGATCGTCTAGTTCAAATAATTACGGTTAGAACCTTTCACATTGTGTTAAAATCATAATATAAAATAAACTGTTTAAAATAATAAAAACATAATTTTGCTTGTAATAAAATAAAACACAGTAAACGCAGTTATTAAAATGCCGCAAAATCACGAAATAAAACGCGTACAAAATTATTGTCAATAATCAATTTCGATACATGAAAATCATGACCGGGAATTGATTAAATTATCCGCAAATGATATTAAACGAAAGTAAATATAAAATATCCGCAATAAGATAAACATGGAAATTTAAATCAAATAATCTGCATTCGTGAAAAGCAATGAAAGTCTATCTACATAAGTGAACATGCGACTCACCCGTTTCAGCATCAGCTCGAACAAACATAATTGATTTAATTAATTGATTACAATAGGTTACAATTAGAATTATTATTATCACTAAATACATACATTTATTTCTAACATAATATTACTTATTTTATATTATAATACGAACTCCAACACGGTGTATAACAACGATGACCTGAAAAACCCGACTACGAGGGGACCTTGGGAATTTAGACCTTAGGTCTTGAAAATGGGACCTAGACCTAGGCTATGTCTTTGATATTAAGGGGGCTCACCTTCACACCTACACCCCCGCCATCTCGCAAAACCTTGATGAGTTCAACCTATCAATCCTGATCTACTATCAAATTCAAACCTTCCCACCTACACATTCCTCATCAATCTGTCACACTTAAAAAAATGTACTTTACGCATAATGCCAAATAATTTATTTATTTTATTTAATTTACGCTAAGCTTTACGCGCTGCTGAATTTACGCTTCCCTACTTCGTCATGCAGCCGCGATTTATCTGTAACAAAGATAGTGATTGTTGTCGAATGTGTACAAGGTACTCTGAATATTATTTATGCGCTATAACACACTCTGTACTGCAAACCCCTTAAATTGGACGGAGAGCCCTCTACCTTCACACCAGGCGCGGATCCAGCCCTCAAAAAAGGTTGTGGTCACAGCCACCCAAAAATCGGCCAAGTGTGAGTCGGAGTACGAACTCGCTCATGAACAATGAACGACTTTTGAATTTGATTATACCCTTTTTCCTACGCATCAGGACTTTGGCCTTAGGAATGGAATAAATCATCGCATACCATCAGGCGATTCGTATGATCTTTTGCCTCCTGCCATAAAAAAATCGAGGATATTCATTTCCTTCGATTAAATTCCAAACCAATTTCAATCAATATTTTTATTTTTAACCGACTTCAAGATTTCAAAAGAGGAGGTTATCAATTCGGTTGTATGTTTTTTTTTCTTTTTAATGTTTGTTACTCCATAACTCCGTCATTTCTTAACCGATTTGAAAAATTCTTTTTTTGATTGTATGTATATATATCCAAGTTGGTCCCGTTTTTGTCAAAAGGCAGTTCTGATGATGGGATCCATGAGGAATTGAAGGAACTCCTCAAATCTTTAAGGCAAACATATAGTGATTTTTGTGTTTTTATCAACAAGTCAAGCATTTACATCCAAAAATGTGACATTGGATGAAGTGGAACTGCTGATGATGATCAGAACAGAACCCTTCAACGACGAAAAGTTCACGTTTGGCGATTTGTCCTCCTAGCTGTGTTTGTTAAGCAAGTTCTATTTTCACGATTAATTTTTGTCATGCTCGAGTTCTGATGATGGGATCCATGAGGAATTGAGGGAACTCCTCAAATCTTAAAGGCAAACATATAGTGATTTTTGTGTTTTTATCAACAAATCGAGCATTATCATACAAAAATGTGACATTTGATGAAGTGGAACTGCTGATGATGATCAGAACAGAACTCTTCAACGACGAAAAGTTCACGTTTGGCGATTTGTCCTTCTAGCTGTGTTTGTTAAGCAAGTTCTATTTTCACGATTGATTTTTGTCATGCTCGAGTTCTGATGATGGGATCCATTAGGAATCGAGGAAACTCCTCAAATGTGAAAGGCACACAAATAGTGATTTTAGTATTTTCATGAACTAATCAAGCATTTTCATTCATAAAAGTGACATTTGATGAAGTGAAACTGCTGATGATGATCAGAACAGAACTCTTCAACGACGAAAAGTTCACGTTTGGCGATTTGTCCTTCTAGCTGTGTTTGTTAAGCAAGTTCTATTTTCACGATTGATTTTTGTCATGCTCGAGTTCTGATGATGGGATCCATTAGGAATCGAGGAAACTCCTCAAATGTGAAAGGCACACAAATAGTGATTTTAGTATTTTCATGAACTAATCAAGCATTTTCATTCATAAAAGTGACATTTGATGAAGTGGAACTGCTGATGATAGTTAGTTTAGTTAGTTTTTCTGGGCGTTTTCCGCAAGTCGACATCTAGCGTGCCTATTTTGCGTGAAAGGGGTAGCGCTACTCTAACCACCCTAGCTCCTGTATGAAGTTTACCAAAGCTTTGGTATTGTTTACTGCTTCGTGCAGTGTGTTCGGGGTTCCTATGTACTTTTTCCTGTATATTTCTACCTGCTTGCAGTCCAGTAGAACATGCTTAGACGTCTCTTCTGCCTCCATGCATGCTCTACACATGGGGCTGTCTGTGATGCCTAGGTTGTATAGGTGTTTGTTGAGTGTGTTGTGTCCTGTTATTAACCCTACTACTTTGCGTAGTTGGTCTCTGTGCGTCCTTAGTAATGTAGTTGTGAGTTTGTGGTTTTGTTCAGACAGTATCTCTTTCGTCTGTCGACATGTGTCTATCTCCTCCCAGTACTTTTGATGCAGATGTTTAGCGTACCGGTTTAGTTGGTTATATTTGTAGCTTTGTGGTAGGGGTATAATTGGCTCCGGTCCGTATGCCGGTGTTTCTGAGCCTTTTCTGGCTAGTTCATCCGCTGCATCGTTTCCTCTCGAGCCACTGTGTCCCTTTATCCATTGTAAAGTTACCTTGTTTTTGTATCCACACATTTTTGAAAGCTTTTGGTGGCATTCGTATATTAGGCCTGATGTATATATGTCACTTCTCAGTGCCTGCAGTACTGATTTACTGTCTGAGAGTATTAGTATGTTTGTGTCTTTGACTTGTCGTCTCTCCACGGCATTACAAGCTTCGATGATCCCCAGACATTCAGCTTGAAAGACCGTATTGTATTCACCTAGGGGTTTGGATATGTGTATGTTCAAGTCTTCTGAGAATACACCACATCCTGTTCCCTCATTCGTTTTAGACCCATCGGTATAGATTCTTAGGTTGGTTTGGTTTAGCCCTTCTTTCGAGTCTTCTGCTAGGATTATATCATATTCCTTCCGGAAGACCGCAGTTTTCGGTACTCTGTCTACCTCTGCCTCAATCATAGGGATGTTTGAGGTAAGATTGTTGTAGATTTTTGTGTGTGGTGTATTGTGTTTTGTCCATAGGTTTAGGCTTTTTAATCGTATAGCTGTTGCAGCTGCTTCTTTTTGTATATGTATGTGCAGTGGTAGGAGTCCTAGCATCATCTCCAGTGCTGCTGTTGGAGTTGTTCTCATGCAGCCTGTTGCCGCTACACATGCTAGTCTTTGTGTTTTCTGCATTTTGGTAACAGCACTAGTGATTTGAGTACGGGGCCACCATACTATGGCTCCGTAGCTTATCATTGGCACTATTACCGTTTTGTATAGCCACAGTATGATGTGGGGAGATAGGCCCCACTTTTTCCCCACCATTCTCCGGCATTGCCAGAAGGCGACTGTTGCTTTGTTTAGTCTGTTTTCAAGGTGTTTGTTCCAAATCAGTTTGTCATCCAGGGTAATTCCCAGGTATTTCACCTCTTTTGACAGCGTTAGTTGTGTTCCAAATAGAGTTGGCATTGTGTATGTACCCAGTTTTCGTTTGTGAGTGAAGAGAATTGTGTCGGTTTTTTTTGGGTTAACCGATAGCTCATTCTCCTTGCACCATTTTTCTGTTATTCTCAGTGCTGTTTGTGTAAGTTCGCATAATGTGTTTATTATAAGGCCACTGACAAGTATAACTATATCATCAGCATACCCTATTGTCAAAAAGCGGTTTTTGTTTAGTTTTATTATTAAATCGTTTACTACCAGGTTCCAAAGCAAGGGTGAGAGCACGCCTCCTTGGGGGCATCCTCTTATGACTAGAGCCTGGTGGTTCTGGTTTTCAGATAATCTTATGATTCTCTTCTTTAGCATGTTCATAATCCACTCTATCAATAGCGGTTCGGTTTTATGTCTTTCTAGTGCTTGTTTGATGCTGCTGAAGTTTGTCTTGTCAAAGGCTCCCTCGATATCAATGAAGGTGCCCATGCAAGAGTTCTTTTTAGCCAGCGCATCTTCTATATTGCTTACTACAGCATGTAAAGCTGAGTCTGTTGATTTTCCTTGGCTGTAGGCATGTTGGTTCGGGTGTATTTTTGTGTATTTGATGGCCGTGTCCTTTAGTTCTCTGTCGCAGAGTCTTTCCAGAGTCTTTAACATGAAGGAGGTTAGGCTTATAGGTCTGAACGATTTCGGGTCAGAGTAGTCACTTTTCCCCGGTTTCGGTAAAAATATGACTTTAACCTCTCTCCAAATTCTAGGTATGTATCTGTAGGCGATACAACTACAGAGCACTTTGGATATATATTTGATTAGGTTTTCTCCCCCCCATTTTAGTAGGGCTGGATAAATTCCGTCCAGGCCTGGCGATTTATAGTTTTCGAAGCTGTTTATCGCCCAGGCTGTTTTGTTTTGTTCTGTTATTTGTTCTGCTATCTTCCACTCATCTTCTGTTGGAAGATAGTTTTCTTCTTGTTGTTCCCAAGTCTGTATATCTACTACTTTGCATCCCGGGAAGTGGGTCTCCACCAGCAAACTCTCTGTTTCCGCTGGGTTACTGGTGGTACTATTGTCTGGTCTTCTCAGGGTGCCTAGTAGTTGTTTCGGCTGGTTGGCAAGGATCTTCCTTGTCCTATTAGCTTGTGTGCAACTGGATATGTTGTCACAGAAGTTCCGCCATGTGGCAGATCTTCTGTACCTTATTCTCTTTTTGTATTCTGCTTTGGATGCCTTATATCTATCCCAGTCATCTTCAGCTTTGGTGTTCATTGCTCTGTTTAACTGCCTTCTCATTTTGGTTCTCATTCGTTCCATTTCTGAGCCCCACCAGTTATCTTTTTTGGAGTTTACACTGGCTGATGGCGTCGATAAGGGACATGTGTTTTCATAACTGTCTACTATGTATTTAGTGAGTGTGTTTACCTGTTCCTCTAATTCTGTTGTGTTGCGAGGCTTTTGTGTGTGTATCTTATCGTCTAGTTTACCTACCAGAGTCTCCTTGTACGCCTTTATGTCCGTGCGTCTCGGATTTCTTCTGGGTGTCGGTTCGCTTGTATCGGCTGTGAGGTCATACCGGATCCATCTGTGGTCGGAGCATGATAGCTCGTCCGACACGTGCCAGTTGGATACGTGTTGAGCTGCCAGCCCTGTGCTTAGAGTAATGTCAATTATAGTTTTGCATCTACGAGTGACAAAAGTTGGTTTCGACCCTGTGTTCAGAATATCCAGGTTAGTAGTCATTAAGTATTCAACAATGTCATTACCTCTATTGTTGTTAGTTTCCATTCCCCATAGGTTGTGGTGGCCGTTACTGTCTGCCGACAGGATCAGCTCCAGCCCTTCGTGCTCGCAGTAGCGTATAAGTTTGTTCATCTCCACTGGAGGAGGTTCTTCTTCAGCCGCCATGTAGACGGAGGCGAGAACTGCTGATGATGATCAGAACGGAACTCTTCAACGACGCGTAGTTCACGTTTGGCGATTTGTTCTCTTCGTTTTGTTTGTCAAGCAAGCAAGGTTTTTCCATGATTTCATGAGGAATTGAGGGTACTTAGTCTTCTACCATTATAAACATACTTATAGCCATTTTTGTATTTTATTGTATGGAATCTAAGAGTGCACCATCTAAGATTAATAATCTTTCACCGGACTCCCTCATTGAAGTCGGTTTTTTTTTCTTAAAAATTATTTTCTTTTCTAGTAGCCAGTAAGCCCATACTACCATAGGCCCTAGACTGGGTAAATAGGTATCTTGACGCTGGGAGTCGTAAGAATGACCAGTAAGTGAGATCTATTTTCTGTTCTGTTACGGTCAGTTTCGACCTTTCGTTGTGTATAATTAACATAAGCAATTTTTTATAGGTATGATGACCACTTAAATTTATATTTAGATTTGACTAAAATGTTTATTATATTTTCCCAATCTACAAAAAATAAACTCCAATATTTTCTTCGAATATCTTTGGGACACCGTTCACGAGATACCTATACATTTTCCAAGAAAATTCTTAAATTTGTAGGTCAACATTTTTACCTGACTGCGCCAGAAGCAGGGTGGGTTATGTTTTTCGAGAGTATGTATGTATAATTGTTTGGCACGGATTTTAGCTTGAGAGGTGGGTGGAGGTCGTTAGATTCGTATTTACTGTGAGATGACACTGGGTATATCAAATAAAAAAAAACAAAATAGCGGATTTATGGCGCCAAATTCCAAATTACACGGAAACGCAGTCGGGTTTTTAGTTTTTTATCCTTAGATTTTATTTAGTAAGTCTCAAAAGTATTAGTATCATACTAATATATTTTTTATGTCTATTCTCGTCGTGGGTAAACGAAAAAATCCTGGAGCTCTCCCTTACGTCCGCACTCACATAATAGAAAAAGACAATAAAACTCTAACCAATTAAAAAATAAATATCTAAATGTTCAGTCGAGATAGCATGGAATGGCCCATAAATATGTACCTAATAATTTAATTAGTGGGCTTTTATTATACTAACTGCTGCTACTCTCGCAGGCTTCGCAGCTATGCATTTAAATAGCTGCGAGGCCTGAAAGAGTAGCTGTGGGATTTTGCACAAAATATCCCATTGGGTCGAAGTGCATCCGTAACCTAGGGCCCTCGTATTATACGAGGGTTGTTTGATGAGTACCCGATATGACCAGTATGTGCCTAAATTATATTAAAAGTAAGTATGCCATGTCATTTATTGACTATCTACCGCTAATTTAAATGGATAATATGTGACATAATTTTACGTGAAACAGATTTTTAGTAAGACTTTTTATCATTGACGTGAAAATGGTGGAAATTTCATATCATACCGCCACGAAACGCTAAGTATTTGATAGGAAACCTGCAACTAAAGCTGAAACCCACTTGGATTTTATTTTGGTGGACTTTTATCTTGCAATAAAGAATGGTTTCACTTGGGTAATATTTCATATAACTGATATTTTTTTACGGTAAAGGCACCCCTATCAAAGAGTATAAAAAATGACGTTTTTTTAGAACCGGTAAAAAAATTGAATAAAAAATTTGACATCGCGTAGTTTTTTTCATTGCAAGAGTTAGCTTCAATAATAAATATATTGAAAAAATAAAATTAGATTATTTTGGTTGTCTTTTTTATGGAAATGATTTTGTATTTTGGTGCCGCATTTTCATACAATTGAGTAAAGAATCGAAGAGTAAATTAATAAGCAGCGTGTTTGAATGATTTAAAGCTGAAACTTGGAAATAATTTAGTTCATTATATTAGTGACTGTAATCGATCAGTATACTTAGAAATACAAAAATGGTTTCTAAACAAAAGGTGAAATGATTAAATGCCCATGAAGGAAGAAAATATGTAGTTTTTAGTAAATAAAGTGTCCGCTATGTTATTTATTATTATTTTTAGTAAATAGTATGATATTATAGAAACAATATTTATTATTTTTGGCGTATATGGAAGAATAATAAATTTCAAATATTATACATAAACATGATGTGTCTAGAACCTCTTACTTATGGTAAAATCACCTATTACTCGTATGACGGAACAAAGTATTTTCTTAAATCAGACGATATCATTTGTCCGTACGGTAAAACTTATAGTTTTTTTTTAAATAACAGCTGTATTACCAATTCAGGAGCCTTAATTGCTTGCGTTAACCTTAAAGACAATAATTTTGCCCAAAATTTAAAAAAGACAGTTAAGTGGACAGTATTGGCAAGCCTTAACTAGACTAATAAAGTTTGTATTTGAATATTTTCATGGGTTTTACAAATGAGCCCTATTTTTTCCTAATGCCATTAATAAATATAAGACTCGTTATATCCAGCTAAAATGAAATTGACTACCATAATAATTATGATTCATATATATTTGTTACCATTTTCGGCGATACTTCGAATACTTATCAAATAGCCCTTGTAAACAAGCTGTAGGATTTAATTTAATAAATAGATATGTCCTTAGTTATCTATTAGTAGAAGTCACAAAAACCTTCCCAAGAAAACAAACCAAAAACCCCTGCGAGAGTGTGCGCATCCAGCCAATAGTCATCTCTTTTTTCCAATACAAGTATTCATGTGTCAAAAAGAAACAGATAATATGTTGTCAAAAATGTGACATAACGTGTCAGCATATGGTCTATGGCTCTTGCTTTGCTGCGTTCCGAATTACGCACGATTCATGATTTGTGTTTTTTATTTTATTTAATTAAGGCATAGCGTTTAATACCATCAGCCTATCCACACCGGATACCACCCATCATCCTGGTCTATCTCAATAGACCGTGAAAGTGTGACGTCACAAGTCTAATAGGGTTGTGGGCATGCCCATCGTGCCCACAACGGTGGATCCGCCCTTGCTTCACACACGACATCAGACGTCAGGGGTCGGCATATATCGAGGGGTTGCGCCCCAGAGTAAACAGAGAGTATGATATAGAACACATAAACAACTCAGGCCTTGGTTGTATACCTAGTGTGTAATGTTACGGACCCTAGCTTCTAAAGGACTAACGCGTTAGAACCTTTAGGTAAGGCCTCTGATTCAGCTACATCAATAACCCAGGACCTAGTGTCAGCCAAGTTACCTTCTGCCGAGTGTACCTAAATGCATGTATAAAAAATAGACTAAACGTGTAGTGTGTCAGCTTGTGTATGTAAGTGTAATGTAATGAGTACGAGAATGTGTGTTCATTGTATCCAGGCTATGCCACGGATTACAATGTGTGTGTATGTAATAGTTTTTTATTGTAAGTTCACTATCCTGTCACAAATAATAGAATCAAAAGCAATCAAATGCGTGATATTACAAAGTTTCAAAAGTGTTGGAAAGAGCTAGTGAACGTAAGAGATGTATGTGATAATAACTCTCTCCTAAAAATCATTTACTTTGCAATATCAACATTTAATTCATGCAGTTTTATTTAAAATAATGCATATAAAAACAAGAGCTAAGTATTTTGATTCCACTTTCATTCAAGTACATACTAAAATATAATATGAAGATAGAGTTAATTTTTGACCCTAGTGGTCCCTAAAAAATCTTCTCTGGAACACTCGATCAGCCCCAGTGATTATGCAGAAATTACCTAACACACCCTTGTAAATTGGAACAAAACTACATAGAAAGTCCCACCAACAATTTTGTGGCTGAATAGCTATTGAACCCTAATACTAGCTATCAAAACACTCGAGTTCACCCGACGCGACGAGATACCTAAAGGGATAAAAATATATATAAATTATATTGTACTACCTTAGCACTGACTCTAATTAGAAAAATACAAATTAACACACTTATAATTATTAACAAATAAAATCAAATCACTTAAAGTCTTTACACACTGAGTTCAATGTCAATTGTCACTATAAAATTCCCTACTTATTAAAATCACTTATCTGTTCACTAAGAAATGTCTAAAATATCTATAAATAGCACTAAAATTATATTACAGGACCACTATTTTAAACTAACAACCGCAAAGCGTTCACTCTAGATATTAAATATTTATCAATAAATTATTTAATTAAAAAGGGAATTCTTTAAAATTATCGACCTTTTCGTAAGGGACCCGAACCTCGACTGCCCACCCACTCTTCAAACCTTATCCCATATGAATTTATCCGCATACTGCAAATGAAGTAATTTCTTTATAATTCATATGACGTTACGTCATTCTGGTCTAAAATCATCAATAGTACTCTGCCTAAAAGACATAAGTGTAATATTATTTCAATTAAAAATAAGCTCCTATGTTTCTTAAGCACTTACGCAAACAATCGTCGCCTTATGCGTAACTCGATTCTAACAGTTCAAATTAAAAACACACCGACCAATTATTTCGAAATTTATAACCCTAATGTTTACATTAGATCGAGTTCAAAGAAAACTTGTCGTGGGAACCGATTTAGGTATTCGTATTTAAAATTCCAAGTAGGTATTATTTATATAAAATATTTATCGGACACTGTGACTATTGCGGTTACAGAGCGCCCTCAGATTGGCGATACAATTTTAGAAACAAAGAGTATAAAATTGTGAGGCTATCTCAATAAAATACAAGCAGGTAATTTTTTAAAATATTTATTTATTTATTTGGAAAAGTCCCCTACCAGCCGGTTACAAACAAAAACCAATTCGCTGAATTATTGGAGTTGAACCAATCGTTTAAGACGCCATTTTATAAAAAAAAATGTTATTAGTGGAAATAACACGATGTTTTACTTGCTTGTGCTATGGAAATCGATTTTTGCTTTTGGATGGGGACATGGCTTTTTTTTATATTTTAAATTACATATATTGTTGTTACTCTATCATACTTTTCAAATAAGAAAAATAAAACATGAGAGTTTATTCTATAACAATGTAAAACTTGGTCGTGACAAAACGTAATACTTACTATATCTTAAAACTAATTTTGATTAAAATTTGAACGCATGCAATCATCATAATATCATACGTTTTCACATATATTTTGCCGTCTTTATTTTAACTACATGCTAAACATGAACATGCCTCTCCAAGGCATACACGCATGTACACCATTATTTTTAATATATACCTATAGTGTGTTATTAAATGGTTAACTTTGTGTGTTTACCTAATTAGTTATAGCAAAACTGTCGTATTTCTGCCAATTATAACATGATATAAAGTTATTTTCGGATATAGTCGTTGGTTATATTTAATGTTACTGTAATTGTAAAACAAACAGTAAGTAAGAGTAATATGTAATTTGGATGTAAGCACGGTTGTTTGATATGTCTAAAGATATACAGTTTAATAACACAAATAACTAAGATGCACTTTAACATACATTGTGCTTGTGATTACAAATACTAAATTAAAATATATATAGGGACATTTGGCCCTTGATAATCATATCTTATTGGTATAATACTTCTCTAAGTTAAAGGAATTGTAATTTCCTATAATTTTTTTGTTGTTGGGTCAATTAATGTATATGTATTTTGATATGGAATTGCAGCAATCATATAAGGTCCATTATACTTAAAAAATAATTTCGCTGCTTCATGTTTAAATGCATCTGATTTTGGGTGGACTCTTAATTTAACTAACTGTCCTATTTCATAAGCAGTTAAACGATGATTTGCATTAAAATATTTTTGCCTTTTATCAGCACTTAATTGCAAATTTTTTGCAGCTTGTAAACGAGCTTCCTGCAAGGTCTCGGAAGGTTTTTCAAGAATAACTGATTTATTTTCTATGAATGAAACATATTGTTCACCGTACATTAGATAAAATGGCGCATATCCGTTAGATTGATGCACTGTTTTGTTGTGACACTCCTCTATATTATTTAACACATGTGTCCATTTTGAATGGGATTCGTTACAATAAATTCGTAACATATTACCTAGTTCCCTATGAAAACGCTCTGTACTGTTGGGCCTAGGATTATATACTGATGTATGTGTTGGTTTTATGGATAATTCTTTCAAACCGTTTATCCACCCCTTTGATGTGAACTGACTTCCGTGATCCGTCACAATACATCTTGGATGTAAAACATTACAAAATTTTCGTACACAAGCTAATACAGTTTTTGTAGTACCTCTTTTGATAGGGTAAAGTTTTACAAATTTAGACAATACATCTTGAAGTACGAATACGTAATGACAACCAGATCTCCCTGTCGGCAATGGACCATAAATGTCTGCCATAACTTTCTCACCAATCTCCTGTGCTAAAACTGGCTTACACGGTCCTACGGTATTACAATTATTTATTTTAGCTAGTTGACACTTGTGATAGGTTTTTAATAATGACTTAGTTGTTGTTTTAAGTGAATACCAAAAATATTTACTATTCAATATTTTAACGATTTTATAACTTCCCGAATGTCCCAATTCTTCATGATAATGTTTTATCAAATCATGTATCATGTCTTCTGGTATAACAAGTTTTTTATGTTCTCCTTCAACCGTTACATATAAGATGCCATTGCATAGTTCGTACATGCCCTTTACGCCGCGAACTTGGATTAATTCTTCTAGTTCATTAACTAATTTATTTATAATCGCATGAAGTTTATCGTCTTTCATTTGAAGTTGGGATATGTTATGTAACTTAGTTTTAAGTTTTTTCCTATTTTCCGTTAAAAACACTAGCATTTCAGGCATTTTTTGTTTGTCTTCCTGAATTGTCTTAACATCATATGAGTAACGCGATAAAATGTCTGCCCCAATGTTATCTTTCCCAGCTATGTATTCAACAGCATAATCAAATTGATTTAAATAAATTAGCCAACGAACGACTCTACTACTGTGCATTTTCCATGACCGTAAAAATGTAAGAGAGTGGTGATCTGTTCTTATCACTACTTCAACCCCTCTTAAATAACATTCAAATTTTTTTAGACAATATATTATAGCCCACATTTCTTGTTCAGAAACTGTCCAGCGTTTCTCGACTTCAGTTAAACCCTTACTGCAAAACCCTATCACCTGATGATCACCATTTGAATCTAATTGATAAAGGTATCCTCCAATTGCAGTTCCGGAACTATCAGTTTGCAAATAATATTTTTTATTTGGGTAAGGATATTTTAATATAACGCTTTCAATAAATAAGTCTTTAATTTTTTCAAAAAGATTCTGTTGTTCTGGCCCCCAATGCCATTTTACACCATTTTTTAACAATTCACATAAAGGTTTTATTGTATGTCCATATTTATTGATAAAACGCCGATAGTAATTACAAAGCCCTAAAAACGCCCTCAGATGTTTAATTTTTTTAGGTACAGGAAATTCCTTGATAGCTTTTATTTTTTCTTCATCCATTTCAATTCCGTATGGGGAAATTACATGTCCTAACATTTTTACACGTTGTAATAAAAATTGACATTTAGATAAATTACACGTTAGACCCGCTAACTCAAATCGTTCCAATACTTTATCTAAATGTGCCATATGATCTTCCAGGGTACCCTTACTGTAACAACATACATCATCTAAGTAATTAGTACAGAATTCACGTACTTCGAGTCCCAAAATCTTGTCCATTGCTCTAGTAAACCCTGAAACAGAGGTTTTCAAACCTTGTGGTAGACGTAAATAAACATATAATTTGTTATTAAATATAAATCCGGTATATTTTATACTATCTTTATGAAGTTTTATCTGAAAATACGCATTATTCAAGTCTAAAGTAGAAATAAATTTAACCCCATGAAATTGTTGTAAAATTTCAGATATTACAGGCGGTTTCTCAGTTTCTCCTTCAATTCGTGTATTTAACTCTCGAGCATCTAATAATATCCGCACAGACCCATCTTTTTTTAATGTGTATGTTAATGGACTGGCGTATGGCGTCGCTGTTCTTTTTATGATTCCTAATTGTTCAAATTCCCGAATTTTGTCCTCTACTTTGTACCGATATGCAAAAGGTACTGGATAAGGATATTTAGTAAATGGTGTTTCATCTATCATCTTTATTTTGTGTTCATACAAGTGAGTACACCCTGGATTTGGCGAAAATACCTTCTTACGTTTTAAAAGGACCTTTAGCAGAGCTTGTTTTTCATTTTGTTCAAGGTCTAAATTATCAACATACTTTACAAAGTTTGCCTCGTTTAATTCGTCATTCTTTTGTGCCAATTCAATATTACACATATCGCTCGATAGTAGATCTCCAGTAGGGGAGTTCATTACGATGTTGGACTTATTTACATAGACTTCCTTGTTATTTAAATTACGTATTATAATTTTAGGCTCATTTGTGCAATCAATTATTACCTTATTGTCTTCCAACCAATTATAACCCAATATTATTGGACGTACCAATTTATCCACCACTAAACACGGAGTGTTAATTAAGTCCTCATCAATTAATAATGGAATCAACACTAATTTATTAATACGAGCTGAACGTTGACCAATCGCGCCCTTTAAAGTTAAGCTTGCAATTGGTATAATTGGGAAATTACACTCAGGGTTTTCTAGCCTTTCTAAAGTATCTCTTGCAATTGCAGTAACTTGCGAACCTGTATCAATTAAACATTGTATTAATTCATTATTGATTTTAACTGTAATTTCCGGTAATGTAGGCAATTCCCTACCTATACTGTCTTTCTCATTATATTCATTTTCCTCAAATATTGATGAAAATCCATAGTCCGACACACTAGAAGTAAATTCAGGGTTTTTTTGAATTTTTCTACCCTTTCCTAAATAACAACTAATATTTTGTAACATCGGATCAATAAGATTTTCGTCACAAGCTTCACTTTCCTGAAAACCTATACCATGTTTATCTGCTTTACTTAATACAAAGATTGGAACTGTTAAATTTCCCTCCCGATTTCCTAATGCATTCCCGGGTATCCACCCCATATCTAACATCATCTTCAAACTTAAATTACAACAGATGACCCCTTGTTCTGCCGCCAAACCTGGAGTCTGGGATTCAGCGGAACTTAGTTTTCCTTCTCTTTGTTAGACGACGCTCCTTCAAGGTCGATGACATTTCCCGATTTTCCTTCGGAAATCCAAGAATTTCCATATCCCTTGCGAATATTTTCCAAGGTTGCCGAGGTTCTAACCGTTTTCGGTTTCTCGGCATGTTGAATAATGGTAGATTTTTGTGCTGGTATAACTTCATCAGTTGCCATGTCCATGCCTGAAAGAAATTCTACGGCAGACTCAGCCCCGCCGCATCCTTTCAGAATCCACATCCTGCGAATATCTTGTGGAAATTGCTGCATAATTTCATTCACCAATTCAAACTCATCGTAGATAGATAGCATTTTTGCTTCGTCAAACAATTCAATAAAGTGGTTTAACATTGTTTTTGAAGTCGTTGGATTCCATTTTCCATTGCTGATTTTCCTTTTAATACGGTGTTGTTCATCTTTTCCTCAATATTGATTCAAAAAATCTGCCTTAAAATCTTCAAAGGATTTCCATCTTTTCTGAAAAATTCGGGCCCATTTCCTCGTTGTGCCAGTTAAGCAATCTATAATTGCTTTCGTATCATTTTTTTGTGCTTTTATTTTACACAAGTATGTCTCTAAATCTTCTAGAAAAGAAACTGGGTGTATGGTAGTTCCATCAAAATTTGGTTTAATGGGGCTTTGAACCATGATAACATTATTTTCAGGTGTTATAGATGTCTGAACTTCTGAGATGTCTCCGCTCGATGACTGTGTGCTACGCTCTAACGTATCCAAGCGTTCCATGATAGGTGCTACTGACGAAGCAATGACGTCACGTAGTGTGGTCATTAATGCACCAGATGATAGAGGTTCTTCATTTTGATTGGAAGACGGTGATTTTCGTTTCCTCGATGCCATTTTATGTATTTTTTTTTATAAATATATAATCACGCATTCACTATTCACTTGCGTTTTCTCGCACTTAATGTTTGTTTGCCACTAAAGTCTTTCACAAGTATAATCTGCACAAAATTAAACAATAATAAACCTTAAACTTCTATTACTTTGAAATAATAATTAAATAAAACCGTATACTGAATAATGTATAATTGTTTAAAATAATAAATACAATTATAGGTTGTAATGCTCTTTTGCCATTCGTTTTATCATATATCTTAACCCTCCAAACCAGAACATGGCAGGATTAATGGTTAAAACAGTGATAACGACCCGAGCGGACCCTGGCACGAGGTCCTGCCACCCACTCATAATTTTCATGAAGTAACGGGTAACATAAAACATACTACTTTACAACACCCTCATTTTCTTTCGATAAAAAAATACTTATTCCAGTTTATAACGTACATATAAATTGAAAATATAATAATCTCTAAAATTACGACTGACTGTCGATTTTCTAGTATCACTAAATTATTATACAACAAAGTTTAGACATTGAGACAAAAAAAGAAAACGATTAATAATTTCACTAAACTAAGTAATAACTAAGATTCGCAATCAAGTAATTAAATCAATTTAACATAATTTAATTTTTAATGACTTGAATCCTGGTCACACGGTACCACTGTAAATGCTTCTTAGCCCTACCTAATTAAAATATTATTCAAATAAATTGGCCATGAATAAATTGTTGTGATCGTCTAGTTCAAATAATTACGGTTAGAACCCTTCACATTGTGTTAAAATCATAATATAAAATAAACTGTTTAAAATAATAAAAACATAATTTTGCTTGTAATAAAATAAAACACAGTAAACGCAGTTATTAAAATGCCGCAAAATCACGAAATAAAACGCGTACAAAATTATTGTCAATAATCAATTTCGATACATGAAAATCATGACCGGGAATTGATTAAATTATCCGCAAATGATATTAAACGAAAGTAAATATAAAATATCCGCAATAAGATAAACATGGAATTTTAAATCAAATAATCTGCATTCGTGAAAAGCAATGAAAGTCTATCTACATAAGTGAACATGCGACTCACCCGTTTCAGCATCAGCTCGAACAAACATAATTGATTTAATTAATTGATTACAATAGGTTACAATTAGAATTATTATTAACACTAAATACATACATTTATTTCTAACATAATATTACTTATTTTATATTATAATACGAACTCCAACACGGTGTATAACAACGATGACCTGAAAAACCCGACTACGAGGGGACCTTGGGAATTTAGACCTTAGGTCTTGAAAATGGGACCTAGACCTAGGCTATGTCTTTGATATTAAGGGGGCTCACCTTCACACCTACACCCCCGCCATCTCGCAAAACCTTGATGAGTTCAACCTATCAATCCTGATCTACTATCAAATTCAAACCTTCCCACCTACACATTCCTCATCAATCTGTCACACTTAAAAAAATGTACTTTACGCATAATGCCAAATAATTTATTTATTTTATTTAATTTACGCTAAGCTTTACGCGCTGCTGAATTTACGCTTCCCTACTTCGTCATGCAGCCGCGATTTATCTGTAACAAAGATAGTGATTGTTGTCGAATGTGTACAAGGTACTCTGAATATTATTTATGCGCTATAACACACTCTGTACTGCAAACCCCTTAAATTGGACGGAGAGCCCTCTACCTTCACACACGACATCAGACGTCAGGGGTCGGCATATATCGAGGGGTTGCGCCCCAGAGTAAACAGAGAGTATGATATAGAACACATAAACAACTCAGGCCTTGGTTGTATACCTAGTGTGTATTGTTACGGACCCTAGCTTCTAAAGGACTAACGCGTTAGAACCTTTAGGTAAGGCCTCTGATTCAGCTACATCAATAACCCAGGACCTAGTGTCAGCCAAGTTACCTTCTGCCGAGTGTACCTAAATGCATGTATAAAAAATAGACTAAACGTGTAGTGTGTCAGCTTGTGTATGTAAGTGTAATGTAATGAGTACGAGAATGTGTGTTCATTGTATCCAGGCTATGCCACGGATTACAATGTGTGTGTATGTAATAGTTTTTTATTGTAAGTTCACTATCCTGTCACAAATAATAGAATCAAAAGCAATCAAATGCGTGATATTACAAAGTTTCAAAAGTGTTGGAAAGAGCTAGTGAACGTAAGAGATGTATGTGATAATAACTCTCTCCTAAAAATCATTTACTTTGCAATATCAACATTTAATTCATGCAGTTTTATTTAAAATAATGCATATAAAAACAAGAGCTAAGTATTTTGATTCCACTTTCATTCAAGTACATACTAAAATATAATATGAAGATAGAGTTAATTTTTGACCCTAGTGGTCCCTAAAAAATCTTCTCTGGAACACTCGATCAGCCCCAGTGATTATGCAGAAATTACCTAACACACCCTTGTAAATTGGAACAAAACTACATAGAAAGTCCCACCAACAATTTTGTGGCTGAATAGCTATTGAACCCTAATACTAGCTATCAAAACACTCGAGTTCACCCGACGCGACGAGATACCTAAAGGGATAAAAATATATATAAATTATATTGTACTACCTTAGCACTGACTCTAATTAGAAAAATACAAATTAACACACTTATAATTATTAACAAATAAAATCAAATCACTTAAAGTCTTTACACACTGAGTTCAATGTCAATTGTCACTATAAAATTCCCTACTTATTAAAATCACTTATCTGTTCACTAAGAAATGTCTAAAATATCTATAAATAGCACTAAAATTATATTACAGGACCACTATTTTAAACTAACAACCGCAAAGCGTTCACTCTAGATATTAAATATTTATCAATAAATTATTTAATTAAAAAGGGAATTCTTTAAAATTATCGACCTTTTCGTAAGGGACCCGAACCTCGACTGCCCACCCACTCTTCAAACCTTATCCCATATGAATTTATCCGCATACTGCAAATGAAGTAATTTCTTTATAATTCATATGACGTTACGTCATTCTGGTCTAAAATCATCAATAGTACTCTGCCTAAAAGACATAAGTGTAATATTATTTCAATTAAAAATAAGCTCCTATGTTTCTTAAGCACTTACGCAAACAATCGTCGCCTTATGCGTAACTCGATTCTAACAGTTCAAATTAAAAACACACCGACCAATTATTTCGAAATTTATAACCCTAATGTTTACATTAGATCGAGTTCAAAGAAAACTTGTCGTGGGAACCGATTTAGGTATTCGTATTTAAAATTCCAAGTAGGTATTATTTATATAAAATATTTATCGGACACTGTGACTATTGCGGTTACAGTAGGTACTTCTTGACGTTATAATGTGAAATAGGCTCCGTTAATATTTGGTAGTGTACGTACAATAACGTATGTATAATGTATAAATCGGACGTCTTCACACGATATCTCTGTACATGTACAAACATGTTCAGTCCTAATTACTCTAATTAGTCACAAGATCCTCAATTAGCTCTTGTATTTCACCGTGTACCAAACTAAGCTCAAACTTACAAAATATAACCAACAAATTAGCCGTGAGCAGATGGTCCGTAATGGAATGGACTCGCATATAATTTCTCAAGAATCAGGATCAATAAATGATATGATCTAAGACTTAAATCTATGTGATCCACACCACTGAATCATTTGACCCAGACGTCTCCCCTCTTGACTAGTTTTATCAAATTCTAGTTTGTAGGCATGACAACCCATATAATAATAATAAGTATAATGCAGTCTCAGAGATTATTTCTTAAACAGCGAGTGTGGGATGCATCGTGATGTGGTGGCAGTAGACACACTCCTCACCCCGCTCTCCATGGCAAAAGCTAAGGGCGGTGTGGAAGAGTAAGGAGCTACACGGGCGGTTCTACAAGGCCCTTATGGGTCCCGATGTAGGCCTGCTCGCATCGGTCAACTGGCTACGTTTTGGGGATCTTTTTGGGGAAACTGAAGGTTTTGTCTGTGCAATTGCGGAAGAGGTTATCATGACGAACAACTACCGGAAATATATCCTGAAGGATGGTACGGTCGACATTTGTCGGGCATGCCGCCGTCCCGGAGAGTCACTCAGGCATATTATTTCCGGTGTAGTCATCTTGCTAACGGCGAGTACTTGCACAGACATAACTTGGTGGCCAGGATTATTCATCAGCAGCTTGCTCTTCTGTACGGTCTTGTGGATTTCGAAGTTCCGTACTATAAGTACACACCTGCGCCAGTTCTCGAGAGTGTCATCACGGACAGGACTATTGTAGCCAACAAGCCTGATATCGTGCTGACAGATCGATTGAAGCGCCAGGCAATACTCCTTGACATCACCATCCCCCATGACGAGAACCTCGTGAAGGCTGAGAAGGACAAATCCAACAAGTACCTAGATCTGGCACACGAGGTAACCGCCATGTGGGATGTTGATTCAACGATCATTGTCCCGATAGTCGTCTCCGCGAACGGTCTAATAGCGAAGAGTATTGACCAACATCTCAAGAGACTCTCGTTAGATGGCTGGGTCAAGGGTCAGATACAGAAGGCGGTACTCCTGGACACGGCGCGGATAGTCCGGAGGTTTCTCTCGCTGTCGCCCTAACCACCGGTAGTTTAGGCCCTGCCTCGCTGCCGGCGGCACCCTAGGTTAGGGTTTTTTATAATGCTCTTATATTTTGTATGTATGTTTGTTTATTTTACTTTTATAAAGTTATTGTAAAAAACCTAGCTTAAGTACGAAAATAAATACAGAAATAATAATAATAATAATTTATTTATTTCAAGTTACTAAAGACTCATATTTAGACAATTACACTTTTGATATTTTAATTTTAATATGTGGAACACTACCGCTCATAAGTATATAATAAAATGACAAATCTCGAGACATACCTGAACCTTTCAATCACTTTGGTAATGGTTTATCGTATTGTAAAAGGAGAACCGTATGTACCTAGTTATAGGCAGATAATAGCATATGTAATGAAACGCCCTATACATTTTTTTTAAATTGCCTATTTTGATTCAAACCCTAAAGGAACATATTTTAATAAAGAAAAATATTAGAGCTCAATCAGCACATAAATTGTATATGAGCACTTGAAGAATACTTAGAAATAGGTATGATGGAGATGAATCCATTTTTGCCTTTCCTCTATAAATGTCAGGTGAAAATAGGATATCTACATATTTTTGTGGCTGATGATCATGATGAGCTCTAGATCCGATTTTTCTGTTTCCGGTGCCCTTAACCTGCATTTGGAGAAAGGTTCCCTGAATATCATATAGGGTAGTGTAATTATATTTTTAACAAAATCCATTTGAGTACGCCATCCGATTCAATACTTATCGTGGCTAGAATATACGGTATGGAGTATTCACTATATGAGTATGTATAACAGTTGTGTTTTATGACCTTTGAACGGACACGCGACTCGAAAATTTGTGAAGCAAAACTTCCGGATACCCTGGACCCGTAATTATATTAGACCCGAAGAGAAAACTGACCCTTGTCATTTTGGCTACTTTGATAACGGTATTTAAATAATTACCTATATATGCCCCTGTAAAGGTTGACGCTATTCTTAGTAAACTATATGGATGTAGTCAGATAAGTAAAATTTGGGTGGATTATCGATCCAATCGTAAGACACAAAACGGTCAATTATGATAACTTAAAGCGTGTCACATACTGGAGCGGCCTGCGGCCGCAGTCAATAGTAAACTTGACAGCTAATGACAAGTTTACTGTTGACCAGGCCGCGCCAGTTTGTGATGACGTCACTGTCAACCGCGTTCAACTGAATTTTCACCTCGGAGGTGTGCGTTGGCGGGGCGGGGATAAGCCGAAGCAGCAAAAAGAACGCCGGTTATAAAAAATAACCGACATTACTAAAGTAGTTAAATCAATCGCTATAAGTGAGGTACGAGACTTAAAAAGCTAATTATATAATTATTTTGTACAATGCTGTTTCTACGAGTCGACCGAAATCAATTAAACAAACCGATATAATTAAAGAAACTCTCCTGCGGAGACGAAATGCAGGCCCAACGGGTAAGCGTTGGTTGATATCTTTTCGCGCGCGCGCTTTCCACGGCGACACGCGATTGGTGAATTCCCTACTATATAATATTTAGGTCTATGAAATCTTCATTCAAACATTAAAGTCGACGAGTAGAGAAACTCGTTTATCGTATATGTAAGGTTGATAATCCACAAATCACACAAAAAATCGCACCGCAGCATGTGACTTATCCCATCCATCCCGTAATGATATTTCCTTTTGAGGTATTTAAAAACAGCGAATTTGAAGATCATGATGTCTGTTTCTGTTCGTCGCTTCGCATCTGCTTTACATTTCAATATGTTTGGCACGCTCGCTTCCACGAGTGCCAAGCTAAGTTACCGATTGAGCGCACTAAATAGTTGTTAAAGCAATGAACGGAACAGAATTCTTGCATTTCAGTTGAAAATGTAATTCATCGAGAAAGTTAGTTTTGCTGAAAGTATTAACTTTTATTACTTTGACTTTGGTCCATATAGTTGTCAGTTTGAGATCTAAGAGCAAAAGTTTTACATTAGACTCTGAGTGTAAAAGTTTGCCGTATGAACATTTTCTTGGAGTGTAATAATAATAAACATAAATATTGAATGTTTATGGGATGACTTTTCAATATTTCCAAGAGAAGAGACGAGGGTTCTTTATGAGCCTAAGGCATAAAAGATTAGTGTAGGTACGCTGTTGATTTATATTTGCTACAAGCCTTTGCCCGTGACTTGTAAAATTCGTTCGTACTCCCTAAAACTTCCACGTCAGTTTTACTCCGTAAAATGTCAAATAATCCATATGACGTTATAAAGTCAATTTGAACTTTAAATAACCTATGTAATTAATTCTATTTACGTCTTATGACATTGCTCCATCAGGTGGAGACAATAGGCGACGCGTACATGGTGGTTTCTGGTCTACCAGAACGCAATGGTGACCAACACGCGCGGGAAATCTGCCTGATGGCGCTTGCAGTTGTGGAGGCGGTGCGCGGTTTCGTGGTGCGGCACCGGCCTGCCCACCGACTAGAGGTACTAAGAGTGTGGATCCATTGTCTGCTTCTGATCTACCAGAACGCAATGATGAGGACGCGCGGGAGTTGTCTGGTGAGCGCTCGCGATAGTGGAGGGTGTGCGCGGCTTCGTGGTGCGACACCGACTAGAGGTACTGAGAGTGTAGGTCTACTGTCTTATTATGATAGTAGAGGCTATGCGGGACTTCCTGGTATTCACCGGCCTATCGACCGACTAGAGGTAGGTACTAAGAGTTTGTGGATCTACTGTTTGTGTCTGACCAACCAGAACGTAATGGTGATCAGGACACGCTGGAGTCGTCTAATGGCACTCACGATAGTGAAGGATTTGCGGGGCTGCGCGATGTGCCATTGGCCTGCTCATCGTCTAGAAGTAGCAGGAGTTTATTGATCTACCATCAGTGATGCATATGTCGTGATATATGGTCTGCCGGAACGCAGTGGTAATCCGCACGTACGGGAGATCTATCTGGGTTCTATTTCATGAAATGGTCAAATGGTTAGTCGTTATTGGCTTAGCACCTCAGTGTTGCCAATTTAGACTTAAATAGGCCATTGATGGCGCTAGTAGTCGTGGAGGTTGTGCAGGGTTTCGTGGTCCGGCCCCGGTTTACACACCGACAGGTGTTTGTGGATCTAATCCATTCTTCGGGTGTTTGGAACACTATCAGTGTCTAAGAGAGGGTTGCACCAAGTCATCTGTAAATAGTAAGCGGTGTTCGTTGAAATCGTATTGTATCGAAAGTTTGACAATTTGTATTGAATGTCAGCTGTCGGCGCCATGTTTAACGTTGATCTTTCGGTGATCGTAAGTGGGTGCATCTCACCCTAAGTATAAAAAAATATTCAAGCCCCTCAGAAGCGCCTCATTTGCGTGAACAACTTTAAGACCAACACGAGAGAGATAACGATGTTCACATACGTCAAGTAAAGGGTCTAAACGTGTTAAATATTTAGGTTCGAGTGGGCGTGCACTCCGGGCCAGTCTGCGCAGGAGTGGTGGGGGTCAAGATGCCCCACTACTGCTTGTTCGGGGACACCGTCAATACGGCCAGCCGCATGGAGTCCACTGGACAACGTAAGTCCTGTAAAACCAAAGCTGTCGTTCACAAACTTAAGCCGTGGTTTCCGGTTTACGTCACACTTTGCCCGATTTCAACCACTCTCTGTAAAAGGTCCCGAAAAATAACGTACTCGTAAGAGTATTATAACCACGTGGTTTCCCATTCACACTGCTGCTGCATTTATACGTGTTGTAATTAAAATGTACCATTTTTAAATACCTAAACTCAAATTTCATATTACGTTACTCGACTATCATCGCATGTACGAGTAAAGTGTAAAATAAAGTGGTCAATATTTGTGTTGTTTGTTGTTCTTCTCTGAGCTCGGCTACCTGCCTATCCCTAATCTCATATAACAGAAACAGAACATCAATAATATCATGAATTTAACAAGTAAACTGTAATAATAAACATGTTTGTGATTAGGTAAATTCCATAAATATGAATCTCTACTGGATTAATTCCTGTGGAATTTACCTAATTACGTATGAACAAAGTTGGGAACAAAATGTTATTACTTATTAGCAAGTTGGGCTTGTTAAATACATGCTGGAAATAGGTTTCGAATTCCCGATATCTCATCAAAGCTTTGCTAATAAAGCTCCAGTTCGTTAAACTTAGGAGAAATTTTGATTTAATAAAGTTTCCTAAATCATGTCTATTAATAATATCGGTTAATTTAATTTTATATGAGCTTCAAGTATGGATATATTAATAAAGTCGTTATAGAAGAAAACTGTTGAATTTCGTTTTCAAGCATAAAAGCCAAATATTTTTTGCGTTAGTTCTTATCAGTTTCAGAAAGCATTTAATTTGCTGTCGGACCATGATATTAAGTTACCAAGTTTCCTCAGATATTAATATTTCATGGCAGGAACTGAAGACCAGATGAAATTAACACTGTATACAACAGTTTTTCGGTCAGTCTTGAATCATCCATACTAATATTATAAATGCGAAAGTAACGAAAATCATTACTGATATTTGTATTAAATCAATTTAATTTTAAATGTATTTGTATACACATTAATTATTATTTAACTGGCTTGACGATTCCAAATGGAAGATGCATTTGTTTTTGTTTTTACTTTTTATCGTATATATCGTCGGCTGACAACCAAAACTCACTAAGTAACAAATACCTACTTAAACTAAAACTCGTATCTCAATATCGAGGTAGTACTGAGATACGAGGTTTTGAGGAGCAGTGACAGATATTTTAGTGACTTTTGCTTGTCACCCGACGAATTATTATTTTACCTTGGTTGACATGGTGCTATTATTATCATTATTTTCCTTGTTACGACGATCATGATAGCAATTCCTATAATTTTGACATGTATGCAAATTTATATTATCATTCCTTATCATGAAATAATAAAAAAAACTCTGTATGTCTGTCTGTCTGATACCTCTTGACGCTTAAACCACTAAACCGATTTAGATGAAATTTGGTAAGTATGAGTTCCGGTAAAGGACATAGAATAGTTTTTATTCCGAAAATCATTCTTTATTGCGTGAAAAAGGGGTAGAAATTTGTATGGGCGAGCGATATTTAAGCCTGTGCCTCCAACAAATTAATAGGTAGCCATTATTTCTATCATATAACGAGTTACACGAGGACGGAGGGTAAAAACTGGTTTTGTATAAGAGTTATACATACGGCGACATTTTGTAGAGATACTATCGCGCGTTACGAACGCATAACTGAATTGCAATATTATCCATAGATATCGCGTTTATATCGTTACATAAAGTTGCCGTCTGTAACCGATTTTACACTACTAGATTTATCGTGGGTCCTCAATTCAATTTACTTTAACCTACGTACAATTAAATTCTGCTATTTCTCTTTAGCACTCCGCATCCACCTGAGCGAGAGCACACGCGCTCTACTCGACCAATGGGGCACCTTCGTCGTGGAGCGGAGGGGTGAAGTGGAACTCAAGGGGCGAGGGCAAATGCTGACGCACTGGCTACTCCACTGCTCCGAGCCGGAAGCGAGGCCCCTGACCGCAGGTCCCCAGCCCCCGCCACAGTACCCCATCCTATTCCCCACCTTGCCCCAACAGCCAGCCATACCGTCGCATATTCCGTACTTGGTGGTCGAACCACCTACATTAGCTGCTTGAGGACCTTAGTCTTAATCTCATTTCGGTATTGTTCCTAATGTTACAGTTAAGAGACGCGTAATAGAAGTTTGTGCAACTGTTATATAATGATAGGCAATCAAACGCAAGTGTGGTTTTATTAAACGAACCTCAGGCGAGCTTCTTAACAAGATCACATGAGTGTTTTAAGGCCTGATTATGTAGAGGTACAGTTGCATACACTAGTTTACATACACATATATCTTTATTGCAAATCACATTGTATCATTGTGTTGTTGCATATTTTGTAATTGGTGGTCCAACCACCTACATTAGCTGGTGGAGGACCTTGGCTCCTTTGTCTGGTATTGTTATTAATTTTACAATTACCAAAGACGTAAAGATTGCAAATTGATTGACTGATTGATATTCTTCTGACGGAAGGGTTTTACTCATCAGTGAGGCTAAATTTGCTTTTCCAAGAAAGCTCGTATGATGCCGAATTCTGTATTTTTACTACAATCTTCTCTTTTGTAAAATGCAAACAAGGGACTCAATAATCAATGAACCAATCATAATTTATTCATCAGAATATATGGCACTTAAGGTGATATATACTTTACTTTTGAAATTATTCAGTTTAGTGTTGAAAACAGTATTTTATTCATATTTGGAAACCTACGCCATATAGTTGTTTGTTTGAATAGTGGGGGAATAGTGTATATATCTAGATTTTATTTATTTTATATAGAAACAAACAGTGTTATATTATATAATTGTATTAAACATCGACAATTGTACTTAGTTGTAGATTTTAATACTTATAAAGTATCACTATTTATATTTTTAGTGTTATGACTATTTATTTGTATCCATATCATTTGCCCGCGCGTCTTAGAGATATGCGGCGTTATGTTCAATCAAGTCTAAAATTAAATATTCATTTTAGTATATCTTTCTAAACCTATAAGTAAGGTAAACGTCCCAATGCTCGACCCTGCCCCAATACTTGACACGTTCAAACTTATGTCATAACAATTAGAGGTACACAACCTATGGTAGGTACCTCTAATTGTTAAGGGCAAATAAAATGGGTACATTTTGTATCAAATTTCCTTACAAACTGACCCGTATTATTTACCCCAGATTGCAGTGTATTATTTGATCTGCGATAGAGGTGAAATAGGTTATATCTATTGGGTAATAAGGTATCTTACATTAGGAAGTTTACCTGAGTGTTAAAATCGACTATACGTATTTTCTTAGTGAAATATTTATAAAAGTTACATAACTCCTAACTACGAATAAAGGCCTAAGTAATCCATACTTAAACCGATTTAGATAAAATTTGGTAAAGAGATTTTGAGTCCCGGGAACATAGGGTTTTTATTCCGGAGATCATTACTTAGGGGGTGAAAAGCGGGGTTAGAAGTTTGTATGGGCGAGCGATATTTAAGCCTGCGATTACAATTTCATAGAATTTTTTTTATACCACGTCGGTGGCAAACTATCGTACGGCCCGCCTGATGGTAGTGCTTTCTACAATATAACGAATTGCTCGTGGACGGAGTCGCAGGCAAAAGCTAGTTGAATATAATTTATAGACTGTTGTAGAAAATCTGTTTGAATTTTTTAATGCCTTTTAGACTACGAAGCGTGAAACTCGAAAAGCGTTTTCAATGTATTTAGCCCGTATAAGGTTATTTGCTCGTGAAAATAGGCGTTTGCTTGAAATGTATAATTTAATTTGGTGCAAATGGCCAGCTAAGATTTAATTTGTATGTAAACGAAATATGTACCTATTTAGTGGAACTGTGATAAGGTTTCATTCTACACAGTCTTAGGCCGTTACATTTACATTTTATTAACATGCTACGTTGAGATAAAGGGATACTGTATTAATAAATACATTGCGGAAATATCGGGGTACTGGTTAGCGTTGGCGCCGTTGGCGGTGCCAGTGCGGTAGTAAAGTAGGTTGTTATTGTTTTTGTGTTTATTACGAGTATACGAGTATATGTTTATATTTTATATTTAGGTTTAAGTTACTCATGTTACTACGTCATAGTAGGGTCCATGTTCGTACTGGTTAGATTAAGAACATCTTGTAAACACCGTGGTAGCAACGAATAAATGATTATGATTATTAGGGGAGAAGTCAAAGGATAGCTGATGAGGAACGGGCGACATGATGGGTATTTTAATAGGGAATAGGTTCTCAAAACCGGCTCTAGCGATTCTGGTGTTTTTAGGGTTCCGTGTGTCTATCTGTCTGTCCGTTCGTCTGTCACTGCCAATTTGCCACAAAACTACTGGACCGAGTTGAAATTTGGTACACATATGTAAGTATTCGGAGAGCCAAAGTAGGAGTATAGTTTGAATAACTAATGACATTTAAAAAAAAATTATAATATTAAAATAAACAGCATTGAGGTAATTTAAATAAAAGAGCGAAAATTGCCGAAACTACTAAGCCTAAAATTTTGAAAAAAGAACAGGAAGTAATTACTTACCTACCTATGGATTTATAGATTACAAGAAAAGCTATATAAGAAGTCTATGGTATTTAATGTTACATAGTTACGGAATCCTCTCCACGCGAGCTTAGCACAAACTTGTCCGTTTTTTATTCTACGACGGTGGTACACAAGCATTTGATCCGCAAATCAAAATAAAAAATATTTTATTTCGATAAATATCCATATCACGTTAGTTATAGTGCAGCACCGTGCCGTGGGCAAATGTCACACAATAACGCCAACTACGATTACATGAATTTAACGTCATTCACATGAAAACATAATAGCCGTGCTGATATGTAAGCTTGCTTCCATTCCATCAGCCTGGATTTACACGCGTTACTACAGGGGATCAATTTGCAACGTACATTTCGCATTCCAATTTGCTGATTCCAATGAGTTTTGAGAGCTAGTTTAAATATTCGGCGCCCTGGGCCAAAAAGTTTCGCCACTTCATTACTCAATGAAAAAATATAAGGAAATAACAATGGCCACGCTCGTTACATCTAACCAACTGAATCATGAGTATCATGACCCACTTTGCTGACAATTCGTTCAAAACTCTGAAAATTGTACGGTCTATAATATATGATGGACTTACGAGATAAAGATAAAAGATAAGTTCGTTTATTTGTCCAATATAGGTTACAAAGATGGAATAATTTCGTCAATTTCACTATGTGGCGCCTTGCGGCATACAAATTGTGTGGGCATGCAAGGCAAACTAATTACATTTCCTTGTCATTAAAAAATTCTGTTATTTTATAATAGCTTTTATTAGCGAGAAAAGTTTTCACAGCTTTTTTAAATTTAAACAGATCTTCTATAACTTTTATACATTTTGGCAGCTTGTTAAAAATTTTATACCACGTCGGTGGCAAACAAGCGTACGGCGCGCCTGATGGTAAGCGCCTGGTGGTGGTTTGTTAAATATTTCACACTATTCTGGAAAAGTATTGTTTTGGGAACCATTTGGTGTAATATTTTATCACGTAATCATCTGCTTTTAAAGCCTAAGAACAATTGCGTCTACTACTTAACAAAAACCACTTTTGACATCTAGAAAACTCAAATCATGGCATTGCGCTCTAAGATAAACTTACTCTTTCGTTTAGTTAGAAGGGGTACAGCGAACCGAAGACAAAATATCTGTCTTTCTGACGCACTTGCACAATAAAGCGATGGAGGGGGAGATATTTCGTTTTCGGTTCGCGGTAGCGTTCTCCTGCTTGTGCGTCACGTTTGAGTGTCCCTGTCAGCCGTGATCGAGTGCACATCGTGAATAAGAAGGTGCGGGAGAATTAAGTTTAACCGAAGTGACAAGTGAGACAGACCTGTCGTTGGCATGATTGATCAAAAATTGGAATGCTAAATGCATGTCTCAAATTGGAATGCTAAAGACATGTCTCAGATTGATCCACTCGCTACAACGTCCATTAAATTAAATTATGCAAACTGTTGTGCGACCATAGCGCGCCAGTTGACGCACAATACTTTAATAATGTGTAGTGTAATGCACAAATTTACGCTCTGATTCCCTGCTGAAGTACAGCCCATTCCTTACGCTCCTATCTATCTGCTAGCTATCCTGATCAGCAATGGTTTGAAAACTTTCATACTGAACCGTAAAATGTACGTCGAGTTCATAAATATTATATTTATGAACTCGACGTAAAGCGTGTGTTTATACCTAGGAAAATATTTTTTCTGATTTTCAATATTTTAAGTAATGGAAGGACCACTATAATTGAATGTCCCATTACCTTGTTCGTACCTATACTTATAGAAATGTATTAACTCAAGATGTTGTTTTAACTGACGATTCGAAAGTGCTTGTTATTAGGCCTATTTGAATAATGAATATTTTGACTTGTTTTAAATATGATCCTGATATGTGTAGCTAACTACACATATCTGGATCATAGTAAACGTGGTATAGTAGGTACTTTAAACATTACCAAGTCAGCCTCATCGTCAACCTTATTATTTCTAATATCTTATCATTATCATACAGAGATTCCTCTAGCGAATATATAACTAGTATAATGTAAGTACGTGAAAATTGAAATAATTTAACTCTGAAATATGTTAAAATACCTCTTCTGCATATTACCAAATTCAATTAAGATCAGTAATAAAAGGAACGAGCGCTGCGTAAATTCAATTAATGTACCTAATTATGTCAGTATTAAATATTTCAGGTGCAAATACAGACACAGAATATAAGTAAGTAATGTTTATTTATATTTGTTATAAGCTAATACATAGTTTTTGTAGTTTAAGAAAATATGTTGTGTAATATATTTATTAAAATATCAAATTGTGCCAAATATGTAAAGTAGAAAAATATATGTACGAGTATTAGACATGAAATATGACTTCACAATTTTATATTTTTACATCGTTGTCTTATATCAATGTCTATTTTTGTATAAATGTTCGTGTAATTACGCACGCTTTTGATACAGAGACCGATTACTAAAAATAAAATTGTGAACCCTTTGTCTATAAGTTTGAGTTGTGTCTTTGTATCATTATGCGTACGTTCGACGTATCGACACGTAGATCTGTAGCGGCTTCCATTGATGTAAGTCAATTAATTGTGTTTTAATGTAGTTGTAAGTAAAACTATTTGGTGTCCGACGTAGATTAAACACGTTTTTAATTATATGTATTTTTATTTAATTGCAATCATATTACGACACAATAGTCTAAATTTGTGTGTTTTCTTCCTGCTTAAGGAGGAAAACCTTCTTGCTCGTCAATTGAATCTTGAATGTCATTGTAGCTTTTAAAAAAAGAACGGTAAGTATAAAACTTTGAAAAACACTGCAAGGATAAGTTATGGTATTTTGTAACACAACTAGGTACGTTTTACGTATTGTTCAGGCCTTCGGCCTTCAGCCTTTCATAAGGAGCCTGCTCTGTTGGAATGCTCGGCTAATCAGACTCGCGTGCCTTGCCGGTCTGCTTCGGGCCTTTGGCCATAATACTTATATGAAGAACCCGCTCCGTTGGGACTCTCGGCCTTCGACCTCGAGCGCATTGCCACTCATTGTATTAAGCTAAATATTGAAATACCTACAAGAACTCAAATTCTTAGTGTACAAATCTATGATTCCGTTTACCAATGATTTTATCCGTTATCTGCGAACGTTTCACTGCAATATGACGCTTAATGACTGGCATTTTTGGCCTCAGCCGCTCCATTATAAATACCGCCATGGATACGGCATAACCAATTAAGAGGCACAGCATACAACTGAGGATCTGATGGTCCGTTAACGGCGTCGGCTCTAGGGACAGTTTGGTTGAAGTGCTGTATGTTTTTTGTGACGCTTCACGATCCAGTAATCCAGTCTCAATGAATCTAGGTAGCCAGATGGACAACGGCAGGACAAATGGAGAGCTCATCTTCATCCATACAACGAGAGGCACCGTCAGAATTGAATCAGGAAGCACGTGGCCGCATTCGTGTTCTTTCTTACCCTTTGCCAAGCAATTCGCCCAAGCATACTCTATAGAGGTAGCCAGCACAAACTCCTTCCGACCTTCAACGATATCCGTAAACAATTGCTCGAAACTAGCTTCGGGTATAACTTCGAAATATTCTGTTATGAAAGGATCGTATTCAAAATGAGTCAGAATTCCTCCTCTACCTCCGAATTTGTATCCATAGGCAACAGTTTCCTTCAAATTTGCGAAGTTGCCCACGACAGTGTCCGTTTTCAGAGCTCCTATCAGCACGCTTTGGTAGGCACTTCTTACTACAAAAGTGAACCATATCCATAAGGTTATAATATAGAAATCTCTAAAGCGTCTAGGCGCTACGCGGATTGGCTGTCCCAGCATTACACCCCACGTACGAAAAGCAGCCCCTTGTATTTTGTGAACGTTCTTAAAATATCTGTAACAGAACTTTTTAACTCTTCGCAACTTCAACGTGAAAGGTAGAGATGTTACAAAGAACACGATACATAGTAAAACCAGCCATAGATAGCTGTTCAGTGGCGTGAACAGGCGCCACCATACCGGTCCTTGTCCTATGGGTGGAGCTAACCACGCAAGGCGCACTCGAAAATAGGGCATTGAAAAGTCTAGTAGCCCCAACCGATCCACTCCTAAAGGAATGCTGCAAGTCGAGATATTTGCAAGTCCTGAGATCACGTCGTTTAGGGAATCCGACCAATTCTTAGCACGATCCGAGTCTATACTGACGTAGTCGCTCATTAATATCATTGGTGTGAAGTTCATTTGGTCCCTTAGCAGTCTCACAATAGTTTTTTTAATCATCTGCAAAGGAACCAGTTTTTCTGTAGTGGGGTGGTACAGCTTATTAGTAGATATGTAAAGTGGACATTTGTGCATGTCCTTCATCTTGTTTGAATAATATTGCATATTTTGAGGTGCATTTTCACTCCAATATTGAATAAGGACAGGCTGCGTGTCGTGACAATGCGTATGATTGCGATACGGAAAGTATGTGTATAAACCAACTTTGTCACCATCACTAATTGTTATGATGATGATATTAACAGCGTTGAAACTCCACAGGATACTAGTGATTCTTTCAAGTTTCACAGGATTGAGTAAGACGATTAGAAACTTAGCTCCGCTGGTCAGCACTGTTTTTCCCTTTCGATCCGGCTTCATTACGTTTAAAATCCTTATGAAAGAGATGTAGGACTCTATGATAACTACTACATGCTTTGGTGGAGCTTCGTCTCTCTTGGTCTCTATAATAACGGTGCCTTCAAACGATCTTAAGAATTCATTTGCCACTTGTTCTTCGACTTCATTTGAAAGCAATACTGTGTGTTTTCGGTAGTTGAAGTTACTGTTAGCCACCTGTACGGCGCATTTTATAATTTGTTCTTTTGTTTTCTCTTCCACGGGGACTGAAATTTCAGCTGCTATAAACTCAAGTAAATTATAAAACAGAATGATCAGTAAGTATCGTGTAATCATTTTCACATAAGAAAATGAATGAATCTCTGGTGTAGTAGTAGACATTGTCAGGAGCTAGGCAGTGTCTGATATTTTTTTTGTGAAAAAACCTTTATGTCCGAGATAATGGCTCCATCGGACTGCTCATCAATCACGCTTTGTTCCCAGCTGCTATGCATTTTCGTGTCGTGTCGTGTAACTTGTGTAGGCTAACAAATTAGCAAGCTAATGGACGCCTGCCTTTATGCAGTTTTTGATAGCGGTGATTTTTTTAAAACAATGAATTCTAAAATCAAATTAGTTCTACTATACGTGTGGATACAGTCGGCGGTTGGTTATAAGCAGGCTCAATTATACTAAAACTCTTTATCATCATCATCCTATTTATCCCAGTACAGTCTCATTCTGAAGTATGCCCGGGGTCTGCTATCTAATTCCAAGAATTGGCGTAGGCACTAGTTTTTACGGAAGCTACTGCCATCTCACCTTCCAACCCAAGGGGGAAACTAGATCTTATTGGGATAAGCCTTGTCAAGTGAGTGGGCAACTTGACTGTTAGAAGTTCTCAAGCCACCCGATGGCCTCTACCTTGGCTTATCGACTGCTGCCATACATAGAAACCGGGATTAACGGCTTAATGTGTCTTCCTAAGCACGGGAGCGCTCAGTTAGTAACCCTAACAGCGGTCACCCATCCAAGAATTGCCCACGGCGGACGTTGCTTAACCTCGCATACCGCATGCTGTACGCGGGCGCCGCTGGGCCACGAGCGCTCCTCAGTTATACTAAAACTATAGGCACCTTATTATTACCGAGTGGTAGACCACTTTTCGCCTTTTTGTAAACATGAAGCAATTTTAGAATAGTAACTAGCTTCTCGCCACCTTAACCAGGTCATCAGCCCACCTTGTGGGGGGGCCTTCCGCGGGGGGAGTCCGCTGGATGCGGGCTACCCATGACCGGTCGCTGTCGCGGTCTCTGGGGAGGCCTTTTTCCAACAGTGGACGTCGATCGGCTGACAATGATGATGATGATGATGAACTAGCTTCTGCTCGCGATTTCGTCCGCGAGAAAGTCGTTTATTATATCATACCTACTACTACTACTGTCATCCCTTTACGAAATGATTTCCGGGACAAAACTATTCTATGTCCTTCCCAGGGAATCAAACTAGTCTCCATACCAAATTTCATTTTTATCAGTTCAATGGTTTGAGCGTGATAAGGCAAGAGACTGATATTTAGAACAGACTTAGTTTCACATTTATAAACTTAGAAAGTAATTAAGATATGTACCCTTACTAAATTCCTTAATTACTAATATGACATGTAGCACATCACTTCTTGCCACCTATGAGTATATTACCGACATAATGTAAACGCTTTTTGTATCTATATGGGAAATGGGATAAATTACCTACCCCTACACGCACACGCGCACGTCACGCTAGAGTAAATACATTCTGGGGGTATTAATGACGCGATACTGCGCCAGGCCACTCTGCAACTCGGTTGCTTAGCAACGCGCCAAACAAAACAAAACAATCTTCCACCGGCGGGCGACAATTTGTTTTAATTCTCAATTCAAATGGTTGTACTTATTTACGCAAATTCTAACTTTATAGCGGAATTTTAGCAGAGTTATGTCGTTGTTAACAATTTCTGCGACGTTAACCCTTTAATATCAATAAAAGTGAATGTGACACTCGTCGTTGACTGTTAATTAATTCGGCAAAATTATGACACAGACTCCTTGGTTGGTGTGTTATATATTTTTAATTAGTTTAAGATGTATAGTGTCTTTAGAATTGCCAGGATCTTGTAAGGTGGGTGACTATTATGATCCGGGGATGATGGCGTGCCAGTCTTGTCCTGTGAATGCTTCGTTAGTCACTTCTGCTGATGGTAAGTAATTTCTTATTATGTCATCATCCAAACGTTCTCATACTTATTGGAAAAGTCGTAATAGTAGTTAAATAGAAGCCTAGCCAAACGAACGATACCGACGTTCAGGCCGATGTACATTTCTAAGAACGTTAACTAGTAATACACACCACACACATACAAAACAAAACACACACAAACTACTTAGCTGTGATAGTTTACCTTTAAAAATTAATTTTCTTATTTATACTACTACCATGAATTTTTTCACTCAGTAGTAACCATTTAGTTGGCAAGGGGGGTGGAGGGCACTTGACCCCGCTCGCCGGTTTTTATTGATAAGGAACCTTAACAAATCGTATGGCTGAAAAGTTCACAATTCACTTCCAATAACAAATGGTCTATTTTCTTTTATTTCTCCAGGTTTCTCATGTACATGTGAAGCGTCTAGTATTCCCCTGAAGCCAGGGCACTGCAAGCCCTGTGGAGGTACAGCACTGATAACAGCAGACGGGACGGCGTGCGTGCCACGGCGGTGCCAAACGAACTCTGGAAGAACTGTTTGCAGACGTTGCCCGGCAGATTATGTATCTGGTTAGTCTTTAGGGTTCCGTACCTGAAGGGCCAAACGGAGCCCTATTGCTGTCACTCGCGTCCGTATGTCATCCGTCACACATTTTGTTCCGAAGAATTATTTAACTTCCCATTAACCTATGAACTTGAAATTTGGTGATAATATTTATTACTACCAGGCCTCGTACTTTTGGTTCCGTGTGACGGCGCGCTCCATATAGGATGATATTAGTCGCTATAGTGGTGCCAAACCGTTTGCACATTTAATTTTCTTGACAGCAACCCAGAATTTCGACGGGTCGCCGATGAAGGAGGTGGTCTGCGTGAAGTGCGCGCGCGGCTTCAAGGCCGTCGACAACGCGTGCGTGCGGTGCGCGGCCTGCGTGTGCGCAAAGAACGAGGTTCGTAGAATGTCTCAGACCAAGACGGGGGAGATTTCAAAGGGTTTTAAGGGGAGATGGAAAGCGGGGCAGCTCCATGTCACTGGATGCTTTCAGTGACAGGAACTCGCTCGGCGGGCGCTTGTCTCATAGACGCTTTCCTCTACAAACGATTTTTTGCATGTTGTCGGTTACGAGTGCAGCGCTGCGAAATTGTTGGCAGTGAAAGTGCAGGCCTGTAGTGTAGTTGAACTTATTAAAAATTTTGGACCTTTTAAAAAACTGCTATTCGATTTTGAAGCTTCTTGCTTAGACAATAAAGTCATTTTTTAACGAACTAATAAGATACAATGCTAATGATTTTAAGGACCCATACCTTACGCCTTTTGAAGTCGCCCGCTTACGCCGCGCACCATCTAAGTTAAGCGGTAGGCTTTCTTACACTTTTTCGGGTCTAAATCGTATTCCTAGTTTACCCGATAGAAAAGCATTATTCACTACAGATGTACAGGTAAATTACTTTCGAGACGTTTTTGCATTTGTAGTTGTGACCTCTGTAGCCAGCCTCACACACACGCTGACGTGTGTCTGTGTACGTCAACGTGTACGTGTGTCCCTGTAAATATACAAATACTACTACAGATGCAAAAACGTCTCGAAAGTAATTTACCTGTACCTACTGACTATCCGTTCCCATCGTGAAAGCTCGGAATAGGTACGACTAGACACGAAGAAGTGTCAATCAATTACCGTATTATTTAATATCTGTCATGTCAAATGGCAACATATTACCACTTTTCATTTTGACATTTGACATTGACTACTAAACGTTCTTAAAATATTCGTATACGGGATTAACACGAAATTTATTGATTTACCTTAATTACCGACGTTTCGACACGGGTAGCACCGGTCATGGTCGCGGTAGACTGATGTCCCAGCAAGTTGTCAACGGAGATATGGATACACAACATTTAACTACCTCACAATTGTTTATAAAAATGTGAAAGGTAGATCTGAAAAAAAAATCTACCCACTCATTATGCTACTACCCACTCATTATGCTACTAGTAATTGTCTGGGGCAAGACATACAACACTCACCCGTATACGAATAATTTAAGAATAAATAACAAAGCGCGAGAGTTTAATAGTTATTTGTTCAACAAGAGAGCAAAGTAGATTTTTGCTGCGAGTGTTGACGTTGAGTTCCGAGCAAGCGAAAGATTCTATAATTGAATCACGAGTGTAGCGAGTGATTCAAAATTTGAATCTTGAGCGTAGCGAAAATAGCGTCAAATATCTATCGTGTGATACATACAACTTTTCACCTCAGCGGCGAGAACGCAAAGGAATAGTGATAGAGAGAATGATATGTTACATAAACTAACCTACGATATAAAAAAATAAAAAGTTAGTTTTTTTCACGCTCGCAGCAAAATTGCATTTTGCTTACTGGTTTCAAGCCGGAAAAGTCGTTTTCAAGCTCGCAGCAAAATTGCATTTTGCTCACTGGTTTCAAGCCGGAAAAGTCGTTTTCAAGCTCGCAGCAAAATTGCATTTTGCTCACTGGTTTCACGCAACAAAACCGCCATTTTCGAGCCGCTGAGGTGAAAAGTGTTATATTGACTACTAAAGTTTCACGTTAACATACATATAAACGTGTAAATAGTGTAATGCGATAATTGATAGCCTCTTCGGGTCTAGTCGTATTCCGAGTTTTCACGAACTGAACACGTTCACCACATATGTATTTAAATTGGTATCCATTATTGTTTTGAAAAAATGACACCTCGCCGAGTTTCTTACGCCGGTTCTTCTCGTGGCAGAGGTTTATTTTTCCGAACCGGTGGTAGTTTATTGACGTTCATAGGTGCATGTAATATGCCTAATTTGAAGAATAAACTACTTTTACTTTTTACTTTTGCTCTTGACCATATTGTTATTGTACATATCACAGGTGGCGATAAGAGACGCGTGTATTCCGAAGAGCTTTGTAAATGCGCGCCCGAAGTACGAGGGGACAATGCATCCCTTAACGTTGCTCGACGTCGTTAAACTCGAGTATCTCTGCATTGTGAGTATATTTATGACGACCAATTTGGCTTAGTTGGTAGTGACCCTGCCTACGAAGCCGGAGGAGGAATATATATTATGTTCCTGGGTCTTGGATGTTTTCTATGTATTTAGGTATGTTTTTATCTATACATACGAGTATAAGTATATATATCGTTGTCTACTACCCAATCTACCCATAGTACAAGCTTTGCTTAGTTTGTGATTAGGTCGATTTGTGTAAGATTGTCCCCAATATGTATATACCAACTACACCATTATTTGTTCGTCGCTTCAAAATCCCATTGCATTTTTGACGACCTGCCTACGAGCCTTACGGTCCTGTGTTCGAATCCCCGTAAGTAAGGGATGCCGGAAGGCCGGAAGGGGGCAAAATAGTAATGATTATACTAATATTTATTTACAACCTTCACTGAAAAAAAAAGATTTGTTAACAGTAGCCCAAATGTTAGCTGCTAGTAACTAAAACTGAGAGTTTACTAGTAACCAAATTAGTTGTTGAAAATTAGCATAATTTTGGTTACTACTAAGCACAATTTGGCTATTTCTCAAGGCCAAACTAGTTGAGCTATCCTTTTTTTTCAGTGTTGTGTCCAAGTCCAAGCCACCATGGTAGGGTCCTTGAGGTGCGTAAGGCGTGACCTATCTGCACGCTCGAACATAGCCTTGGCCATCCTGGTGATGAAGTCATCTAAGCTGTCCATGCCCAGGTCTCTCTTGATGCTTGGCGTTTGCTTAAGCTCGTATAAGTCACAGCTGCTAGCTGCTAGTATGATAGCTTATACCGTCACGTAATATGTGACATTTCAGTACATTTTGGCCATATAACGTGACGGTATAAGCTAACATACTAGCCGGGCTGGTCTCCTATTTTATGGTATAGGATACGTGACGTCTGACTTTAGCGTCAACATTTCTATGGACGCGAGAAGCCGACGTCGAACGTCGACGTTTGAATGAGATCACTACAGTACATTTCTATAGTAAGCATTGTGATAACAAGTCAAGACATGTTTCAAGTTTGGGTTCTTGCAGGTAGAAAATAGTTAAATAAATATTTACTGATATCAAACGTCAAGAAAGTAATTTTGAAAATATTAAAATTTTCTATAATTTTTGAATAGGCTATCGTCGCCTCGGCAATTTATTTTTCTTATTATAGTCATAAATAAAATATAAGTGTATTATACCTTGTGTGTTCATTAGTTTTGAGACGAATATTGTTTTAAATAAATCAAATACACAAAATATTTCTGTCAAGGTTTTCATTAAACCACTATACTGTAGCTGATAAAAATAAATAGAGTTTATTTAAATTGGCTTTCAATATTTTTGATTTAAGCCTTTAAATGCGGTGGTCTCTCTTAGGTACCAGCACAAAACAAAAAAGGCCTTTTTCACTGACAAGTTAAAATGTCTATGGCAGAAAGAAAGTTAAGGCAGCGGAACGACAAATTGTACACCAAAATGTCGATAGATGTTCCAACTACTGCACAGAATGTACTGCAACCGCACAACTCTGCGAGGTTCACGATTATGGTCAAGTATTACGTACGAGTTAGCCTTTTCCTTCAATTTTGACTACCAGATGCTGAAATTATGTCTTAAAATTATCCTTTTACCAGATGGACTATTGTAGGTAATCAGTGTCAAAGTTTATTTGACACGTTTTTGTCAAAATTATTGATTTTTGACAAAGTTTTAGTAGAGAACACGTCAAAAAATTGAATTTCATACGAGAAAAGAGAAACATATATACAAGAAAGAGAAATGTAGGTATGTCTTTTATCAGTCAAAAGTAGTTACTTTCTTTGAGCCTGGCTCTAAATACTCCCGATTACTCGTTTTGGACGAAATTACCTTTTATGAACACACAATTTAGAACTAAAAACCTGCCGCAAGAGAAGTAAGAGAATCCCTGACGAAAATGTTCGTGTCTCGCGGGGTCATTATCTTGGCGTAGCCGACGCAATAAATGGCATCTAAAATAAAATATTGTAACGCAGTATAACTTTATAACGCAGAATACCTATGTATGCTTATTAAACAAACTGTTGTCAAGTGAAAAATAACAAAATAATTATAAGTATATGTAAAAAAAGACGTAGTATTTAGCCGTCTCAAAATTTATGAACATCACGAAATTTATTCTATATATATATCCTCTTTGATACTGTCAAGAGCCCTGAAAAGTTTGAATAAGCAGCGGTCCATTTTATATCAACTTGTAATAGAAGCTAAAATCTCTTTCTCCTTAAAAGAAGTTGAAAAGAGGCTTCCACTGGAATATAGGTAACAAAAGTTGTTATGAAATGGACCCCAGGGTTAATATAGTTGTACATTTTCAAAGCACTTTCTTTGTATTCAGTGTGCGTACGGTATAGCATAAGCGTGTGGGATAGTTTTCAAATGATTGGTTTCGGAGTGTTTGCTCTCCCAGCCAAGTACTTGCACGGTTATTGGAAATTCAATCCTTAAACGGCATAAAGAGAAAGATAAAAGAAGTCAATACACTCAATGTAATGCCACTAAGTGAGAGGACTTTTATTCGGTGTCAAATATTTGAATAGATAGAAACTATAGTTAAATCAAGTTAAACAAAGTCTGGCACGTAAAGTACCTTAACCCTGACCACACTATTAAACGTGCAATATTTATGTTACGATATATTTATTTTGGCTGATTGGAGGCATTTTACGCCTACAAACTTATTGTGATACCTACATACATACATAAAATAACGCGTATATTTCCAAAAGGGGTAGGCAGAGCACACTAAAATTAATGTTCAGTGCCACTTTAAGCTGGTGTTGGTTTATTGTGGTGACAACGGATAATTTTTACACCTCAGTTTAATTTTATTTGTGTTACCTTTTCTGACAATAAGGGAGCGTAATAAAGGAGCGTATGGTGCCGCTTTGCCCGTCTGTCTGTCTAGGAATAGGTATACACAAGGCTAACCCAGATCACACTGAATAAGTTTTTTTTTTATAATTTTTACTTTTTTTGTGTAAAATGACCGATTCAAGAGTAGCCATAAATTCAAAGTCTTAGTGACTATGTCAAGTGGGGCGCCATATATAAGGGCTTGAATTGCACATTCTGATACAGTTTTTCCTTTATTTACGGTGGATATTTTATTTAATCAAGGAAAATGTAAAAAAATATCCATACACAACCACTATAACGACAAATCAACAGGTCCCTCCAAAATGGTCCAAAGAGCGCTAACAATTTTAAAATGCGGAATATCAAAGAAATATTGTTCTAGAAACTTGTCATGGATTTCCGCAAAGTAACGCCAAATTCTATTAATATTTGTCCTTTTCGTTTCTTTTCCTCGTATTCGAAATGAAGAGCAGTGAGAAAGTTAATAATAAAACGGTTGTACCTTGTTTCGCAGACAGAAGTTTCATATTTATTTTTCTTTTATATGTATGTAGGTATTCGTTTAATTTTTGAATATGTTAATATTGAAGTTGTAACTATGTTGTTATCAATGTCTCAACGTGTGTTATCAACATATGTTTTTACAAATAAATTATTTATATAGTTTCATAGAATGTATGTTTCCCATAATTTTCATTACATAGAAAGCTTTTTTTTCACAAAGGGTCGCAGTCATATCCTAACCTAACCTACTTTTTAACCGACTTCAAAATTTCAAAAGAGGAGGTTATCAATTCGGTTGTATGTTTTTTTTTTTAATGTTTGTTAGTCCATAACTCCGTCATTTCTTAACCGATTTGGAAAATTCTTTTTTTGATTGTAAGTATATATATCCAAGTTAGTTCCGTTTTTGTCAAAAGGCAGTTCTGATGATGGGATCTATGAGAAATTGAGGGAACTCCTCAAATCTTCAAGGCAAACATATAGTAATTTTTGTGTTTTTATCAACAAGTCAAGCATTTTCATCCCAAAATGTGACATTGGATGAAGTGGAACTGCTGATGATGATCAGAACAGAACTCTTCAAAGACAAAAAGTTCACGTTTGGCGATTTGTCCTCCTAGCTGTGTTAGTTAGGCAAGTTCTATTTTCACGATTAATTTTTGTCATGCTTGATTTCTGATGATGGGATCCATGAGGAATTGAGAGAAATCCTCAAATCTTAAAGGCAAACATATAGTGATTTTTGTGTTTTTATCAACAAATCGAGCATTTTCATACAAAAATGTGACATTTGATGAAGTGGAACTGCTGATGATGATCAGAACAGAACTCTTCAACGACGAAAAGTTCACGTTTGGCGATTTGTCCTCCTAGCTGCGTTTGTTAAGCAAGTTCTATTTTCACGATTAATTTTTGTCATGCTCGATTTTTGATGATGGGATCCATGAGGAATTGAGGGAACTCCTCAAATTTTAAAGGCAAACATATAGTGATTTTTGTGTTTTTATCAACAAATCGAGCATTATCATACAAAAATGTGACATTTGATGAAGTGGAACTGCTGATGATGATCAGAACAGAACTCTTCAACGACGAAAAGTTCACGTTTGGCGATTTGTCCTCCTAGCTGTGTTTGTTAAGCAAGTTCTATTTCCACGATTGATTTTTGTCATGCTCGAGTTCTGATGATGGGATCCGTTAGGAATCGAGGGAACTCCTCAAATGTGAAAGGCACACAAATAGTGATTTTAGTATTTTCATGAACTAATCAAGCATTTTCATTCATAAAAGTGACATTTGATGAAGTGGAACTGCTGATGATGATCAGAACGGAACTCTTCAACGACGCGTAGTTCACGTTGGCGATTTGTTCTCTTCGTTTTGTTTGTCAAGCAAGCAAGGTTTTTTCATGATTCCATGAGGAATTGAGGGTACTTAGTCTTCTACCATTATAAACATACATTATAGCCATTTTTATTTTATTGTATATCTATCTAAGAGTGCACCATCTAAGTATAATAATCTTTTACCGGCCTCCCCCATTGAAGTCGGTTTTTTTTTCTTAAAAATTATCTGGTAGATGAGTTCTACACAATGACCTAAAGAGCCTACCTAGGAAGTTAACGGTTTCGGAAAAAACCTTTCTATGAAATGAATAATTCTGCGAATCAATAAATTTATGAAACTTTTGTCTGTGAAACAAGAGAACACCTAATAAAACTCATGACTAGCTTACTGTATTTTTGGAAATAAAAGGATCTTTATTTAGATCCACGTGTACATACACTGCCTAAGTCCTTGACATTCCTAGTTATTTTCGTGAGTCAGTAATACTAATACGTCAAAAAGATCGCAGGTGGCGCGTACCTCAATATGTTACCCTAACTTGGCACATAGGAGGCAAGATCTTAGTAGAATAAGTGATTATGTCACTGTTATACGTACATAGAGTTGTGCCCTTATTTTACCAAGAACAAGATTGTGGGAACATCAGCTCATCAGTCTCGTGTGTCACCATTATAGTTAAATTATGATTAATGACTATGTAGTTTTCAGCGTATATTTCCGTACAAGCTTACTACGAAATTTACTTAAACTCCCTCAGGGTTTGACAATATGTGGTGGCATTGGGTTGTTGTCAGGAACACTGCCACAATTATCTTTTAAAAACATTGAGATTTAGATTTATTTATTTAGCGTTAGCGCATCAAAAATGAGGTCATCCGCAGAACAAATGAATATATAGCCCTCCGAATTAAGTGGCAATGGGCGGGGCACATTGTACGTACGACTAGAACCGATGGGCGGAAAGGTTCTCGAGTGGAGACCACGTACTGGAAGGCGCAGCGTGAGTAGGCCCCCCACAAGATGGACTGTGTGATGACCTGGTAAAGGTCGCACCAGATCCGCTGGATGCGTGTGGCGCAGGACCGGTCATTGCGGCACTCTTTAGGGGAGGCCTGTGTCCAACGGGGAAGTCCTTCTAGGTATTAATTGGTGTCCTCTTGTTTCACAGATAATAGTTTCATAGAATAAATGTATTCATTTGCTGAGTGGTGAATTTCATAGAAAGCTTATTTTTCCGAAACCGTTAATTTTTTAGGTAGGCTTTTTAGGTCATTGTGTAGAACTTAATTAGGTCTACCAGAAAAGTAAGTTAGGTTAGGTTAGAACTCCTGCCTTTTGAGAAAAAAATGCTTCCTATGATATGAAAATTATGGGAAATATGTAAAAAATTATGTATATTGTGTAATATCCGTGCCTCTTAGTTACTAACGAAGTTGCTTTCTTGACAATGCATATACCTGGAGATCTCAATACAGAACAAAAATCAAATTCGTATACATTTTCCGTATATTAGTTTATTTCCAGTGGTCCAGCGTACATCCATAGTTAGTGAAAACATGGTCCATAAGCCAATTAGCAAAACAAAAATAAAATGAAATCTTTTATTATTACAGCAAAATGACTACGGAGCGTGTCGTGCCCTTGTCAGAGAATGCGTGAAGAACTTCTACCCGAGCGAGGCAGCTGGCCCGTGTCGGCTGTGGCTTCAGCGTGGCCTAGTATCACATAAAGGTTCGTAACATCATCATCAGCCAGGACATCCACTACTGGAGATGAGTCTTCCTTTGAGAATGCCACACCGATCGGCCCCGTGCGCTACCAGCATCCAGCAGCGAACTACTGCGACCGTAACCAGGTCATCAGCCCTCCTCTTCAACCGGTCCGGTATGTGGTCGCCATTCGAGAACTCACTGACCCCAACGGCCACACTCATTATTTTTACGTTCTAAAAAGCAAGAGAGGTACCACACACACCGTAGTCACACACACACTCACACTCACACATATAGGCACAGTGGAATGTCATCTCGCTCTCACATTACAGAAGACCGCTGCCATAAAAACTCCACTACTTGAATCTTACATGGTGTTTTATTCCTGGCGGTGAGTAAGGTCGCCAGAGCTCTCGAGGATGCGCTGTGTGTGTTCGAATCATGGTAAGGGCATTTGTTTCTGTGGTGAGCAGAAACATTTGTTCTTGAGACTTGGATGTTTTCTATGTATTTAAGTATATACTGACATATATATATATATATATATATATATCTTTTAAATATGTCGTCGTCTAGTACCCATAACACAAGCCTTATTGAGCTTACTATGGGACTAAGTAGTTCGAATTGTGTAAAAAAAATGCCCCGTGTATTTATTTATTATATTTATTCATCATAACCACTGCTGCATAACTCCTGCGGCCGTTTTGTACCTAAAACTAGTACTTTGGGAATTATAAGTACAGTCAACTTTTCATCGAAGTTTTATTTAAAAGTCGTCGAGTTCCATCATAACCGGCATAGGAGGCTACAGCTACCGTCGTTGTAAAAAAAGATGATTTTACTCTAATTCACTTACACTTTAGAACTGGTTCCATAAATAACGTTTGTTTCAGGGTTGCCCCCTCTTCTAATCGAATCCGCTAACGACAAGGAGCTCGGCCTAGATCTGCCGCGGGGTAAGGTATGTACAGCTACCCTCAATAGTGATACAGTCTGGAAAATAGACGAAAAAAGAAGGGTGTTATAAGATTGACCGCTATGTGTGTGTCTCTCTGTCTCTGGCACCGTTGCTCTTAAACGGGTGAACCGATTGAGATGCGGTTATTTATTTTAAAGCGGGTTTTTTGGCAATGGTTATTTTTTTCGACATGTTTTATCAAAATTGCTTTAGCAGTTTTTGGGATGTTGAACTTTGAAATGAAAATGTCGGGAGTTTTTCAACTTTTCTGAGTTGGTTAGTTTCTGAGTACCTACTTTTATATTTTCGCATTATTTATTTATTTATATTGCAGTATGGGTCTTACAAGATGTTACATAGCTATAAATACAGTTCCAGCATAACCCTGTTAGGGCACAGCAACATTACTCCTAAATTAAAAAAATACTTATTCTAAATTAATGCATGCAACACGCTAACATAGGTATATATAAATTCAAACTAAATTGAAATTATAATACATTTACAACAAACATACACAAATCATAGTTACAATTTTACACAAGGGTGTCCATAGCTAATATTATTTCATCACAATTATACCACACAAACCACACAATTCACAATTATTACTAGTTTTACTCAATTTTACATTTGAATGTCAGCAAGCTAATCTAAGGGTCTTATCTATCATAAACTCATTCCAATGGTAATAGCATTTATTAATAAGAATTCTTTTTAAGTTATTGTAGAAAACATTGATTCTATCCTCGCTTTTGATTGATTCTGGTATTTTGTTATAGATTTCGATACATCTATAATATGGGCTTCTCTTGTATAGATCCATTTTAGGAGCCGGGAGGGTCAGTTGGTTTTTACGCCTTGAGCTTTTAACAAAATCGAATAGTGCCATGTTTTTTTTTACAAATAAAGCTGCCTCCAAAATATACATTGATGGGAGGGTAAGTATTTTTAATTGCGTGAAATGTGGACGGCAACTTTCCGTTTGTCGTATGTTTTGGATAATTCGGAGGCATTTCTTTTGCAAGATAAAAAGGTCATTGGCGTCAGTGCTGTGGCCCCACATTAGCAGTCCGTACCGTAGCCAGGCGCACGCGCGCCCGTGGTAGGCGGACAGGGCACACTCGCGGTGAGAGTTCCGTTTTAAGATGCTTAGCGCGTAAATGAATCGGGATAGTAAGCTTTTTGTTTTCTCGACGTGTTTTTTCCAATTTAGGTGTGTGTCTAGAGTAATTCCCAACAAGTTAAACTCATCTACCTCCTCTACACCGATGTCATGTACAATAGAACTCAGGTCTAATGGATCCTTTTGATACGGTCTAAATTGGATTAATTTCGTCTTGGACATATTAAGTTCCAAATTGTGATCCCATAGCCATTTTTTTATTTTATTAAAAGAATCCTTAATATAACCATTAATATCGTGATCTTTGGGGCACTTGTACAGAAGGGATACATCATCCGCAAAGAGGACACATGTAGGGTCTGACACTTGTGGAAGGTCGTTTATATAGATCAAGAAGATTATTAGTTAGCACCAGCACAGCTAGCACGACACTATCCGTCTCTCTCCGTGCGTACCCATTAGATGAGACGGATTCTCTATCTCGCTTGCGATATAGCTCGCGCGCCGTCTTGGGCCAGCCGTGCTGAGCGATCGAGCTTTGAGGCATCTTTCGTGTTTCATACATACATACATATAATCACGCCTGTTTCCCAGAGGGGTAGGCAGAGATCACGGATTTCCACTTGCTACGATCCTGACATACAACTTTCGCTTCATGAACTTTCATAACGTTGTTCATGCATGCGCGCCGATTTAGGGTACTCCTGACCAGGCCTTTCTGCAGAATGTCTCCGATTTGGTCGGAGTACGTTCGCCGAGGTCTTCCCCTTCCAACTTTTCCATCCACTCTTCCTTCATACACTCGTTTTGTCAATCTTCTTTCATCCATCCTCTCTACATGTCCAAACCATCTTAGCATACCTTTCTCAATTTTCGTCACTATATCTTCATTCACTCCACACCTCCGTCTTATAACGGTGTTTCTCACTCTTTCTCTCAAAGTAACGCCACACATACTTCTCAGCGCTCTCATTTCCACTGCATTCACTCGACTCTGATGTTTCTTCTGCCACACCCAACTTTCGCTACCATACATTAGTGTCGGCTGTTTTCTTGTTTCACCAGGGAATATACATATGTTTAACCTAGTTTTTCGATGATGAGACCTAGTAAATCGCTCCCGTAAAATCCCGTATTGTAAGATTCATCTAAATTGTTAGAATCGTTTCCAAGATCACCGAAATAAATTAATATACATACAAGAGTGAGAAAATGTAAGAACTTTAAAATGAAGTATTTATGTAGGTATTTGGTATTACGGAGTTAATTAGCTAGGTAATTAGATTAACTAAATAAACAATACTTATTTTGTAATTAAGCAATATCACGAAAAACGTATTCAAAAAAGTTCACCGTGACCTTAAAGCTCTAAACGCACATAGCGGGCGCATAGGAGGAGGCGGTTTTGCATTTTTGAGCTTTGCGAAACTGTCGACTGTCGATTACTGCTTCATATGCCACACATGCCACCGCCCCGCAACGACGCTGCGCCGCGCTCTGTGCATCTCAAGCTTAATAGTTAGTCAGATTCAACACCGACAGGACAAGACTTGACCATTTGTTTCTGCCCCATGTTATTGCTGCGACTGTACCTACACGACTCGTGGCTTACGGTTAGTTAGAGAGCGGTACTGTTGATAATCCCGCTCACGGATAATTACACATGTGTGGCTTTTTCATTATTAAATACGACCATTGGCCTGATTCCATGTCATATCATGAGAACTTATCTTTCATGTCAGTTTTTGGGAGTTTTAGAAATGGAACTAGAATTCAACTTTTATTTCATAATTTAGTACCTATATGTGTAGACCAAATCTTTGAATAATAAAGTAAAAAATGTGGCAAGCAAGTTATTGAAGTTACAATCTTCGAGGCTAGGCAGATACCATAGCCTAAGAACTGATGAACCGCAAGCACATTGCCAACAGTAAAATGATTTGAGGATTCGTTCTGTTGACAGCTTGAGTCAAATGCAGATCACGTCACCTCATCATTGTTTCAGGAAACTCTGAAGCTAGCCCTCGCCATACACACGTCAACCGGGGGCTTAAAAATACTCCAGTTCCCGAGTACCACTGCCTTATCACCTTGCTTTTCAGCAATAGAAATAACTATCGGCAAGGATTTCACGTAAGTTTACTTGACAGTTTTTGTATTGTGCTATTCGAACTAGTTTTTAGAGAGGCGTCAAATGTGTATATGGAAGCAAGCAGTTAGAGTATAACAAAAGGAAAAAAAATAAGGGGTTCATCGCGACCGTAGAAACAGCTCATACTGTTTGACACAGAATTATGACGACACATTCTTTTGGAGAATAATAAAATGTAATTCTTCAAATATTTCGTAATTTATAATTCATTGTGATATTTTGTCGATTTTACCTACGAGTATAATGACACCATGTTATACATTTTAACCTGTGAAACCCAATTTCATCAAAATACGCCATGTAGTTACATTGTACTCATACGGTCGCACTCTTTAATTTGTGACCTATTTTCCCATTTAACGACATTTTTCTTTGCATTTCATTTCAATCTTACAGGACTTAAGGGGGTTCCAAATTAAAGTCCTTAACTGTAGTTCTTGTTGTGTTCACAGGCGGGAATGCAGTTACAACGTCACAGAACTACCCCTATCGGAAGGCGACACGCTAGCTCCGTACTTACAAATATCAGGCGATTTGACTCCATTGCCCGTAGCCTTGCGGAAGCCCGGCGGGAGTCTCGTTCAGGTAATAGTATTACCAGACGGCCTTTAGCTGCAATGGTCAATATTGGATGTTGACATACACGGAACTTATTAAGATAGAGGGTATTTCAGGCTTTATTTAGGCGGACACACGCCCAATCATTATAAACACATTAGGTACATTATACATGGCGCACAAGAAAAGATATCGCGTCCTTTGAAACACCGTTCTGATTTTCTAAACAAGGCACGGAGTGCGACGTCCACCGGGACCGCGTTCGCTTTACCACAAAACCGCCTCCGCGCGTTTCAAGCTTAAGGATTGATTTTCAGATATATTCACATCAGCCAAAACATGGTTGTTTAAAATTTTCTCTATAGAAAAAACATCCACAGTTGACTTTATATTTTCCTTTGTAAGTAGGTCGTCATCAAAATTTGCAATCCTATTTTAAGCCACTTGCCGACATCCGATTGAGCTGAATGCCATATATGGAAGTTTGGTGATACCACCTACGAAGAGCCGCAATGAAGGCATCGAGGAACAAGTCAGATACCGAACAATCATAAGCAGGGAGCGAAACTTTGGTGCCGGTGAAGTCATTATGACGCAAATTCACATACAGGTGATTTTATATAAACAACATTGCGAAACCCCAATGATTATTAACAATGCAATAATGGTAAGAGGTAAATATTTATTTTTTATTAATAAAAAAATGCTATTTATATTGAGAATAGTGTAAATATTAAAATAATTGCAAAGACAATAAGAAAAAAATATTTTACTAAGTAATTGTAAAACCTATATTAATTCGGATAAATGAAAAACAATAAATTAAATTTCGTGAGTTGTCGAAAAATAAGCAGACCGCTTCTAGAATTCAAGCACAACATTGCATCTTCTTATTTAAATACATACCTACATACATATACTGTACATTCTGAACAATGTAACTGCATCTCCCGCCGTTTATAAAAATTGTACATAAAGCCTGTAATCGCAACTAGAACAAATATTGTTGTAAGTTAACCTTTCATCATCATACTCGATTCCTTCAATAATCCAGATAAAAGCACTCTGTATGTATAGGTAGCTTGACGTCATACGTCTGTCATCGGCACCAAAGTTTCACTCCCTGATCATAAGTAAGCTTTCCCAATCTTAGCACCTCTGTATGAACCAAGTCGAATGCGGAAAGGTCCCCCGAAATCAACATCTACTATGGAAAACGGTTTTACTTGATTCGCGCCTACGACCGTTAAATCGCTCATGAAAGCTTCCAACGGAACGGGATTTAATCGATAACATCGAACACATTTCGCTATGCAGTGTCTGATCGCGAGTAAAGGACAAAAATCCAAAATTGCTGTGTTATCAGATAAAGTGTAATGGATGGTGGGCGGTAATAACCTGCCCCATCCCCCCATTCGTCCGCACCGTCTGAATTGAAAAACTTTATACTAACATAATTTTGCCTTTTAATTATTTTCTGTGCGATTTCAGAGAGCGACGTGGCCATCAAGCAAGTTCAGGCGGTATTTCGTTGTACACAATTCCCTATCGCCTGCGACTAACTCTACCATCACAGTGTACTTGAGAACTCTGCTTATAAAATTACGGTAAGAATCAGAGGTCGTACTTTTCGTGCCGGTGACGTAAAATTGACGTCACCGGCACGAATTGGTGTTATGGTAATCAATCTTTAATCAAAACTGCTTATTAAAAAAGTCTAATTAGAAAAAGACCTTCAGAATATTCGAATGTTATTCATATTTGAAAAAGTCGGCCACGCGCCTGTAATTCTTCTGGAATCGTAGATGTCCAAAATTCTCCGTGTCTGCTTACCATAAGCTTGCTTGCCACCGTCATTGTGTATAGAAAAATATTATTAATTTTCATAAAGCATTAAAAACAAAAAGAAGAACCACGTTGACTTATTCAAATCCGCAACGTGCCGCAACGCAAGCTTTGTCAGACACAAAATAATTTATACAGGTGCGTCCGACCGACCCCCTCATTAATTTGACACCTAATACAACTACCCACTAATTAATAATAATACTCTTCGGAAGTACCTAAGGATAAGGAAACATCGTAAACGCTTACCTTTCCAAAAGTCAATAGTTATTCTAAAAGCAACTTTTAGTTGCACTATTAAGGTCTAATTTTAAAGTAACTTAAAGGCCTTAACTTAAAGACATGTAAAAGTTCAATGTATAAACATGAATTGAGGAGTGTCTTTTTAAAAGGGTTTATGTTTTCTGTAACTCTACTTCTAAATTGGACCTTAACTTATCTTAGCCAGGTTCTCCTTAGAAGTACCGCTAAGTGGAAATTAAGCCCTTTTAAAAAGACTCTCCTCATTTTCGTCTTTTCACTCATTTGCCTACACTACACTTTGTCATAAACTCATAAATCAAAATACACCTATCATTATGTTCCCGTTAAATCTTGAATTATTTCTTCTTAATAATTTCTTATTATTTATATGAATTGGATTTTCTTAGTCTAGTTCTTGAGGTTATTTTATGTCGTTGGAAACTTGATATTTTTTTATATATAAAAAGTGGTGCCATATGGCACCACTAGGCGTTAATGGGTAAATAACGACAGTTTATCCGGTTCGTCAGTTATCTCACCGTATGTCGCAAAACGACAACGACAATGGCCCAATTTGGTCGGATCACGGGCATTCGGCGGCTTTGTGCACTAAAGTACCTATATCTTAAAGTGCTGTAAGTAATAGAGATAGTCATCTCTACTAATATTCTTACATGAAATATATGCTGTGAAGGTCAACCCTCGTAATTAGATGTGATTACGTGGATGACCTTCATTTATAGAATGAAGACTATTGCTGAAAAAAAAGACAATTTCGCTGCTTCGTGCCTACATTGTGCACAGTATTTTCAACGTATTAAGTACTGGCTTACACGCGTCGATCGTTCATAACCAAACTTATTAACAGGTGTAAACAAATTAACAACACATGCATCTCGTAGTTAAGTAAAATACATTTCAAAATTGCAGTTTCGTAATTGTTCAAAGAACCCAAGTTTTCCGTATTCCTAGCGGAGTTTGGTCCAAAAACAAGTTTTCTTTATAAAAAAACCTATCAGGTCGAGCGAACTAACTAGTCCTCAGATCACCCCCGTATTGTTGGCTTTTCGTGTAAGTACCATGTTTGATTGTTTCTTTAACAAGAATTAGATATCTATCTATCTCTCTATAACTAGAATTATCAGTAAAAATAAGAAATGCTATGGTGTCATTAATATGTGGCGTTACAATCAAACGTTAAGTCTTGAGATAAAGCTTTAATATGTTCATTGTACTTTATTGCTTGGCCCAGTAGTTGATTGATAGAGAATGCCTTAAGGCATTAAGTCCGCCATTTGTGCACTCTAGTATTGTGCAATAAAGTTTGAATAAATAAATAAATAAAATGTACGTTCCAAAAGTGTCAATAATATGTATCTTTATTCCTACGCCCTTGCCATTAAAGTCATGTTCGCATATTTTGTCACTCAGTATACATATTTTCGATGTTGACTATACTCACTAGAGATCAGAATCTAAAACATCAAGTTACAGAAACTCATTGTCTACCAAACTATAGTTTCCCAATCCTGTGTCCAAAAGCAAAGCCATTTCGCTTGAATCGCAACCTCATGTTTCACTTCATCAGTTCATCACCCAATAATTATAAAGGAACTTTAATTCGCTCACCTTAACGTACAATTTTCAATACGTCATCTTTGGTTTTTGTTAGAGGTTAAAAAAGCAATCAACAACCCAGTATGTTTGTGAAGCAAACGGGTTGTTGCCTTGTTTTCATTCTATTCTCGAATTACTTAGCACTGATTTATAGCTAGTTTGCTTATCGTAACAAGATCCAGATGAGCAGTTGCCGGGTGTATGATTATGTGAATTTATTAGAGAGATAACAGTTTGTCTAAGGCATTTCAATTGCCCTCAAAATATGAGTAAAAAGGTAATGTTTGATACAGTATGTGAACTCCGAATTCGGGTTATTTTGCCACGAGAATGTGTAAAAGCAAGCGAAAGAGGAGTAAAGACTTGAAAATTGTTTTACGTAATCACAAATCGTTCATGATTTAGTTCATATTAGGACTATACCACTACCAACCATAAAATGGTTCTTAGACTTCTTCGCCAGGAGAAGATGTAAATGTGTATACCTACCACGGTCGGTAATAAATAAAACCTAAGACTGCATATTTATCGCACTCGCCAAAGCTCGGGCGACAAACGTCCACGATCTCAGACATTCTCTACCACCCTAGGTTTATAATAGATTATGAACGAATTTACCTGGATATTAGATGATGTGTGATACTCGTAACTGTCTCTGTGTGTAGATGGAATAGGATCATCCAACTCCAGTGCTCATCGCCAGATTAATAAATAGAGACCTTTGTCTATTTTAACATTGGATATTAAAAAAATCTAGTTATTTATCCAACCTTCCAAAATATGTACGCAGTTATTTTTTACATACAGTCATTAATGACAAATCTCTCATTACAGCATGCAAAGAAGCAAGTCGGCTCTCAGCACGCACATGACTATAGAAGCGCAGTACTCTACGAAGCAGTCATACGCTCGCTCCATCACAACAACGGTGAAGGTTGAGCATGAGGTGCCAAGCGCTGGTGTACTCCGTGGGCTAGAGGTACGATCAGAACATAAGTAGGTACCACTATCAAAGCATGCAAAGAAGCACGTCGTCTCTCAGCACACACATGATGACAGAAGCTGAAGAGTGTTTGATATAAGCATAGGCCATATTGCAATATATAATGTCCGCCATCTCTTCAGTGTTGATCTACGAATAAAACTCTGTGAATCTCTAGTTTTGTGCAAACTTATTTATTGTGTTGCTGCCTCTCAGAGTCTTATTCAAAAAGAGCAAAATGCTTGCGAAAGATTTTGTTTCAAAATCCCTCCCCGAACTCACGTTACACCGTTTTTGAATAACGCAGGTTTGTTAAAGATGGCCGCACGTCAAGAGCTCATGTTCGCATGTCTACTTTTTGATACCATTAATCGCCACCAAATTAGAACCTCACGTGCCGTCGTGCTACAGGTACCACAACACTGGTCTGCCGCTTTTAAAGGGAGTTTTCGGTACGTCGCAACAAAATATTGGAATAACATACCTCCTCCGATGCGCCAATTAAAAAACGAACATAATTTCAGATTAAATTATCGATCACACCTTTTGAAACAATAAAAATAGATTGTATTTTCCCCTAAACTCCCCTGCTTCTTACATATTTAATTTAATGTATATAAAACCCCATGTCAGTTTCTTTTATCCAGGTGTCAGAATGTTGTGAGCACCACCGAATACTATTGAAGTTATTGCTCTTCATATACAAACAGCCCCTCACACACAGAGTCACAAACACACACCGCATACACATACACTAGTTTACACATAACTTGCACATGTTGCGTGGCGTTGCACTTTCCCATTATTTTTTTGTAAGGTTCTGGCAGAATATCAGCGATGTGGCTTATTGCCGCATCATTGTGCTGAGTCAGCGCCTATTCTCTACCACGACACATGGTTCTTTTCATTTAAGTAATCAGAACTTTAGCTTTAAGATGCATGCCTTATTTTAGTATAATTTTGTATAATTTAAGTTCAGTTATAGTGCTTCATTTTTGTGAAATTCATGTTGTGAAACCATGTATGTTGTGGAAACGAATAAAGTGTTTATCTATCTATCTATCTAGCAATCACATGGGCATGACTGTTCCTTATTGGTTGTATCTATTCTAGATCTGGGGAGGGGTACTCGGCGTGCTGCTGTCCTGCTACGCCGCGGTGCAGTGGCGCGGGGTCCTGCGCAGAGGCGGGCCGCAGTTCTCTCTGGTGCCTCTCTTAGCAGGGTCTATCGCTGATGCCATGTACTTTGTAAGTCATCCAAACCAAACATAATTTCTTTAACACTCTCAGTGCCGGGAAGCCGCTCACGGGCGCTCGTCTCGTAGGCGCTTTCCTCTACATACAAGTTTTTGCATGTAATCGGCTACGAGCGTCGCTACGAAATTGTTGGCAGTGAAACGCATTTCACCCACGAACGCCACATGTGCTACGTACGGCGTAGCTCGTAGCAGCATTTTTCGACTTTGTAGCGGCACGTAGAGACGTGACGCATACGCATAGGTATCACCGTGGGCCCTCAATGGATTAATAAGTTTAATAACGTAAATGACAATATGCACGTGAGCAAGTGTGATTAGAAAAGCTCCCTTGCTGAAATTATCGCTGCTCGTTGAGGAGTGGGTAGCCAAGACCCGCTTTGGGTCAGTGAACCATTGGAGTACTTACAAGTATTAGGGGGTGAATATTCGTGATTATACGATGTGTCTGTACATTTGCAGTAGATAATGTTTCTTGCCTCCTTTTGTATTTTATTTTTGTGAAATACATTATCTTAAGTAGTTTTTTGACACGATAAACGTGCAAAGTCCCTATTAAACAGCGGATTTAAGATTTTGGGTATTTTGGTCATCTACTGCTTGGCACTGATTCGGGAGGGTTGGAAGGGTGGACTCTGATGTTTCGGGTTGTATACGCTTGTATTTATGAAACCTCTGCAAAATATTATTTGACCAACTTCTCGAACTCCAATCAAGTTGAAATTTTAAACACTTTTGTAATGACACCACAATTGTAACATAAAGCTGATCTGATGATGTGCACAGAAGGTTGCCATAGTAACTTTTAAATGTCGTGTTGGGAGGGTAGCATGGACTCTGATGTTTCGGGTTGTATGCGATTATTTGACCAACTTCCCGAACTCCAATTAAGTTGAAGACACTTCTAAATCAGATGACACTACAATTGTACCATAAAGCTGATCTGATTGATAGACACAGAAGCCATAAGCACAGTGGCCATAAGCAACATCTAAATGTCGTGTTTGGGCTCATTAGAATACTCTTAGTAAACTAGTACAGTCGGCAATAAAAATTTGCATAATAATTTATACCAAAAACAACCTACTCCAATTTTTTGCTATGCCGCAATTTGTGGTTTCCGTGAGCCAATGCTTGGTTACCTAAAGAAAATACAGAAATCGGCATATGCATGCCTATCAAATTCGAGGAGTTCCCTCAACTCCAAATTTATATGGTACTACCAATATTATGAAACAAAAAAAAAGAATTATCAAAATCGGCCAACGTGGTCAAGAGTTATCGGGGAACATACATACATAAAAAAAAACAAGCAAACATACAGACGAACTGAAAACCTCCTTCCTTCTATTGAAGTCGGTAAAAAGTGTGATGTGACAGTAACTTATTGATTGTTGGCTATAGGCGGCGTGGCTGGCCACGCTTCATGCTCTGGCAGCGGAGGCAGGCTCGTTTGGACTGACGATGCCGCCGGCGCCAGCTGAAGAGCACATCATCAGAGCCTTCGTCTTCTCTTCAATATCATTAAAGGTATGCGTATTTTAATGTCGTCCTTATGATTGAAGAACTAGAACACTTACAGCTTGCATTTTTAAGGGTAGCTAAAATTGATCAATTTTTAGGGTTATCGTAAGGAGCACAGGGACGAATTACGGCGTTGTTGGCATTCTGATAGCAACACATATAGAAAAAAGAACCTGTTGTATGTAGTTGTGACGTGTTTGAATAGACATTTGTTTTGTTTGTGTTTCACATTTTAAATATGTAATTTCCTAATCGAACACGTCACAACTACATACAACAGGTCCTTTTCTTAAGTTTATACCTATACCTTAATTACTCCTGCCTTCTCATTGAACTCCGAAATACGTGTGGCCCCTAAAATAAGTGTTTCTGGCAACAGCAGATAAAGTGAGGTGCTTTAACGTATGCATAGATGCTGAATCAAGGCCACATATTGGTGCAATAGTATCTGTGTGCGAGAGTTTTATCGTCAATCTCTACTTAAATTCACCTTGTAACTGTTTTATCACTCAAAATATTTACGTAACTCTGTAATTTACTCGTAATAGTTACTAAGAGAGTGAACTTAAACAAGATGGAGTTTGTTTTGTTTTTTAAGGCAATCAAAGCAGCTTGGTCGAATTGGCAACAGTGCCGTTGCGACATTTTTTTTCTGGATTGGTCGGAATACAATCCTCCCATCAAAGGTAAGTGAACTTGTTAGTACAGTACCTAAGAGTGATTTACTCAACGAAATATGTACGAATTATTCACACCGCAATTATACATTAAATAACTAAATAATGAATTCAATTTTGCATAATTTTTCTTTTACATTGTAAATATGGCTTGAAATCTGGCTAATGGCTGGGGTAATGGCTGGATTAAAGTATTTTGTGAGTTTTAGAGAAATGCTGAAATAATTATTTGTTTCTTATTTGATTATACCTTCATCGGCTGCAGCAACAAGAGTTTAACTCTTAAATTCATGATGATTTGATTATTCAGACGGCCTTCCTACCGATGACAGCAATATGTGGAAGATCATGATGGTAGCCAGGGAATGGTCCGCTATGCAGACCAAGAGAAGAGCCAGTCCAGGATTCACTATACCGCTAACCGTAATTATTTTACATGTAAGTTTTCTCCATTACATTTTCCTAAGGAAACTAACTCTTAATATACGAGGTGCCCGAAAAATGGAAATAAATCATCCATAACAACTGTGCGGTTGCCTGTGGCACAGAATAGTATAATAGTATTACCTGTGGTCAAGAATGCTGTATTGCTCTGTATAATTAGATTAAATTTGGGTGGGTTTCACGAACTTACGATTACAGGCCGATTAGAGTTAAATATGGCGTCGGCAGCTGTCATCACATAGAAACTTGTCAAACTTTCCATACAGTCGGATTTTAACAAACACCGCTTATTTACAGACGGTTTGGTGCAACCCACACTTCTTCCTATTCTTTCTGAATACTTAGCAAGGTCCACTCATATAGTCCTCGGGGTTTTGTGTGGATTTGTGTATAGTATGGATATCTTTCACGAATACGAAATATTGATGATTCTTCATTTTGCTTGTAGGTTCTTTCACCCTGGCTAGGCTCGCTCCCCCACAGTCCCGGCTACACCTGGGCAGTGGGAACTGTAGCGTGGTGGGCGGCTTACGCTCCCGTGCTTCTAGCGCGGTGGGTGTGGGACAGATTAGTGGGATCCCCAACGCTGGGCATAGCGCGCGTGTGCGACGGCGTGGGACTGTCTCTGCTCGTGTTCCAGGAGGAGTGTTATGCGCATTATGTTCATGGCAGGTGAGGACAGGTTTTATGACAGGGTAATACAGAAGTATAGCCTCTTTATGAGCTGATCTCTGGGCATCAGTTGATGCGCATATGCTCATGGTAGATAAGGATAATTCTACAAGAAGTGGCTTACTGAGATTCGACTTTTTAACTGCTTCCCTTGACAGGTCTGTCACACTGCCCTGGCACTTTGCACCCTGGCTGCCTTGGCAGTGGGCACTTCTGGCACTTTCAGCAAGGCACTCTCATAGCCATGGATGTTCTTGGACTACCGGAACAGTGGCCTGGTGGGCAGTCGAAAAATTTGAATATATGAATTGGCTCAGACAGAAGTGCAAAGTTCTAACCGCTCCCCTTCGCAGGCCACTGTCACAGTTCTGGCTACACCTGGGTGGTGGGAACCGTTGTGAGGGGAACAGCTCACGCCCTCTTAATCCTTTCTCAGTGGGTGTGGGACAGGCTAGTGGGATCCCCAACGCTGGGCATAGCGCACGTGTGTGACGGCCTGGGACTGGCGTTGCTCGGGTTCCAGGAGGAATGTTATGCGCATTATGTGCGTGGCAGATAATTAGTATGTAACAGTGAAAGTAAAATAGGGCACTTAGGGGTAGGGCCAATTCTTATAGGTATTATAAAAATGGTTTTTTGCATGTCGTTTCCCAACGACTTACTTCCTTCTTGAATATTCTTCTTCACGTACGAACTAACTGAACCATGTATTGTACTCGTATGATGTCTGTAAAGCTCAGATCATAGAAAGAAGGAGATATGGCACGGGGGCGTGGCGCGTGTCGCCTCGATAAGGTCCGTAAACTATATCGGCGCGCACCGCTCTTAGCGCTGACTCATTTGAGCGGCGATCGTTGTTCACGCTATGGCTCCAGATTTTTTTCGAAATAACGGTCTGTAGCGTGTTTATTTGTAAAAATCGGTAAACTAAACAAAAATACAAAATACGTGGACTAACATACCACTGCTAAGTGCTATTTTAGATCAGTATTTCTATTATTAATGTATTTTTAAAGTTCCTTAATTCACTTTGTAAAATTCACCCTAAAAGCTTCGACCTGCCAGCGCAAACACCTTACGCAGCTTCGAGTGCGCGGGATAAGGCAGTGGCAGTATCTGTATGCATGCAATATTATCGATAATTGATCGACGTTATTACGAATGATTTTCATTACATTTTCTTTTTAAATATAGTTATTTGCATAACTGAATATCACATTAAAATATAAAAAAAGTCTACAGATCGACTATGAATGATGTTGCCATGAAATATTTAAAATAAATTGATTAACGGTCACTGAACTATTGTTTAGGATGTTTCTTTGTTTGCATATGTACATTACACATCATAGGTTTGTATAATATTCAAATAGACGAACCCCCAATACAATAAATACGAACCGTAGGTTCGTTGGACTCGTAATTTTTACTAATATTAACAGTTTGTATTTCTGTAATAAACAGTATTTTGATTCACCCTTAAACGAAGTTTATCGTTTTAAAGGTAAAATTCCCATCTCATGATTTTTTCGATAAATGCAAAAATGAATGCATGTGCCCATCCCTAACGAGTTCACCGACGCTGTTGTTCATGGTATGTGTACGAGTGTATTCCTACAGTTGCTTTTCGTAGTGAGAGTACCAATTAGAGGATTAGAATGCTAGTAGACAACTGGACGGATGTGTGCGGGAACCCAATATTTACTATACTGTGCAAGTAATCGAAACGCACACATCTTTAAAACTGGCGACAGCAGTACCGGACTAATTTCGCGGTTAGGGCATATCTCTTTCTTTCTATGATCTGAGCTGTAAAGTGTACCTTCCTAATAAATAAAAATAAAATAAATAAATCACATCTTTAAAAAATGCCATAGCTCTAACTGCAACATACAACTAGTACTTAGGCAGTATAACCATACCGAATGGATTTTTTTACTGTATGTAATAGCTAAGCATCTAACTGTTTTAATGCGCTACACAATAGCGATAAAACATTCTTATGTCAATGACCGCAAGCAAAAACTTAATAGGACTATATTTTACTCTTTACGTTACATACACTCCAAATGTCAGTCTAAAAGCAAATACAAATGGCGCCCATTACTCCACGGCAGTAAAAAATAACGAAATCTCGGGTTTACGGTTTACGAGGAATGGTCATAACATTACACCATTAAAGATGCGGGAAGAAGATATAAATATAATTGACAAGGAAGTGGGAGTGAGATGGTTTGTTACAACTGTTGCGGACTGCGATGAAGTGCTGATTGTCCATTGACGAGTAATTGTAGCTTCATTTTCGAGTATTAGGTATTGTTTGGCCACTTGTCCCAAAGACAGAGAAGTTAAAAAGATGAACATATCTTGTTTGGGGTAATTTTGCTAGATAATAAAAATATATACCCAAAAAGGGGGTCTCTATCCAAAACAACAAGTAATAAATAATTAAGCAACTAACTTACCGTGCAGTAACTATAATATTAAGAGAGCGCAGTACGTTTGGTTCTCCATACAAACGTATTTATGCTCTCATTTTAAAACGCCATGCTATAATAACATGAAACTTTGTATACACAATGGGATCCAGCTTGTCTAGGGCGGAAATTAGTTTCTGTTGCTTGAAATTATAATGGCGAAAAAATACAGCGATTATTAAGGTTTTCATACAAGCCGTAAAAAACTCAAAAAACCGCTGTATTTTTATTCTTTTTCAATTTCTAGCAACAAAAACTAATTTCCAACCTAGGTATGCCGGATTCCATTGTGTATACAAAGTTTCATGTTATTCTAGCATGGCGTTTTAAAATGAGAGCCTAAATACGTTTGTATGGAGAACCGAACCACACCGATCGTTCTGCGCCCTCTTAACACTCTGAAATGTAAATACTTAAGGAAATAATATCAATAAAAGGCTATAATTCATTATAATAAAGATATAGGATTAGACTTTAAGCTACACTCCAGTCACAATCTTATACCCAGTCGGCGTGATTAATGTAAGGTAGTTTGCAAAATACGACATTGTACAGTTGCGGAATCAAAAGATTCCTCACTTTTCAACTCTATTTTAATGCCGTTAAAGTCAATAAGTGACGAACCTTTTCATTCCCCGATCGCCGTAGATGTTTTTGTTGAGTGTATGAAAAGCGTGCCTTCTGCTAGACTTCATCATCTTGGATGCCGTCTTCAACTCAAGGGTGGAACTGAATAGAACAACTAAGGCATTTATTCAGAATTAGAAAATAGAAAATTGTTTCTTTTTTAGTATTAATTAAGCTGCGAGGTGCGGCGGCGGCGGTACTATTAATTAAGAGCCAAGAGTTAGCAATGGCAGCCACGTATCTAAAATAAAACAGATCATACTGAAACGTTTTTGATAAAGATAAAGAATATTTATTTGCAAAATGTATAGTGTTGAATACATTTACGTAATTACATTTCAATAGTTACTGTGCTTACATATTACTCGTACTTAGGCAGTATAACCATCCCAAATAGATTTATCCTTTCAAAAACAACAACATAAATGTGAAAATGGCAGCCAAGTTCAATATGCGATGCGTGGTTGTTGTCTTCACTGACAAAAGAATTGAGATCTAAATGGGTGCCAAGTTGCGTAGATTATCTGAAAAGGTGCCAAGTCTGGCACTAGATTATTTACAGTAAAACTAACTTATTGCGGCTTAATGCATTTTGAGCTTTAACTTGGCAGTTTTCTTAAATATCCAACAGCTTTCATGGCATAATACCATACTGCATAGAAATACCGTTTCAAACAAAAACATATTTTACCAAATCGGTTAATAAATGACGGAGTTCTAAGGTAACAAGCATAAATAATAATAAAACTGAAAAAAATCACCGTTTTCAGATTTAACCTGGTGTACACGCACAATTACGAAGCTGGATGGCAAATTTCACCTTTCTAGGTTACCTGGAAGTGGGTTAGGTTTTGATTACTAGTCAGTCAGTCAGTCAGTGGAAAAAATGCCGTTTTTTGAACTTTAATATCTCAATAACTATTTGACCTATTTTTATAAAATTAGGGGTTCTAGTTGTTCTAAAGGATCTTAATACCAGACTTCATTTTACTATGTTAAATATATTTGGAGTTATTGAGGGGTCAAAAGTGGCTCCAAACGGTTCGTGTAATATAAGTAATATAACACACGGCTGCAGTCCGCCAGTTTCTGGGGTGAACTTGGCTGGACACGCTGCCGCGTGTCTAGCTTTCTCTATGTAATAGCTAGGCATCTAGTCTAACTCACCTAGTCACTACTACCTACTACTACTAATCACTAGTCTATACACCTTAGCGCCATTAGAATATGAATAGCACTCTTGAAGCTCACTGGGGCTCCCGAATGGACGGTCCGCTTTACGGACAGTTAAAGGGTAGTTTATGAGCTGTGAACTCCATTGTCGCCGAGGACTATTGACACGGTGATCCGTCCTATATACTTTGATTAAAGTGCACGGAAGTGCCGACATCAAGTTCAAACACTTGAACCCATGTTGACCCAAACCTTAATAAAGGTCTACATGGAAAAAATACTCTACTCCAATCACGGAACTGGCTCTGTCACATCTGTAACCCTTTTGACGCACAGGACATCTAATCTAACCGTAAACGATATATATATATATATATATATAGCCCTCCGAATCACTAAACTTAAGTGACAGTGGGCGTGGCTCATTGCACGTAAAACCGACGGCCGTTGGGGCGGAAAGGTTCTCGAGTGGCGACCATCACGTACTGGAAGGCGCAACGTGGGTAGGCCCTACAAGGTGAGCTGATGACCTGGTAAAGGTCCCGGGAGTCCGCTGGATGCGGGTGACGCAGGACCGGTCATTGTGGCACTCTCTAGGAGGCCTCCCCTATGTCCAGCAGTGGACGTCTATTGGCTGATATGGTATGATGATGATGATGATGATGATGATGACACCTAATGTGTGTGTGTGTGTGTGTGTGTGTGTGTGTGTGTGTGTGTGTGTGTGTGTGTGTGTGTGTGTGTGTGTGTGTGTGTGTGTGTGTTACGTGTTGTCGTGCCTACGTAGGGTGCCATAACTATATTTATTTATTTGTTTAAATACAATGCAAGTTTACAGTATACAATTACACCGAAGCACTATAGTCAAAGTCACCTCTATCCTTTACAAGCTTCATTATAATCTCTTATCAAAAATGACTTGGTGTGTCTGCCGTATATGAAGAATCGCGTTCAAACCTACTCAATTATTTTTCTGCCTACCCATTCCGGATACAGGTAATATTTGTATTTGACATCATATCATCCTGTCTTTTCAACAGGGTCGGCAACTTCAACGCGGTTTCATTTTGCTCACAATTTACCAGCGCTCCTCACGCTCAATTGTAATATTACCGCAAAAGTATCCGGTGAGACGTTAAATTACCCCACGGCTAAGTTAATATCCAATTATGAAAACAACAAAAACAACGCCGCAACCCCGCACGTGGCTTATCAAGATTATCTCATTGGGATAAGGATAAAAATACGACCAATTCAACACATCCTTAGGGATATCTTTATTAACCTGTCATTACCCTGATCTTGAATTCGTGGTGCAAAATGGTGCCCCCTGCGTCTCCCATTCCCCGCATTCTAGAATACTCTGTTCTCTCCCGGATCACGAATTCGTGGTAATTATTTTGTATCCCTAAGTTTGACGGTCCACGAATTCGTGGAATCGCGGCGACACGTGAAAGAAGACTTTATTGTAAAATAAATACGTACACTATTGTCTTGGGCGTTTGCTTATTCGAACACAACGAAATTAGCAACAAATTGGTGTAAACCTCAACGCTACACTTCACAGATACGAGAAGTTTTGCTCAGTTGAAAAACCGTTGCCGAACAAAGTTCTTGTGACGTCGCGGATAATTTCCAAGTGATCTAAAAAGTGTGTTTTCGTCATAAAAACGTACGTTATGATTGTTTTTAATGTAACTAATACTATTTTTATGACAAATATACAATGTTGAGTACTATTTTAGATTAGTTTCGTTAGTAAATTTGCCAAACGAAAAATTGGATTTTAAATTTGAATATCCGTTACAAAATTTTCATCGTGTGATTTTTTGTATTTAAATACTGTTTTTACTATTTATATGCAATTTTGGTATTTGATTCTTGATTTCGATTAGTTTATTTGCGTTAGGAATAAGAAACAAACCAGTTATATCTCATAATAACTTCACAACAAAATTTTGAAATTATGGTCTATACTTGTGCAAAAAATGATCAGCGCTCTGTACGTCACAGTTTTCGCACACGAAAAAAAAAATATTTTTACCGGTTGATACACATTTTATTTACAATTATTGGTAGCCTATAGCTCAGAGACTCAGAATAAATAAAAGATCTTGTAATTATAATTGAGAATCTTAATTTTTTTGCGATTCTTCCGACAATGTCGCATTTTTTCCTTCATGTAAAAGAGACACGTTTTGTGTAGTGTAATATGCTGAGTATAGTATTACTAATGTAAACAACGTGAAGTGTGTTTTATGCTCTTTAAAACAGTATACGCATTCATATTACTAAGTATAAACACTTGAGTAATACGAGCGATAACATCGGGTCAAGTGGTCTGCTAGCGTCAGCTCAAATTACAGCGGGTGACGGGAGTACCGGCGCGCGCGCGCATGGTGGGGATCGGGAGCGAACCATGCGCAAAATTTTCGCCAGGAATTCGCGATCCGGTTCATGCGGCGGGTTAAATTTCGCGACAAACTGGGTAACGACAGGTTAACAAATGTATGTAGACGATATATTCAGCACAAATCAAGCTTATTTAAAGAACAATAACCTTTCCTGAACCTTTATGTTGCTGTTGTTACTTTTTTTGTATTATTGAATTGCCATTAAGTCTTCAAATAATTGCTTATTGCTTTTGTGCGAATAAAAGTAGCGAGTGCCCTACTAAAGCTCAAAACGCACAGAGCGGGCGCGGCGCGGTGCGGGGCGGAGACGATTTTGCATTTTTGATCGTTCCGAAACTGTCGACTGTCGATTACTTTCAAAGCTTACGAGTAACTCAGTGACGGTGATGACGCAATAATATATTCACATTAGTACATTACTACAGAGGCCGGGACGAAAGGGGTTGCCGGCCGAAGACATATAGACGGATAGGTCTAAGGCGGGCAACCCCATATTTCCCGCCCAGGTATGTATAGTTCTTTTCTCAAACATGCAATGAAATAAATAACAAAAAAGTCAGTTTTGTTTTTAATACGCATAGTGGCAGAATGTCATGATGCCTGTGCCACAAATTTATGTGGAATGGAAATTAAAAAAGAGGACTTTGCCGGCCTATGCCTGCAAGATTTATATGAAATTCCATTAACGACCTCTTGTCCTAGCCGCACCTGAAACGTCATACTTCGCAGCGTATTATAAGGAACATACTCGTAACATCAATGTTTCATTGCATGTTTGAGAAAAAAATATTACATTTAACCCTCTAAGAAGCGTTTCACTTTCTGTCTCGAATCTTATAAAATTAAACTTCATTGAAGTGAGTGAAACATATACGATTTAATGTTTAAAAAAATCCCGTGAGTTACGGACACCGTTTGTTTTACTGAATTCCTAACCAAAAAAGAGTCCTACTGAGTTGTAAGGTATGTATTGATAGTGAGAGAAATACTGTCTACTGTATCCCGAGCTCTCTGCACAGTCAATCCTCAAATCAATAAAGGGTCGCCTATTCACAAATTATTCCTATGGAGTCGCAGGTATCCATAGACTACGATGTCCACTTTCTGGCAAGTCCACGTTGCGGTACTTAAAACATTCGGGATTACAAAAATCATTAAAATGGTTTTCTGTAAGTTTGCGAACTTGGCCATATGTACAAAAGCGTCCTGTTTCTGCCTGCTTATGGCAAGTGGGCACTTGGACGCTGCAGTAATGTCTCGCACAGTCGTCCTACGCGCCATTATCGTCGACTTGTCTAGCTGTCTCGTAATGAACGACAACGATTCGTACGTTTTCGAGCGTTCATCAACTTTTGTGTGATTTTCCGTAATAATAATAGCCTATCTTTACCACCCCATAACCATAACCCACCCCGCCGAAAAGTAATAATATAATTATAATATAAATTAATTTCCCACACACTAATTTCCCCGGGCTGTCATACCTCGTATTATTGTATTTAATTTTGGGAATTGAGAAAATAGTTTCTTCTAAACGTCATAAAAATTAATTATGTGCTGGTATGAGAAGTCATTCTGTTTGTTTGATAATTATCAGCGCGAGGCTTGTATTATTGATTCACTTCTACAAGCTTTATATAGGAGATTGATGTTAGCGTATATGGACTCCAAACAATGATTTCGAAAGTAAGGAACCGGCCTTATGTATTTCGGAGCGGTCGTGATATTTAATAAGATTTCACCGATTACAGTAATAGATGTTTTCTCCGATCACATGTTATTTTACAATTCTCCAAGGTGTGTGTGTTTACAGAAACAATGGTTCTCCAGATGCCAAAAGCATGTCGGGCCCGCTGGAGGCCTGTCGCGTCGCGTGCGCGGCTCAATTCAGGTTTGAAAACTCCTGATCGGTACAGTCAACTGCAAAAATATGGGTGTATACAACTTGCTCTAAAATATGTCCTATAGCTCTTATGTCGGCGGATTAAGGTTGCGGTACGTATTTATGAGAGGATTAAATCGATACGTATTTTTGCAGTTGACCGTACAATCAGCTAAGAAAGTTGTCTACCATTGAACCCTAATACACAAATAATAGAGTCGTTAAGTAGTATACCACTTTCTTGACCGACTGTACCTGTAATTGCATAATGCTCATAGCTAATAGCTGTCATCATTACAGAGGTACAGTAAAGAGGAAAAGTAAGTTAACACTTTTACCTTATCACAATGGCATAAGATGCAGAAGTGTTAACTTACTTTTGCTCTTGACTGTACAGTACGGTATTATATAACACTAAAAAAATACCAGTTTTTTTTTACGTGCGGAATCGTGCACTTAGTGAAATTATAATTTCCAACCAGAAATCCCACCCAAAGTGATGAATTTTTCAAAAGTTTTTCTTTATGTTACCAATGCAAATCTTCCGAAAATACTCGGTAATAATCAAACTGGCTGAAGTATAATATTTATGCAATTTTAAAGTCTTTTTAATACATAAATATGAAAAAAATAACGCAGGTTGACCATAGAAAATTGTGACGTCATTAGTCATATTTCCCTACAAATATTTTACTAACCGAGCGTTTTTGAAGATTATAAAAAGTTGCTAATTTGACTATCAGGAAAATACCGATTCGCAATGCAGACCTCTATTCCGCTAAATCTAATAAATTAATACCGATTATCATTTTTGTATTTATCATATCGCTTTCATAACTTTATTTTCACGAAGTTCCACGCGAGTAGGGTTGCCTGGTGGAAAAATACAAAAGCCGGTCTCGGCACTTAATTAAGCCGGACATTTTACCCTAAAGACCGGATGGCCCATTTTTGGCGCTAATTATAGCTTTTTCAAAGCCGGACATTACGTTCTAAAAGCCGGACCATTTCAACACACGCGCGGCACGGCACGGCACTGTTTTACTTGCGCTTAGCGCTCAAGTTTTAACTCGCGCGGGTTGCGCGGCCGCCTGGCAAAAAGCCTAACAAAAGCCGGACAGGCCGGACGAGTGAACATTTAGCCGGATACGGCCCTAAAAAGCCAAACATGTCCGGCTAAAGCCGGACACCTGGCAACCCTACACGCGAGAAGGTACCACATCGTTATCAATATATTCGTATATTCGCCATTTTTGAGCACAAAGACATAAACACACGTGCCGAATAAACATATACGAACACGAATATTGGATGTCATCCATGTCAATCCTTCGGATTGTGATACAAGCTTACGTCCACGTCACTGTCGAGTTACCACTTTATGGTAACAATATAATCAATGCAAGAAAGATTTTTTGCCGCCATTATGCGATATGTATTATTTATGCATTACAATTGTCATTACCGCGTGGTTGCGGGTTAGAATAGCACCACCCCTTTTCTTCCCTTGGGTGTCGTAAGAATCGACTATGGGAACCAGGTTGAAGTGTGTTGTGGGCGATGGGCTAGCATCACAAAAATATCACATTTTCTCCATCTATAAACATGCAATTGCTAAAAGTGGCACTGAAATTAATTTTCATGTGTGCCTACCCCTTTTGGGTACATTTGTCATTTGTTTTCCTAAGCAAACAAAGTTGGTCATGTTAAGCATCAATGAACGTAATAATTTGATAAAACACTCACAGGAATACATGGGGATCGGGGAGCATCATAAATATCATATTATACCACTAACAACACAGAGACAGACTTCCTCTCACACATACGAGTACGACCGCAGAACCACCGATACAAGTGATGTGATGACGTAAGCTCGTGTCACCCACACTATTGAATTTCCCTGGCGTGTCATACCTGGCACAGTGGGTACCTATAATAATATTAATAATTGTATCATGGCCAATTGCCAATTTGCAATTTTTCCTTAGCGCCACACGTCAAGCATCAACTTGGTATCAACCATGGTTTTTCGACCTCGTATCGAAAACAGTTTATTGGCCGCGAAAGTGTTAATATTTCCTGTGATTCCTTGATGTTGAAATATTAGATTGCATACTAACCGACCAATCCAACTACACAAACGTAATGTAGGTATTGATCATCTGTGCCACTTGTATAGTAAAATACCTATTAAGCTTGGCCGGATTATATTTTCCAAAAATATTTGGTGACACTTATTTTGAGTTATTATAGTATGATAACTGCATTCTTCGTGCACTGAGCATGCTGTTCGCGCAGCTACCAGAGTTTCTGGGGGCACGGTAGTGCCCCCGCCAAGGCGAGCCAAGCGAAGCGCAAGGGCACTACCTACCTTTTCTCGAAGTGTTTCGTCGTTTTCTTTAACCCTCATAAAGTTGGTTTCCGATGTACCAGATAGTTCATATTCTCAGGATATGATGTCAATAATAGACTTATTAAACGTACAAAGTCTCAATTAAATAGATTTAATGCTTTAAATTTTATTGATATCTAAAATACACCGATTTCGTCACTGACACACTCACTGACAAGTGTGTCAGTGACGAAATCGGAATCATCAGTGGATGATCATCAAAATGTTTGGCTACTTCCTGAAGTGCTAGAAAGCTGAAATTTGGTATGTAATCTAAGTTTAGTATACAACTAACAAAAAAAATCATAAACTTATAACTTTCGCCCCCCATCTCCTAAAATGGGGGGTGGAAGTTTATATGAGACTTTCACCAATTTTATGAATTAGGACATGAAAGTTTACACGGGACTGTAGACAGTAACTAAAAAACCTATTAATAAGATTGCCTAGCAAACTTACAAAAAGAACTGAAATCCCACCAAAAACATTTCATGTAAAATATTGCCAAGACGACCACATAAGGTTTGCCCTGTGAAAAAGATATCAGATCTCATGTAGAGCCAAGCTTCTGAATCTACACGGCGTAACTCTACCGACCCTAACTTCAACAAATTCTACATATCAGTAAATATGTATGGCTTGGCTGTTTCGTTACTTACTTCAGATCAGAAACTAAATATTAGCATCACCTCCACGACGGTAGCAAAACGGCGAAGCCATACATATTTACTGATATGTAGAATTTATTGAAGTTAGGGTCGGTAGAGTTACGCCGTGTAGATTCAGAAGCTTGGCTCTACATGAGATCTGATATCTTTTTCACAAGGCAAACCTTATGTGGTCGTCTTGGCAACATTTTACATGAAATGTTTTTGGTGGGTCTTATTTATAAATTCGATTTAATATTTTCAGGGCCGTGTACAAGCAGCTCACGAGCCCTGGTTTAGGTAAGAAAATGAAATACGAGACATTCTGAGTACTCGTTATGCGAGAAAAATGTAATCATGATACTATATAAACCTGGTTAAACAATTATAAGTGAGTGCATATCTAGATACCGTACTTAAGGTGAAGAGGGATAAGATGAACGCTGGGTAGGGACGTACCAAAGCTTACGAAATATGTGCATATTTGACTTAAGTAGTGGACATATGGTATGTGTATAAGCAGTGAACATATGGTGTGTATAAGTAATGGACATATGGGTAAGCTCGCTCCTTTCAACACGCGTTGAACAATATATGTAGAACGTGATTGGGATGTAAAAGAGTTGAACCGAATTTATACTCCGGGCCACACAAATAGACCAGCTCAGCTTGTGAGATAAATTTTAAGTTCATGTTTTATGTGATGTTTTAGGCGATTTTGGCCGTAAATCGTATCCATAAAACCTCGTGCTAGCTCGCCTGATGTTATTATTCTTTTAACTGCGCATTAAATCTACTTTCACCTTTTAGCGATGAGCGATGGACTCCAGAGAATTTTTTGAGAAAATCCCTGCTATTTTGCGAAATCTTTTTATTAAGATAATGCTCTTTTAATCTCAGGGGCTTTGGACGAGCACGACACGAGGCAAGCGCTGCTCTCAAGATTTTTAGCAGCGTTTTTTGAGAGGGTAAACTATTTTATTTTGTTCCATTTAATTAAACAAGATAGCTATAATCTAGTTTCTTCGAGATTTAATTTAGAGATTTTCTGAAAGTTTAATTTTATTTCAGTGAATAATAAGTGCTTTCTTTGTTGCGTAAATTTAAAAAGACTTCGTTTAATAAAGTTTTATCTTTTTTGATTAACATCAAAGTTGAGGCAAGGGTCGTTTGGACTAAAATGCAATTTTACCTAATGTTTCAATTAACTCAAGAACAGAATATAAAGTATGCTATTTTGCATTGAATGTAATTTTGCAGAATTATAGCTACTTCAACAGATTGCAAATCGTGTATGTTTACAAGGCTGCACTTGCTGGTACCTTTTAATTATTTATTTATAAAAACTGGTGGTCGATATACTCATAAGCTACAAGTTGAAGAGACGTAATTTAGTTTTGCCCCGTAAATAGTATCTTGGTTAACATTATGATTATGCCCCACATATATGGAGCTTTTTTGCCTTTGTCACTGTGTGTATGTCACTAGAGAGTAGGTATGTCTCCAACTTAAGGTTGGACAATCAACTTTTCGACTAACACTTATATTATACAGGATTTTTTCAAACATTTTATTTTATTTATAAAATCTGAACGGCTGACAACGAACAAAAATTAGCGGTAAAAAGTTGATTGGCCCGTCTTTTTTTAATAGGCTTTAGATGGGCTCAGCTGGGTTGCCAGCGAGAGGACTGTGCTGGAGCGATTGCTGGACGTGGAGCTGGTGGCCCGCGAGGCTGGCAACACTAGCGCGCTGCTGTACGACCCTGATAGCGCGCCGTCGTGCTACGTTCTCAGCTGGTAAACTCCGAACTTAAAAAATTAAACTTCGTATCGTGCCGTCACTTTCCGTCATATAGTGTTATAACACGAGAGTGAAAAAGACGGCACAACATGAAGTTCGATTTTCGAAATTCGGAGTAGGCGCTCAGTGCACACATACGGTGTAACTAGAACTATGTTGTCAAAGCACATTCATATTCTTTATTGAATGTTAAAGAAGTATTAATATATTAATCATAAGTATTTCATCAGTAATAAATAAAAATTATATAAACGTTGGATAAAATAAAGTTATAAAATGTAAGCATAATTGGAACGCCACCCACGTCACTAAAATATACCTATTCATATTGATACATCAGCTCGTCAAGTATAATGAGTTTCAATAAGAACGTATCTAGTATTTAAAGCAAGCAAATTGCGATCGTATATGCATGTTGTAAGGTATTGTTTCGCTTGAGCGAAGCTTGTTATTTTGTTATTGCACCTGCCCGCGAGTACAATTCATTTCAATAAGAGCGTATGTATTGCATGAAACAAGTGATTTGCGACCATATTTGCTTGACGTAAGGTGTTGTATGGCTTGGATTGTAGGGTAATTAAGCTTGCGGACAATTCACTCAAAGGCTTCAATTTGGAAGGCTAACACAGATCAAGGTATAAATAGCGCGTGGGATTCGATTCGGGGTGCTCATTCTTACTTTTGTTGTTGTGCGGATTGTCATTTGAAGCTGGCTCGTTTTAACGTAGTGATAATTCAAGGTACTATTTTATTAATTATTAATTATCATAGTTGAGTGGTTCATTATGGTGCAAATACTTTGAATTATGGTGAGTTATTCAACTGTGAATTTAGATTTTATTTTATGATTTTTGTGTGTTTTGATTTGATATCGAGCCAGATCAATGTCTGAATAGCATGGTCTATTTAACAAGTTGGATCTCACCCTCGAGGTGAAAAAGAGATACAGCTTGGAATCCTATTAGTTTTGTTACCAAGTTTAAGAGGGCTTGGCATCATCTCTTTACCAACATAGATGATGATATACTCTTACGTGCTTTGGGGTCTAGCCACAGATTGATGCGAGAAGGTCGCAATTTCCAATAAGTCGACCGCTATGAACGGAGTTCACTCGTAGAGATCTTGTGTGTGCCTGAAGTTCGTTCTTTATTAAATATATTTATGTACTTACCTTATATACGTTAGGGCGCATCATTCACAGATCCCTTTAGTCCTCGGACAGTTGTGAATGTAAGCAATACACAGGCTTTAGGTTGCCTATCTCGGTCTAGCCTACCGAACGTTACAGCTTAGGTTATAGTAGGATTCACATTTCATAACACTAATAAATAATTATTGGGGTTTTGCTTACACTAGAGTAGGGACTAGTTGAGAGTAGAGTGAGGTTTAAAGTCATTTGTAGTAGGTAATAGGGTGTTAGGGCCAAATAATTATTAGGGCTGGTTTTAGGGAACTAGGTTTCATTTAATAGGTTGTTAGTTATTGTAGGATGTTTGGTAGACGTGAATAAGTAGGTAAAGGTCAATTGTGAATAATGGTTTTTAAATGTGGTTATGAAGTATGGGGTTTCATGGGCTACATGTGAAATATTGGTTTAAAGGTGTAACTACATTTAATTTACTTTGTTCATTGAGTTATTATGATTCCAGTTATGATTAGGTTATAGAATTGTTTCAGAAAGATGAGATAATTCTAGACATTGTAGCAGGCGGAGCAGTCTACAGGTACATTTATCTATTATCATGAGTGGAATAATGCTCGCATTTCTTTCATGAGTAAATGAGTGTTCACTATTTCAGGTATCGATTAGGTTCAAATATTTCATATGAATTGCCCTGAATAGTCGATATTGAGTGTACCACTTTATGGAAACTAGGTTTATAGGGAGTTAGTGACGAGGTGGTTTGTTTTCATTAGGTACTACTTTGTACCTCAACTTTTGTATATAGGAATGTTAGCGTCAGTGTTAATAAATTGCTAGAATTTATTTATCAAGCTTAAATTAATAGATGATTCCTCTAATCATCGATATGACTATCTGGTGAGTTTCTTTGATGCTTCTTCTCATCAGCAAGTCTAGGTTACGAAGCATTGGTAGAATCATAGGTCATATAAAAATACCTATTAAAAATTCAATAAAATAAAATAGGTATAAATACGTAGCTAGGAGGTCTGTCACCAATCCAGGCGTAAGCAGTAGCATTGTATGGTAGTGAAAGAGTCGCACCATACAATATTAATCAAAATTATTCTTAGCTAGCTAGGAAATTGAGTATCAGTGTTTTATGATGAAATAATTTTGATTTAGGGAAAAATTATGGCTTTTAAGGAAAATTTGCCTTTCTTTAAAAACCAATAATGGCTACTGTGTTACGCTTAGCCCGGCCTCAGGTAGTCTGGTGGGGGATTATTAATAAAAAACAAATAATTATTTGTTTATATAAAGAAGCATACAGTAGGTAAAGCAAAGATCAGTACTTAATCTTCTCTATAATCAAAATTGTGATAGGTTTAGGAAAATGGGTAGTGCAATTCCTTAGGAATAGTGGGCTAGGGCTAGGCTATAGGTTAGGTAGGTAGTGAAGAGTTCAGATCTTGTTTGTTTCGCATTAAAGAATTTGAGTTACGCGGCACACAACGTAGGGATATTACTAGACGATCACTTGGCCAAATCAAATAAATTAATTAAATCAAATCAAATTAAATCAGTCGTTAATAAATCAAGCTGTAAAATATTATTCATTTTCTTAAATTACTGTCAAATATTTATTTTGTATTAATTATTAGGGAATTTCAATATTAAAGAATTTTATTCCTTTAAAGATATTACTTTCATTTAATCATTTAATCATTCAAGTATTGCTTTGTGTGTACAAAGGGGGTCTTATCACTAATTTAATGTATCAACACAACCCTGCAAGGGCACTGCAATAGTAGCTTACCTATTACAATTAAATACTTACATTATTATATTCATCTACCATGCATCGACATTTTAAATAAATATTATTTAACCAACTAATTAACTCAACACAAGCTTTTCCTATACAATTACGTGTTATATCCATATTTTGAGCAATACTAATATAGTTTTACGTAAGTACTCGTATACATTTCAAAAGGTATTATTAGGGGTGATTAAACCTCTAGGCAGGCGAATTTCATCACATTGCGGATTAGCGTGGTATAATGAGTTCAATCGATCTGTCAAACCGCGCAATGTAGTGAAACTCGCATATGAGTCTCGTGCATGTGAATAAGGTTTAACCCTATTTTCTTTCTATAAACTCAGACGACCGGCTAAGGCTTAGCCGCTGTGTCACTTACCACTATCTAGGCTTAGCCGCTAAGCCTAGATAGTGGTAAGTGACTCAGCCCACGAAGCTGACGGTCCTGGGTACGAATCCCAGTCATAAATATTTGATTCTGAGTCTGAGAGTTTTCTATTGTATTTAAGTATTTGTATTTATTGAGGTTTGTTTCGCAGACAAAAGTTTCGTAGAATGTATATTTCCCATAATTTTCGATTCATGAGAAAGATTTTTTACACTGAAACTAAATGAGTTCTACGCAATGACCTAAAAACTAAAAAGCCTACCTAAGATAACGCTTTCGGAAATATAAGCTTTCTATGAAATTTATAGAAATATTATATGAAATTTTTGTCTGCGAAACAAGAGGACAACATTTATTAAATATAACGTCGTCCGCACACCCGTGACTACTAGTATGTGAATTTAACTAATACATTGCTTGTTAAAAATAATATGAGCCTTCTTTTACGTGATGTTATTGATTTGCGTGTTATAAATTTTTAAAATGCTAATTTTTGATAGAGTACAGTGTCGTTTCACTTTACTAGCTAAACAATTGCTACTGGGTATGTAAAAAAAGGAAAACTATCACAGTTAAGTAGACATTACTAGTTAACGAGTAATAGCCGATCTTAAGAAATGTACTCGGAAGTCTTTGTATTCTCTCATTTGATAACTATGTCGGTAGGTAGGTATACGTAATGTAGGTATAGGTATTGGTACAGTCAGCGTCCTATAGTACATAGCAGTGAAAGTGGCCAAATAGTTCGGTACACCATATATTATCGAACTATATGCCCACTTTGGCTGCTACGTACTATATGACGCTGACTGTACGTAATGGTTTTAGTAAATTAGGGCCGTACCGATAAAAAAAGGATTTTGATTTTAGCAGTGTCTCCCTGAAACCCTAACTTAGTAGGTAAAAACGTCTTGTACAATCAATATCGAAAATATCTATACGCACTTAGTGGCAAAATTATGCAAACATGACTTTAATGACCAGTGATCGTAACTTTTGTAGCATTTTCGGTGCAGCGTAGTGGTGTTAACGGAGTTGGTATGGACAAATACAATTGAAACGGTTAATTAAGGTTAATAGTAACGTTATTAACGCTAATGAATCATATTAAGAATTTAAATCATTTATCCCAATTCCGTTAACACCACTACGCTGCACCGAAAATGCTACAAAAGTTTCGATTACTGTGTACAAGGGTGTAAGAGAGAATCGTTCGTACAAACACCCTTCTTGCAAGAAAACCATTATTAAGTTATTTATCCTTAAAATAACGAATTTATTTCAGCTTTGTCTGAAAAGAACCTTCTGCCTCGCTTTCCCTGTGACTTCTCGGCATGTAATTCAATATATCGACAGCAAGGTCAATGTCTGGATCGCCATTCTAGGTTTTATAACGGTCTCAACGAGCCCCGGGGCTGTAATGAAGGCTTTTCTTCTCCGTTCACCAACGCAATCCGCCGGTTACGGCGGCAATCTATATCGGTATAGATATGCTCTTTTAATAATATGCACAGCACTAGCACATGAAATGATTATCCGGGAATCTATTCAACTTACTGAATTAAATAGTTTTTATTTTGGTATTTGCCGCGCGGGTTACGGCGACTAATTGGGCGTAAAAGCGAGTGAGAACGAGAGACATGTAAACCCAATTCCAATTCTATACAACAGTCGAATAGACCCCTGAGCTTTGGTGTTTTTAAATTTTAAAGTTAAGTTAAGATCAATCATCGTATTATTACTATATTACATAAATTAATGCCTACAAAATCATCACAATTGAAAGTCGTTACATGGTTACGATTATAACCTAAATTCAGAACAACGTTAGTAGTACTTGTAGGTACTATTGCTTATTCTGTGTTAGTTTAGTAGGTGGAATACAGCGTAAACTTCTCATGATCTGGATTTGTAAATTTTTTTTGAGGTGGGGTGAAGAGTGGACGCTGGCAACACTGGACGCCATGTTGTTCGGGTGTGTCCTGCTCGCCACTAGAGACTGGTTGCTGGCTGCACTGGTCACCCTGGCTGTGTGGCAGGTGATTTCCAATTCAAGTAAAGTCTACACAGTGGTCGGACTGTAAATCCCACTCTCTACGTCACATATTCTACCACATATGACCTTCACAATTTAGACACACAAAGAGCAGTACATAAATAGCTAATACAAGCAACAGATAATATTCATAGGCACAATCTATATTTTATGCCCAAATAATAGTGCAACAGTAATTCAGCTCGCGGGTTTTACACGGATTCACAATCACATTAGGCATGTTTCTCAATACTACATACTACTTACTTAGGTACTATAGTACTTCGTCTAGACATGGCGTGACATGGAGCCGAGATTCGTATTCATTCATCAACCATATCAGTCAGTCACCGGCGTCACCGCTATGGAAACAATGTTCTTAATTTGCTAAGCCAACCAAAAATATTAAATATAATGAAACGGGTCACTCACGTCTTAAAGGTCGAATATCGCTCGACATGTTTCAGACCGGTTCGCGGTCCTTAATCATGAGCACCTATTAACTTTAATCGTGATTGTGGTCTTACTTAGGTACTATAGTACTTCGTCTAGACATGGCGTGACATGGAGCCGAGATTCGTATTCATTCATCAACCATATCAGTCAGTCACCGGCGTCACCGCTATGGAAACAATGTTCTTAATTTGCTAAGCCAACCAAAAATATTAAATATAAAGAAACGGGTCACTCACGTCTTAAAGGTCGAATATCGCTCGACATGTTTCAGACCGGTTCGCGGTCCTTAATCATGAGCACCTATTAACTTTAATCGTGATTGTGGATGGGTTGTACCACCCAGCTGGAAAACAGTGTTGAATACTACGTCTGTGAAGAGTGTGGACGAGACTTTAGCATGTGACGTTGTGAGTGTTGTGTGTAGTTCGGCATTGAACAATTGTGAAGAAAACGAGGGTAGATTCTCGCCGCCGCCGCCTCCACCCGCGCCGAGCAACCGAGCGGACAGGGCACGGGCACGCAGTGCTAAGAAAACCGCCGCCGCGATAGGTGCTCATGATTAAGGACCGCGAACCGGTCTGAAACATGTCGAGCGATATTCGACCTTTAAGACGTGAGTGACCCGTTTCATTATATTTAATATGTCTCAAACTCACGGGAGTTTCCAACCAAAAATATTAATCAAAACGTTGGTATTGTCAACGGCTTTATTTGAAAATTTCTCAAATATGTTCACAAAATTATCTTTCAGGTAGCAAAACAACTGCGAGCGTGGTTCGGTGACAAGAATCTTAAACAACACATCGGCATCGAGGACATAATGTAACAACGCAGTCGCATACATACCCAGTTCAAGGAAGTACGTTCTAACTGATCGGTTCTATAAAAATGATTTTAGTAATTTCTGCCGTTCTGCTCAATTGTATTGAATTAATCACATCGCTCACTGAACCAATGTCGAATAATAATTGGGCAGATTACGACGATACCATAATTCCAAATAAGATAAAATATGCATCGAAAACGAGTAAAGAAGAATTGCTGGCTGAAGAAGTCACGAGCTACTTCGATAGCAGAGAATTGTTCCATTATACACCCGTAACGTATCCTGTAGCCTACACAAAACAACCACTGAGAGAAAGAACGATACGCCTTGCAGCTGAAGGCGCATTCTTCAATTTTACCGTGGATTTATACGAATCAATATTGTCGAAATTTCAATCTCGTTATATAAAAAGGTATTTCAAAATACTTGGCAGTAAATTGAGAGGCTCGACTAGCCGACGGCGATCGTGTAGATCATTTTTGAGACACTTCGTGAACTATCTGGCTCGGAAGGCGAAGATACTGTCACGGAAGAGAGTGTCAAAGATAAAGGAAAGGGTTCGCGGTATTTTAAATGATACTTTAGAGCAAAAACCGAAAAGAGTGGCGTTTTTTAAAGCTATGAATTCATTGTACACATTTAATTATGAGCTCAAGTTAGACGCTTATATCTACTATCTTCGAGGCTATGGGAGAGGACTCGAAACTGACCGACTCATGAAGCGACAAACCGGGATACTGTTCCAAAATGTTATATTCCATTTATTAGATAAGCAGGAAGATAATGTCAGAGATGAAGTAATAATGAAACTAATGTTAGCTTACGAAGAGTACTATAGTTAATAATATTACCACGACGCGTGATTTTAAAAGAGCAAATGTTGTCTTGCTGTAAGTATCAAGACAATAAAAAGCATTTGTAATATAAGTCGTAATTTTTTTCGTTAATATATTAAGCTCGCTAATATATTTAGATTTGTTACTTATCGAATACAGAGCTGCTTCAAGTTACAAGAAAAGTTCGTCTTAACAATCTTCATGAATTCAAGTTTATGTAAAGTTTTTGTTTAAGTATGTGATTATAATTTTAAAGTTTCTAACACAAACACTTATGCAGCGCATCGGAAATCAAAGCCGTGAAATTAGTTTTACATATTTTAATAACATTAAGCAGGCAAGCATGCGCTCACTGACACACGTATTGTACTTTTGTTTTCATATTAAAACAATATCTAGTGCGAATATGGACATTTCAGATAAAACCAGCGTTTATCTGAGATCGGGACATTCTCAGCCAGTTATGGTTATGAGAGCAAGTGGCGTATTTGACACCTTCCTAAAGAATTGTCTTTTTACGTTAATAAACTTTAGGGAACCAGAACTAAGTGACGAAGATCACAAAAGACGAAGAAAGTATCTCCAGGTGTTATACAAGTACGTAAATAGAATGGACTACAGTTACACAAAAAGACTGGCTAAAAAAATTCAAAAACTTTCACGTAAGCGTGAAGATGATATAAGAGACCAACTCGAAGATTATCAAAAAGAATTAGACAATGAAATGCCTCACCGCGCCAAATTTTTTAAAGCTATGAACTCGATTTTCTTGACATCAGATAATATTCGGTTCAGCGATTATATCCATGAGTTAAGAAATTTTGGAACGCTACAAACGTTAATCATTGAAGACGAAACAAGAGACTTATTGAAACTGATAACCAATAGAGTAAAAATGCTAAGCAGACGCGATCGTCGTGCCCTCAAACAGACATTGAAAAAGGCAGTAAAAGAATTTTCATTACGATCATACTCCTCAACGGAAGACGAAGAACTAAGCTCAACTTCACCAGAATCATGCTCCTCAGAAGATCTATCCTCATCCTCATCTTCAAGCTCAAGCGAACGGATAGTGAAAGATAAGAGCACCTCTGATTACAGTTTCGAAAAATGGGCCAAGAAAGGAAAACAAAAATGGCGCGCTACAGACGACTAAGCATTTTGAGTTTCTGTATGTTATAAAAAAACATTATTATTACTTCCAAACCGTGAAATTGCTTTCACTAGAATTAACTTCAAATACCTTCGAAGCAATAAACATGCGCTCGTTGACTTCGCATGTTTTCATCACATTTGTATTCTTTAATTATGCTCATACGTCATCCATCAGGACAAATAAAGAATACTCACTATCAATAGATCCTGGCTCAAACTCTAATGTTGCGCCATTAAAAGTAGAAAACATATTTGAGACCTTTCTAAAACTCTTCTTCGATACATTAATAGACTTTCCAAATAATAACAGATACAGACTGTCGAAATATATCCTCATCCTTTCCAAATGTGTATACATGAAGAAGTATAAATATCCAAGAAAATTAGCGAAAAAGCTGAGAAAACTGTATGAGATGCCCGAACTAGATATTAAAGACATCATCAAAGAGTACAAAGAAGAACTGCAAGATGAAATGCCACGTCGCACCAAGTTCCTTGAAGCTATGAATTCGATTTTTACAACAGAGCAAAATATTTTTTTCCTAGATTATATTGAAAAGCTGAAAAAGTACGGTAACATGGAAGATGTATTTATTACAGACGAGACTAAGAATCTGCTGCAAGATGTCATACTTAATACTATACGCCAGTTGAGGTCCCGGGACCGGCAAGCACTGAAGAAAAAATTGAGAGAAGCCATAAAGGAATATAAAAGATGGAGAGGTCCGAAGGTGATATTATACTAAACACTGTCTTGGCTCCGGCAAAATGCACGATTATGACAGCAAAATATTTGTTAATTGAATTATAAGTTACCCTTTGTTTCTTTTGATAAAATGAAATGAAATTTGATTTGTCCTCCTAGCTGTGTTTGTTAAGCAAGTTCTATTTTCACGATAATTTTTTGTCGTGCTCGAGTTCTGATGATGGGAACCATGAGGAATCGAGTGAACTCCTCAAATGTGAAAGGCACACATATAGTGATTTTAGTATTTTCATGTACTAATCAAGCGTTTTCATTCAATAAAGTGACATTTGATGAAGTGGAACTGCTGATGATGATCAGAACGGAACTCTTCAACGACGCATAGTTCACGTTTGGCGAATTGTCCTCTTTGCTGTGTTTGCTAAGCAAGTTAGACTTTCAAGACAATCATTTGTCAAGCTCGATTTCTGATGATGGGATCCATGAGGAATCGAGGAAACTCCTCAAATTTAAAAGGCACAGATACATATAGTGATTTTAGTATTTTCATAAACAAATCAAGCACTTACATTTTAATAAGTGACATTAGATGAAGTGGAACTGCTGATGATGATAATAATGGAACTCTTCAACGACGCATGGTTTACGTTTGGCGATTTGTTCTCTTCGTTATGTTTGTCAAGCAAGCTAGGTTTTCAAGACACATTTTTGTCAAGCTTTAGTTCTGTTGGAGGACTCCGTGAGGAATAGAGGGTACTTAGTCTTCTACCATTATAAACATACTTATAACCATTTTTATTTCATTGTATGGAATCTAAGAGTGCGCCATCTAAGTATAATAATCTTTCACCGGCCTCCTCCATTGAAGTCTGATATATATATATATATAGTAGCGAACGTTTAAAAATCCATGCAAAATGTAGTAGTATATATCTATAATTTTGAGGATCGAATGTGTATTGATTGATATAACAGAATTAATAAAGTAACTAAATAGGATATTTAAAACAAAACAACTTAAACGAATAAAAAAAGGTCTCCAAGGTCGGAGCCCTGTGGAAGGGTTCCCATAAGGCTGGGAGCGTTCCCCCTTTAGCTTTAGCTATGCTGATTCGCTGGCCAAGTAACGAGCCAGCCTTACGGTCTCAAGACACCTCGGCCAGCCTTCGGGATAGTTGCCCAAAAAGTCGGTGGGCACCCGCGCTCCACGGACCCAGTGTCTCCACAGCAAATGCCGCAAATACATGTCGGTCTGCAAGTCCGATGTATTTGCGGCATATATCATGTTTTCATGTTTGTTGAAAAAAAAAGAAATGGTTTGGAATTAAAAAAAAAAAAAAACAAATTGATTAACCCATATGAACTTTTCATTCTGTATCCATATATCATCGACTGGATCTCTAGCCTTCTCTGTTCTTAGCCATGATAGGTGGATAATTTATATTAATTATATATATACTTTACGTAAACGTAACAACAAACATGCACTCAGTTTTAGTATACCACCACCACCACTATATCAGCCCTAGGACGTCCACTGCTGGACATAGGCCTCCCCCAATTTCAAGGGGGGTCAATGCCATAATCGCCACGCTTGGCATGCGGGTTGGCGATCGCAGTATCTCCACCGCACTGTAGGAATGCTGCTGCACATTCCCCGGTGGTTTAGTATACGCAATATAATAAATAGGAGTAAAATTACTTTTCTCAAACATGCGCCTAAATGTATGCATTAATGTCACGAAAAGAGGACATGAAGTTACCTGTTTATGGCTCCGTACATTACTTACTTCTTGGCCGCCGGCCAAGGGTTTATTAAGGGTTACGAGAAGTAGAGAAAGTTGTATATATCACACGAGAGCAAAGATATTTGCATCTCGTGTCTTTTAGTCCCTCGCTACGCTCAAGATTCTAATTTTGAATCATTCAATTATAGAATCTTTCGCTTGCTCGGGACTCAATATCAACACTTGCGGCAAAAATCTACTTTGCTCCCTTGTTGAACAAATAACTATTTATACGCTCGCAGCAAAATTGCAATTTGCCCACTGGTTTTAAGTAGCAATAGCGCCATGTTCGAGCCGCTGAGGTGAAAAGGTTTTTTTACTATAGTACCTTTAGGTAGGTAAGTACATGAATTTTGATATCCACTACGGTTTTCTTCTTTGTGGTAAGTCCTGCCAAGGTCGTAAATAATATGGTAACTACATGATTCGTTTATTTCCAAACCATGAAATAGCTTTCCATTGCTATACCTACTGTCCATAAGTGTATCTACAAACATGCGTTCATTGGCTGCACTCGTGTGTTTCACTTTATTATATTTAAACACAAACGTGCATGCTAAGAAGAGTTTAAAAATCAACTTATTAGATACTGATGGACCTTTCACGAAATTTGTAAGAAAATTCTTCGATACATTAATTAGCTTCCCCACCGATGCAGATGGTGCGAATTTCAATGGACTATCGCCATTCATGTATGTGTTGTCCAAATTGATAGGCGAAATGGGATACCACAAGACTAAAAGATTAGCCAGAGTACTCAAGACACTATCGAAACAAAACGAACTTGATATCAAAGACGTGCTCAGTAAGGCCAAAAAAGATTTAGATGACAAGGTGCCTTTGCGGATAGAATTCCTTAAAGCAATGAACGCGATATTCACTCCAGAGCAGAGTTTGCTGTTTGACGACTATATAAGAGAGTTGAAGAGATACGGCCATAATGAGAAACAAGAGCTGACTATCGTAGATGAGACTAGGGTGATTTTGAACTACGTGATACTTAATAGGGTGCTGCAGATGGGCCCCGCAGACCGGAAAGATCTCAGAGAGAAAATGAAAAAAGCCGTTAAAGAATATAAGAGCTGGTCGGCTTCATCGTTACTTCTGCATGAGGATGAGTCGGATGACACGAGCGACGAAGATGGAGGCACCTCCGATGACGACAGTTATGAAACATTGAACAACAAAATACACATGAAACTATCAAAAAATGGGAGTGCTAAAGTAATAATATCGGTTCTAAAATAATCATTAAGCTTTTTTTTCTTTATTATACAATGGGGCAGTTATAACATGCATAATTTATGATGGGCATTGAGAGTCAGCTCGTTTGGGTTTTTCATAAAACTTATAGATAAGATTAAGTCTAATTGTAATTGCAACTAATTTAAATATCTTCCACTAAGATCATTATATATTATTGGGGGACAATCTTACACAAATCGACCTAGTCCCAAACTAAGCAATGCTTGTACTATGGGTACTAGACGACGATATACATACTTATATAGATAAATACATACTTAAATACATAGAAAACATCCAAGACCCAAGAACAAATATCCGTGATAAATGCACAAATAATGTCCTGGCCGGGATTCGAACCCGGGATCTCTAGCTTCGGAGGCAGAGTCACCACCAACTAGGCTAAACAGGTCGTCAATTGTTTTGAACAATATTATAGTTTTTCCTGATACTTTTAGCAGAAGAACGCGAGTAGCTATTTATAGTCACTCCCACGCCACTTAAAGGAAAAAGTGTAATAATTGGCGTTGTAGCGCTTTAGTAAGTGATCGCCACCAGGCCAGGTGTGTGTTAGTATGGAAATCGCTACCACGCCACGTGTGCGCTTCCAGGCCAGTGTTAGTAAAAAAGCGATAAATGGCGTACTAACACACACCTGGCCTGGTAGCGATCACATACTAAGGCGCTACCACGCCACCTGGCCTGCTAGCAATCCCATACTAAGGCGCTACCACGCCATTTATTACACTTTTTCCTTAAAGTGGCGTGGGAGTGACTATAAATAGCTACTAACGCGTGTTCGTTGTTCAATACAATACTCATCTTAGAGAAGCTATTTAAGTTAGTTGCAATAGCCAAATAGTTGCAATTATAAGACTTCCACCTTATGTACGAAATATCACTTGATATTTAACAGTAGTTTTTCGGTAAAGGGAAACCTCATGATAATTGATGTCTAATTCCAACAAGGTCTATTTTTCCCTCTGGGTTGGAAGGTCAAATGGCACTAGCTTTAGTAAAACCACAGGTAAAACTATTGCCCACCCCAAATCTAGGGATTATTGGCAAAACGGACCCCGGGCTCTTTAGGGCACAAACGGGAAAACGCAGGGAGGACGACACGTTATGTCAGGGTTATATCACTTTTTAATGTCACAACTCGTAATATTACAAATGATGTAACATTATTACATAGGTATTATTTTTGTAATGAATGACTTAAAATTAATCAACGGGCTCGGTAGTGCCCTCACCTATTACGAACGAAAAAGAATGCGAGGCACTACCGACCTTTTCTCGGACGGTTTCGTCTCATTTTCAAATTCTCGCCTCGTAGTTTCGTCCCAGATCCTTATCAGGAGCCTTAATTTATAGGATAATAATGTACGTAGTCAGGGGTATACGAAACACATTAAGTTTCATTGATCTAGCTTTTATTCTTTAGATTTTATTGGTACCTAAAATACGACGATTTGGCTAGTTATTCACTCACTCACTCATCAAAGCCTCTGGTACTTCCCGATATCCTAAAACGCTGGAATTTGGCATAGAGCCTAGGATTTATCATCATTCTCTTGCCCTTTTTCCATTTATTTGAGGTCGGCGGAGCATGTCTTTTTCTTTCATACATCTTTGCAACGCGTCATCTCTTCATTTACATATTTCCTATTCATATCATCTCTCACACAATCTATCCACCTTTGCTTTGGCCTACCTCGTTTCTTGCATCCATCCACATTCTTATCTAATACTTTTCCGGTTACGTACATGACTTTCATCCCTCATTACGTGCTCGTACTTATCACGCCAGGCGATTGGCTTTTAGTTTTTCGGCAATGGGCGCTACTTTCAGACTTCCCCTTATATACTCCATACATACGTCCATTCTCGTCACGCCACACATCCATCTCAACATTCGCATTTCTGTAACATGCAGTCTCGTTTCATCCATCTCCTTTGAGGCCCAACATTCCGTTATTACTATACAGAGGCCGGGACGAAAGGGGTTGCCGGCCGAAGACGACCGAGCGAAGCGAGGCCGGATAGGTCTAAGGCGGGCAACCCCATATTTCCCGCCGAGGTATGTATAGTGCTTTTCTCAAACACGCAATGACATAAACAACAAAAAAAATCAAAGTTTTATTTTTAATACGCATAGTGGCAGAATGTCATGATGCCTGTGCCACAAATTTATGTGGAATGGAAATTAAAAAAGAGGACTTTGCCGGCCTAGGCCTGCATGATTTGTATGAAATCCCATTAACGACCTCTTGTCCTAGTCGCACCTGAAACGTCATACTTCGCAGCCTATTATAAGGAACATAACATCAATATTTCATTGCATGTTTGAGAAAAAATAATTTTAAAAAAAACTGTACTTTTCACCATTCCACTCCCACTCTCGCTAAAAGTGAGTTCCAGTTCTGTAAAACTAGGGTCTTCCCGATGTCCCAGAAAGCTAAAATATGGTATGGAACATGGAGCCTGATTTACTACATATAAAGAACAGAAAAAAATCCTAGTGATCTGTAGTAAATGATCTGTTTGTAAAAATAGTAAAACTATGTTATTTATTTCAGGTAGGAAATTACGTCGCAGGTCTTCAGTGTTATGAATTTATGACATGCAATAGATCTAAGAAACCGCCAAACCATACTTTTTAACACTTGCCGACTAGTGCTAAGCGCTACACTAGTAGACCGAAACCACTTATTCCTCGCATGTAGCCCGTAGCAGCTACGAACAGAACAGAGTACCCGGCAATTGCCGGATTCTAGGTGCTGAATGTGTTAAACCAAGGGTTAGTAAAGTCAGGGCGTAGGCGGCTTGGCATTTCCTGGGATCTGATAACTTTTTCACAGCGAAAACGTTGTGAGCTTGTGAGTCTTGACCGTCAATTTTACATGAAATGTTTTTGGTGGGATGAAAGTTTTCTACATACATAGGTCTTTTTGATGTGGGACAAGAAATTCGGGAATCAGATTTACTGATACTGTCCCATTTAAAAAAAATACCCTTTTCCCCTGTTCCCTACATATATGCATCTCCCGCTCGGTCGGCCATGCACGACCGCCTGGTTGCCGCTTATGGTTCGCTAGTAGTTTTCTCAGTGCTTAGCCATTACTAGTTTGTAGATAAGTCGAGGGATCCCCCCATTAGTTCCGCCAACCGTGATACGCTAACGATCTCCACCCCAAGTTCCGTCCATACTAGCGATCTCACAGTTGCTAACTTCATGATTCGTTTATTTCCAGCAAACCGTGAAATAGCTTTCGATTGCTAGCTATACTTTACAAAAGCGAAACACCAAACGTATCATGCGTTCATGGGCTGTATACGTGTGTATCACTTCACTATATTTAAACACAAGCATTCATACGACCAGAAGTGAAGAAATCAAAACATTGCGGACTGAAGGGATATTCAAGACCTTTTTGAGAAATATTTTCGACACATTGATAGACTTCCCCAGAACCGAAGGTGTAGACTTCGAAGGGTTACGCCCATACATGTTTAAATTGGCGAGATGTGTAGGCGAAATGGGATATCGAGAAACCAGAACATTAGCCAGAGTAATCTATTCGCTATCGAAAAAAAACGAACATGATATCAAAAGAACGCTCAGAGAATATAGAAGAGATTTAGAAGATAAGGTTCGTTGGCGGGTCAAATTTCTTAAGGCTATGAATTCCATCTTCACGTCAGAGCAAAATTTGCTGTTCCACGATTATATTAGAGAGTTGAAAAGATACGGCAAAAAGGACCAGAAAAATCCACCCATCGTAGAACAGACTAGAGTAATATTGAACTATGTAATACTTAATAGTGTGATGCAGATGAGTTCCCGAAGTCGTAGAGACCTGAGGAGTAAAATGAAGAAGGCAATTAAAGAGTATAGGATGAGATACTCCAGGGAGTCGAGTCAGACGAGTTCCGAGGAAAGAAGCACCTTCGAGGCCTCCGATTACAGTTACGAAACATTTAAAAAGAAAATGCATAAGAAACTACCAATAAATGACACTTCTAGAGTAATAATATCGGTTAGAAAACAATAATTATATTTTTCTTTTATTTTATTCATACGTCTAAGGTAAATGTACGGAATTCCGTAAACGTACGGAATCACAAGCGTCATTTTTGCCATAGTTTCATATGATCAAATTACGTATTATGATATAGTAGACCATTTTTATGATAATTTTTAAGAAAAAAAAACCGACTTCAATGGGGGAGGCCAGTGAAAGATTATTGTACTTAGATGGTGCACTCTTAGATTCCATACAATAAAATAAAAATGGCTATAAGTATGTTTATAATGGTAGAAGACTAAGTACCCTCAATTCCTCATGGAATCATGGAAAAACCTTGTTTGCTTGACAAACAACACGAAGAGAACCAATCGCCAAACGTGAACTACGCGTCGTTTTAGAGTTCCGTTCTGATCATCATCAGCAATTCCAATTCATCAAATGTCACATTTTTGTATGATAATGCTCGATTTGTTGATAAAAACACAAAATTCACTATATGTTTGCCTTTAAGATTTGGGGAGTTCCCTCAATTCCTAATGGATCCCATCACCAAAAATCGAGGATGATAAAAATTAATCGTGGAAATAGAAATTGCTTAACAAACACAGCTAGGAGGACAAATCGCCAAACGTGAACTTTTGGTCGTTGAAGAGTTCTGTTCTGATCATCATCAGCAGTTCCACTTCATCAAATGTCACATTTTTGTATGATAATGCTCGATTTGTTGATAAAAACACAATAATCATTATATGTTTGCCTTTAAGATTTGAGGAGTTCCCTCAATTCCTCATGGATCCCATCATCAGAAATCAAACATGACAAAAATTAATCGTGAAAATAGAAATTGCTTGACAAACACAGCTAGGAGGACAAATCGCCAAACGTGAACTTTTCGTCGTTGAAGAGTTCTGTTCTAATCATCATCAGCAGTTCCACTTCATCCAATGTCACATTTTTGGATGAAAATGCTTGACTTGTTGATAAAAACACAAAAAACACTATATGTTTGCCTTAAACATTTGAGGAGTTTCCTCAATTCCTCATGGATTCCATCATCAGAACTACGTTTTGACAAAAACGGGACCAACTTGGATATATATACTTACAATCAAAAAAAGAATTTTCTAAATCGGTTAAGAAATGACGGAATTATGGAGTAACAAACATTAAAAAAAAAACATACCTCACCTCCTCTTTTGAAATCTTGAAGTCGGTTAAAAATAGGTGTAGAATGTAATCAATTTTGCCAATCTCGTAAAATGTTACCCCAAAATTCCACATGCTAAATAGTTAAATTATATTGCTTCAGTCCAGTGTAAATCTACTAATCGGAACACTACTATAGAATTTAGGTAATTTTAGGATGTGGAAAAGACGTACTCCTTAAAAACAGCTGTTGACTTCCGCAATTCCCTACTATGTTTTTTGCGTGCTTCTAATTCCGTGTGTTTATGTTTTCAAAAGAATTTTTAGTATTTTCTGAGTTATATTTACTTATATCGAGTTGATAAACATAGACTGAACTTAGGGGAAATCAGAATCAGATTTTTCCTATTTGTCTCCACTAGGGAAGACACAGACACAGATATCTTCCCAAGATATCGTTCCCATTTTCTCCAAAAAAGTAGGGGAGACTGGGGTCAATTTGAACGTTTTTGACAAAATTAGCTTTTCTACTCTAACAAATAAGAATAAACATTCCCAGTTGTCCCCAGTGAATCAGTTTTGTGGACATCGGCTAATATTGTTCCCGTGCTCAAGAAGAATTACTGAAATTTCCTCAACCCCCTCTCCTCTAATATTAAAAATAATTATCTCCTTTTTGTCAAATATGCAATGTTATATGTTTTTTAATTATTCATGTTTAATTTATATTTCCTATTCCATTAATTCTGCAGGAAAGCGGCATTTACTGAATTTACCGGATTTACGTGCACGCATTTACGAAATAACCGGCAGAGACTATTTATAATCCGTAATAACGTACATTTAAGAGGTTAATATAAATGACTGTTAGTTATTAACCGACTTCAAAATTTCAAAAGAGGAGGGTATCAATTCGGTTGTATGTTTTTTTTAATGTTTGTTACACCATAACTCCGTCATTTCTTAACCGATTTGGAAAATTCTTTTTTTGATTGTAAGTATATATATCCAAGTTGGTCCCGTTTATGTCAAAACGCAGTTCTGATGATGGGATCCACGAGGAATTGAGGGAACTCCTCAAATCTTTAAGGCAAACATATAGTGATTTTTGTGTTTTTATCAACAAGTCAAGCATTTGCATTCAAAAATGTGACATTGGATGAAGTGGAACTGCTGATGATGATCAGAACAGAACTCGACAACGACGAAAAGTTCACGTTTGGCGATTGGTCCTCCTAGCTGTGTTTGTTAAGCAAGTTCTATTTTCACGATTAATTTTTGTCATGCTTGATTTCTGATGATGGGATCCATGAGGAATTGAGGGAACTCCTCAAATTTTAAAGGCAAACATATAGTGATGTTTGTGTTTTTATCAACAAATCGAGCATTATCATACAAAAATGTGACATTTGATGAAGTGGAACTGCTGATGATGATCAGAACAGAACTCTTCAACGACGAAAAGTTCACGTTTGGCAATTTGTCCTTCTAGCTGTGTTTGTTAAGCAAGTTCTATTTTCACGATTGATTTTTGTCATGCTCGAGTTCTGATGATGGGATCCATTAGGAATCGAGGAAACTCCTCAAATGTGAAAGGCACACAAATAGTGATTTTAGTATTTTCATGAACTAATCAAGCATTTTCATTCATAAAAGTGGCATTTGATGAAGTGGAAATGCTGATGATGATCAGAACGGAACTCTTCAACGACGCGTAGTTCAGGTTTGGCGATTTGTTCTCTTCGTTTTGTTTGTCAAGCAAGCAAGGATTTTCCATGATTCCATGAGGAATTGAGGGTACTTAGTCTTCTACCATTATAAACATACTTATAGCCATTTTTATTTTATTGTATGGAATCTAAGAGTGCACCATCTAAGTATAATAATCTTTCACTGGCCTCCCCCATTGAAGTCGGTTTTTTTTTCTTAAAAATTATATAAAACACAGTTATATAACATATAGTTGTTATATAACATTCTATACTCTGAAAGCCAGTCTTTACTAGTGAACAGATTGCAATTAGCTAAGATTTCAGGTTTTACTGGAAATAGCTTACAAAGTCAAGAATGCCTTAATACTCCGTAATTCCGTACACTTCCCTTATTAAGTACCTTTTTAAAAAACAATTTATAATTAGATGTGGGTTTGAGGGAACCCTGTGATCCCTGACATCAAATAGACACGTTATTATCAATTAGCCAATGGATCTGGCAGCCACGTTATAACCAAATAATCAAAGAACTGCAGGCGTATGGTGGTTGCTATTTATCATATCGTGGATAAGACACCCGTCACTTCGTCACTTTCGCACTTGCGTGACTAATATCAACCACGACGGCAACGATAAGTGATAAATCAGAGGCGTCTCTAGCCCATGTAGCGCCCGTGTGCTAACATTAACCTATAGCGCCCCCTAGTAAGTGGGGCTCCATAGCGAGCGGCGTTCGGAGCCCCCTAGGACCGCTGCGCCCGCGTGCAACGCACGCCCGGCACCATAGGTAATGACGACTCTGGATACAATGACAACCATCATAGCCTACTGACTACTTTTCTCTTCCTCGTCTCTCCTGTAGGGAAGTACTACGTATTATAAACGTATGGAGATTTTTTGTCGGGAAATTATAGTAGTCTCTCTGTCGCTCTTACTAAAATTTGTATACTTCGACTCTACTTCTAAATTAGACCTAAGTTTTCTTAGGCAAGGTTCTATTTAGAAGTACCGCTAAGATAAAAATAAGCCCTTTTGAAAAGGCGCTCCTCATGTAATGTCAGGTTAGTCTGAGGTTGTAGATAATATAACTTCATTATTCATATTCGCTTAGGTCACCGGAAATGGTTAAACGCACGTGTGCATTTGAGGCACCTGGCGAAGTTCTAGAAAAAGGGACTGGCAGTGAATGCGTTAAATCATATTGAAGGAAATATCAATAAAAAAACCAAGTGGTCTATAAAAATCTTTTATTAAAAATCACTGCGATGTCGTGTAATAGTCGCCTACGCACAGGATCCGGCAAATACGGTTAACAATTATTCTATACCAATACGGTCTCACGGGCTCGCCGCGCGAGCGCATACATTATTCAAATTACAACTAAACATAAGCGAATCCGAACATAAAGAAATGCTATCGATCGTGATACAAAATAAATACAGTCGCGCCCGTAATCGGGGCGCGCAATAGATATATTTGGAATCTGATGTAAATATAGACACTTCCCGGGTCCGCCCCCCGGATAACGGCTACCGATAATTCTTAAAGTAGGTCAGTGGAACGAGTGGTCGCGGCCTGGCGGCGCTCGCCTAGCTGTAGAGGTCGTCGTCGCCGGCCTCCTCCTGGAAGGTGGGCTGGTCGCCGCCCGACGTGCCCGTGCCGCCCGCCGCGCCGCCACTCGTCGGGAACCTGCACATACCATGTTTTATTATCGTCAATCATCATCATAAAAGCTAAACTAGTCGGTGAAGCGATCAACGTATATATTTCTTGTCGCCCTTTCTTATTATTATTATTAACAGTCATTAGTGTCCCGCTGCTGAGCAAAGACCTTCCTTTTCTTACACGTATCCCTGTCTTGATCAAAGACGGCGAGTTCATCTCACCATCTTCGGCGAGTTCTGCCGCGACGCCGTTTGTGGCACCCACTTGGTGGTGATTTAGTCCACCAAGTACAATACTGAGATAGAGATACCAGTGAAATACTCCGCATAGATCGTAGCGCCGCTGTGTATTCAGTAAGAACTAACCGCACGGCCGCTGCATCTCTGTCACCTCAATATGCAAGTGCGATAGAGATAGCACCCAGTGACATCTGGTACAAACAAGTTAAACTAACATTTCCATAGAAAATATCGCACTTCGAGCTGAAAGGCCCCTGATTTAGCCCACAAGTCTTCCAGCATGCGGCAGACGTCCCCGGCCCAGACCCATTGAATGTTCAGCGGGTGTGAGAGCTATCAGCTATCTAGATTTGGAACGCAGTATTGTATTTTTAATGCGATATGTCAAATTCACACCCAACATACTGCGTTCATGGTTCTCTAGCAAACCTTGAGGGCAGATTTCTGAACATATATGTTATGTGACCGTGAAATTAAAAACCGAATCAGCGCAGGATGGATGAAATGGCGACAAGTCTCGGGAACCATATGCGACGCCAGAATGCTCTTCCGGTTGAAGGACAAAATCTACAAGACCATTGTAAGACCTGTCGTCATGTATGGATGGAATGTTGGGCCGCAAGGTGACGGATGAAAAGAGATTGCATGTTACGGAGATGAGAATGTTGAGATGGATGAGTGGCGTAACAAGACTGGATCAGATAAGGAATGAGTATATAAGAGGAAGCCTGAAAGTAGGACCCATAGATGATAAGTATTAAGTTGAGAGCTAATCGTCTTCGTCTACGGTGGTATGGGCACGTTATGCGGAGGGGTGAAAGTCATGTGACAAGGAAGTTATCAGGCATGAATGTGGTGGGATGTAAGAGGGGTAGGCCAAGGAAAAGGTGGATGGATTGCGTGTGAGACGATTTGAGTGACGAGATGACGGGCGATAGAGATATGGAAGAGAAAAAACATTTAGCGCCGACCCCCAAGTAAATGGGAAAAGGGCACGCGATTGATGATAATATGTTGTTATGTGATGGTGCGCTCACCGGAAGTTGGTGCCGAAGCCGCGGCTCTGCTGCAGCGTCTGCGCGAACAGCTCGTACTTGCGGATGTCGTTGTCGGACACGGAGCGCCGCGCGAACTTCATCGCCTCCTCGAAGTGGGCGCGGCTGATCTCCGGCACCGGGTCCTCCTCGTCCATCTGGCAACAGAAAACATTCTTCATGGACGGAAGTGACACTCACCACGTTAATTTAAATCAATATGGCCCTTTACGGCATGTAATTTAAATGATTATTTTAGAAGGTATTACAGATTTAAAATTCAGGGACATAGCGGTTGCGGCGGTACCGGCCGGGTTGTACATAAAGACATTCTGTAGTATATTTAGTATCAGCATTGCATCCGTGCGAAGCCGGGGCGGGTCGCTAGTGTTTAATATTACGGACCCGGGTATGTCTTAAAACTACGACAGAGACCACCATGGGATGGGCAGCAGCATGCCTGGAGTGCGGTGGAAATACTGCTATTGCCAACCCGCATGGCGAGCGTGGCGATTATGGCATTTACCACCCATGAAATAGGGGGAGGCCTATGTCCACTATGTCCAGCAGTGGATGTCCTGGGGCTGATGTAGTGGTGGTATATGTTAAATGTTTGGATCTGTATGTGTATATTGTGTATGTGTACGCGTGTGACTCACGTCCATGCCGGCCTGCTGCTGCTGGCGCGCGCGCTCGCGCGTGATCTCGGTCTCGATGGCCTGGCGGATGGCGAGCTTGCACGCGCGCTGGCAGATCTCCGTCAGGTCGGCGCCGCTGAACCCTTGCGTCACCTGACGATTACAAATACAAACTTCATTCCTCAAAAAAATCACACCGTTTCTCAATACAGCGCACCTTTGGGAATTTTCGAGACATTACACTAGGAATACGACTTCATTTTACCAAGACAACAGTAGTAGTGGTCTTCTATAAGGTGGACGTATTTTTCTAGTCGGACTGCTAAGATATAGTTACTGCCAAAAATGACACGTTTGGAACTAGCTTTTACTGTCGACTGTATTTATCGCTCCTCACCTAAGTCAAGTCAAAGTCAAAATATTCTTTATTCAAATAGGCCTAGCAAGAAGTACTTTCGAATCGTCAGTTATAACATGTATTAACATATACTACTCGCTTAGTGTTCCAATAAATCCAATCACGACCGAGTTTATCTTCTGTAGTTTAGCAGATGCAATGGTCACTTTCATTAGATCAGTTCGATGGTGCCATAATATTGTATTGTCACTGAACTTACATATTGCCAAATTTCAGCTTAATTGGTTGAAAATAATTGGTCTAAAATTCAGTCGGAATGTTTTTCCTACTCAGACATGGGCAGTATGTATGAGTAAGACCAACATTCCGACCCTTATTTGTAAACGTCCATCAAACCTATGTTAACTGAAATGCCGCTAATATCGTTTGTCATTATGTTACTTTGATATAAAACAATTTTTTTGTAAATGATTTGTTAAGTTTTATGAATAAGAGAGTAACAATAATATTCAACAGGGCAAGCTAAATAAAAGGTCGTAAAAATAAGCGCTTGGTCACCTAAGCGCTTAATTCTTATTATGAAATAAATAGTTAATTTTTTATTTTTATTTTTTTTACCTTGGCGATGTATAGAAGGTCGACGTCCCTGGCGATGGGCGACTTGCGCAGGTTGGCGCGCAGGATGGCCTCGCGCGACTTCTCGTCGGGCAGCGGGATGTAGATGAGCTGGTCGAGCCGGCCCGGCCGCAGGATGGCCGGGTCGATGATGTCGGGCCGGTTCGTCGCGCCTGCAATACGGTATTTTAAACGTTACACTACACTGTGACTAACAATTGGCTGTTCGTTAAAATCTGATTGTATGGAAAGTTTAGCAAGTTTCTATGGGATGACAGCTGCCGGCGCCATATTTAACGTTGATTAGTGTGTAATCGTACGTTGATCCAACTACTTAAGGTAGTAATTATTGTTATACCATGCGTTTCAGACAAAAATGCGAAAAATGCGTTTGTAGTTCACAGTGCGTCTAATGAACATTTCCAGAAAACAAAGTTTCTGGTTGATTCTGGTGCCAGCGAAAATATGTGCTGTGATTTTAAACTATTTAATACGTATTCGAGTGTACGCAACAAATACATGATTGTAGGAAACGGAACTCAAGTTAGTGTACACGGTTGCGGACAGGTGGCAGCACAAGTTTGGAACGGCGATGTCTGGATAGATACGACCATAGAGAACGTACTTTATGTTCCCGAATTGAAAACAAACTTGTTCTCTGTCACATCTGCCACCCGCAAAGGTTATGTCGTTGTGACAGGTGAAAACAAATGTAAATTCTACAAAGAAAATAAAGTGATGGCTGTCGCTGAGCGAATTGGAAGCATGTACTATTGTTGTGTAGATTTCCGATATTTTAGTACTTGCACAGCTAATGTTGCCGAAACAGAGTGCGGATTTACATGAATGGCATGAGAAACTTGCGCATCAAAACATGGTGTATGTAAAAGACGTCCTTAAGAAAAATGACATTGTGATAAACAAATCTCACGTAAACAATTCTCAAACGTGTGAGAGTTGCCTCAAGGGTAAATTACACCGATTGCCCTATCCGATAAGTGATAATGTCAGTTCGAAGTGCTGTGAAATAATACATGTTGACACGTGCGGACCAATGCAGGAGACGTCGGGTGGAGGCTCAAGGTTCTCTTTTTAGTTTTCAAATATGACAAGCAGAAAATGAGACGGGAAATAGAGTGAAAATTATTCGAAGTGACCAAGGATCTGAATATTTAAACAGTGAGATTAAAGAACTGTTACTGTCTAAAGGAATAACACACCAGACTTCAGTAACATATACACCTGCCCAGAATGGACGGGCCGAAAGAGAGGTGAGAGTTTTAGTTGAAGCGGCTAGAACAATGCTTTGTGCCAGAGATTTACCCGTCACCTTATGGGCGGAAGCTGTAAATACGGCAGCTTATGTAATTAATAGGACTGGAAAGAGTTCAGTGGAAGGAAAATCCCCATATGAGCTATGGACCGGAAAGACCTATGACATCAATAACCTCAAAATCTTCGGGTCACCAGTTTACGTCCATGTACCAAAAGAAAAGAGGAGAAAGTGGGACAATACAGGAGAAAGGGGAATAATGGTTGGATATGGTGAAAATACAAAAGGGTTTAGAGTGTATTTCCCAAATACAGACTGTGTTGAAATTAAAAGAGACATTGTATTCCCTAATATTGCACCTATCTCAGCAAAAGAGAAAGAAACTGCAGACATGTCAGATTCAAGTAACATTCCTGTCCAAGGCAACATGTTGGAAATAATGACAGAGGATCATTCAGCAGACTGTCAAGAAATACAAGGTGCTCCAGTAGGTGAAAATGTGAATGTCCGTGATGAAGTCCCGAATGAATGTCCAAATGAAAGTGTAAACGAAACTCTAAGTGACACCCCAAGTGAATCTCCAAGCGAGTATGAGCCTTGCACTGACTTGTCAGAGTTGGAAGAACCAGTGCCACCCCGACGTGAGGGAAGTAGCCGGGTCAGAAAACAAACTTCTTTCTACAAGTGCAACAATGTCACAAATGAGCAAGCAGAACCTGTGACGTTCAAAGAGGCCATGAAACGAAAAGACGCGTCCAAGTGGAGTGAGGCTTTTGAGAGAGAACTCCAGACCCTGAAAGAGAACAATACATGGGAAGTATGCAACACGGCACCGGTGAGTGACAAAGTAGTTAGTAGCAAGTGGGTTTTCAAGTTGAAAGGTAGTAGTGACATTAAGCAGTACAAAGCCAGGTTAGTAGCTAGAGGCTTTGAGCAGGACAATCTTTTAGATTTGAGTGAAATTTATGCTCCAGTAGCAAAATTGTCAACCTTTAGAGTCTTTGTGGCAATAGCAACTAGGTTAGGTTTGCCAATATATCAGATGGATGTAACAGGGGCGTTTTTGTATGGAGATATAGTCGGAGATGTGTATGTCAGATTACCAGAAGGGGCCTATTCTGGTGAGAATAACATTGTCAAACTTAATAAGTCCCTCTATGGCTTAAAAAGTTCCCCTAAGTGTTGGAACGAAAAATTTCACTCAGTCATGACAAAGGAAGGGTTTGTGAGGTCTAAGTGTGACTCATGTCTATATAAAAAGGTGTATGATGATAAAAATAAAACATATGTATTAGTGTATGTAGATGATATACTGGTGTTTGGCACAAGAGAGACAGATGTCACACAATTTAAATTGGCATTGAATAAGGAATTTAAAACTAAGGATCTAGGGTTAATTTCAGATTTTTTGGGAATAAATGTAAAACAAAATTTAGAAACTGGTGTAACAGAATTAAATCAAACGAAGTATTTACAAAACATTCTTAAAAGGTTTGATATGGAAAATTGTAAGGACATGTCAACTCCTATGGATCCCAATTTCAATACAAAAATCTTCTCAAATGATAGTGGTGTTGTAGATAGGGATGTTGAAAAAGTATGTAGAGAAATGATTGGGTGTCTATTGTATGCAGCTTCTGGCACTAGGCCGGATCTGTGTTTCCCAGTATCTATGCTAAGTAGGTATCAAAAGTATGCCAATAATAATTTGCTGAGTGCTCTAAAGAGAGTGCTTAGGTATGTGAAATTTAGTTTAAACACAAAACTTACTTTCACATGTGATGATGTAGTATTAAAGGGATACTGTGATGCTGATTGGGGTGGGGATCTTAGTGAGAGGAAATCCACATCAGGTTACATGTTTTCTATCTCCAAGTGTCTAGTTCTATGGTGCTCAAAGAAGCAAGCATCAGTAAGCCTTTCGTCTTCAGAGGCAGAGTATGTCTCATTGAGCATGGCTGCTAGCGAAGCATGTTGGCTTATCAATTTGCTGAAAGACTTTGATTATGATAATGTTTGCCCTGTCAATATATACTGTGACAATCAGTCAGCCATACTAAATGCAAGCTCTGAAGCCATTAAACGTTTAAAACATGTTGATATCCGCTACCATTTTGTTAAAGAGCTAGTCAGAAATAACAAGATATGTGTTCAGTATATAAGTACTAATGAGCAGCCAGCGGATATGCTCACAAAAGCTATTAGTAAAGATTTAATTGCAAAGCACTTACAAGTATGTGGTGCTGTAAACTAATGTGTTGATTTCTTTCTTGTGAGAGGTATATAAGTCTTATTTATGTTTTAATTAAAATGTATTTACATTGAGAGGGGGTGTTGCTAATGTTGGACCAATGTAAATTACATCTGGTTATTAAGTTTGTTGTGTTGGTAGTTTCATATATTTATAGACTTACAGTCCATGCGCTGTACTCTGTGTGCGTGTCAGTTTTATGTAAAAGAAGAGAAACGTTCGGTGTTCGTTTTAATATATTTTGCCATTATCGAAGATCCGTTTTTATTTAAATTACATCTAGTTTTAGAAGAGGGAACCATCATTCTATTACACAGTGCTCTTCTTATCTAAAAGCAGTGGTATGTGCAAGAAAAATAGGTTTCGATCGATATAATTTAATGCATTCACTGCCACCAACGCACATGTGCGTTCACTTCTATGCAAGTTTGTTCCTGGGGGGCGTGGCTGTCAGTGAATGTGTTAAACTCGGCTAACATGAGTGAGGCTTGACCTATGATTTACTTTGACAAAGGAAGAAATAATTTTACAAATATATTAACAAACTTCATTGTGGCAAATTGTTTCGTAAACTAGCCCAATACAATATTACAAAAATCACTTGCAATCATTCATGGACTAAAGGCAACTTTATATGGAGTCTGGTCCTAAAACCAACAAAGCTGAAAGTTAGGTGATACAGGTCTCTCGGTTTCTGGGCCATTTTGACGCATGGTCCATTGAAAAGTCGGTGTATAACATGCAGCCTGTTATACAACAAAAAGTTGTCTGATGCAGATAGCTTTACAACTGATTGTCAGTATAAGAGGCGGTGTGGCACTGTACTGACCGATGATGAAGACGTTCTTCTTGGCGCCCATGCCGTCCATCTCGGTGAGGATCTGGTTGATGACGCGGTCGGCGGCGCCGCCGGCGTCCGACACCGATCCGCCGCGGGACTTCGCGATCGAGTCCAGCTCGTCGAAGAACAGCACGCAGGGGGACGCTGATCGGGCCTGGAACGCAAATCATAATCATTATCTTTTTCACCAGTCTCAGGTTATTTGTTGAGCCATTTAGAGCTCACTTTATACTGGACACATTATAGCTAACCATGATGCCCAGTATAAAGGGAGCTCTAAATGGCTCAACAATTACAGTCTGTGAGTGTACCTAGTGCCTCCGCTTCCCACCGCCAGAAGAATTAGAGTGTCACTCCACCTAATTTGAATATACCTGGTTGATTTGACCCTATTTTCGCATAAGGCGGTCAATTTAGCGTGACAACCAGTTAAGCCTAGTAGTGACCTAGTAGTTGGTAGTGACCCTGCCTAATGGTAGTGGTCACGAATTCGAATCCTGGTCAGGTTTGTATGAACAGGAATATTTGTAGCAGGGTCTTATATGTATTATCTATAGAAGTACCTAGTTGGTTACTAAGTTATGTTACTGTAATAATCCTTATCTACATAAAATAAACTAACGAAAGTTAAATAAATTATATATTAAAATGAAGTACACACAATCAGGATTTACATTTGTCAATTTCATTCAAAATGGCCTCCTTGGGGCTGAACACAGGCCTTCAGACGACGAGGCCAGTCATCAATAGCGGCACGCACGGTTGTCATATCTAATTCCGTCACTGTCTTGACTATGGCCCGCTTGAGGGAGTCAAGATTTGTGTGGGGTTTAGCATAGGCTTTCTCCTCAATAACCTGCCATATAGCATAATCCAGGGGGTTGAGGTCCGGTCTGGAGGAGGGCCAGTCTTCGTGGGCAATGAAGTCATTTTTGTTGCTTCGAAACCAGGCTTGAGTTGTTTTTGCCTTATGTGCAGGGGCTGAGTCTTGTTGAAAGACCCAGGGCTGGTTTTGAAATAGAGAGTGGCTTAAAGGCTTCACTATTGGTTCCAGAATGGTTTCCTGGTAAACTTTAGCCCCAGTTTTGACACCTTTTTCACAGAAATGGACCTGTGTTAACCCTGAGTATGACACACCTAACCAAATCATGACATAAGAGGGATGATGGCCTCGTTGCACTCTCGGAACAGCTACACGCTTCTTGACTGTTTTTTGCATACACTCTGTCATTCTGGCGGTTACAACATTCTTGGTAAAAAAATTTTCGTCTGTAAATAATATATTTCGGTGGCCATTTTGTGCGTACCGCTTCAGTAGCACGCGACTTCTATTCAGCGTCATAGTCTTCAATCGTCCATTAAGCAAATGACCCGATAAGCGTGTAGTCTAAGGTCTTGATTGATAACTTTTTTAAGGGAGCTTCTCTTCACAGACATCTGAATTGCCAACAACTTTTGCTTCCGAACGGGGTTTCTTGCGTTTCTCGCCTTCACTGCCTTTATTAGAGCTGGGGTCCGAACGGTGCGTGTTCTTCCAGACCTCTTGCGGTCATCAAAGCTCAGGGTACTATTGTACCTATTAATGGTACGATAAACGAATTGTTTGTTGATTTTCAGATTTTGAAACAACTTCAAAATCACGTTTGGCGGATGCCCGCATTTGTGCAACGCAATTACAGCGACACGATTTTCTTTTAGACCCCAATCCATTATAAATATGACGAGATAAGTGTTGTGTGTGCTATAAAATTATAATTGACAACCCGCCATATAAAATTATTTGTCATTTTTTTATTTTTTCGGTAGCATTTGTTTTAACGCAAGAAAAGAGTTTGCAAATCGAGTAACAGAACTTAGTAACCAACTAGGTATGTATATCGTCGCCTAGTACAGTCAGCATCAAAAGTGTGTGTAATGTGTGGCTAACACATTTGAAAAGTTCAGTCTTTATCACGAGGGAATAAGAGCTTTTGACACCTTCATATGCGTAGCTACTTTTGATGCTGACTGTACGTTTAGTACAAACTTTGCTTAGTTTAGTACTTAGTACTAGGGTATACACTTCAACTGTCCAAAAATATTTTAGAGTTTATACTAGACAAACCAGTGGCAAGCTGGTTAAATGGACAACATTTTCTAGTCGTGTTAAGAAGGGAATTGGCTGTTACCTAGTTATGTTGATTATTTGACATTTACGGAGTAGTGACAAAATAACAGTTCAGAATATTTCGCGGGTCAGTGTCGATATACTGGCTCACTTCTATTATTATCATTTATCATTTACTTACTAACGACCACAAATCGCATTCCGAATTGTTGTTATTAGACGCAGGTCAAAAGTGAGCAAGATTTACCTTGTCAAAGATGTCTCGCACGTTGGCTTCAGATTCACCGAACCACATCGTAAGGAGCTCGGGGCCCTTCACCGAGATGAAGTTAGCTTGGCACTCGTTAGCGATCGCCTTAGCCAACAAAGTTTTACCTGCAATAACACTTTATTTTAGGAATAGTTATTAGTAAAAAAATGTATTTCATCCATCAACACTGTTCAGAATAATCAAGGAGAAAGAAGAGGAAGGAGCGCCGACGTGAAACAACAAATATATGTGACAACTGTATAAGATTTCATTCATAGTAAATTGGACGGTCGAAACCACCACCACCCACCATATCAGCCGTAGGCCGTCCACTGCTGGACATAGGCCTCCCCCAATTTAAAGGGGGGGTAAATGCCATAAGCGCCACAAATATTAGAGTCACTCACCGCAGCCCGGCGGGCCGTAGAACAGCACGCCGCGGCTGGGCTGCATGCCGAACTTGAGGAACTTGTCCGGGTGCTCCACGGGGTACTGGACAAGCTCTTGTAGCTCGCGCTTCACGGACTGCAGCCCGCCGATGTCCGTCCACGACACGTTCGGCACCTCCACCACAGTCTCGCGCAGCGCCGACGGAGATGACTTCGTCATCGCGTACTGGGGAACAAAGATCGTTGATTAACGAAGACTCGTCTTCAAGATATTAGAAAGAAAGAAAGAAGTTGGTTACAAATAGTTCAACTCAGTTGTGCGCGCGGCGCTGTGTGCGTGCGCTTGTACTATACGGGTTTGGTTTGTGTGCGAGTGACACGGCAGTCGTTGTTACAGGCTTTCGCAGCACACAGCGAAACTTACAAGGGCACGCACAACTGAGTTGAATTATCTGTAACAGATTGAAGTAATACGGTATTTTACAATACAAATAAAATTACGTTACCAATAAACAAATTTTACAAAGATACTCGAAAAAATCAACTTCAGCTTGTTTACAATTACAATTTTAAAGATTCTTAAATACATAAACATGAAAAAGGACACAGTTTGGCCATAGAAAATTCTGATATCATTAGGCATATATCCCTACAAAATCCATACTTACTACCGAGCATTTTTGATGTTTTGTAAAACATTGCTGATTTGACTTTCAGCAAAATACCGTATGGTTGATAGCCACTTAGCATCACTGGGCAACTTCTCAAAACATTACACTTTATCACAATGAGGTATCACGAAACCTCAAACTGGAACGAACTTTCGGCAGTAACTGACTTCACTGATGATAGTGACGAATTATACTTTTTTTATGAGACTTGATGATAATTACCCTAAATTAAGCGCGCCAGTAGGAACAATATCTAAGGCTAATATCTATATTTAATTTAAAAAAAAGGCACTTTCATGGAAGTGCGATCGAGATTATACTTTGCTATAATAATTTCGCACATACATCTATGTGGAGGCATTTGTATAGCATCACGTGAAGATCGTCTATGACTATGATTTGGGAGTTATTCCCACCTGTTATCGCCATTTACTGCAAGTAACAGCGGGGATATTTTTTTCTATTTGTTAGCAGTTGTGACTGTTGTACTGGAGAAAAAATCCCGCTTTAACCACTAAAGGTAGTTGAGCCATTCTACTTCTACAATTTTGCTTAAAATGCATATTTTGGAACACTTGGCCCTCAGTTAATTTCATGTTTAGTGATTGTAAAAAGAGGTTTAATTGGGCTATTACTTTTGACAGTTTTGGTAAATATCGAAGTACTATATATATCCTTAAACCGAGTACCTGATTGGTCAAGTTTTTTACGGCAATAAGTATCAATCTATGCGTTTTTATCACTACGTTCCTTTTAAATGGTTCAGGAACTATTCGAAATACAATCTTTATTCGAAATAAAAAAAAATATGGGTAATTTGGTATCGAAAAGATAATGGCCCAGCACGGCTAGCAAAAGACGGCGCGTGAGCTATCTCACACGCGACATAGACTATCCGTCTCTTTCTGTCTTTACCAATTAGAAAGAGACAGTCTATCTCGCGCGCCGTCTTGTACTAGCCGTGCTGTTATCACGTTCGCTGCAGCACTGATCTAGTGCCGCGTATAACCCCTGAACACTCACCCGGAAGTTGTCCATGCTGACGGCGAGCGAGTTGAGCACCTCGGCGTCGATCTGGTCATCCTCGAGATCGATGAGGTCCATCTTCTCGCGGATCTGCTGCAGCGCCGCCTCGGAGCACAGCGAGGCCAAGTCGGCGCCCACGTGACCGTGCGACTCCGCTGCGATCTGACAAAATAGAATAACAGAATAAATATACAAATTAAGAAGAATTACGGGTAGTCAAGTGCATTATCTACCGTTGAAATAGGTAGGCAGAAACTAGGCACCTAAGACATAAAGGTGTGATGAAGGGTCTCGTTAAAAAGTGCCGCACACACACAGAGCGAGACAGGCAGGCAGAGGGATGACAAATGTGGCGGGCGCCATTTTACAGGTTAATAATTTACAGAAATATTCAAGTTTCCTAAAATCTATTTCGACAACTCACCTGTTCCAGGTCGACATCATCCCCTAGCTTCATGTTCTTGGTGTGGATGCGTAAGATCTCGAGGCGGCCGGTGGCGTCCGGGATGCCGATGTCGATCTCGCGGTCGAAGCGCCCGAACCGGCGCAGCGCGGCGTCGATCGAGTTGGGGCGGTTGGTGGCCGCCATCACGATCACGTGGGACGATTTCTTCATGCCTGGACAAAATAATAAATCAAGGTCAATAATTGGTCGTCATCAAAGTGGCATATGGGTGAATCGACTTTTTAGTGTCTTCGTGTTTACTACTATTTACAGTTTGAAAGTAAATCACAAGAAAACACGATTTCTGCTGTTGTTCATTGTTGTTGCATCCATCAGCTAATACATTATAGCAATGAACTATACGACAATGGTACTAATAAATATTAATTTACTTTCTTTTTCGCCGGTTGTCCAGCGGACTTAAGTGTCCCCCGAATTTAAATGAATATAATAGTTTGTCACCTGGATCTTCTCCAGAATTCGTGTTTCTGCGAGATGCTAAATATATGTTCAAATACTGTTTATATAGATTTTATCCAATATACATGTCATGGTCGTGGTGTAATGAAGAAAAAACAAAGGCACAAGAAAAAGTTGATGGGCCCATATATTTGTACTTTAAATCCACTTTTATTTTGTTCCCAGATCAGTAAAGCTTCAGTCAACTAAAATTCTATGAGACTTGCGCAGAAGACGCTTTAAATTGGCACTGTCTTAAGTTTTGGCAACATTCCGACGACACAGTACATAAGTGGTAGCCGTACAAGCCCGATTCCAGAGAAATACTGTAAATCGATGTACAGTTTAGCCGTTTGGCACACACATATTAGAGGTCAAAACATTTTTTTTTACCCGCAGTTCCTAAAAAAATTTCCCTTAAGGGGGGTGATAGTAATGAGACATTTTACTTTGTGTATGGAAAAAAAGCTTTTTTTTTCAGTAACCTGTCGTGTGTAGTATCATATGAAAGGGCTTTTGAAGGCGATTCTAAAAATATACCACATCATTACATTTCAGCCATATTTTTTTAATTAAAACAAAAATAATTTTCGAAACATACCAAGTTTGGGCTCATCCAGACACGATATGGCTGATTTTTTTTTAATACAATATACCACAAATGATACGAAATAGGAACTGCGGGCCAAAAATTTTGTTTTGACCTCTAGTATGCGTTTGGCAAACGGCTAAACTGTACATCGATTTGCAGTTTTTTTAAGCGTACAGCTTACACTAATAGCCTCAAGTTAGCTATGCACTTTTGCAAGTTACTATACAAGAGTGCACAGATAACCACTTGGATGACTGTACAACAATGCTGTAACGAGCACACAGCGTCAACGGGACAGCCTACACTTACTTTACAAGCCGTGTTACATTTCCTCAGACAATATCGACGTCGTTCAGGCATCTGATAACGTGTCGTGCAATGTAAGAGCAGTCACTCAACGTCCATAAGCAATAAGCATAAGGCGTATGAAGATAATGGGTGAAGAGTAAATGCTGGAGCCACTCACCATCCATAAGTGTGAGCAGCTGGCTCACGATCCTGCGCTCCACCTCGCCGTGGGTCTTCTCTCGCTTGGGCGCGATGGCGTCCAGCTCATCGATGAAGATGATGGCCGGAGAGTTCTTGTCCGCCTCCTCGAAGGCCTTGCGCAGATTGGACTCGGACTCGCCAGCCAACTTTGACATGATCTCGGGGCCGTTGATCAGGAAGAAGAACGCGCCTGTGGAGCAAATACGGTTCGTTAATCGTTTGTTAGTGAAATACTAAAGATAGTTAAAAAAATATATATACTTTGTACAGGTGTTTCAAACACTAGGTCTACTCACCGGTCTCGTTGGCCACGGCCCTCGCGATGAGCGTCTTGCCGGTGCCGGGCGGGCCGTACATGAGGATCCCGCGCGGAGGCTTCACACCGATGGCCTTGAACAGCGAGGGGTGCCGCAGCGGCAGCTCCACCATCTCCTTGATCTGGGCCAGCTGCTTGCGGCAGCCGCCGATATCGTCGTAGCCCACGGCGTTAAGGGCTTCCTCTTCTTCCTGTTAGATGGTTCAACGTCAAATACAAGAACCGAAGTATGGTGTTGTTATACGAGTCAACATCAAATATTTTGTTATGTACACTACCGTCAAAAAGTTTAGGACCAAACATGATTTTTAGTTTAATTTTCATAAATTATCACACAACCCATACAAGGCAAAAAGATTGCAATGGGCTATTTCTCACAAGGATTAAACTTTTGCAAACTGGTTGAGAGTACTACGGACAGATTGAGTGGATAATCAATCAATGTTGATTATTAGCATATTTTGTGTTTGGTCTTTAACTTTCTGACGGTAGTGTATTTTCAGACTTGGTCCATAGATTGTTATTAAAAATGCATAAAATTGAATATCTTAACTAGTACAGTATGGATGTTAAGATGTATTAAGATGACCGCGACTCTAACACTGTTTCTGTGTATGAGGCAGCTAAAATATGTTTTTCTCCTTTGAGCCAGTTCTAACAATAGATTTTCCCATATATTTACAATTCTGAATGTATTTGTATATGTATTGTAAATAATTCATGAGATTCAGCTGCTTTAAAAAAATGTATACACTTCTAGGCTACCCCAGATAGAAGTAACTTCTTTATTTGTATTGTATGAAATCAAATAGAGGATAAAAAATTAAATATAACCACATTTTTAAATTCTACAATTTCATATACAAAAATCATATTCAAAAGTTCCTCATTTTGTACTTGCCGTTCTTTGTGCGTTGTGACTGACACAATTCAGCCTTATGACGTCATATAGACGGTGGTAGGTATTTTCGTGAATATCTTGAAAACTAATAGATATAAAAAATATTTTTGGGTTTCTTGATAACAAATTAACGAAATTTGTCAAGATTTTTCTGATGAAATCAAACACAGGAGAAAAAGTTCATTAAGACCCTATTTTTAAATTCTCGAAAATATCACAATTTCATGTAAACAAATCGATTTCAAAACTCCTTTTCTCCAAACTTCCTCATTCTAAAAGAGACAAGTAAGGCGTCACAGCGTAAGAAATCATACAGAAGCACTGTTACTAAGACAGATTTAGGCTGGGTTGCACCAGTGAACGAAAAAAGCATAGAACGCGAGCTTCCTACAAAAGTCCACTTTGAAACGGGGCATTTATTCGTAATACGCACGCGCGGTGTTGTACCAATAAGAATTGCCAAAAATGTCAGCCGATTTTCTATTACCCAAAACAAATAAACGTGATTGGTAAATTTCAAAATGACTGGCTGTGTTTGGTATCCTAGCGCTGACGTTTTATGTGTCAAAAGGGCGGCGACAACGACGACGCTTAGCGGGTGGATGGTTGCATGCAACAAAAAGTCATCTTCATACGCAAAACTGCCGTATTATTGAAATTTGAATTTAAGCTTTATTTTATTTTTAAATATCATAGGATAACCTTACGAAAATCTAACTAGTCGCTAATTAAGCTGTACCAGACTTATACTATGCATATTGGACGACCATGTACATAATTTATAGCTTGCTAAACACTGTTAGACATAGAACAGCAACCACTCGTAATCGAAACTTTTACAGTATATTCAGACAACGCAAACATTTAACATACGTACGTTAACTCATTTTTACAAGCTTTTATTGAACGTGCCGTGTCAGTAACTTATGTCTTTTTTGTTTGTGTGGGTCAAATCTTAGAAGCTAAATTAGACCCACTTCTCGATTTCCGATTGAGCTAATATTTGACGTTAGTACGCTAGGCTGAACTCGATTCTCCATAAAAACGTAGTTTTGTTCTTATTTTAAACCCCTTGCTGAAATAACATGAAACGTTGTATACACAATGGGAGCCGCCATGTCTAGGTCGGAAATTAGTTCCTGTTGCAAGAAATTGTAATAGAAAAAAATACAGCTATTTTTTGAGGTTTTTACGTCTTTTATGAAAACCTTAATAATCGCTGTATTTTTTCTCCATTATAATTTCAAGCAACAGAAACCAATTTCCGACCTAGATATAATAATATAATATAATATTCGGGGACAATCTTACACAAATCAACCTAGTCCCAAACTAAGCAAAGCTTGTACTATGGGTACTAGACGACGATATAAATACATACTTATATAGATAAATACATACTTAAATACATAGAAAACATCCAAGACCCAAGAACAAATATCCGTGATAAATGCACAAATAAATGCCCTGGCCGGGATTCGAACCCGGGACCTCTAGCTTCGGAGGCAGAATCACTACCAACTAGGCTAAACAGGTCGTCATTCCGTATTCCATTGTGTATACAAAGTTTCATGTTATTCTACTTAGTCGGCTCATAAGTTCTGTCACTGGCCTTTAAAATTTAAATTTGGAACTCCTAAAACAAAAACCGTTGTGCATTTGAATTTCGAATTTTTTTTAAATATTTGAGTAGTATAATTTTGCAATTTTCTGTTTTCTTTAACATGGAGTGGATGCTTAAAGATAGCCGTACCGCAATAATTGCACTATATCGTTGTGGACACCCGCCAAATAAAAATTTTAAGCTACTTGAAAATTTAAAATTCTCTCTAAGATTTGTGTATCGTACCATAGAAAGATACAGTGAGGTCTCTAGTTTAAATGACAAGAAAAGAAGCGGTCGTCCGCGTACAGCTAGGACTCCAGCGGTTGTACAAGCAATTAGGGCACGCATTGCCAGAAATCCCGCTAGGAAACAAAAAGTTATGGCCCTCCAGATGGGTTTGAGCAGAAACACGGTGAAAAGAGTGCTTAATCAAGACCTGAGACTTCGTGCTTATAAACGAAAAACTGGCCATCTTCTCAATGGTCGGCTTAAAGCTTTAAGGCTTAAAAGATCTAAAGCTTTATTGAAGAAGTACGCTAAAAATAAGCATCGTTGTACTGTTTTCGGACGAGAAAATTTTTGACATAGAAGAAAACTGTAATAAACAAAATGATAGAGTGTACGCTCGCAATAGTAAAGAAGCGTCTAATAGCATTCTCCGTATTCAAAGAGGTCATCACCCTTCATCTGTGATGGTTTGGCTGGGAGTTTCTTATGCGGGCGTCACTAGTATGCATTTTTGTGAGAAAGAAGTAAAAACTAGTGCCAAAGTGTACCAAGACACGGTGTTGACTAATATTGTGAAACCACTATCCCATACGATGTTTCTAAACCAGCATTGGGTTTTCCAGCAGGACTCTGCTCCAGCCCATAAGGCAAAGTCTACACAAGCCTGGCTCGCCTCCAATAAAATCGACTTTATACGGCATGAAGATTGGCCCTCCTCTAGCCCAGATCTTAATCCGTTAGACTATAAAATATGGCAGTATTTAGAGGAAAAGGTGTGCTCAAAACCTCATGCAAATCTAGACTCGCTGAAAAAATCCCTTGCTACGGCAGTGGCCAATATCGACATGAAAGTGGTGCGTGAATCCATTGACGACTGGCCACGCAGACTTCAAGCCTGTGTAGTTAATTATGGCAGTCATTTTGAATAAATGTTATACATTTAGATTCTCTAGTTTATAAGCTTTCAAACGCTGTACAAATTAAATATACGGAATAAACTTAAACTTTTGTTTTTATTTGATACTATGTATATGACAGAACTTATGAGCCGACTAAGTAGAATGGCATTTTAAAATGAGAGCTAAACTACGTTTGTATGGAGGACCGAGCTTACTGCATATATAATATTATTATCGAGCTGATCTGATGATGGAACCGGAAAGTGGTCATAGGAACTCTGTAATAAGTTAACACAATCATACCGAGTTTGGGGTCTTTAAATCCACTCTTTGAGAAGTTGATAATAATTGTATATATTGTACCTATATGTATAGCGTAGTTACACACTTATACTATTATTTTTATTTTGGTTTTAGTTTTTGTTAAAAATATATTAATTTCTCGCTTCCCTCATATAGTTATATAGTCTAATTAGAATCAATAGAATTGTAATTGTACTAAATGTCCCCTAATATTTATTTATTATGGAATTAGTTTTCCTTTTTCGAACATTTTAATTTGTGAGATACATGCTTTCATACACAAATTAGTTATGTGCATGAAAGCATGTATCTGAACAAGTTAAAATGTTTAATAGGTATCTTAGGTGCCTTTTCATTCAGCTATTAACCTTATTTTGATGATGTAAGGTGTCATAACACCATCCCTATACAAAATCGGTTCCGACTAAAAAAATTAAACAAATATGTTTACCGCTTTACTTACATATGAACAGTGATACCATCTTTCTTTAATGTTTTCTAGAGTGATTAACGCACCACTTCACTGCACAAAAAGGCATATTTTTTATTTTTGAGATTTCAGTTAATACAACTGTTACGTTGCGCCGCCATATTCAAACTAGACAGCCGTTGGACACAACTTTGACGCCCCGCCTTAGTGGACACAAGTTTGATGGTATCATTTTGCGACGCTAGTTGTGCTTCTATGTTTTTTTCATTCGCTGGGTTGCACCAATGACTAAGGAAACTCTGGACGCGAACTGTCAACATTACGAGCGTGTCCATTTTGCGGCCATATTGGAACTAAACATAGCGGATATGGCGCTGTCCCGATAATCAACATTTTTAATAATAATAATAATAAAACATTTATTCATGACATAAAACAAACATAAAAGAAAAATAAAACTACAACCAAAATATGTCACGAAAAGGTCCGAACTCAGCATGAAGCTGGCATTGCAACCAGCGCTGGTCTTCCGTTGGGACCATCAGTGAGATCACGGGCAGCGCACACATTTAACATACATACTAAATTTTATATCGATATTATAGACAGATCTTAGAACGTATTGGTTTCCTAGGATGTTATTAGATATATATATATATATATGAATAATAGTGACCTCTTTTCTATGCAGTTTTCTTTAATGATTCTATGAAACAGGCATTTACTTTACGGGATTTCATGATTAAAGAGTTTCTTTACTATTTCGCTAAATATCGTGTATTAATTACATGCAGTCAATAACGGCATGTAGCATAAATAGATCTGCCCGTCACCAATAACAGAAACCTACGAGTCACCCTCAAGTATGCTGGATGTATCCCATTAGTTTACGTTTTGGAATATGCTAATAATACTATATACTTTGTATAGATGTTCTTTCGTCTTATCATTTCACTACCACCACAGATTAGAGGAGAACTAACCAAGAGACATAACATCCTGTAATGCTACACTAAGGCATGATCGCAGCATTTAACTTCACATTCCTTTAAAGTGATGTGCGGTTTTTATTTTAATAACACTGTTTATTTTATAACTTCTCAATTTCTATTCCACATTCACTGACAGGTCGTGTATTGCTCAATTGACGTACCGGGGAACATAAAATGGCGATTTTGAGCTTCAGTAGCTTTGGTACAAATAGAACAATACGCCCGGTCCATTGAATTCCATAGTCAAAGGGTTGCACCGACTTACGATCACAGACTGATCAACGTTAAACATGGCGCCGGCAGCTGTCTTCCCATAGAAACTTGTCAAACTTTCCATACATTGAAATTTTAACGAACACAGCTTACGATTACAGACGGTTTGGTGCAACCCAGCCTTACTGAAGAAAGTGAACTGCTGTTCTTTTTGTGCGCTATGACTGTTACAATTGCATAGTAGTGACGTCTTTAAATTTTTTGTGAATATTTGGAAAAATAGACATAAAAATACTTTGGGGCTTCTTGTTAACAAATTAACGAAATGAGTTAAGATTTCATACTACTTAAATATTTGAAATGTTGTCAATTGGGGATGTAAAGTTTTCACGATAACATATTTTTTTTTTTATATAAAGAAACTGCTTAACGCACATTTCACACTATTACAAGAAAAAACATTTCGGTTTTAAATTGCTTCCTTATTGAGGCATGTTACTAAACTTATTAATATTACTAATCCAGTCCTACTCCAACCCCCGACGGTTAATATCGATCGCAGTGCGATATTTCAGGCCCTATTCCCGGCACAGACTATAAATAGAATTGCTGCAGAAACAGCGACTTTATTCGTATTTGCAATTAGTAACCGTCAGGTTGCTGCGAGTAATCAAATCACCGTGACCGCAATAAAAGTTAACCGGCGTTCCAGTTTAAACGTTTGTTAATCGTTACCGAGTCGTAACAGTTCGCGGTAGGCTCCTTTGACATGCAGAGGTGATTATGATGATTGCGAATAGTATGAAATATTTAAGTTTCGCGGACTAGTTACAGTCATATCTTTTTAGGGTTCCGTATCTCAAATGAAAAAAACGGAACCCTAATAGGATCACTTTGTTATCCGTCTGTTTGTCTGTCAAGACCCTTTATCTTGGGAAAGCGTGGAGGTAACGAGTTGAAATTATAACCATATACTCAGGTCTGGTCTCTTGTAGCTGTGAAAAAATCAAACTTCTAAGTTAACGTAACAAAAGATACGGCCGTTTATGCAGCAAAAAACGTATATTTCGACACTCTCAAGAGAATCAAAATTCATGGAGTACTTTCCGTTGAACTATGAAATATGGCAAGTAATATCGCCTTATACTTCAAGTAAAGGGAAACTTCTGAACTGTTTACATCTGCAATTAATTCATATAATAATAGTCTTTCACTTACTCCATTTGAAGAACGTATATATTTATAATATACAATTTGTACGGAACCTTCGGCGGGCGGTTTTCTTTCACGTCAAATATTCTAATAAGGCGATTGAGAGAGTTGTAAAAAAAAACTCGTTCGATTGTGAGTAAAATCAAATAGGTAATGATAGAATAAGCACACATTAAATCTTTTCATTGTAAACCGTTCTAATCTAGAAGAGATCTACGAACTCTGGCTAAAATTGCAGAAGTGTGCAGTGGCTGGACAACAAATTGACAGACGTAATTTCATTTGTCTCAACCATTTTTATTGAAACTCAATATTATCTTTGAGCAGAGTTTAGATACAGCATTGTGCGTAGTTTCACAACATACAAGTGACAAAAACGTGACCTTTGGACAGATTCAGTACCTAACCTAAGGTCAAATAATAAAATGAGACAAGTAAAAACAATCAAGAATGTAGGTATACGATTATTATGTTTTTCCGTAGCAAGCACTAGTAATGTAACACAGTTACGTACGAAGAACAAAGGGCATAGGGTTTTATGTCCACTGTACTTAAATCAATCGGTATCGGTGACGCCTCTCGGCATCAAATCCGAGGGACACATCAGCATGACCGTCACGAACGGGTTAAGTATTAGAATCTATTTTATAGTAGTCATATGTCACTATGACAGTGTCAAGAGGCCACGACAACACCGTCACCATCGTCAGTGTAAGGGGCCGGATCACAGTGTTTGATAGCACTCAAAAAATTCCATATGCTGTTTATCGCATAAATAGATCAAGAAATGCATTTCAAATGCAAGACTAAAACACCCACGTGTATATTTGAAATATTTTTTTTATAAAAAATAATTCATATTTCGTGACCTTGACGTAGAAAAAAGATTAAATAAGTTCTGTAAGCGTATCTGATCAAGATATATATTTTTGATTAATATAGTTTGATAAAGGACCTTAGGGCGCATATTCTGCAGTTTTTACTTTTCGAGAATCACCTCTGGTTACCGAGTTATTAATTTTTATTCAGATTTTTGTATATATTGAAACTAATTTCCGACCTAGATATGCCGGATCCCATTGTGTATACAAAGTTTCATCTTATTCTAGCATGGCGTTTTAAAATGAGAGCGTAAATACGTTTGTATGGAGAACCGAGCGTACTACGCACTCTTGACAGCTCACACCTTAGCTTGACAGGCTCGGCCTTGCAGTTTCGCAGTCGGAGGCCACGATGCACAATACTGGGCCGGATCAGTCTCCATGACCTTGAACTGTGGATCTAGCACCTCTATCAAGCACATTTCTAAAGAGACTAAACAGCACTGACCTCTCGCTTGATGGGCTCGCCCTCGCAGTGTATGACGGTGTCGGAGGCCACGATGCAGTACGGGGCCGGATCCGTCTCCACGACCTTGAACTCGACGGCGCGCATGCCTCCGCGCACCATGAACGTGTCGTCGCGGTGGATGGGGCGGTACGCCTCCATGAAGTAAGGCTTCAGGTACACTTCGAAGAGATTACTGGGGCAGAAGAGGTTCTATAAGCATGTGGAAGTAAGAATGACTAATCATATATAATAAGAAATTCTATAAGAATGTGTGTCAAAAAAATCAATACCACTCAAACTTAATCACCATTTCGCAAGGAGGCAAGAATCAAATTGGCTCTCTATAAGTATGCGGCGACTCCAAAGCCTCCACTATTATCAACCTTTACTGAGATCGTTCAATTCATGACGACATGCCACACCGAGCGCACCGCGCTTATATCGTTAAGCGGTGTTCGTTAAAATTTGAATGTATGGAAAGTTTGACAAGTTTCTATGGCATGACAGCTGCTGGCGCCATATTTAACGTTAATCGGTCTGTGATCGTAAGTCGGGGCAACCCAGCCTAACAGTGCAAGTCGGACAGCCGCACACGAGGCTTGCTGCACACCATGAGGCCAGTTCTGTTCCAACATTACTCACCCAGTCAGTCCCTCGACGGAGTCATCTATGGGCAGTATGTGCACCCGCTTGCCGTACTTGACGGAGGGGCAGGGCGCGATGGACACGACGTCGGATAGTCGCACGCGCAAATTGTTGCGCACCACGCGGTTCATGCGGATCTTCTCGTCCGGACAGTTGTCGTCCGAGAGCACGATACAGACGGTCTCCTTGCGGCGCTTGCCTTTGAGCAGCACGGTGTCACCTCGGAATAGTTGTAGCTGCTCCATTTTAGCCTGTTAAAAGGGTTATAGGTATTGTATATTACTATTGCTATTAATTAATAGTCGGTGGACTGTAAAAACTGAAACTATTATCATATTCTATAGTAACAATATCTCAATAAGGATGAGGTGTGAAAGTGAGGTGACGTGATAAAAATGTGGGAATCCCTATTAAAAACATGTTATTTTAATTTAAACCTTTGATTGTTTAACGACCGTTTTTAAGCCTCTGCAATAAATTTAGGATCCTTGTATATTATAAAATTAAAATTAATCTTGTCTGTAGTAGTGTATTACCATTAGATGTATAAAAATGAAGCTGACGTAATAATCTACTGTAGCAAAAATGATGATGTGACATTATCATGTACAGCAAAGAAACACTTTAAAACTTTCTGACAGTAGCCTTTGTTGCTCTACAGTGTTAGGGGTATACAGCAAATTCATTGAGGCAAGTAAAATCTACAGGATGTTATGAATGTTCTTATCAGTAACTAAACTATGTGAAGTAAACCTCAATTTTAACATACAGATATACATGTAAATAGCAGAAATAGCTGCAAAAGGAAAGTCCTTTTCAACGCCTTGGTAATAATATTTGTATTTATTTATTTGAAATCTTTCTGATTTACTTAAAAAATAATCTACTATACATGTAGAGCTACATGCATTGCCAATGGAAGGTACCAAAGTAGCAGTTAGGATTTCAGATGTATATAGATAAAAAAATTAAGTTTTTTTTTATAGTTTTACAGTTTATTAATAGTGTTCCCTCTCATCAAATTGAGAAAAGAAGACCTGTTAGGATGTGTCAGGAATTTCGGGCACTATTGTAGTGTCAAGTTAGTAATGCTGGTGAAAAAAAATGAGATTTTCAAGATTTGACCATTAACTGTCTCAGTTAAGGTAAAACTAGAAAGGCTGGTGGTGGTGAAATGGGTGATGAATGGTTAAGTTATCCACGTTGTTACGAGAACCAATTTTTAAGTACAGTTTAAGTACATTATAGTAACATAAGAAATGGTATGTGTGTCTAAGTTATAATAGCAAGGCCACATTTTTTTTATACCATGTCGGTGGCAAACAAGCTGACGGCCCACCTGATGGTAAGTGGTCACCTGGTCACCGTCGCCTATGGATACTTGCAACACCAGAGGCATCAGAACAGATGTCCTGCTATTTAAAAGATTGCACAAAGTTGATGTATGAAAAAAAGCTTTTTATCATACATCAACATCAGACAACAATGGTGGCAGTATAAAATTCATATGTACATTATATATTATAAAGCCAAAGTAACTCCGTGTATCTGTTACCTCATCACACTAAAATTGCTGAACTGATTTGGGACTAATTTGGTAAGGAAAGAGTTTTGATCCCTGGGGAAGGACTTTTTATCCTGGAAATCGTCCCTTAAGGGGGTGAAATGGGCAGTTTGGTATGGACGTAAAATATAAAAAGTCCCACGCGGACAAAGTCGCGGGCAAAAGCTAGTCTCTTATAAATTTTGATATAAAAGCTAAAATAGGGTTTTGAAATGGAGAATTACTTTCACTGCCAAGTGCCAACAATTTCGTAGCGTTACGCTGGTAGCCGAAACATGCGAAATCTGTATGTAAAGGAAAGCGTCTACGAAACGACCACCCACCTCCGCTCCGCCGAGCGGGTTCCTGGCACTGAAAGTGTTAATAGCCTATTCACGCCTGTATTCTCAAAAGGGGTACATTGAAACCTCATCCGTTTGGAGCCACTTTAGACCCCTCAATAACACCAAATCTATTTTACATAAAAAAAAAGAAATTTGGTTCTTGTCTAAGCCTTAACTTGGCAGTATTCTATGCAGTATGTTATAATACTATGTAAGCTGTTGGATATTTAAGAAAATTGCCAAGTTAAAGCTCAAAATGCATTAAGCCGCAATAAATTAGTTTTACTGTAAACAATTTAGTGCCAGGCTTGGCAACTTTTCAGATAATCTATGGAACTTGGCACCCATTTAGATATCAATTCTTTTGTCGGTGAAGATGACGACCACGCATCGCAATTCTTAATATTGAACTTGGCTTCCATTTTCACATTTATGTTTTTGATGGGATAGCAATAATAATGTCTTTATTTACGAGCAATGAGGATCAATGTGTTAGTAACAATTAATTTAAAGATGGAAAAAATTTGTTATTGATTTTACCACTAAGGATTAGGGAGGTGCTGAATTTTGTACTTAAATCATGACAACCCCTTTTCTTGCAAAATAAAGTATTAGTATTAGGGTTTATTTATTTATTTGGAAGCAGGTTTTCTACCTACGGTTCTAAGATGTTTTATCAAAATCGGTTCAGCAGTTTTTGAGTTATTGAACTTTGAAAAGAAAGTTTTGGGGGTTTATCAACTTTTCTAAGTTGGTAAGTTATTATAACACAATGATATATAAAAAAAAAAACAAAATTTGGATTACTTGATATTTCTGCAATTCAATTAAAAATACCTAGACACAGAATGCTATTCAGAGTATTTTTAAATGATGGCTAACTGAAGTATTTCTTAAGTGGCTGTTACTGGTATTTAACCACTAGCTAAATTAACTTTAAGGTAATACAAGATAACATAAATATTGATGTGAGTTCAGATATTGGACATCCCGAATCACCACTTTCAAAGTTGCTGTGACTAATTTAGATTTCCTTTATTCCTATAGCAACACTTATTAATGACAAGTAGAAATTTCATTATTCAAAGTTGGCAAGCTATTCTCAAACAGTTATCAAACATAGAATGCTGGTGATATGAATAGTTGGCAAGATTTATTACTATTTGGTTTGAACCCAGCTGTTTATGGTAGTTGGCTATAGTAGATAGATAGTTCTAATTCACAAGTTGACAACAACCAGGCTGGTCACATTCACAATGGGTCCGACAATATCAATGTGACCAGCATGCACGCGATTCAGACAGTGATCAACTTAGTGTGTTGATTTCAGTTTTTTTGGCCATTGTGACAACTGTTACTTTAAAATGACAGGCATGTTTCAAGATTGAATGCTAAGGCAACTTATTAAATCATTCATGATTTTTATTATTCAGGTGTCTAATAGGACACAAGCCACAGGTTGTGTGACGCCTAGTTCTTCAATAGACTAGAAAGAGCCTAGTAATGCCAAAAAACAAAATGGAGACAAAGGATACAGACCTGTGAGAGGGCGACGACCGAGTTATCATCGCTGGTGGACTCTTCGACGATCAGGCGGTTGGGCCTGTCCTTGCGACGCAGGATCGCGGTCGACAGGTCGTCCGGGCTGCACATAACAACGCCAAGTCAATCCACCGAAAAAATAACCCCCACTCGTCACAAACATCTTCCAACAAAATGATATATTTCCCAATAAAACACAAATTTAAATCTACAAATAACATACCACAACGATGAAATTGCAAAATTCGATACTATGAATTGGTTTTTCATTCAAGTAGACATGATGACAAGCCAATTTTCCGAACATCGGTTTCTAGTGAAATCTCGTTATATTACAGAAAATCTATAACGTCTAGGTGAAAGTGACTAAACATTATACACTTACCTTCTATTATCTGCCATTATTATCACAAATTAAAATTACTATTTCAAAATTTACGAATTATTGGAGACGCCGAAAGATTGAACTGTATAATCTCCTCTACTCATTCCTCCTAACGTACGTGACGTTGCCGTATTTCATTTGTTCGTCCATCACGGCGGATTTGCCAGCCAAAAAAATGTTTTGTCTATGAAATCGGGTACGTTTTATATTACACTTTTTAAACCACACATAAAATAAATTATTCTAGGATTTGGTATTTGACCTTAATTATTTTCAGTAAATATTTATTTGAAGTAAGACTGTACTATTTATAAAAAACATAAATAACATAATATATGTTGATCAAAAGTATAAAAAGACAGTATACGTTATTTAGAAGAGCTCCTATACGAGTTCCACCAAGGGGGACAGAGAGGCTCTCAGCTAAATTGGAAACTTGTCTTTTATTAGAGGGAGATATTATAACATATATGTTATCATTTATTTTTGATTTAGTAATTGTTTTAATTAAATATCGATATTTTAGTTTCTAAATAAACTAAATTAAAACCTTACAAATCTAAAAACCTAAGTCTAAAATTGGCCCCTGTGGCATGGTGCCGAGGATGCTGCTGTGCTACCGCGAACTTCGAAAATCGAACTTCGTGTCGTGCCGTCCCTTTCACTCTCGTGTTATACTCTATATGACGGAAAGGGACGGTACGATACGAAGTTCGCGGTAGCACCACTGGCAGCATTTTATCGCTGGATCGCATGACATTTAGATGAATGACGTTTAGATGACAGAGCAAATAAAGAAAAGCGGAACTGTGACAAGGACAACAAATAATATATCCCTCTCTGTCGCTCTTATTCACTTTATAACCATTTTAGTTAATGACCATCTCGCTCATAGCGGTATTATTATTTGACTTCTACTCTAGGGTACTCTGAGGTCACAAACGTCAAGTTTAGCGTCTAAGCGTCAAAAGTGAAAAATTTAGCGGTGGCGCGCAAATTCTTGCCGGATAAAATAAAATCGATACCAATTATTACAATTTGCGAACTTTGTGAATTTGATTTACAAGCTTAATAAACTATTATACTTTTTTATTAACTAATAATAAAACTCTGCCCCCGTTACGAAGAAGGGCGCATGTGACATTTTTGTCAAAATTGAGTTATATATACTGCCGTGATCAACAAAAAAAGGGCGCGTCTGCTAATATTTTTTATTTTATCGTACATAGCCTAGAAATAGAATCACCATAAGCAAAAAGGGCGCTTTTACACACATTTTCCTACCTATAACCACCACCACCACCTTAAACTAAATTAGAAAGTCGTTTGAACGAAATACATTGAAGACCTTAAATATAAAGGCGTAAGTGCGTATATGCGCCCATATTTATTGACACTTTTTAACCGACTTCAAAATTTCAAAAGAGGAGGTTATCAATTCGGTAGTATGTTTTTTTTTTATGTTTGTTAGCCCATAACTCCACCATTCATTATCATTCATAATATAAATTGTATTCGGTCATTTCATAACCGATTTGGAAAATTCTTTTTTTGATTGTAAGTATATATATCCAAGTTGGTCCCGTTTTTGTCAAAACGCAGTTCTGATGATGGAATTGAGGGAACTCCTCAAATCTTAAAGGCAAACATATAGTAATTTTTGTGTTTTTCTCAACAAGTCAAGCATTTTCATCCAAAAATGTGACATTGGATGAAGTGGAACTGCTGATGATGATCAGAACAGAACTCTTCAACGACAAAAAGTTCACGTTTGGCGATTTGTCCTCCTAGCTGTGTTTGTTAAGCAAGTTCTATTCTCACGATTAATTTTTGTCATGCTTGATTTCTGAAGATGGTATCCATGAGGAATTGAGGGAAATCCTCAACTCTTAAAGGCAAACATATAGTGATTTTTGTGTTTTTATCAACAAATCGAGCATTATCATACAAAAATGTGACATTTGATGAAGTGGAACTGCTGATGATGATCAGAACAGAACTCTTCAACGACGAAAAGTTCACGTTTGGCGATTTGTCCTCCTAGCTGCGTTTGTTAAGCAAGTTCTATTTTCACGATTAATTTTTGTCATGCTCGATCTTTGATGATGGGATCCATGAGGAATTGAGGGAACTCCTCAAATCTTAAAGGCAAACATATAGTGATTTTTGTGTTTTTATCAACAAATCGAGCATTATCATACAAAAAAGTGACATTTGATGAAGTGGAACTGCTGATGATGATCAGAACAGAACTCTTCAACGACAAAAAGTTCACGTTTGGCGATTTGTCCTTCTAGCTGTGTTTGTCAAGCAAGTTCTATTTTCACGATTTTTGTCATGCTCGAGTTCTGATGATGGGATCCATTAGGAATCGAGGGAACTCCTCAAATGTGAAAGGCACACAAATAGTGATTTTAGTATTTTCATGAACTAATCAAGCATTTTCATTCATAAGTGACATTTGATGATGTGGAACTGCTGATGATGATCAGAACGGAACTCTTTAACGACGCGTAGTTCGCGTTTGGCGATTTTTTCTCTTCGTTTTGTTTGTCAAGCAAGCAAGGTTTTTTCATGATTCCATGAGGAATTGAGGGTACTTAGTGTTCTACCATTATAAACATACATTATAGCCATTTTTATTTTATTGTATATCTATCTAAGAGTGCACCATCTAAGTATAATAATCTTTTACAGGCCTTTGAAGTCGTTTTTTTTTTCTTAAAAATTATTTAACATTTATATAAAATAAAAGACGCAACTTATGATCTGCTGTTCTCATTAGTGAGTATTATATTCTTTGCTGCTGTTTTATAACAAGTTGAAAAGACGCAAGTGGTCACCTGCGTCTTTTTAAGTAACGTCACGGATTCCTGCCAAAGTTCTGCTAAAAGATGGCGGCACTGAGACCATTTGGTGGTTTTACATAATTTTCCGCAAAACCGCTACATTAAATTTGATGACTTTCAAACTGCGGAAGAAGGTAAAAAATCCTACGTATGAATCGCAATCTATCTGCACTAAACAGTGTTTATTTTAAACGTGTATTGCGAACGAATGCGAAATATTGCAATTTCTTGCAATCACGTTCACATGCGTACCTAATGTCAGTGGGAAAGTCAGTTACTGTCAAACATTATGCAAACTTGAAAATAGAGGGCGCAATAATAAATCAAGGAAGTAGCTTCTAGCATAGAGAAAATAAGTAAGAATAGAGAGCTAACTCCATATGACTTCTGTTTCGTAGTCGACATCTAGCGTCAAATAGCGGAATTATCAGTACTGCTACTCGACACAAAGTACAATATATAGACTGAGATAGAGATATCAGTGAAATACTCCACGTAGATTGTAGCGCCATAGTGTTATTAGTACAAAACTTACCGCACGGCCGCTCGGTGGCAGGTACTAACTACTAAAATACATTTCAAGTTCCTTTCTGAAACTAATGCAAAAATAAGGAAATAAGTAATGAAATAATAGTTACATTACCTATTTGGCTATCTTTGCATCAATTTCAGACCGTTTTTAATAAAATGGGCATGACATTCTTCTGACAATAAAACAAAATAGGTAACTTAGTAAATATCGTTTATTACACAATTTTACTTACAAACATTCGATATTAGCAATCGCACCAAAATTTATCAGTATTATAAACAATAACACAAAATGAACGCGTAAAAAGTGGCATATTATATTTTGTAGGGAGCGGCTTTGTTATTCGAAGATATTCAGTTTTCAATGAATCCATTACACTCTGCTTAGCCCCACGATAGCTTTTACCGTCACGTTGTATGGTCGAAATTATGTACTGAGACTATTACTATTAACAGCAAATCGTAATATATAGTTAGTAACAGAACATAATTATATAAATATACAATTAACCTAAAAAAGCCATTAGACATTTTTAATTTTTAAATTGACATCGATGTCAACGTACCGTGCAAACGTTTAGTTTTACGTAAAATATTTAAGCTTTATAAGCTTATATACACTCCACATCGATAAAATTTCACTCGAGATTTGTAAGGTAGCAGAAGTTGAAGACATACATTCTTCTCTTCCTATGGAGCATTTTATAAGCACTCGAATCTACTATCCATTTGCACGAATAATTGACGAGGCTAAATTAGTACAATGTTGTTGTCACAATTTTGTGTACATTACCTAATTATGTAATTATTTTGCGTACGTTGGAACGCTCAAAAATGTAGACATGAAAAAAATATTGAACCATAAAGGACAATGACCATTTCTGCCCTGACATATCTTAACGATTACATTAAGTTCAAAAAGTAAGCATACTTAATTAATTCGACTTCGATTTTTGGGATTAATGTAGGACTGATTAAACTTGGGGTTTATTATTCATTGTTAAAACATAATTAACACGTTTCCGGTTTCCAATTAATCTTGACATATTGAAACATATTTTTTGTGGAGTTCATGTACTTAAAAGAGGTTTAAATAGCTCATTGTGAAAATGTGAAAAAAGGTTTCTACTTTGTTGAAGATGTAAATGACGTTTCTCACGCATTTGAGCACAAAGTACAATATATTGCATTTGACATTACAATCACAGAGAGCATTTTTTAATTCATAAAAATATCGCGATGTCTGAACTGCATTCTCCACGTCCAACGAATACAAAGATACGCAGTAAGCGGGCTTCCTTTGCGCATGCAGGGTATTCTATTAGAATGGCTCACATTAGAAGAATGGTTCAATAATTTACTCTATCTGGGTTCTCTGGTATCTAACTACGGTGGATGCGTATCAGTATGTCCCTATGCCGCAGAGACCTGCCCGGCTAGTATGATAACTTATACCGTCACGTTATATGGCCAAAATATACTAAAACGTCACATAAAACGTGACGGTATAACCTATCATACTAGCCGGGCTGGACGTTAAGAGACACCGAGAAACGCAGAGTAGACTCTCTTGAAATGTGGTGTTAGCGGAAGATGCTCAGAATACAGTGGACAGCATTTAGGACCAACGTATCCATTTTGCAAGAGTTCCATATAAAGTAGGATGACTACCACGACTACTTTAGCAAGGGTGTAACGAAGACGAAGAAGAAGATTGGGAAAGCTAAGGCTCTTCAGGCGGCTCTCAACCTATTGCTTAGAAATATTTTCAATGTATTTGAACACATTAGCGTAGTATCCAATACTCGAAAGAAAAATCATACTGGGGTAAAGAATTATCATATAATAAAGGGTAAAGCACTAGAGTTTATTTACTGACCTAACCGATATTCACTGACCGTTCTGTAGCTTTCTGTTAGAACAGAAGGAATAGGTCGTCTTTATGGACAAAGGGGCGTACGTTGGCCAACACAGGCGGCTAGAGACTCAACTCGGCTGTTAGCTTTGTTTTGCCCTATGTATCCATAACCACTTCAATACTCTTCTAATACTGCTAAATTGGACGCAATCTGCCCTCTAGTACTTGCGATACATACTTAGAGAGCATCTAATCGCCTTTCAGTAGTTGAAAATGCTTTCAATAAAACTATTCAAATGGAAACAATTGTTCCCAGAACGCCTACGAAAGATATAGGGGCAAAAATACTTAAATGTTTGAGAAGTTATTAATGTCAAAAGGGGTATTTTTTTATTTCAAAAATACAAGATCTTCCCAGGTTTAAATGAAATAAAAGATAAAAAAGCTAAATCTGCGTCCAAAAGACTATAAAATAAACTATAAATTAACTTTGTAATCGGCAGTTTTTGACAGGGCACGAGCCCATACTAATTTGGTCATTGTCCTTTAGGTAGTAAACACATCATCTGAATTTTAGGTAAAGTATACATGACAGAAGTAAAACCGCGAAAGATGTGCCTCTTTGTCACTCACAATGTGCAAGTGCGATAGAGAGGCAGGTGAAACAGTACACACAGTGTCATCTGCTGGCTAAAGTAAAAACTTACATCTCCTTGGAAAAGCTCGTTCTTCGAGCTGAAAGGCCCCTGCTACTCGACAATAGACGCCGTGACGAACGATCAATCGAATGCTCAACCATTTTTAGCTAATATTATAACCGGATTAACCGGAACTCTGTTTTGAACTAATCCTGCTTTAAATATTAGTAGAAAATTGTTGAGAAATATTTGGGCCGTTTACAATCCTTTATAGAAAACACGGGAAAGAGCGCTCGTGGCCCAGCGGCACCCGCGTACTGCGTGCGGTATGCGAGGTTAAGCAATGTCGGGCGAGGTCAGTCCTTGGATGGGTGACCGCTTTGAGTGGTTACTAACTGAGCGCTCCCGTGCTTTGGAAGGCACGTTAAGCCGTTGATCCCGGTTGCTGTCTTTGATAGCAGTCGTTAAGCCAAGTTAGAGGCCTCCGGGCGGCTTGAGAACTTCTAACAGTCAAGTTGCCCACTCACTTGACAAGCCTATTCCCGATAAGGTCGGTTTCCCCCTCGGGTTGGAAGGTCAGATGGCAGTCGCTTCCGTAAAAACTAGTGCCTACGCCAATTCTTGGGATTAGGTAGCGGACCCCAGGCATTCTTCAGGATGCAACTGTACTGGGAATAACGCTAGGAGGATGATGATAGAAAACACGGGAAACAAACGCTCGCGCGATGTAGAATCGGCTCGAACGTAACCGCGACATCTCCCGGATAAAAGGAGAACTAACTTTCAACTTTCTTAATATTTGAAGGGTATACGGAAAAAACAGGTCTATTAAAATTTCTAAGCCAGTTTGTCATTGTTAGTTAGGTTACTTTGTTTTTTTTTTGAAATTTAAAGGGACTAGGCAGTTTTTTTCGTGTACCCTTCATTTACAAAATGATATGCAACAGATTATGGGTGCTTCATAAATACGAGTAAGAGTGTAATGACTGGTAATAGATAGCTAACTTCACTTCACGTCAGCCTCGTCAGTTATGTAGATATCGAGGGGATTTTCATTACAAAAAAAAAAAACACTAGCTATATAGCACGGATTAACCTGACGTATTCTAACTCTGCCATCCTGTACTTATATATGCTCACGTGCCCGGTGCTCGATGAACGATGACTCGCACTTGAACTTAGCTCTAGCTATAGCTCTGCACTACGCAGCATTTACCTATTTTTTTCTGTTTACAAAACTATATAACGTTGTCATCACACACAAATGAATGTAGAAAAACCCGAATTAAACGTATCTAATTCGCTGAATGGCTGCCTTCGTCATTTCCACAATCTGCCATGCACATCATCAAGCCCCCAGACTGGCAATCAGATCAGCTATCAAATTTGTCTAAGATACGCCACCGACAATAATAATAATAACAACATTGAAGAAATCTAAGTATAATATTTGGTTTACGCATAACATTCAACGTGTCGAAATGATAACTATTCTTGCAATTTATCTTGTGACCAGGAACATGTTGCTTTTTTAAAGATTTCTTCTAGCTCCGGTGCTTCATCGAGCAAATTCCTTAGCGAAAATGCTCGCGCCGCGGCAAACACCTCCGATCTCTTCTTCAAATGGGTATCAGATACAGATCCGTCCACTATGTTGAACTGCGGAGCTTTAACCTTTTCTACTCGTGGACTATATACTATTTCATGGAAGAACTTATCTAGTTCTTCATCCGAGAAACAATTGCAGAGCAAATCGAATTCTTGGTCAGAGTATTGCGTGCCCACGTCTCTAGTCTTCGATAAAGCTATTACGGGAGGCACTGGCTTTCGCTTGTGATGAGCCTTTTTAACCAGCCTCTTTAATGTATCGAGTTCACACGGCTCGTAGTTGGGCAGATTTGGTGCGTCATATGGCGATGTGTTTTTCATGTATGAAGGCAAGTGCTCTTGCAAGTGATGTTTGGCTATTTTAGCGCATTCACATCTCTTTGGTTTCACGAATTTCATGTAACTTTCCCATTTAGGCTCCCGCTCATGTATCAGTTCTACTTCTCTCGATTCTATCTTGTTACCTGATGGAATAGAATGAATAGACGGCGTCTTCATGACTGCGTTTTCCTGTTTTGGACTAGTTGGTCGTATTGGGCTGCAGAAGCAGTATGGTAATCTGCATACACAGCATGCAGTCGACACTCCTTTCACATTAGGCCTTTCCTTCTGTAGGATTTGCATGAGCGAACTTTCTAGTTGCAGAGCTCGTAAATGGGTTGACGACGTGTATCGAACTGGTACGTCATAGGTGTAATCGTGATCGTCAACAAAATCTGAGTCATCACCACGGCGGCCTTCTACGAAATCCTTTATCCGGGCAGTGAACAGGTTGAAATTGTCGCAAGCGGCGTAGATGCACCTTTTATTGATGATTACAACCGGAAACTGTTCCGCGCTCGAAGTGCAGTGGACGGGGCAGAGATCCTTATCTATTTGCGGCTTGTACCCTTTCTCGCAGCAAAGATAAAATGGATGCGGACGAGGAACAGGAGTCCACACTTTCTCCGGCTCAATTTCAAAGAGGCTTTCTGCACTTGGATCTAACATGGCCTCTTCCAACTGAAGCATCATCAGCTTCTCTACATTAATGAAAAACTCTGCATACTCGGGTAGCGTGTTAAGACAGAATGATACAAAGATTTGAAACTTCTTTACAACGTGACACACTTTCTTCTGCCACATTCTGTCGAATTCGAGAGCCTTTCGTTGTTTCGCAGCTGCCAGTGCTATGTTGAACTCTTTCATTGCTATCTCTTCGTCGAGACGTTTAACCTCTTTCTCATGCTTGTGTTTGGCTCGCTCTAATTCTTTCGTGCATTCCTCTCTTTCTGTTAACGCCACGTACACTTGACACGCCAAGTTCTGACATTCGGCTAGATGTCTCAACTTCTCTACGGCGACATGTTTCTCGACATTGATATCGTGAATCTGTTTCCAAGTTTCATCACTAGCCTTCGATATCTTATCTGTAAACTTGTTTTTCAGTTGCAATTTCTTCTTCTCCAGCTTCTTAGCGAATTTATCGTACAACATGGTCGCTTGTTGATTCAGCAGAGTTTCATAATGCGCTTGCATTTTTTGGAACGCTGCCTCCCTGGCTCTCTTTATTTCTTCCTCGGCGGCCTGGAAGAGCAGCGACTCGATTTTAGTTATAGATGTCGCGTAGAGAATGGAAAACTCGTGGAAGGCTTGTTGGATCATTGCGGTGTTCTTTTTGGCAGCTTCGGCTGCTTCTTTTTCCCATTGTTCCTGGCAAGCTGACACTATATCCTTCTTCCATTGTTCGTCGCTTTCATGTAGCGCTTGTTTCTTCTCTTTTTCCATGCTTTTGAAGTGTTCGTCGTGCATGGCTTCGGCGTAGCCGTCGATGCCAATGTAGCTGAGTTGGGAGAGGTGTTCCTTTTTTATAGGTTTGAGGACATGTCTGCTTTTCAAGATGTCTTGTGGGGGCATGTACCAGTTGGCGCCGCCGCCCTTCATGACGGGCTCCAGGCCCGCGAGAACCTTGAGCTTTGGATTCATGGACTTGAAGTAAACACTCGCGAGAATTTCGCCCATCTTTTTCTTCATCTGCGTCTGTGTGGGTACTTGCGGTTCTCTTTTGAAGAAGCATTTTCGGTAGTAGTAATTCTCGTCTAATTTAAACATTTGTCCAGAATAATATAATAAAATTAATAATAAAAATAAGATGTCATCAAAATTGCTTATTGTCTTGGCAATTGTCAAACAGTCACAGATTAGTGATAAATTTGATATGTAGTTTTTTATTAATTTTAAAACAAAAAAATATGGTTTAATAATTAACCCTTTGAACGCCAAGAACCTATGAAGTGGTCGTGTGTCTTCGTGCCCACCACGCCAACAACCACTAAAAAGGTCGGAGTGAATGTGTACTTAGATCATGAAAAAGAATCTATTATGACTTGTTTTTATTGGTTTTTAATAGTTATTTGTTATACAAGGGTGCAAAGTTGTATTTTACCCGCGAGTGTGGAATTGAAACACGAGCCAGCGAAAGGATTCTATAGTTGAACCACGAGCGAAGCGAGTGGTTCTATAATAGAATCCTAAGCGTAGCGAGTGTTTCAACACACGAGAAGTAAAATACAACTTTGCACCCGTGTGTAACACAAAACTTGTCTCCTCACTATAGCGAGGAAAGTGCAACATGCAAAAAAACACAGTTCCACAGGCATGATTTTCATCACTGGAATCACTAATTTTTTTACGATATTATAACAGAAAACTCTGAAAGTTGTGTATAATATTTACGCGAGTCGGAGTCTGTCACAAGTTGTGTATATTTATGTTGACATTGACAAGATGACATTTCTGACGATGCGTTTTGAAATTGCATCGACTCAACTTGTGCGTTTACAATTATACTCAAAGTCATTATAATAAAAATTTTACTTATAGAATTTTAAGGTTTACGACTTAAATCATTAAATAAAGTTAAATTTGGTATTTTTTTTAAATTCTGAAACCATTTATTTAATGATAATTGATATCAAACGAACCATTAATATGAGCGTTTTACGTTTTGTTATCTGTCAAAAGCTACTCAAACACGCTCCAAGGTCAAATTACTTTCCCCACTTGTGGATAAAATGCGTTTTTACCCGCTTGTTTCAAAGGATAAAAGACGGCTTTCCGAGCTAGTGAGGGGAAAACCAATAAACGTTACATCATTTTTTGATATCTTGGCTTCTGAGTGATCACTTCATTCAAATATGAAATGATAGCGTTCAAAGGGTAAGTAGGTATTTGATTATAGTAGTTAAAGGTTCGTGACCAGTATTTGGGTCATACTGACGCAGGACCCAAATCCATTTTTTCTAGGTTGAACGCATCCGTGAAATTGGGACATATTTTCACCATTTTTTAACTAAGTAATTTCCCTTGTTCTTCGTACATAACTGAGTTACATTACTAGCTATGTATAAAGAAAAATTATTCTTCGTACAAAACCGGGTAATGTAATAAGAAACCTTCGTTCCTTGCACATTACCACTCACATTGACAGTTATGTACAAAGAAGTAAATATTCTTCTTACATGACCCGGTTTTGTACAAAGAAATTGCTATTCCTACTACAAAACCAAGGAGGTTCTCCGAGTTAGCAATAAATAAAAACCTGCTGAGCCACAGCTGCGGGTCAGGAGAGGAGCATCTACTCTCTTAACTAAACGCTCAGCTTTCAATATGAGACTATGAACGTACGTACATTGACTAAGCTGGTAGACTAATAAACTATGTAATAGTATACTTACATTTTGTGTCAAGTATTTAAAAAACCGGCCAAGTGCAAGTCGGACTCGCGCACGAAGGGTTCGGTACCGACACCTCCTTATCTACATTTAAAACCACTATACAATATATTTAATCACAGAAGGTCGTATCTTTATAAGAAACTTACGACACTTACGCTCTTTTGTTTTGGCAAGGCAGTTTTTCAGCAATAACTCAAAAACCGTTACACCTATGTTGCTCAAACCAAAATTTGTCAAAAGGATTTATTAATGTACATCATGATTTTCTTCAGAATTTTTAACTTCTTAGTTTGGAAATTAGAGGGGGGGGGGACACACTTTTTACGACTTCGACAACTAATATCTCAGCAACCGTTGACTTAAATGAAAATAATTTTTAAGAAAAAAAAACCGACTTCAATGGTGGAGGCCGGTGAAAGATTATTACACTTAGATGGTGCACTCTTAGATTCCATACAATAAAATAAAAATGGCTATAAGTATGTTTATAATGGTAGAAGACTAAGTACCCTCAATTCCTTGTGGAATCATGGAAAAACCTTGATTGCTTGACAAACAAAACGAAGAGAACAAATCGCCAAACATGAACTACGCGTCGTTGAAGAGTTCCTATCTGATCATCATCAGCAGTTCCACTTCATCAAATGTCACTTTTATGAATGAAAATTCTTGATTAGTTCATGAAAATACTAAAATTACTATTTGTGTGCGTTTCACATTTGAGGAGTTCCCTCGATTCCTAATGGATCCCATCATCAGAAATCGAGCATGACAAAATTTAATCGTGAAGATAGAACTTGCTTAACAAACACAGCTAGAAGGACAAATCGCCAAACGAGAACTTTTCGTCGTTGAAGAGTTCTGTTCTGATCATCATCAGCAGTTCCACTTCATCAAATGTCACATTTTTGGATGAAAATGCTCGACTTGTTGATAAAAACATAAAAATCACTATATGTTTGCCTTTAAGATTTAAAGAGTTCCCTCAATTCTTCATGGATCCCATCATCAGAACTGCGTTTTGACAAAAACGGGACCAACTTGGATATATATACTTACAATCAAAAAAAGAATTTTCCAAATCGGTTAAGAAATGACGGAGCTACGGAGTAACAAACATAAAAAAAAACATACAACCGAATTGATAACCTCCTCTTTTGAAATCTTGAAGTCGGTTAAAAAGAAGAAACCTCTATGTCATTTTTAAAGGCCTATACATAGATACCCAACACGCCTATGTACATTGAAAAAAAATATTGAGCCCCTGTTACATGTATGGGGTGTGTAGTTTAATATTTTTTTGTAATTTCACATTTTATTTCTATATCGGTTTATAACATACACCTTCACACCAAATTTCATAATTGTAGTGGTCATATTCTCCGAGTAAATCGGCTGTGACATACGGATATTACGAATCCATAAGGGTTCCGTTTTTTACGTTTTGATTTTGATTTGATTTTACCATTTGGCTCCGGAACCCTAAAAATAAAATGATTTTCAAACTGTCATTGCGATAAGTGAAATTAATTTGGAACTGCTCGATTACTACAGACCAAGAGAATACAAAAAAAACAGCAAAATGCCGGATGCCTGCGTTGTTTGCACACATGTTGTACACAAGTAAAAGATGATCCCACATTAATAAGTTAGACACACTGCTCGGAGAACCTCCTTGGTTTTGTAGTAACATAACTGTCAATGTGAGTGGTAATGTGCAAGGAACGAAGGTTTCTTGGTACATTACCCGGTTTTGTACGAAGAATATTTTTTCTTTATACATAGCTAGTAATGTAACTCAGTTATGCACGAAGAACAAGGGAATATTTTCACCAGCCGTTCATTGTCATAATTTCAAACTTGACACCATTAGACAAAATGTTAACGTTAGCGACACCTACAATTAATAATAATAAATAAACTACAATATTCAATCCAATAAGTACCAGGTTTTGGTTAGTAAATAATGTTGACACACAATCGCAAATGAGGTCAAATGTATAACTCAGCCCTGATAAACATGAGGTACACTACATAGTTTACACAGTGGCACGATGCCGCGGGGTGACCTCTTATTTTAAATTATTTATTTTGTAAGTTTTTAATAAGTATACGGTATAGGATATTAGTTGAAATTTGTGATGATGAAAAATGTTTACACAGTCACTACAACTTCATAGTTTTGAAATTAGAGGGGGGGGGGGGGGAGAGACACACTTTTTACCACTTTGACAGCTAATATCTCGCCAACGGTTGACTTAAATGGAAAGGTTTTCTAGGAACCTCTACCTATGTCATTTTTACTTTGACTATGGAATTCAATGGACCGGGCGTATTGTTCTATTTGTACCAAAGCTACTGAACTGAGGCTCAAAATCGCCATGTTATGTTCCCCGGTACGTCAATCATACGTCAATTGAGCAGTACACGAATAAGCAATTTGACGCCTTTACAACGAATATGGGACCATATTAAAAGATTTAAGTTTGCGAAATTAAGTACCAGTTATTCAAAATCAAAATTTTTAGACATTCCTTCTAATGCCCAGAATTTTTTGGATATAATTGCTTCGGTTAGGTCTATTGACAACGATTCTAACGCTTTAAACGTATACTTTGCCTCTAAAGGCTCAGAAACTGCTCAGTGGATTCTCAACTCCTTCGAATTTGATGAATTTGTAGCTTCTCTAGATAACAAAAAGAACACGTCACCTGCACGTCACCTGGTCCCGATTTCATCCCATATTCTGTTATTAAAAACTTGACTATTAATGTAAAGAGAATTCTCCTAAGTATTTACAATCAGCTTTGGCTTCATAAAGTCATTCCTTCCATCTGGAAACTTCAGTTTGTAGTTCCTATATTAAAACCGAACAATGATTTGAATAGTTTAGATGCTTATCGACCTATTTCTCTTACTTCATGTTTAGCTAAGTTATTTGAAACTATGTTAAAGAATCGAATCGAATGGTTTATTGAACACAACTCCTTGATTCCGGATTTTCAATTTGGTTTTCGTAAGGGGAAAAATACTATGTATAACTTAGGTTGTTTGCTAGGTGATATTAAAAATAACATGATTAACAACCAATTTACATTAGCTGTTTTTTAGACATTAAAGGAGCCTTTGATAATATCAATCACATAATCTTGGTATTCCTGGCCCAGTTTTATACTGGATTTATAATTTCCTAAATGATCGCAGAGTTACACTTAAAATAAAAAATAAGTTATATGGTCCTAAATCTACTTTCAAAGGTACTCCTCAAGGTTCTGTTATTTCTCCACTTGTTTTTATTCTGAGTCTCGTAGAGTTTATGTCCCATATTCCAACTTCTTTAAAGTATTCCTTTTACGCTGATGACTTGGTTATTTATTTAGATCGCCGAAGATCCAGTTGACATATTAATGAGGGTAAATTGTACTCCATTCGTTCGTTTTCACGTGATGCCTAGACATATAAACAGACAGACAAAACAGACACAAATTCTTAAAACTGTTGAAACGATTTCTGTTATCGATTCTAAGTATCCGCAGCCAACTTTTTTTCGAATATCTTCCATGTACAGACTTTCGACCCTCTTCTAAGTGTACATCTAAGATGCTCCAACTGTCTATGCTGACGATTGGGCTGCCCAGCTCAAGTGATCTCTTATATCAAACAGTTTTTATTGTGTGAAGGGTCAACAATTACGAAAAAAATAACGCACGATAAAACTAAATGGTACACCGACGATACAAAGTGTGCATTGAAACAGCTGTTTTGTATTTAAGCATATGAATAAAAACAATGCCAAAGTATCGCAAATGCATTTTGATGTACACGCAAAGTAGAACTTATTGCGAAAAGGTTGTGAATAGCGTCAACAATCAGAAGGAATTATGATACTTCGGTTTTGACATAATGAATCCTCAACTTTTTTACAATTCTGCTATGCTTTAAGTTAAATTTCTTGACACGCTGTTATACTCCCAATTGGCTGAAACTTAAATCGTAGAATGGCGTATGAGGATTAAACCACCCCGTTTCATAGACCTTACTTGCATCCCCGATCCCACTCGAGAACCTTTCCTCCCCAACGGCGAACGGTTCTACGTGCAATATGCCCCGCCCACTGCCACTTAAGTTTAGCGGTTCGAAGGGCTATGTCGGTTACTTTGGTTCTACTGCGGATGGCCTCATTTCTGATACGATAACGCAAAGATACTCCCAGTATAGCGATCTCCATTGCTCTTTGGGTGACTTTGAGCCTTCTTATGAGGCCCATAGTAAGCGACCACGTTTCAGTTTCATATGTCATCACTGGCAACACACACTGGTCGAAGACCCTCGTCTTGAGACACCGCGGAATATTGGACGAAATAATAATTTTTAAGAAAAAAAACCGACTTCAATAGGGGAGGCCGGTGAAATATTATTATACTTAGATGATGCACTCTTAGATTCCATACAATAAAATAAAAATGGCTATAAGTATGTTTATAATGGTAGAAGACTAAGTACCCTCAATTCCTCATGGAATCCTCCATCAGAACTCAAGCTTGACGAAAATGTGTCCTGAAAACCTAGCTTGCTTGACAAACAAAACGAAGAGAACAAATCGCCAAACATGAACTACGCGTCGTTGAAGAGTTCCGTTCTGAGCATCAGCAGCAGTTCCACTTCATCAAATGTCACTGTTTTGAATGAAAATGCTTGATTAGTTCATGAAAATACTAAAATCACTATTTGTGTGCCTTTCATATTTGAGGAGTTCCCTCGATTCTTAATGGATCCCATCATCAGAACTCGAGCATGGCAAAAAATAATCGTGAAAATAAAACTTGCTTAACAAACACAGCTAGAAGGACAAATCGCCATACATGAACTTTTCGTCGTTGAAGAGTTCTGTTCTGATCATCATCAGCAGTTCCACTTCATCAAATGTCACATTTTTGGATGAAAATGCTCGACTTGTTGATAAAAACATAAAAATCACTATATGTTTGCCTTTAAGATTTGAGGAGTTCCCTCAATTCCTCATGAATCCCATCATCAGAACTGCGTTTTGACAAAAACGGGACTAACTTGGATATATATACTTACAATCAAAAAAAGAATTTTCCAAATCGGTTAAGAAATGACGGAGTTATGGAGTAACAAACATTAAAAAAAAACATACAACCGAATTGATAACCTCCTCCTTTGATATCTTCAAGTCGGTTAAAGATGTGCCGTAGCTTCCCGAACGCAGCCCAGCCGAGTTGGATTCGACGCTTAACCCCTTTCTCGAAGTTGGACCTACCTAACTGGACAGTCTGTCCTAGGTATAATATATAATCATCTACAACTTCAATTAAAAGTGTCCGATTGTAACGGGAGTTGGTGCTACGTGCTCGTACTCAAAACGAATGATTAAGCTTATTTCAGAATATCAATGTACCGATTCTTGACGAATAAAGCCCGTAAAATAGTACATGTACAATGATAAAAGTCTCGCTACGCAGTTCTTCCGTAAAACGTCCTAACAGAGCGGGTTCTTCATGTAAGTATGAGGGCCGAAAGGAGGAAGCAGAGTGGCAAAACATGCAAGGCGGAAGGCGGAAACATTCAAATAGAGCGGGATCCTTGTATAAGGCTTAAGGCGCGGAGCCGTGTGACACGCACGCGAGGTCCAAGGCCGAGCCCTTATGTAGGGCCGAAGGCCTGAAGCAGAGTGGCAATGCAAGCGAGGCCTAAGGCCGAGAGTCCCAACAGAGCGGGCTCCTTATGTAGGGCCGAAGGCCTGATGCAGAGGGGCAAGGCATGCGAGTCTAAAGGCAGATCATTCACACAGAGTGGGCTCCTCATGCCGATCATTCACACATAGTGGCAAGATAGCCAACAGAGCGGGCCCCTCATGTAAGGCTGAGGACCGAAGGCCCGAAGCGGAAATGCACGTGAGGCTGAAGGCTGAGAGTCACACTGCCTAGACATATAAACCGATAGACAAACAGACACGAATTCTTAAAACTGTTGAAATGTGTTCTGTTTCGATGCCAAGGGCCCTCCAATCGCTCCATTGATTTATCCAATGTCTTCAATGTACAGATTTTCGACCCTCTACAGCTGTATTATATGTATTCGGATAAGCATAGATCCAGGGGCCTTTCAACTCGAAGTACGAATTTTTCTATGCAAATGTTATTTTAACTTGTTTGTACCAGATGTCACTTGGTGCTCTATCGCACTTGCATATTGAAGTGACAGGGATGCAGCGGTCGTGCGGTTAGTTCTTACTAAATACACAACGGCGCTACGATCTATGTGGAGTATTTCACTAGTATCTCCATCTCAGTATATATATTGTACTTTGTGCATAGATCTAAGGTGCTTCAACCGTCAATGTTGACGATTGGGCTGCCCAGCCCAAGTGATCTCTTATATCAAACAGTTATTATCGTCTGAAGGGTCACCAATTACGTAAAAAATAATACACGACAAAATTTAATAGTACACCGACGATACAAAGACTGCATTGAAGCAGCCGTTTTTGTATTTAAGCATATGAAGACAAACAATTCCAAAGTATCGCAAATTTATTTTGATTTACACGCAATAATAGACCTAATTGCTAAAAGGTTATGCTCAAAAATAGCGTCATCAATCAGAAGGAATTACGATATTTCGGCTTTGACATATCGAAACGTCAGCTTGTTTACAATACGTCAAATTCTGCTATGGCTTAAGTTAAATTTATTGACACGCCGTTATACTACCAATGGGATGAAACTTAAAGCTTAGAATGGCGTATGAGGATTTAAATCACCAGTTTCATAGACCATATTAGCACCCCCCATTTCATCCCTTTGAGGGTGATTATCGGGACAAAAAGTATACTATAAGTGAATCTAGATTATATACTGTTTAGTATACAAAAAATCACCTTGATCTGTCTAGCCGTTTTGCGTGATTGAGTAACAACATCCAAAACATTCAAACATCTAATCTTTCGCATTTATAATATTAGTGGGATTACAAAGTTATATATGTAGTTTTTGAATCTAGAAAACGGTACTGAAATTGGGGTTTAGAGTCACAGTTAATTAATGGAATAAATCATAATAGTGTTCAAAATTTGAAGAGACCGTGGTAGCTGGCGCGCACACTGGGCAGCGCTTGCGTTTACTTTTTTTTCAGTTTCTATCTTAAGATTTCACAAATTTTGAATGCGGATGTTTTTTTTGGTCGTCAAGTATATGCTTACCAATTTTATTCATTCCTGTAACTCATGGATTATAGGAGTTCCCATACAAAATTCAACCCCTCTTTTTACCCCCTTTAAACCCATATTTGCACAATTTTTATAGCCTAAAAACCGACCGGGTATTTATTCGACAGATTAGTAAAGTTTTCATCAAAATCCGTTTAGCCGTTTTCACGTGATGCGCGTTCATATAAACAGACAAATAGATAAACAGACACAGACAAAAATTCTAAAAACTGTTGGAACGTGTTCTGTTATCAATTCTAAGTATCCCCAGCCAACTTTTTTTCGAATATCTTCCATGTACAGACTTTCGACCCTCTTCAGCTTTATTATATGTACTAGCTTTTGCCCGCGACTTCGTCCGCGAAGAACTCGTTCTCGCCTTAGAATTATTTGTTTTCCCATACAATTTTTCTCTCAGCTGAGATGGTTGGACGGCGTCCAAAAGGACACCAGAACCTTAGGGGTGTATTCTCTAGAAATCCTATAGTCCAAACGAATGATTAAGTGCTTATTTCGAAAATCAAATGTACCGATTCTAGACGAATGAATCTCGTCAAAAAATAATTATAATGATAGAAGTCTCGCCACGCAGTTCTGCCGTAAAACGTAGTCCCAACAGAGCGAGTTCTTCATGTAAGTATTATGGCCAAAGGCCCTAAGCAGACCGGTAAGACATGCGGGCCTATCATTCCAACAGAGCAGGCTCCTTATGCAAGGCTGAGGGCCGAAGGCCCAAAGCAGAGCGGCAAGGCACGTGAGACCGAAGGCCGAGCATCCCAACAGAGGTTCTTTACGTAATCCTAATCTCCCCTGCCTGTCGTAAAATGGCCGAAAATGCGAAGCAGAACGGCAACAAATGCGAGACCGAAAGCCGATCATTCACACACAGCGGCCTCCTTATGTATAGCTGATGGCCAAAGGCCCGATGGGCGTGCCAAGTCAAGCCAAGAGTGTTATACGCGATAATAAAGGCGTGGTGGAGGGCGGCAAGGCACGCGAGGCTGACGCCAGAGCTTGTCCTAAATAACTTATACACACTATGTATAAGTTATTTAGGACAACATCATGTGTCTTATAAGCGACCATAACGGCCGAAGGCCCTAAATCGAGTAGTAAGGCACGCAAGGCCGTAGTTTGAGCATCCCAACAGAGCGGGCTCTTTAATAAGGATGAGGGCCGAAGGGCCGAAGCTGAGTGTTAAGGCACGCGAGGCGGAAGATCGAGCATTCCAGCAGCGGGCTCTATAAAGCTGAGGGCCTAAGGCCCGAAGCTGAGAGGTACGGCACACGTGGATGTTTTTCCTTTGTCGTCAAGTATATGCTTACCAATTTTCATACCTGTAACTCATGGATTATAGGAGTTCCCATACAAAATTCAACCCCTCTTTTTACCCCCTTTTAACCCAAATCTGCACAATTGTTATAGCCTAGAACCTGACCGGGTATTTAGTCGACACATTAGTAAAGTTTTCATCAAAATCCGTTCAGCCGTTTTCACGTGATGCGCGTTCATATAAACAGACAAACAGACAAAAATTCTAAAAACTGTTGGAACGTGTTCTGTTATTGATTCAAAGTATCCCGAGCCAACTTTTTTTCGAATATCTTCCATGTACAGACTTTCGACCCTCTTCAGCTTTATTATATGTTTAGATAGATAGATAATGAAACGGGTCACTCACGTCTTTAAGGTCGAATATCGCTAGACATATTCGCATGTCGCGATAGGTGCTCATGATTAAGGACCGCGAACCGGTCTGGAACATGTCGAGCGATATTCGACCTTAAAGACGTGAGTGACCCGTTTCATTATATTTAATGCTTTATCAGCCTTTTGTGCTATGCGGTTTCCTTTTGTGGAATACAGATTAAATAAATAAATAAAGCATTATTCTAACTTCAATCGAGTTCTTATTTAAAGATCCCTCGGACCCTCAGGTACAGTTAATGTAAGTAACCGGGTATAGCATGTTACACGTCATGTAGGTATTTGTAAGGACGTTGCGCACCACAATAAAATTCGGCTCTAAAAGTCAAAAATAATATTTATTCATTAAAAATTATAAATACACTTAACAATAATCAGTTTGGATTACTACGTGACTTCGCCAACCGCCATTTCTTGAAGCAGGCTCATGACATGGCAGAATCGCTCCTTAATCTCCGTATACGATCTGTGTGGCAGTGATTCCTGTATCCTACCAAACACCTGTTCGGAGCCAGCTTCCCCCTTTAATACTTGCAACATAGTCTTATCCTCCTCTCTAGTCCAATTGCTCTTGGTTTCCTTTTTAATTTCAGTAGCCATAACTTCGATCTTGGCTAGCTTAGGTTTGGGAGCTTCATTTTTCTCGACTGCAGTCTTATCTTTTTTTTCTCTCTTCACCGCTTCCGTTTTGACTTCCTTCTTCTTCCCACTCTTTTTCGCTTTTGGGCTGTTAATTTCCTTCTTGGTGTTGTCGTTGACATCTTTGATGTTCTTGGTGGGGGATTTTGGTGTTTTCTTCTTCTTTTGCGGGGGTTTAGGTTTGGGCTTCGGTTCCTCGGAGCGAGGCACCCGGTAAGGCTCCTTGCTGTAGGGGTATGTCACTGCGGCTGCACGGAGCATGCGACCGTGCTGGAGAAACACCCGACCGTGGAGGTACTGGAACAGGAAGCTCGGTTTAGAATGCTTACTTAGGAAAAACTAGTGGGCACTAAGGCCTAATTTACGCGCGTCGCGTTGCGGCCTGCCGCTGGATAACATGATATCCTGGGAGTGTTCCCCATCGCAGATTTGAGGAGACGGGCAAGAATAGTCAACGGTCTCCCCTGCCTGTCGTAAAATGTGACTAAAGGATATCATGACGGTTAAGTGCCTGATCCATGCGCGGGGGGCAGCACTTGCCAACTAAGATGAGCGAAAAGGAGTAAATCGCGTGGGGGGCTCTAGTGCATTCAGTATGAGATACAGGAGTCTTCCGCATGAAGGCGCAGATGACGGTCATACCACAAAATCCAGTCAATCCCCGAAGATTGGGTACTTTTCCCCACGTAAAAAATAAAGTATTGGGGCGTAGGTAACCAAAATTTTCATTACAGCGGAAGGCAAAAAAGAATCTCTTCGCTGCATCTTCAGTTCAGTAACTTCGAATGGTGGTTGTACAGTCAAGAACTTTAACTTGGGACCCCCTTAAGGTTGACAGTAATGTAGTCGAATTCAAAGAAAACTTAAGAGAAATGGGTCCCAAATTAAAGAGCGCAACCATACCTGATGGACATGCTTCTTATATATGGAAAAATGCATTACGATTGTTGTGCATGTTCATCATTTTTTAGTCAAACGTATAAACATAACACGGGCCAGGGAAGATTATATATAGTCCCCGACAAACTAAAAGTAAGTTTGCCGGGAATTATATGTATTATAATATTATACATATATACGTAGTTATTATTTCTTCACATAACTGACCACAGTGTCGAGACTCTTCTTGTCCTCGGGTTGCCTCCGGTTGTACTTCTCTTCTGGAAACGTCCACACGTCGTAGCCCTTGTCGTCTGTGAGGAAGCTCTCTTGCAGAGTGTCAACGCCGCTCTCGTATAAACTGTAACACAGATTCATACAGTGTGTTACCGGCATGCGGGCTTTTCTTTAAGCAGGCTATCAAAACGTAGTTCCTAAACCTAACCATGTAGTCAGTTTTATTGTAAAACCAAAATTTCAATTTCTTTTGTTTTCTAACAAAATTCAAATTGCCAGCAATGTAAAGCAATGTCAATTGTCAAGACAGTACAAATGAGCGATGATAATTAAGAGCTCTTAATGTTTTGTTTACTACGACGTCATATTAAGCAAGTGCACCCAGTATATTGGTGTAGATTTAAGAAGTTTAATTGCATAGTTAATTCAATAATTATGATTTGTTAATACATGCAAACAGTTGCTAATGAAACATACTATTGTCCATTTTGAAAAAACCCGCTTGCCGGCAACGCACTGTATATCAGACGACCCAGGGGCGGCCTTAGCCATGGCGAGGCTCCGGGCGGGTAGATTTTTGCGAATCCCTTGTATTTGTACTATTAGTTTAGGACCTAATACAACCCTCTGGTATATCGGGTCGGCGATAATCGCTTACCATCAAGCGATTCGTCTGATCGTCTGCACCTATCTCATTTTTTTTCTCGGGTAGTTGCGAGAATACGCGAAGCCCTTGCAAGAGTGGCCTTAGCCATGGCGAGGCTCCGGGCGGGTAGATTTTTGCGAATCTCTTGTATTTGTACTATTAGTTTAGTACCTAATATAACCCTCTGGTATATCGGGTCGGCGATAATCGCTTACCATCAAGCGATTGGTCTGATCGTCTGCCCGTATTTCATAAAACAAAAATTTTTCGTGGGTAGTTGCGAGAGAATATGCGAAGTCCTTGCAAGAACGAGGCCATGGGCGGCTGCCCTTTTTGCCACCCCCACGACCGGTTCAGCCTCCTACCGGGATTCGAGCCCAGGACTACCTGGGCTCGAATCCCATCTTATTATTCATCTGGGCTTTATAAAAATGACGATATGGAAAAATGACAAAGTATAGGGTCGAGGAATAAAAATGTCGAAATAGAATTTAGTCGAAGTATTGAAATGACTAATTTCACTCAGCTTCAAAATTGACGGAGCCCCGCTCCGCTGGACTCCTATTTCTGGGCAGTTTGCCTTTCGGGCATCTGAAGATACCTAACGAACCTAACCTACCTAGACCTGGGCCGTTGTAGATCACTTATAGTAGAATTTTTTTTTAGAATTACAAATCCAGACATTTTTACTTTCGGACCATTGCCAGGGTTCGTATGTATGTAAATACTTTATTGTACACAAAACACCGGTAAAAATACAGACAAATTCAGTTATATCGGTACAAAGGCGAACTTATCCCTATAAGGGATCTCTTCCAGTTAACCTTTGAGCAATTGAGTGGAAGACAGGAACCAAAAGATAGACAAACTAACACGTCAGTCGTCAGTCGTCGTCGTCAGTTCGTCTTTTCTGCTTCTCGACATTTTTATACTACGTCAAATTTTAATTTCAACTTTTTTATTTCTTGACAACAAACATCATTTCGACATTTTTATACCTCGTCATTTTTCCTTACAGACAATAGTTGCCAAATCGGATTATTCCCCTATAAGGGACCTCTTTCAGCTAACCTTTGAACAATTGAGTGGAAGTAAGAGATTAAATGCGGGTCGCGGAGGACCGGTCTTTGTGGCACTCTTTGGAGGAGGCCTTTGTCCAGCAGTTGAGTAGATGTCCTTCGGCTGATATAATAATAATAATCTTTCATTTCGGACAGAATTCATACATGTTAGTTACAAACTTATATACTAGTGTTTGTTGTTAGAGTTCGTCGATATGATGAGGTAGAACTAGATAGACAAACTTCCTTCATTCGTCCTGAGGCGTCTCTAGCCCATGTAGCGCCCGTGTGCAAGCATTAACCCTAGCGCCCCATAGTAAGAGGGGCTCCGTAGCGAGCGGCGCTCGGCGCCCCCTAGGACCGCTGCGCCCGTGTGCAACGCATAGCCTGCACCATAGGTAAAGACGCCCCTGCATTCGTCCTTCCTACGTTGTAGAGTAGGAGATGTGATCTCACCTGTCAGGCGGGCGCTCGTCGCACAGCAGAGACCTGAACATGCTCGCGAGCTTGGGGTGGGCGCGCAAGTGCGGCAGCACTCGTGTCCGGAGGTCGTCGGTCGTGCCGCCGTTGAGGGCGCCCGTGAGCGCGCGTAGTACTTTCCGGAGCACCGTCGGTTTTCGAGACAGGGATGACTGGAAAGGACATGTTTCGGTCAGAAGCCATTTCGCAAATGTTTGGGTCTTATAATTATAATACAAGTTGTACTCGTAAAATAAGTTGAATAGCGGCTTTCGCTTGTATTACAAGTTACAAGCGTTAGTGAAATGGACTCCTGATGTGACAGGTTTGGGATGGATACGAGTACGCCACAGTTTTATTCCGCGATTTCGTTTGCGCTCTTTGTATGTATTATGTAAGCACTTTATTGTACACAATAACAGTTTTATCGTATACATGTTAGAAAAGAAAATACAAAGGCGAACTTATGCCTATAAGGGATTTCTGCCAGCTAACCTTAACCTTAAAACCTTTGTAATGCCATAACATATGTGAACGCAGCCCGATGGGTGAAAGAGTTAGATATTAGATTATTATAGTCTTATTTTATTTACAATTTTTATACCTACTAACCGAATTATTTTGTTATAGCAGTTCATATACGAACAAGTTAGTACAAGTTGCAAGTTAAATAAAAGCTTACAAGCTTTACAAGTAAAACACGGACAAACAATATCACATGCAGTGCCAGTCAGTGACAAAAATCGTATCTGAAATGGCTTTCGAGTTTAAATGTAGACAATTACAGCGACGTACAAATTATAAGGGGCTATATCTGAGCGGCATCTAGGAAAACGGCACAACTTTTTACGAAATTGAGATTGCAACCGTAACTTCATGGCATTAAGTTTCAGTATTGTTTGTGGTGACGCCGTACTATAGAGATGGTTCAATCCACAACGGTGCGCTCTACCTATGCTATGAACAAAACACAATCTAGTACACAATAAGGAGTAGCGCGAATCCTCGTGGATTGCAAAAGTGCCTGTTTGAATGAGAAGAATTAAATTGCTGTGCCATTGAAAAAACGGTTATTGCAGAGGATAACAATGGTAGTAGGTATCTACATTAGTTCTGAAGAACAAGAAATACACATTACATTGCTAATATTGCTATGCATTGCAGATCACCTGTATGGGCACATGAGATTTTTAGTTTAATTGCCAAGTATTGTTCGTGGTTTCTTGTGCTATAATTAAATATGGCACGGAGTTACATGACTGTAAAATATTGTACGTATATGCCCCTGGAGGGGCACATGATAGATTTACCCCAAGTGCGTTAATTGTTATTGTACATAAATATGGCTTCAGATCGCGCGGACATTGTTCTCGCCACTGATGTTCTCGTCTACGGCTCGCGCAAACAATGCTTTCTTGAGATTTGAGACATTATGTATTTTAAAATCTTGGGTTTGTAAGGCAGTAAAAAAGTATAGAATGAACACAATTTTACAGACATTTGACAAAGCAATAGAACAATAGCATAAATATCACTAATATGAGATTCGCCTAGCATACAAATATATTGATTTAAATAATATCTTCCAAACATCATAATCAAGCTAATGCAATGTTAAAGTGCAAAAATGATAAAACAAAAAAGATAATAAATTAATTTATGGTGTCATGATAGAAACATAAATGTGTGTTCATATCCTTTATAGAAACAAAAGAACTCTACTATGGCCATACAGAGCTAGAATCGGTATGCTAATGGAATAATAAACCATTGAATCATCATTAATGAGAGTGTGTGCAGACTACAGGACTGGCAACTCTTGATATTATACAGTGTTTAAATCTAAGTGGGGTCTCGATTGACCAAATAAATTTACATCCAGTTACCATATGCTAGATTTTACGGTCAGGTTAGGTAGATATTACGGCCCAATTCGCTCAAAAAGTCACCTAAAACACGACCATAAAACCTATCATGCCAGCTGGACTAATCTTACTCATAATATAGGGATTTATGCAGGCGATATATCTCTCTAGTTAGGTGTCATCTTTGGGGCAACTCGTTTTTTCTGGGAAAAAACGAAAAATGCCAAGCGAAGCCTGGTTGTCCCGATACTAAAGTAATAGGCATATAGACTTTTTTCTTTTTTCGACATATAATATGTAAGGATTGCTGTTAGACACAAAAAAATAAGAGAACCAGAGCACAACAATTAAAGCAGAAATTAATAAAAACATGTAGACTTTCTAAATCTAGCAACACCACAAAATTAATTGAATCACCAATGCAAAGACCAATCAATCCACTTTGGACAACTACTATGATGCAACATAACAGAACAATATTGGTTTCATTTATTAAATTCATCAGTTGCACTTTGATGTAACAATTGTCTGGCTGTTACAGTGCATAAGAGAGTCTTATAAGTATGAATGTGGCTTAAACCGTCAAAGCTATTGCTTACTGCCTAGTTCTCTAGAGAACTAAAGATAAGATTCAAAATGTAATATCAAACTTAGCAAGTTTTCATTCATCTCCAATAACTTCAACCATGTTTGTTTCAATTTCATTTTACGTGATGCTTTGATCTTTGCAAGAATGATTTAGAAATGTCTTGCCATGCATTGTTAAATATGATCACTATGATCAGTGTATACTTACTTTTAACGACTCTATAAAATCAGTCATCTTCGTCAGCATGAAATAATCTGAAAACCTCCCGAGTTGCGCTGCCTGGCCCGGCTTCAGGAACAACAAGAAATCTTCTATAAAATCCTGATGCTCTACTCCAAATAACTGCTCTATCTTTCTATATAAATCTACAGGGGTCTCCTTCGCAGGGTCAAATGACTTCAATAGACTTTGGAACTGTACAAACTTATTGGTAGGCACCGTCTGGTTTGAAGAAAACCTTGATTGTACTTTTGTGTAATAGGATCTAACTAATGCTGAAACAAATTATAAAATACATAATAACACATTGAATCTGGTTTAAAATTGTACATTTAAATACTTAAAAAGTCAACCCAGCCAACTACATCCATAATAATTTCTTTATATTGATGGGTTATTTTATTTAGTTAGATTAATTTATATTTTGTTTTATCTTTGTAGAGATTGTGTTTGAGATAAAAAATAAAGTGAGCATATACAACAAGCACATAATGTGTGAATGTTTTGTTTATCTATAAATAGAACCTCTGTGACCTACTTTAATGACCCACTTATTAATTCTTGCATGATAATTTTAGATACAAACTAAAACCTATATATTTACCTGCATCTAATGCACTGGTCTGTGTTTCTTGTGGGGGCTTAGGAGGTTCTTTCTTTATGATCTGTACATCATTTTTTATCTCTTTCTGTATGGGTACTGAAGGACCCTGGTCAACCTTTTGGGGAGGAGGCTGAAAGAAAAAAAGGCTAATTATGCACATAATTATCTTGTATGATTTTTGTGTGACACCATTACTACAATGTTTTTGTAGCTCATGTACGCATTTTAAAAAGCAACAGTGAATGAAATATAATCCTGGTTATTAAATATGATTGTGAGTGACCTATTTACACAAATAAACAGCTGCTAAACGTTCATTAATGAATATGCAGCCACTACTTATACCACCATGAATACGCAATAGTTCACGGGAAGACCTGAATATCTGACTCACCTCTGGGTTTATATCAGCTTTAGGCGCAGAATTCTGACTGAAAGAGCTTGTACTGGGCACGATTTTATTGCCAAAAGCATCCTGGCTGTCTCTCGTAAACAAAATTGGCATAGAAGGCAGCATCTAGAAAGTATTAGGGCTCGTCCCGCTAAAACAATGTTAATGACTGCAAACTTCACTTGTCTGTTTAGCTCGTTTCCTTCATAATTTAGACACAAAACACAAACACCTAAAAAGCATAACACATAGCTACACAACAATGATAAAATTATGCATGATTAGCCACGAAAACATAATAGTTTTGTTGATTTATATTTTTACAAACAACACAGAAACGAATGGAAACATTTTTTTGACAGTTCTGGTCGACGACGAAACTATGGGACGCGCTGTTGTCTACGTTTCATTTTAGCTACGTTTTTAAGTTAATTTAATTATTATTTGTCATGTATAATTCTAAATAAATTTAGTACAAAAACAAAGATTATTAAATGGGATTTTTATGGGTTTATTTCTAAAATCGCAACTGTTGTGTAACTAAGTTAAATTTAATAGTCAAGTGCATGAGAAACTTCGCGCGACTTTTAAAAGTTTCACTAGCACCACCTAGCAGTAGTTAATATCCGTTGATATCGTGGGAAATGCAAAACTGTTTTTAAATGTAACTAAAATGTGTTAATTAATAACATGGTAAATATTAAAAAAGGCAGTAATTGTCAATATTAACACCAAAACACTTACAAATACGTGTCAAATTTTCGTTTGTACTCATGTTAAAATGATTGAAAGAGTCTTGCTAAAGGTGTACTTTATTTCTAAAGATATCTTTTTACGGTGAATTGATTGTAAGCTAAAAAACCTTTCAATCAATATTAGCTTTACAACCAGTTTATTCCTTAAGTAAAAAAATATAAATTACCGTATCTTCTTAAGAAAAGAAACCACCACTTTCTTGATAGAGTCGCATAAGATAAAAAAAAACGAAAGTATTTTCTTTTGCGCATGGCGCAGGCTCCAATAGCGGCATGGTTTTAGGGTTCCTTATTCAACACGGAACCCTTATAGTTTCATCATGTCCGTCTGTCTGTCTGTCCGAGGCTTTGCTCTGTGGTTGTTAATGCTAGAAAGCTGCAAAGTAATATGGATATATAAATTAATAAATCTGACGAAAGTCGTAAAATAAAATCTAATAATATTTTTAAGGGTACCTCCCCTACACGCACAATGGTGAGGAAACATTTGTTTTTTTTCTTCAACCCTATGATGTGGGTTGTTGTTGGATAGGTCTTTCAAAATGAACAGAGGTCTTCATTAATCATTGTCTGATACTTAAAGTGAATAATTTCAGATATTAACTACTCAAAAAGAAAAAAAATGTGACCCCTCTCTAACTTTTGAACTATGGGTCCAAAAAATATGAATAAATCATAAAAGTAAAGCTTAATAAAGACGACTTTCAACGAAAACTATAGCGGACATGATCAGTTAAGCTGTTTTTGAGTTATCGTAAAAAAGTCTTTTTTTCTTAGTAAAAGTCTTATGAAACGCTGCGAAAGTATTCCTTTGCATGTTATTGTTTTTTTTTTAATTAAGTTCATTGGGAAGCTACCGAACCCTACACTGAGCATAGCACAAGCACAAAGGTATTTCATGCATTTGAACACGAAATTAATTAATACCGCCTTTGAAACTCTGATATATAATTTATATCCTATTATTATCCTATCCTATTTGGCGTTCTTTGGTCTCTGCCTACCCCATGGGATAACGGCGTGAGTTTATGTATGTATGTATGTATGTATGTATCCTATTCAAAATATATTCGACACTCAAAAGTAAGCAATGGCTTTTAAATAGGTAATAGAAAGAGTGTTTTCGCAGCTAAATCAAATTCCAAATACCATCGCTTTATTAATATCTTTGTATTATATTATTTGAGAAAAGCAATATTTTTACCTTGGTGGGAACCGGGAATGCCTAATAACTTACTTTCCGATTTCTGTAATAATGTAAGTACTATCGCCAAGTTCAAAGTGGTAAGGTACCAGCTAAAAGAGAAAAGTTTTCGCTATGGTCGCTTCATAATCAGGAAAAAATATTAAGCAAATGTTATTTTTATCCCTAAGATCTATCTACCTGCTGATATTTTCATCTGTCAGTTAATATTTGATACACCTAAGATACCTACTACCTATGTAAGCCATCACCACCACCACGTGGACGGACGGTCGCTCCATCGCTGACGTTAGCCAATAGAGCCAATAGCTATCGCCCTCGTAAATCAGACCAACTATAGAAGAAGAATTGTTGTTTGTCCCCGTTGTCTGGTAACGGAATCGATTTTACACCTCCGTTTTTCGACTCTGCATTTCAGCATGCCACGGGCTAAAATAATTTAAAAATTTGCTACTATTCAATTAAGTAATCTATTTCCAAATGTTAAAAATAAAACTCAAAGTTGAATAAGTTCGGCGCACACTCAAACATGGCTTCTATTTTGCCTGCTGGGCTACGTAATGGGGTAAGTTGAAATTGCATGGAGCGCAGGATCGATTTTAGTATTTTTAGAGTAGGTAACTAGGAAAGCATTCCCATGTAAGTTACGAGTAACTATTGAAAATTAACGTTGGAAACTTCGGCCGGCAAGTTTTTGTTTCGCATCCCTTTCCTTAACATGACAACCAACTAAATTTAAGAACAAATAATTATTACAGTACATATGGTGCTACTTTACCGCACGAGTGCGGTAATCAGCAGATTACGTGCATATGTCGAAACTTTAAAGAGCCATATGTACTGTAAAACGTTGTATGATACACGTGCGAACAGGTAATTCGCAACTCGTGTCGGTTTAAAACACTCCCTTTTCGGTCGTGTTTCAATTTATCACCACTCGTTGCAAATTTCCTGTTCTCTGCACTTGTATCGTAATGTACTATTCTCTAACAAGTGTTAGATTACATACTTGGGTGTGTGTCGGTAGGCCCTTATGACAAGACAAACATTCTTACTCTACTCACTCCAGCCCGGCTAGTATGATAGCTTATATGTCGGACATATAGCATTCGTCCCTCTCGCACTTACATACTTGACAGTACGGGACGAATGCTATATGTCCGACATATAAGCGATCATACTAGCCCCTCAGCTAGCTCGATAGCTTTTGGTCACGTTCACGTTTTACAGCCGAAATGTTCTTGGGGCGCTTCTAATTTAGATATATTTAATTTTGATTTCGTTTTATTTTAAAGTCTAGTTTAAGATGATTATTTTGACTTGTAATTTATTTAAAGAAATTGTTTTTCAAATTGAGAGGGAAAAAATTGAAAAATTTAATGCTCCGAGCAGGATTCGAACCTGCGACATCTGGCATACGCGGCCAATCGCTCTAGCCTCTGAGCTATCGGAACAACCAAGCTCGTCCACAAAATCCTTCAATAGTTCCCTCTTACAACGCCTTAGGAAGGCCTACAGCGACATCTACCGTAGAAGACTTAGGCTTCTATGAACGGCACCAACGTCTCAAATTACATTGAGAAATCGTCAGTAACGATGCGCCATCCCAACGGAGCATTAAATTTTTCAATTTTTCCCTTTAATTTGAAATTTTCGTTAGCAGCGTTACTGCTTTAGTACAAAATTAATTTTGAAATTATTTTTCTTATCGTCTAAAATCTATGTCATTATTTGACGTATAATGACATAATTTGTACTGGGTTGACAGCTGTCACCGGACTCTTCTTACGTGAAAAACAGTATAAATCTACGGATAAATTAAAAATACATTACTTGTTATCTCAGCCCGGCTAGTATGATAGCTTATAGCGTCATGTTTTATGTGACGTTTCAGTACATTTTGGCCATATAACGTGACGGTAAAGGCTATCATACTAGCCGGGCAGATATAAGTAATCTTTGTCATTATCAAATAACAGATGATCGCATCTCTTTCACTCTACTCTGCATCGCTTTCACTTGAGTTGAGTTAGAATCCTGAATATCCTCGGTTCGCCCATGGTTGATCGATTTGATCATAAACATTACGGGTTCTACAATGCACGGACAACTTATTAAATCATAATTAGGTACTTACTGGTTTCTCCTACCTACTGTAGATTAGTGGTTACGGATAGATTGGCCTCGGATAGAGGATGCGACAGCATAATGTATGGCGTATGTACACTCGCTGAAATTTTCTGCTGCTGATTTGTACCCAATTTCTACCACTAGACGGTGGCGGGATATGTTCGGTGGCGAAATGTTTTATTTGTACAGATATTTATGAGCTTCTACTTGTTATCAACAAATTGGAAAACGTTTACACATATTACCACTACCTGCCCGGCTAGTATGATAGCTTATACCGTCACGTTATATGTGACGTTTCAGTACATTTTGGCCATATAACGTGACGGTATAAGCTATCATACATACTAGCCGGGCTGTTTACAAATATTTGATAATAGCCCTTTTGTCATTAGTTATGTGCTTCCACTTGTTTAAATAATTTTGTTAAAATCTTAGTACAGATATTTATTATTTTTCAGTTGCTGAATCATTATTGAGAGGTTTTAATTGCTCAGATAAATATGACGGATGAGACATGTATATACAGGCTGTGGCCTGTAATAGGAGCAAAAAATTAAACGGTACACTATTGAGCTCTCCAGCAATTATTTCCATATAGTATAAATTGAAAAAAAAAATTTTTTTTTGGATTTTTCCTTTTTGCAGAAGTAGCTTATATCTACTTTTTTACTCTACTGGAGTGATATTATTAACTATCAATACAAAAAACACTAAAAAAAAATAAAAAAAAATCCCAAAAATATCCTATTAAACCAAAAAACCAAATGATTATGAGTCATAACTTGAAGCAACCTCAAAATCAGCATTGACTGTCGCGCTATAATCTATGAGTGCCAAGATCCATTACTTGGAGGTCATAACTTTAGATCAAAATTTCTCCCAATTGAAAAAAAGATATTTTTATTTTGGACACAAGAGGTTACTGCAGATGCTCTAAGGAAGCGTCCTTTAAATTTATTGCTCCTATTACAGGCCACACCCTGTATATAATTATATGTGCTCATATATGTATCCTCCTGCGGCCCAGTTTCAATGAGGCTATTTCCGAGAAAAGCCCGTTGTCTTAATATTAGAACTAATTAATAAAGTCCTTAACGCCCAGAGCAAAATTTGTTCATATCTTGGTTAGTAACCATAACAGATATACGTGTCACATTTTAGGGGTACTATTATATTGATATAGGCGTGCCAAACAGAAAGAAATATCTCCAGAATATTTATTTTTTTATTTATCACGTTGGGCCACTACATGTAATTTTTTTCAGTTGGGATAGTCTTACAGAAAATCCATAGAAATGGGAGCTTACCATTATAAAACACCTACTTGTAGTGCCGAAAATTATTTTACAGTACATATGGTGCTATATTACCGCACGAGTGCGGTAATCAGCAGATTACGTGCATATGTCGAAACTTTAAAGAACCATATCTATATTAATAATTTCGTGCAGGGGTACGGTAGACCCGAACGAGACCTGTCTCAAATTGAAGAACGTATAAAAATAACGATTTTTGAGTTGAGCATATGTATCCGCAAAATTCGGATTGTCGCGTATTTTGCATTTAAAAGTGTTAATTTTACGACAAAAGGTCGGCCATAATTCGTTGGTTGACAGCTTCGGGTAGGGTACGTTCGGAAATTGTAAACTGTGTTTGCGTCCGGTGTGTTGGCCAGATTGGATTCGGCAAGCCGCGTCTGCAGCGTTTTGTTTTTGTAGTTTTTAAGCGTTCTGTACACCTATCAGCCTAGCTAGCACGATAACTTATACCGTCACGTTATATGGCCGAAATGTATTAAAACGTCACATAAAACGTAACGGTATAAGATATCGTGCTGGCTAGGCTGATTGTTACAACAACCGCCTTCAAAGCGAATGTATGGGGCCTGTTACATGGTTATTATTATCACGTGATACATTCATATCACGATAAGTTTCACGTGAATATTGAAGCAGAATCCATACAAATTTGAAAACTGCGATAATATTGACACCCCAGTATTGTGATAATATTAATCGTGTAAAGGACACCACTGTTTGCTGAGTCTGTCCGCCATCTTAAAGCTGTCTATTTTGTTGCGACAAACTACTAGGTGACTTATGGCTTTTAAACGTCTAGCAAAATTCTATCCCTATATCGCTCTATCTCATAACTTAGTGGCACTGGGGGTCTACTCCGAAATCCGAATTTCGTATGGTGCCGTCCCTTTCACTCATATAGTGTATGACAGGAGAGTGAAAGGGACGGCACCATACGAAGTTAGGAATTTGAATTTCTCATGCCGTTCGCCGCGCTCGGACGTTAGAGGTGCTACCACGAACCAAAAACGAAGTATCTGCCTCTCTCTCGCACAAGTAGATTCGAACGACAGAGAGGAAGATAGTTCCTCAGGCGTCAACTTTAAAACGAATAGGGTATTTTACTATATGAGAAATAAAATTCAAAATGTAAGAAAAACCGGCCAAGTGCGTCGGACTCGCGCACTGAGGGTTCCGTACAACTAAAAAATAAATGTGATTTATCAATATATTGATATTTTTGGTAAAATATACTTCATAATAAACATTATCACCTAATTTCAAGTTCATAGGTCGAAGGGAAGTTAAAAAATTATTGTGTGACAGACAACACACGGAATGTTCTTTGACTTTCTTCGACCATCCGCCGCGCTCGGACTAAAGTGCTACCAACCGAAAACTAAATATATATGCCTCTCTGTCGCACTTGCATATTCGAGCGTGGAGAGGGAAATACTTCGTTTTCAGATCGCGGTAGGCCCTTTGATCTGACGGCTCCTATTCCTGGATAGTGCGCGTATCGGAATGTGAAATACCTTTGGCAAAACGGAACAAGTTGTTAAATAGCTTTTATTAATTGGAGAAAATATTACCAACTGTTATTATTATCACGCGAAACATTGAATATTGAAGCAACATCCATAGGGGCCTGTTACATGGTTATTATTATCACGTGATATACTCATATCACGATCCGTATCACGTGCTGTTTAATGAATATTGAAGAAAAATCCATACGATTTTGAAAACTACGGTAATCAATATTATCGTGTTTTTCAAAACCAGTATTTTGACAATATTAAGCGTGTAACAGACCCCATACAATTTTGAAAATCGCGATAATATTGACACATAATATGGAGTGTAAAGGGCCCCACTGAATAGAATTTGGCGGAGAATAGAGAGCTGCTACCGCGAAACGAAAACGAACGAATATCGTGTATTTCCCTCTGTGTCGCTCGAATTTGCAAGTGGGACAGAGAGGGAGATACACGAACTTCATTGGTTTTCGATCACGTTAGCAGCTCTGACTTCGCACCAAAATACTGACTGGCACATCCATATTTAACAATTAATTTTAATGAACGATTAGTATTTTAGCTATACAAATCAGTACTGATTACGGTGTCAAATTTATTATGTGCCTTTAAATACTACCCTTATAAAAATGCTTAGGATTAACTTGCAAAGTGACGTCGGCAGCGTAATCATTTACTCCCAATTCCATATGTTAATCCAGACTACAGACTATATTTCTATACGAAGTTTCATCATAATCCGTTGTTGTAATGTTTTTATTTTATACATTTTTGTACACTATTTCTTTCGATGTTTGCATAAGATAACTGTCACGAATAAATGTTTACTTCATTTCTTTCTTATTTATTTCACCCGTGCGAAGCCGGGCTTTCATCTAGTGTACTGTAAAACGTTGTACGATACACGTGCGAACAGGTAATTCGCAACTCGTGTCGATTTAAAACACTCCCTTCGGTCGTGTTTCAATTTATCACCACTCGTTGCGAATTTCCTGTTCTCTGCACTTGTATCGTAATGTACTATTATAATTTTATCTAACTAGGTTAGAGGTAGTTACATTCTGTTAAATAAATAAATTAAAACATTTAGTTTCGGGCCCTTTACGGCGACCCACCGACGACCTCTACGACCTACGACTTAAATTAGCTTGGTTTAGATCTCCCAATGTTACCCAATTTATCCACCACTACTGTTCTGAATCATCATACGTTCAATAAAATTACGCTGCTAATTATTAAAAACTCAGTTTCACCGCGCACGAAGGCTTGTTTGAAGGAAATTGCGAATTTCCTTCACTTAACGAAAAACAATAGATACCTTTGACTTAGTAGAAGTCTGAACGTAATCGTGAACAGTTTAGGTAAAAATTAAGTGCAGTGTTAACTTTTTGAAATTGTTTTTGAAAATGGAACGCGCTAAAGATAGTACGGATGCCCCGTGTGAGCGTGCTGTAGATGTGGACATAGATGAAATAATAACAAAGGAACAGGATGCCTCCACTGGAGTTCTCAGCACTCAAGTAATTTTAATTTTAAGTTGTTATACGCCTAGAGTTCGTCTCCTTGTTAACTAATCTGTGAGTGCGTTTAGTTGAAATTTTGTACAAGGAATGGATAAATACGTGCATTTCTTACTCAAGAAGCCTATTGTTATTGTCTAACTTTGGCAACATACGAAGATGGTTATAGTTTCGTTGTTTTCTAAAGCGTAAGGGATTGAAAATGTTCATTCTATGTCCTTGTATATTTTGCTGATGCCGGATTAAATCAAATATAAATACCTAAACCTATTGATGCCCCTGAAATGATTTCTTACACCAATACATGAGGAGTGAGATGACTCATTAGCCCTCTAAATATTACACCCTTATTACACCACAAAGTTATCTCACCGCTTGATTGCACGCTGTTGTATCCATAATTTTTTTTTTAAATTCAGGTGAAAGGTCTAGATGCCAACCGCTATGCCACCAAGAAAACAGTGGCACAAGGCATGCTGGACATCGCGCTGCTAACCTCCAACGCATCACAGCTCAAATACGTCCTCCAAGTCGGGCCCAAGCATGAGTTCTACACACTACTGGTCGTTCTCATTTCCGTGTCTCTAGTGCTACAGGTAAGCATTAAGTTGGTGATCTCTTCTAAAGCGTGGCAGCTTAAATATATGTACTTGCTCCAATTTGGCTCCAAGGACGAGGGCTACGAGTACAAGCTATTGGTATAATTTGGTATTTCTCATCTTCTCTTCAGTCGTCTTTAGTAGTTTGTAGTTCTTCTTTTCTTCAGTCTTTAGTGCTCCTCCAAGTTTCATGTTAGGAGCTCAGGATCAAGGAATCTTTCGGACACAATTGTGGCTCGCGAATGTAATTGTTATGGGAGACCCTTAACAATTACAAGAAAAAGGCTAAATATATATTTTATTTTATTTTTTTCCTTTATATTTTCTCTTGGTTTTTCATCTTGTGTTTATCTGCGTTAGTTTTTTTTATATTGCAGTTATGATTGGTTTTTATGCATATTTTTATTTTGTTTTTTGTTTATAAATTAAGAAGGCTTGGGCGTAGCTGCCTCTAAAGATGCAGACAAGAAGCGCTTTGAAGTCTTAAAGATGAGATCAGTCGAGCGTGTGTACTGTCAAAAGGAGCTAACCAGAGCTGCTCTTTAAGAAATCAGGACAGGCTGCAAGAGACTGATAAGATCATCTGGTCAGAGATATTAGTCACTTGTCGATTAATTTCCTATGTTCTAATTAACTAATCAGACTCGGTTAGCGTCTACGTGCCTGCAACTTTTCTTTGCGCATAATAGACAGTAGAGGTAAAACACGTCTGTAGTCACCATACGATGATTGTTGGTGACCGTAGGTAGCGATGGGGCTGGTGCTGCTCTCGCTGAACCTGCTCCGCGACTGCCGCTTCCACGAGCCCCGGCACCGTGCGTCCGCGCAGCGCGTCAACTACGCCACCACCGCCACCGCCTTCGTCGTCACCGTGCTCAACGTGCTTGTCTCCGCCTTTGATTCCTCGCTCGCCAGATATTTGGAGATTGATTATGCGGTTAATTAGGCATTGGCCTGTACATAATGGATAGGAAAAGGACTTGGTTGCCGGATTGATGCTCCTGTCACTTGCTAAAGAGATGGAAACGATAGCTTGTATTTCATCTGTGACGATAGTATATTTGAGGCTAAATGTGTATCAGGTAGGAAGGTACTTAAAACTGGCACTTTCTCATTATTAGCACCCCTCTATCGCAATGTTTGTATTTAATTTAAGTTTTAAGTATATTCCTTGCACTTTCGATTTAACAAATATTATTTTCACAACACGTGAAATAATTATTGTATCCACCTATTCATTATCAGTTTAGCTTTAAAGTTAAGTGATTTTAATATTTCGAATTCTAGCAGACACGCGTCACCTTAATTGCCTATTCCAGTAATACAGTGGTTGAGAAAAAAGAGAGCTTATCGCCAAATGTTTGTTTTAGCTGCTGGTCGGTTTGCTTTTCGTCATCATCGGCGGCTTGGACCTGAACGATCACGACGATCAACCTTCGGCGGTGATCCTCAATGACGTCATAGTCATTTTCATATTCGTCATTTCAGTCGTCAATATCATCATCTCAGCCTTTGGCTTAGAATATTCCAACAACCCTCTGATTTTGGAGCGGCTAAATTATATTAATAATGAATATTTGAGGAAAGGAAATAGCACTATTTCTTGAAAGTCACGTTGAAACTATTTTGTAAGGTCGCAGTTATGTAATTAATGTTAAGTATTTTTATTAGCCTTGATGCTATAGCTATACGCTCAGCGGTAACTGACATTGTAACAAGTAAATTTTAACAAAAAAACACCGACTCCAAACTTTGCCAGACCCTATCCTCTTGGTAATTTGAGTTCCTTATTTTTTGCCTTACCCCATCCTCTTGGTTTATAATTTGAGTAGTTGCTTCGATTTTTACAAGATCCCGTCATCAGATCCAGACTTGGTGACAATGGGACCAACTAGAAAACACACCCTTTCAAACAAAAAAAGAATTTTTGAAATCGGTCCACTAGTCTCTGAGTAGTGGATATACTGGATATACATAAAAAAACCGACGAATTGAGAACCTCCTCCTTTTTTTGAAGTCGGTTAAAAATAGATAGTAGAACGAACATTATATTATAATCGTAGATTTTTCACGTATATTTTTACTCTATGCAGGCGAGCGCGGGAATTTTGGCAATAATAATATCGTTCATGGACAATGAGGGGAGCCATATAGAGAAGAAGATTGCTGATTGGCTGTACCACGGTTCGGTGGGGCTCATGACATGCGCAGTCTTCTGTGACGTCATCAAAATGACGTTCGGTCTCGACCCCGCGCTCTCCACGCAAGATTTCTATGGAAATAGGACAACGAATATTGTTGATAAGTTCTTGAACATGAAAGCGTAGTGATGCAATGATTAGTGCCATTTATCGATATAGACAGTTTAGTCTCAAAGTTATGATTAAGTTAACAAAACTTAGGTACTTACTTAAAATTCTGTCATGGTTGAATAGGTTTTCCCACTATACTTATTCTACCTATTTACAGCATAGACTTTGGCAAAGAGAAAATCGTTCCTATTTTTCATTTCCATATCACCACAATTCGTTCGCTACTTAACTTAGCTTTACCTATATTTTCTCTTGTTTTTTTGTTTATCTGCGTTAGTTTTTTTTATATTGCAGTTATGTTAGTTTTTATGCACATTTTTATTTTGTCTTTTGTTTATTTTTAGGTCGTGTCAGCTATCGTGGCAGTTGTTCTCAGCCTGATTTTCAATATTAACCACGAACATCATATACGCAAGGCAAATGTTTTGAATGACAGCAGTCTAATATTTAAGATTATCGGCATTACCGTAAATGTTATTATAAGCGTATTCTTTTCTATGGAAATGGATAGCATATTAAAATATAATGCAGCTAACATTGTTTAATAAGTTTTGAACTTCGTTGAAATTGTAATGAATTTTTGGTTACTTTTTGATAAGTATCATATTTTGCAATTCATATTTGCATCTTAGTACTACGAACAAGGTTTAGTAAAAAAAAATATATTAGGTAACCAAGACTTCGTCCTGTCTGATATTTCCACTCTTATAATAATGTGTAACAAATAGGACTCAGATACAGTAAGTAAGTACCTACTAAGGTAATATTTTAACTAGAATATGCCGATTATATCAACTGAACCCTGCCCGGCTAGTATGATAGCTTATACCGTCACGTTATATGGCCAAAATGTACTGAAACGTCACATAAAAGGTGACGGTATAAGCTATCATACTAGCCGGGCTGATTTCTAATTCAATTCCAAAACGAGTTGCCATTACAATTCCGAGTTTGTCTGATGGTAGATTGCAAATTTTAATACATTTGGCATTTTATAAATAGCAAACAGATTATAGGAACATAATTAAATCATGAATGTTTTAAAATATTGGAATTTACATACATATTTTGTGATACACAAATAATTCGAAAAAATCGAGAATAGGAGTAATATATCAGAGGTGTCTTTAGGTACATTAAGGTAGCTTAAATGAGAGCTGCCCGGCTAGTATGATAGCTTATACCGTCACGTTTTATGTGACGTTTCAGTACATTTTGGCCATATAACGTGAAGGTATAAGCTATCATACTAGCCGGGCTGGAGCAAGTAAAAACTACACATAACAACAAAAAAGAAATATTTATAATATGGGGTAAAAACTTGCATTAAATGTTTTAATTTCATGATATTATTATCGCATTTAACAAAATTGCTGTTTGAGATAAACTTTATATTAAAAAGTAAATTATGAGATTAAAGAGTTTGAAAAGAGACTTCCCTTTGATCAGAAATAAATTAAGTTGTAAATTCATGCAAGGAACATTGTAATTCAATAATAAGCACTTCGTTATATAATAACAATAATTGTTTTTCTACAAGCAAAAAAACCGGCCATGTGCGTGTCAGACTCGCGCACGAAGGATTCCGTAACATTATCTATATAAACGGCAAAAACATTGTTTTTTGTATGGGAGCCCCTAAAACATTTATTTTATTCTGTTTTTAGTATTTGTTATTGCGGCAACAGAAATACATTAAGTATCTGTGAAAGTTTCAACTGTCTAACCATCACGGTTCATGAGATATAGCCTGGTGACAGACGGACAGACAGACGGTTTACCCTTTGGGTACGGAACCCTAAAAAGGTTGCTAAAGACTGGCATTTCGAATTGATAACGCCACCTGTCACTTTGGCATTGACGTACATATTATAAGATCTTTCGGTAAACTTTTTGGAATTTAATTAGAAATAAGGGTATACGTAAGTTTTTATATTTAAAACTGCACTGTGATATTTTAAGAGTTATATTATAAGATTTTGGTCAATATTCATGATTCGAAATAATAAATACTTCTTTCTAGATATCTGTTAGATTATTTCTAGCGCCCAAACTAAAAGAGACACTTTCACCTTTAAACTACCAATACCAACCAAACAAGTAACTTTTCGACCAATCACGTTAAGCAGGAAACGGATGTGAGTATTGCCAGCTGCCAAGTAAAATCTCGTGCTTACGCTCCGATTCACGCAATTTCAATATCGAGTTAATAGTACTAAATATTTGCACAGACATCATATAAAAGATTCTTTTCTCTGATATCTGTGATCATTTGTTGCCCTTGTCATAGTTCCGCTTTTCTTTATTTGCCTCCATGTCATCTAAACTTCAAGTCAAATAGTTTGAGGCAAATAAACGATTACCCGGGCAAACTAAAGAGGCTGTTCATTGTAAGCCGCCAGACGTTTAAGACTAGTTCTTAATTTAGCTGCATAATATAATGGAACTCTAGAATGTACAAAACAACGGAAACGTCACGTCAGTCGTCAAACGTCAAGTGTCAAGTAGCAAGTAAACGAAAACTTGCAACAAGTGAGTGAAAATCAATAACTTATGAAGCAAAAACACATTGCATGATAACAGAATATCTTCCCACAATTACCGCAACGATATTAATAATCGAATTGCCCTTCGTGGTTTCGGTCATTGGTGCCGCCGCGCAAAAAAGTGAGAGGCGAGGTTACCGCCGCGCTGAGATAACGAGGTTGCATTTCGCTAATAAGTTATTGACTCAGTTGTCGCGGGACCTCAGTCGCGGTAGTACGTAACAATGGCTAGTGGAAGGATCGTTGTTTACGGGGGGCGGGGTGCGCTCGGCGCGGCGTGTGTCAATCACTTCAAGTCCGCGAACTGGTGGGTCGCTAACGTCGATTTGACCCCAAATGAGAGTGCGGATGTAAACATCACCGTTCCTAAGGAGGCTACGTGGGTGCAACAGGAGGAACACGTGGTGAATGAGCTCGGGGCCGCGTTGCAAGGTCAGAAAGTGAATGCTGTGATTTGCGTCGCCGGTGGCTGGGCTGGCGGCAACGCGGCGAAGGAACTCAGCAAGCAAGCGGATCTGATGTGGCGCCAATCCGTATGGAGTTCAAGCATTGCTGCTACTCTAGCGGCCAAGTACCTCTCTCCTGGCGGCTTATTAGCGCTTACGGGAGCTAAAGCAGCTTTGGATGCTACTCCAGGCATGATCGGCTATGGCATGGCAAAAGCCGCTGTCCACCAACTCACAAAATCCCTCGGTGCCAAGGACTCTGGCCTGCCGGAAAACTCTTTAGCTGTTGCCATCATGCCTATCACACTTGATACGGAGATGAACAGAAAATGGATGCCGAAGGCTGACCATACTACATGGACTCCGTTGCCGTATGTGGCTCAACTGTTTGACAAATGGATCAAAGGAGAAGAGAGGCCGCAAAGTGGGAGCTTGGTAGCTTTAGTCACCAAGGCCAATGTCACTGAATTGATTATAGAATAGATTACTGAATGGAGATAAAAACTTATGAACAAATGGAATCCAGAGATTTGATGTCTTGCCATACTTAGTATGTGGGATATTATATGTTGCATAATTTTATTTTTGATGCTGTTTAAAAATTATATTTGAATGTTGTGATGTATTACAAAGTAATATAATATCAGACAATAAGGGGAACAATCTCAAGTATGTAATATGTACTGGATGTGTAGATAAAATATAAGCATGTATTAAATATTGTTACAAATAGGCTTAATGGTTTTTTTTTGCTTCCCTTATATGTACTTACAGATAAACGGTGGTGGATTTGCAAACTTGGCCACCTTAGGCCCCGAGTCATGTAATAAGAACCTTAGCACCTCTTTGCCACCATAGGCCATGGCCTACTCAGTCTTAGGGCAAATTCGCCAGTTCAGATAAATTATGAACCCTCATAGAACTTTATCATAATAGAGAGAAAACTTTGAAATATTATTAACTTATTTATTATTTTAAAAACAAGGTAAGTAGATTGTGGTAGCTATGGTTTCATAGTAACTGGTGCAAGCGCAATACTTGCATGGTACAATTAATTAATTTTAAACACTAAACAAATAATTATTTTATTTTATTTAACTTGAGATTCAAACTTACTAAATAAATATGAAATAAAAATCTAATTAATAATTCTGCAATACCTGTAATTACGTAGTCAGCAGCAGAAGTAGCTACGCGGGTATAGTGCTCAAAATGAGCTACACACAGACTAATGTTAAGAGAATAAGGCTCTGTGTAGATAAGTGTGAACGTTTGACACTGCTACTTCCGTTGCTGACTGTACCTACAAATCCTACAATACCTAATACAATAAACAATCTTTCATCAATGGTAAAATATACAGTTTTTGTCGAGTTATAAGTAGAGATAAAGAGGTGAACAAGTCATCGTAATAAAAACAACAATGGCTAAGCATGTAATCTATAAGTTTACAAATTGTCGCGGTAACTGATAACATCTACATACATATGTATTAATATTAACTCGCCATCTAGCATGATCTCGTTAACATGTGGGACATAAATCATTCATCCCTCACGAGCATATACGTAAGTAAGACGTAAGCAGTATGAGAGGGAAAATTCTTAAGTCGATCGTACCACCAGCCTTGCCAAGGCCCCTATGCTACAAAACTTTACAAGTCTACAAATCGACAAAATTGTAGAATTTTCTACAAAAAAAATGACCACTTTATCAAATTGTAGGTACCTACGCTTGTAAAGTTTTGTGGCATAGGTAGGCCCCAGTAGGTTTTATATATACCACGTCGGTGGCGAACAAGCGTACGACCCGCCTGATGGTAAGCGGTCACCGTAGCCTATAAACGCCTGTAACTCCAGTGGTGTCACATGCCCATTGCCGACCCTTTAAAATTTTTGAATATAATGAAGGGCACTAATACGTATCACGTTATCCCATTGAATTGAAATAAGGTCCAAAAATGTATACATATTTATGTCCTCGAGTGCACCTTAAATTTATGAAGATGAAACATTTATTGTTCCTTGCACAATATTATATTGATAAGTACCTACTTAATGATTTTTGAAGTGGTCTTTAATTAGTTTGTTTGCATTCCAATTGTTAAACCTAAGGAGTTACTTAATGGCAATTTGATAAAAAATATGATAAGTACGAGTAGGTATACAAAAACACGATATTGCGATATTGTTCACGCTTCACTCTAGTGTCGAGACTGTGGATGCTCTGTGGATCGCTTTTGAAACGTAGTCAGAGAATAGTATAATAGTAGACATAGTGAAGAAGCATACCCATACTCATATGATGTGAATTGTGAAGTGTATGAACTGCGCGCGTCCGCGCGACATGGATTGACCAAGAACGGGCGCATTTTATATGAAACCATCTTACTATTTAACTCACCGGAAGACACGTCTGTTGCAATACTAGCCTGTTCCCTGAATCAGACTTACGCACAATTCGCGTATTAATTCGATTCGGTGAAAACCCTCCGAGACCCGTACCATGGGTAATTCCCCGGCGATGGTATGCCAGGTATTTAGGTACTGTTTGTTTCCTTAACGAAACAATATATATATATATATATATATATCAACTAGGAAAATGTTCTCAAAAATAATGCTGTCTACCGAATTGTATCAAATTAATTATAAGGATTCCTTCTTCGCCATTTTGGCTACGGAACCCTAAAAAAGATCAAATGTTGTACGGGTGACCGCTTTGAGTGGTTACTAACTGAGCGCTCCCGTGCCTTGGAAGGCACGTTAAGCCGTTGATACCGGCTGTTGTCTATGACAGCAGTCGTTAAGCCACGCAGAGGGTTTCGGGCGGCTTGAGAACTTCTAACAGTCAATAAACACTCACTTGATCACATCACAAGCCTAATCCCAATAGGGTTTAGTTTCTCTCTTGGGTTGGTAGGTCAGATGGCAGTCGCTTACGAAAATACTAGTGGTGGCCAATTCTTGAAATTAGGTAGCGGACCCCTGGCATCATAGTTCAGGATGCAACTAGGATTACGCTGCCGCTGAGACGAAGATGAGTCTACCTACGTATTATTAAAATCTTCCTTCTATTAGCAAACCGGTATTTATTCTTGTAAACATCTCACGCAGTGTGCCCGCATTCTCCGAAGACATCAATAACCGCTGTTAGACTTGGTCATTTCGTATTAAAATACCTAGATACCAATTAGGGCACAACACCTGCACGATGATTGTACAATTCTTTATATGTACGACTGATAATTAAATTAACAATGCTTTCCTAGTACAGGTAAATTACTTTCGAGACGTTTTTGCATCTGTAGTAGTGATTGTATATTTACAGGGACACACGTACACGTTGACGTACACAGACACACGTCAACGTGTGTGTGAGGCTGGCTACAGAGGTCACAACTACAAATGCAAAAACGTCTCGAAAGTAATTTACCTGTATTGGAGTTTTCCTAAGCAAACATCTTGATGATTGTCTATTATCTGTTCCTTACTCAGATTTACTTAGATTATACCAAATAATAATCAAGGTGGGTAATCAGAGGCGTCTCTAGCCCATCTAGCGCCCGTGTGCAAACATTAGCCCCCCCTAGTAAGTGCGGCTCCATAGCCATAAACAAGAGTGTAATATACTCCATAGCGAACAGCGCTCGGCGCCCCCTCTGACTGCTGCGCCCGTGTAAAACGCACACCCTGCATCTTAGGTAAAGACGCCTCTGTGGGTTATTATTATATTATTAGTACTTTTATACACAGTTTCTATTTTGTCTCTCTTCTGAGCATTAATCGTGGTTACAAACTCAATTGGCGCATCGGTGGTGCTTTTTCTTCTCCATTTCAAACAGTCTTAATCCTTGGTTGTCAGACCGAAGGTGCACACGTTTCTGCCCAGCTAGCACGACAGGTTACATTTACATCGTAACGTTTTATGGCCAAAATGTACTAAAACATTACATAATCATCAAGCCCATATATTTCATGAACCTTCCCTTTTTACCGGGACGTTGCTAAAACGATGTTTGTTGTTACGGAGGGTTACTTGTCTGTTTTCGTATAATATGATAATATATTTCGTATATATTGCATTGCAATAAGGTCCAAAAATAGTAGTAGTCGACTGTAGCATGCCAATACGACCTTCAAACCTTCAAGAAAAGAGCGTAGGTACTCCCATCTTAAAAGCCGGCAACGCACTTACAATCCTTCTGGTATTACGGGTGTCCATGGCGTTCGCCTCTTATTTTATAAAAAAAGTAGAAGACACAAAACTCTTGCACTTGTCCACTAAGTCACAAATGATGGCCACGAATGCGCAGCGCCAAAAATCGAGGGTGGAGGGAGCGATCCCGCGCCACGAAGGGATTAAGGACCTTACTTACCTCCCCCAACATCCTGGATCCGGCCCGATCACTTGCAGCGAAAACGGATGTATGTATTGTATGTGATCTTTAGACTTGAAGGCACCCAGATTTGATTCGATTTCGTAACTGATGAAAGTTACCGAATCACTTTCTCTTCAGCCCGGTTTTTAACAGTGGCAGCTCGTAAATTGTCACTGTGCCTTGTACTCTACATTGAATAGTTTTTGTGTTGATAACACCGACATGATTTAGTGTTCTGGTGCTTCCACAGTGGCTGTTATAAATGTTATATAACAGCAACTATCTTTCTTCAACATCATAGTGTTACATACCCTCATCCTTGTTACACTATGTTACTTATATAACATTCCACCATTCCGTACCAAAATTGCTCCATAGGAACACTTATGCCAGGGTTTCTTAAAGTGTGGTCCATATATCCCTAAGAGGTCCGTGTAATACTTAGGTGCCAGGGGTCCATAGCCCTAATTAATCAAAAACGGCTCGTCATGTACTTAGACAACCTTTATCGTGAGCACAATGCCCGGACCCGGGTACGTCCTAAAATTACGACCAAGACCACAGGGGGTGACCGGGGGATGGGTAGCAGCATCTTTGGAGTGCGGTGGAGATACTGCGATTGCCAATCCGCATGCCAAGCTTGGCGATTATGACATTAACCCCCATGAAATTGGGGGAGGCCTATGTCCAGCAGTGGACGTCCTTCGGCTGATATGGTGGTGGTAGCGGCATTATAATGTAATGTGTGAAAATCGTGCAAGTTTAGGTAAATCAATATACCGGCAGATGTTGGAACTGATGGTGATGACTGTGATGAGGTTCAACATACATTTAATTATATAATGATAAATCGGATGTACCAAATACGATTGATTTTGATTTTGATGTACCAAAATGCAATTGATCGGGTCAGCTTAGTGACTATTTTCGAGATCCTTTAGTGTGTCTATTTAACTCACCAAAGAATGTTCAATGCTACGGGTACGAGTAGGTACCTATTGCAAATATGAGATAAGCTACGAGTAGGTATAGATACTGTAAATAAAAATTCACGTCTCAATAATTGACGTTTGCCTCGATTGCTATTATGTAAGTAGGTATGTAAGCCGCAGGAATGAACCCATCCACCATCCGCAGCAGAACCAAAGTTACCGATATAGCCATCCGAAACGCTAAGTGGCAGTGGGCGGGGCACATACATAGCACGTAGAACCGATGGCCGTTGGGGCGCAAAGGTTCTCGAGTGGCGACCACGTAGCGGAAGGCAGCTTGGACAGACCCGAGGGACACAAGGTGGACTGATGACCTGGTAAAGGTAGCGAGTCCGCTGGATTCGAGTTGCGCAGGAACTGTCATTGTGGCACTCTTTGGGGGAGACCTATGTCCAGTAGGAAACGTCCTTCGGCTGATACGATGAAGCAAGTAAGCAGAGGCGGCTTAAAAGTCCGCAGGAAGCTCGGTTCTCCATACAAACGTAGTTTCGCTCTCATTTTTTTAATTTATTTCCAGAAAAAGTATGGTACATTAAACATTAATAACAGTTTCGCCAAACGTGAAGTTTAACGGCATGCTAGTAAACATATACTAATTTCCGGCCTAGATATAGCGGATCCCATTGTGTATACAAAGTTTCATGTTATTTCAGCACGGCGTTATAAAATGAGAACGAAACTACGTTTGTATGGAGAATCGAGTTGAGTCGAGCGTGTGGGGGACCCTTAAATATCGAGAGGGCTCTAGGCAAGCACCTCACCCTTGCAGCGGGTTTATGTTTTTTTTTGACTTCCGCGCGCGTTCCTTTTTACGTTTGCGCCCTAAGCACTTGCCTAGTTTACCTAAGGGATAATCTGCTTCTGAACTGAATGTTAGGTGTAGAGTTGGGGGTCAGTGTCGCTCACGGTGGCGGGTGTGTGCATGTGTCGCGCGTGCATTTAAGAAGCAATCTAATGAACCGCAAAAAAACTGAGCATGTTCGGGGTTGTAAGAGTAATGTATTAACACTTTGGCTGCCATGAGCATCACCGGTGGGATCACGTAATCTCTCTGTGTGGCCATGAGCATCACCGGTGGGTTCACGTAATCTTCTCTGTGTGGCCATGAGCATCACCGGTGGGATCACGTAATCTTCTCTGTGTGGCCATGAGCATCACCGGTGGGATAACTAAATTTGTATGGGCTGTGGGAGCAAATCTTTATGTGAAGGATGGTGGGCAGCCAACGTGTTAATATTGAATAATTTGCCCCGGAAGGCAAAATACTATATAAAAACATCGTTTTAAAGTTTATAAAAGTATTTATTAAGTCACTGTTCGACTTTATTTAAGTATCATACAAAAAAACTAACATCTAAGTATTTCTTATAAAAACTTACATCACATTTGTGACGGCATGCATATCTAAGTATGCTATAACAATAAATATTTTAAGAGAGAGCTGTCACTGTCTGTCACTTTGCACAGATTTACTTGGTTTAGCTAATTTTACAAATTATACATGGCTCTAGATACCTAAAACTATTCTTATTTTGTTAAACAAGGCTAAATTGCTGTGCAAAAGTGTAGGCAGGCCCCATTACCGAATAAATAATAACATATCTTTTTGTTTCAGATTGCGGTCTTCTTTGGCAACGTCGTGTCGCCCTGACGTCCGACGTCAACGCCTTTGAAGAACTGTATTTATAATATTTTAGTAATATTTATTATTTTGTATTCAAGTGATTTGTGTTTTCTTTATTGGATTATTATTTAAGGTAAGTGGATGCATGCCGCAACCCAATCAGACGATGGCACGTCAAATCTAAATTTTATTTGTGTACAATGCGACAACTCTTTTAAAACCCAGAGAGGCCTCAATATTCATATTTCCAAAAAACATCGTCTTTGTCTCAGCCAAAATGGCCCTGCTCTAAATTTAGACCCAGCCTTTATACCCGCCCCTCTTTCCGACAAACCAAATTCTATCCCATTCCATTTGTATCTGAGCGATCTAAAAAATAATGTGCCCGTTGTTAAAAGAGTTCCGCGCGGCGCTAGGATCTCCGTCGCTAACCACCTTTCAGGCCTGATTACAAAATGTGTGGAAAACAACCAAATTGATGATTGGCATAATCTTCTCCTTTTTTCATTCAATACCCTTCATGCCAAAAATGATGAGGCAATTTCATTAACCCAAAAAATCAAAAACAATTGCGTTTCGAATACAACTCCACACTTTTCTCGACCTCCTAAAAGGTGCGCCTCATCCACCTTTAATAAAACTAAATTGATTGAATGTAAAATCAGCGACGGCGATCTTAAAGGTGCCGCTCGTCTCCTTTTCACAAACGACGTGCTGTCGCCAGATACTCCAGATACCCTCCTGGCTTTACGTTCGAAACACCCCCCGGCTCCTGTAATACCTTACGTTATTGACCCTCCTACAGCTGACCAGGCCTGCCTTCAAATCGAAGGCAAAGACGTTATTGACGCCATAATTTCATTCAAAACCGGTTCAGCGGCCGGTCTGGATGGGATCTCACCCCAGCATTTGAAGGATCTAATTTCTCAGTCTGTGGGTGACGCAGGTGAGCAGCTTATCTGTTCCCTTACAAAATTAATAAATTTTATGTTTTCAGGCAAAATTAACAATGAAGTTGTCCCACTATTATATGGTGCTAACCTGATCGCCCTAACCAAAAAGGACGGAGGGGTGAGACCTATCGCTGTGGGGTCAACTTTACGGCGTCTGGCATCCAAAATTGCGGTTAGACATATCAGATCAAAATTGCAGTCTCTTTTTGAACCAGTGCAGTTAGGTTTTGGCACGAAAGGTGGGTGCGAGGCAGCCGTCCATGCCTTAAGGACCTACCTTTCATACGACGATTGTGAAATCGTTGTCAAAATTGATGTGAAAAATGCCTTCAATTCGGTAAATAGGGACACTTTGCTGGCGGAAGTAAAAGACAAAATTCCAGAAATGTACAATTATCTTCTCCTCTGCTATGCAGATCCTTCTAAATTAATGTACAAGTCCCATGAATTATCTTCAGAAGTTGGCTGTCAGCAGGGTGATCCTCTAGGGCCAGCAATTTTTAGTTTGGCCATAAATCCAATAATTCAAAAATTAAAATCTAAATTTAATGTATGGTACTTAGATGACGGAACTCTAGGAGGCGACGTGGATACTGTGCTCTCTGATTTGGCTTTTATTAAAACTAATTTCGAAAATATTGGTTTAGAACTAAATTTTAGCAAATGCGAACTCTTTATTCAAAAGACTTCTTGTAGTTTGGTTGATTTAATACAAAAATTTGTTCATCTGGCTCCTGGTATCAGAATAGTCGACAAATTTTCACTTTGCCTCCTGGGTTCTCCTATTTTTGAAGAATCCTTTCCCGGTTATATTTCTGACACTATTTCTAAATTCCAAAGCCACGCGAATCGTTTACTCGAAATTAGCCCACATTATGCGCTAATCATTCTTAAGTTTTGTCTTTTTGTCCCTAAATTTACATATGTGCTCCGTTGCTGTCCTTTCTGGAAACATCAAAATCTTTTGTCACGAATGGATGACTTAATCAAGACTAGTTTAGAAATGATTCTAAATATCCAGCTAACTGAGCCTTCCTGGTCTCAAGCGTCCCTTCCTATTCGATACGGTGGCTTAGGAATCCGCAAAGTGTCCAGTGTGGCATCCCCAGCCTTTTTGGCATCCACCCATAGCACGTCTGGTCTCATAGGAAATATCCACATACTGTGAGATTGCGGGCTTGGAGGGTGCCAAAAATGCTTTTAAAGTTGCTTGCCCAGGTAAAAAATTTCCAGACAACCCAAAATCACAAAGGAGCTGGGATAATATTTACTGTGATTTAAATTATAATATTCTTCTAACCAGCAGTGCAGGTCCAGATCGTGCGAGACTTTTGGCGGTCGGAACCCGGGAGGCTGGTTACTGGCTACATGCCCATCCCTCGCCAAATACCGGTACCTTCCTGGATCCGACCTCGCTTAGATTGGCGACTGGACTGCGACTCGGGGTCGCGGTATGTACCCCACATATATGCTCTTGTGGCACGGACGTGGACCGACTGGGACACCATGGATTGTGTTGTCAAAAAAGTGCAGGCCGTTTTTCGAGACATGCGACGCTTAATGATATAATCCGCCGGTCTCTTGCCACCGTCAATGTGCCTGCTCTTCTTGAGCCGACTGGCATGGTCAGGGACGATGGTAAGAGACCTGATGGGGTGTCTTTAGTTCCTTGGAGCGTGGGACGGATGTTGGTGTGGGATGCTACCTGTGTAGACACACTGGCACCGTCTCACCTCCAACGGACTACAGTAAAAGCGGGTGCAGCGGCGGAAAACGCCGAAATTCTAAAGCGTAATAAATACAAGGGCCTCGGCAGAGAGTACATGTTTGTACCTTTTGGCGTCGAAACTCTAGGTTCATGGGGTCCCAGCGCGCATAAGTTATTTGCAGAAATTGCGAAGCGTCTGGTTGACGTAACTGGTGACCGAAGAGCTGGCGGTTTCCTCGCTCAACGTATCAGCATTGCGATACAGCGAGGAAATGCCGCCAGCATCCTCGGTACAATGCCTCAAGGGCCCGTTTTAGATTTAAGTTAGTTTTAATTTTCTTTATATTATTTTGGTTAAGTATTCTTGTATATATTTTCGTTGTACATAAATAAATGATTTAAATTTTAAATTGTCAAATCATTGAAGACAAACTGACAGACCCGTCATATCTCTTTTTTACGGTAACGCTGTTACCCTACAGAAAGGGATGGGTGTAAGTTTTTAACTCTCCGTGCTACGAAACAGATGTTGTAATCTACGTAACATTTAACGCGCCTGTAAGAATATAGCAGGCAAAGTCCCGTCGTGTTTGTAAGGCGCAAAAATAAATAAAAATGAACGGAGGACCATTCAACTGTCCAGTCGCGTTGTTTCTAATGTAAGTGACTTTCGTAAAAATATTCAAACAAAACAATTACACAGGTAGGGTAAACGTCCCAACGATTATTTCAATAATGTAGTTCACATTTCGCTGTGTACTAAGATCGAAGGTGCCTAGTACTGGGACGCTTACCTTATACTGCTTCTCTTTTTTGTTAAGACGAACGTGCATGGCTTATTGCTAACATAAGACACACTAACATAAATAATTTAACGCTAGTTTAACAATGAGAATTTTACATGGTAGTACATGTTTATAATCTAACTTATAATTAAATTGACTGTTTTGTAAACTTTGAGATGGAATTACGAGTCTAGTCGTATTTGGCAGATTGTAATGTGATGTCATGGATTCTGAAAATATAGCAAAGTGCACTAATTGATAATATGAGAGGCAACATAGGGTTTTATTAAATTGTATAGGTACCATTATAATTTGTAGTATTTAAACATGAATAAAATATATGCCTAGTTTAGGAAAAAACTAAATTAATAAATAATAATATATATAATATACATGGAAATCAACCTCCTATTGACTTTTTGAAAATAAATGCTGCTGGTGAAGCAGCACTACTTAAGTCCAGTCTAATAAAATAACGTAATAAAACTTATAAATTATGTAAACGTTTTTGTCATATTTAGTTATTACCTACATAGTTTAGGTTTATAATAAATATAAAGTACGTCCACGATATAGGATTTAAAATTATACATAAATAGTAGAAGAAGTACTATTAACAGGCACCGGAAGTAACGAAATTGAAGTAAAATACCTTATTATTGCCTGAATTACTGACATGGAATCGTGTGCATAATAAAATAACACGCTTATTACAGTATTAATATTATATGCACATTTCCAATATGCGTACTAAGCTACTCTAATATTTATTTATGAGTAGGTACCTAATTTTTTCAATCTGCAAATCCATTTACCTACTCAGAAATGTAGATTTTAATTTAACGCCATTTATCTAGAAAATCGGTGGTTATTACGTTATTTCTGCAAAATATTTCGCAAGTAAGCACGTGCAGAGGAATTCGCGTGCCCAAATTTCCCAATGACGTTATGCGATACAAACTTTAGTAATGGAATAACGAAATTTAAGCTGAAAAAATAAAAATGTTTGAAACCGAATCTCCATTTCTTTTATGCTTGTAGCAACATATTGCTGGTTTTTCACCGACAGCTAAGAAAAGAGAACATAATATTCTAATAGACACGTGGCAAGAGTCTAGTCTAGTGTAACACTAAATGTTTGTATCAAGATCATTGAGCGCACATTTAAGAACGTTTGAGCAAAGTGTTGTCCACTGGCATCATCCGCTTTAAGCCAATTGCGACCGGATAAGCAACGCACACAAGTATTCCACTGTTGAAACTATTTAACTTTGTTACAATTATGTGACACACACATTCAAATCTAAAGATCTAACCGGGTCACACCTCACACTGTCCGTATGTTTGGCTCCCCTATTGTTTTTTCGTCCTCAAAACGTATAATACCTGTCTATAAGTTCTATAATTCAACCTATACAAAGGCAAACCATAGGAGCAGAATACTCTGTGTCCCTCTGTTTTGCTTTTAATTATTCATTGATTTTATTGTTGAAGTGAGCAATTTATAAAATGCAAAAAAACAACAATTTTGTCTACAGTACGAAACTTGAAAAAAGCAAACAGACCAACATAGAGGTTTCATTGTGCTGTAAGTATATCAAAAATGGTTTGCATAATATTGAAGGAGGTGACCCGTTTGTACAAGTGCACAGCCTTGCAGTATGACCCTTGCCTTGCCTTGGACTACCCCCAAAGATGAACAAATGCGCTGCGCGCTCCGGTCGCAAAAGGCGCCTATCAACCAACAACAGCCCTGACTGTGTTCCTCAAAATGTCGGTGACGAGCTCAGTGGTCCGGATGATCTTGTAGCCAATCTGGTCGATCAGCGTGATGGCGGTGGTGTAGGGTGGCATGATGTCCTTGGTGGGTCGTAAGTTGAAGCGCGTGGGGATCACGTCGGAGGCCGCTCCGGCCCAGGATATTTGTGTTGGTCTGAAATTTAAAGAGTATCCTATTAATATAATATGTATAGGTATAGGTAACGATCCACGCCATGATCGGCACAGCTAGTTGCGTGAGTGAGCCCTAATATGGCTTACGAAGTCGAATTTACTCTTAAACTCTCTGTTAACTACTAAGCTATGAATGCACAGCTTAACTAAGAGTAAAGTATAATGAAAACTAAACGTATTTTGTATTTATGGCGGGTTTGTTAAAGATAATGACTTAACTCAATATTAACAAGCTTATTTTTATTAAAAATGGGATTGATTGCTCTTGGCCAGCATCTAGCCAGAGGGCAAAGAAGCCGCCGACGATGAAGCGAGCTCACCCAAAAGATGCCTATTCACTCGTGCCTTAAAAAGGGCCAAGGATCCTATATGTTGGTAAGTTATACACACCCAGTTGAAAAAGCAATAGTCGCCTGCCTAAGTTATAATTATAAGTACTAGCTGTTGCCCGCGACTTCGTCCGCGTCTTCGCTCCTATTGGTCGCAGCGTGATGTTATATAGCCTAAAGCCTTCCTCGATAAATGGACCATCAAACACAAAAAGATTTTTTCAAATCGAACCAGTAGTTCCTGAGATTCGCGCGTTCAAACAAACAAACAAACTCTTCAGCTTTATAATATTAGTATAGATTTATTACAAAGATTTCAAGAAACTGAGACGCCGTTTGTGCTGATTACTTATGACTTCAACCAAAAAATGGTTTCTAGCCCAGAAAGGCGAGAACTTAATATCTCTGGATGATTGACCCAAAAAGCTGGTTAATTATAAGGTATAATTAATACATAGTTCGATTTGAGTAGAATTACCTCTAATCTAATACAAAACAACTCTCCTAACTAGTTATTTGTGTTAATTAATATAATGCAAGCTTGTTAACACGGTTTTTACCTTAGGTTAATAAGATTGGGCAATTTAAATGTTCTGTTTATGATTTTAGTACGTCACCCATTTTAAATCGTTCAGTTCCATTTTCCTAATAAACCTGATGTGTAGAAAATGTCTATGTATAATATCTTGTTTTAGGTAAATCACCCGTGATAAATGAGTGTATAGGAATTTTATGATAAAATAACAGGTTTAGAACGTAACATTGTAAAATAATTAAATTAAAATATGGCAAAACCCAGAAGACAAGAAGATTCCAATAATCAAAGGCAGGTATGTGATGTTACATAGTTTTCCTTAATGGCATTCGATTACATAAACTGAGCCGATATCTAGGTACCTAAAGGTACCTACAATCTGTATTGTAAAAATATCTGTATACTTAGGTACAGCACAGTTTTGAATTTGTAATGTTAAAACTACTCTAGCATATTAAGGTACACAACGCAACCCACAGACAGACAGACAGGTATACAATCTCATTGCTCATTGTTTTCAACCTTAAGGCCGAGAAACACGTGCGTGGCGTGCACGTGAGACTAGCAAGCGGTGTGTCATCTATTATGACATTTAATACGATACAACGCGCACGCATTCGGTGTGGCTCGGGCTTTAAGCCTTGCCTGGGGGTCTACTCCGAAGTTCGAAATCCGAACTTCGTATGGTGCCGTCCCTTTCACTCTCTTGTTATACACTATATGAGTGAAAGGGACGGCACCATACCAAGTTCGGATTTCGAATTTCGGAGTAGACCCCCTGGTAGGAGCTGTTCACTCTGCACTATAGCAGGTGTTAAGACGTGATGACGATAATTTCAATTGTTGAAACGTTAACTAGATACCCATTTAATTTTCACCAGAGTCCATAATCTTATTGAAGGCCGGGGTACCGGGTTAAAATTCCCAACTTGGATATATTCCCCCAGGGTTATTCCAGGTTACGGCACATCACTAGCCTTAGGTTTCACCCCGGGAACACAAAGTAAACCAGAGTAGACATCAAATTATAATACTACATTGTACTTTGTGGCCTCTACCGAGCGAAACGCATGGTCATATTCTAATTTTAATAAGAGCGACATAGAAAAATATGGCATTTGTTAACTTTGTCTTAGTGCCATTGTTTTATTTGGCTCGCACTATTTGATGACTTTGAGGCTAACAAACTATTACCCGTCCAAGTTTAAGAGGTTGCTTAGTGGTAAACCGTCAACCGTTTAAGACTAAGTTCTCAATTTTGCTGCATAACAGCTTTTCCGGCGCTCTTGCGCGCGCCAGGTATAGGATCTTTATTATCTGGGGCGGACCGCTTCCGTGGTCCAACCTGGCTACGCTTCTGTATCTAAGTGTATCTACAATGAAATACATCTAGAAGATATACGAATTCACAACTTCTTTGGTATTTGTATGCTCACGCATATTAGAGCGGGCGCGACGCGGAGGCGGTTTTGCTATTCTGATCTTTCCGAAACTATCGACTGTCATTACTGCTTCATATGTCACATCACACACGTCGCTCTACCGTGCTACCGAATACTGAGCGGATTTTTTGGTAGAACGTCCCCTGGACCGCGTTCGCTTTACCAAAAAAATACGCAACGACGCTGTGCCGCGCTCTGTGCGTTTCTAGCTTTAGCTTTATTATTTACATTTCAAGAAGAGGAATGAGCAAAGGAATAGCTATGAAATATCAGGTAGAGAACGGAGCTATAAAAATATCTAAAGGCTCGTCCTCATGGACTTTTAGCTTGCCGGACAATGCTCGCCCGTGAGAATGCGCTCTGTAAATAGTTCCTGAACATCTCCAATCCAATAAATTACAAGTCCAAGAAATATACAATTATCACATTATGCTACCATCGCAATTTACAACCAGTTACTTCTCCTGCCTTATTGCCTTGGGAATAAGAACGATAAACCATTCCGAGTCTTCTTTTTGTTTTATACACGGAAATGCAGGAAAATATGCGTAACTAGTCATAAGTAGCGGTTGCGAGATGGTGCAATTACAATCGTACTTATTAGAACAATTAATTTGATAGCTGGATTGCAAGCCTTATATGACCTTTGATTTACGTACTTATATAATAAGGCGGTGTTGCAATATGGTAAAGACGTTCACGTGAACTGCTAGTAAATAGGTTTAACTAGGGATCATCAGATAATTATTATGATACTTAGTTGATGTAATCGACCAAGTGAAAAGAAGGTCTCCGCTTCAGCTTCGAAAAACATCGATAATTATTAAGATTTTTTTTACGACTCAGCTCTTGGTTTTTATTAAATTTGTAAAACTACAGTTCTGCAGCTCACAGAGCCACTAGTAAAATAGGTCAGCTGGTATGCATAGCATATCAACGGAAATAAATCATCCATTTTGATCGATTTTAATTGCTACCTTTTTTTCCGTGGAGAAGACCTGCGAACCAGTCATCGGTCGTCGCAGTAGAGTGCTACGTGCGATCTTGTGGCGCCCCACTAATGTTGTAGTAAGTTGTCAGTTGGTAGTACGGTTTAACCCGATAGTCCGTCATACCCAACAAGATCTTTAGTGGATGAGATACGTAAATGTATTTTCCGAACGCAAAAAAAGGTGACTACCAAGTCATCGGAGAATGGTTGGACTACGTGGTATTTCTTCCTACTGAAATTCCACGGTGACCGCCATCTGTGCTCCTGGGACACCGTAGACCTATTCTTGCCCGAATCTACACGCACCTATAGTAAATGTTGATTCCCTAAGATTTATATATATTTATTTAATGTTCGGACAATTACGAACTACCAACGATTCTAGAGCCCAATAGTAATTAATTAGAGTATATGATGTGGTATAATATATAGTCCAAAAACCCATATTTAAAGAGATATTAATTATTACAAGTTGAAAAATGTCAAGTCTAACACACCCTAAAGGCGTGACGTAGCCACCTACTAACTTTTTTGACTTGACGATTCTTGTCTTGAAGACATTTGCGTCCCGTAAAGATTTAATCTGGGAGCGAAACTTTGGTGCCGGTGACATCATTATGACGCAAATTCACATATAGGGTGATTTTATATAAACAACATTGTGACACTCCAATGATAATTAATTATTCAATAATGGTAAAGTATATTTTATTTTTTATGAATAAAAAATGACTATATTGAAAATAATGTAAATATGAAAATAATTACAAAGACAATAAGAAAAAATATTTTACTAAGTAAGTAATTGTAAAAATAAATCGATTAATGAAAAACAACAAATTAAATTTCGTGGCTTGTCGATAAATAAGCAGAACACTTAGAATTCAAACACAACATCGCATCTTCTAATTTAAATACATACCTGCATACATATACTCGTACTGTACATAATGCCTGTAATCGCAACTAGAACAAAATTATTGTTGTAAGTTAACCTTTCATCATCAAAATCGATTCCTTCAATAATCCAGATAAAAACACTCTGTATATAGCTTGACGTCATACGTCTGTCATCGGCACCAAAGTTTCGCTCCCTGGATTTAATCACAAATAAGCAGTTAATTAATTTGATTTATTTTGTACTGAAATAGTAGTTTAATTAAAACAAATAATTGGACCCATGTTGATATAACATTATTTACTCGTAGTGTCGTCAAAAATACGTAGTTAAAATCTTTCCGGTTATTACAGCCCGCTGTGTATATGTATATGTATAGTATTATGTAAATAAAGACAAAAGAACGGCTACTGTTGTTTGCGCGACTTACACTCGGTCCTAATAACACGATTAGTGGCATTAACTCCCACTTACGTGTATTTGATAACATTATTGCACATGTGCGTAATCTGATGCAATACAGCACAGTTTTCACTAACAAAGCGTTGCTGTAACGGCCAAGTTTTCATTCAATGGAAAATGGTTGAGGAGTCGTGAGAATTTGTTGCTAAGTTTAATGTATGTATACGATACACGGCAATTATAATGTCGTTTAAATGGCGTGCTAGAAATGCAAGGATAAATGAAAATATGCAATTTAATCTATTGCGAGTAAGGCATATATCACATATTTTTCTAACAGACGACTTCGAAAATAAAGTGCACGGACAAAGTAATTAATAATTTTTAAGAAAAAAAAACCGACTTCAATGGGGGAGGCCGGAAAAAGATTATTATACTTAGATGGTGCACTCTTAGATAGATATACAATAAAATAAAAATGGCTATAATGTATGTTTATAATGGTAGAAGACTAAGTACCCTCAATTCCTCATGGAATCATGAAAAAACCTTGCTTGCTTGACAAACAAAACGAAGAGAACAAATCGCTAAACGTGAACTACGCGTCGTTGAAGAGTTCCGTTCTGATCATCATCAGCAGTTCCACTTCATCAAATGTCACTTTTATGAATGAAAATGCTTGATTAGTTCATGAAAATACTAAAATCACTATTTGTGTGCCTTTCACATTTGAGGAGTTCCCTCGATTTCTAATGGATCCCATCATCAGAACTCGAGCATGACAAAAATCAATCGTGAAAATAGAACTTGCTTAACAAACGCAGCTAGGAGGACAAATCGCCAAACGTGAACTTTTCGTCGTTGAAGAGTTCTGTTCTGATCATCATCAGCAGTTCCACTTCATCAAATGTCACATTTTTGTATTATAATGCTCGATTTGTTGATAAAAACACAAAAATCACTATGTGTGTGCCTTTCACATTTGAGGAGTTCCCTCGATTTCTAATGGATCCCATCATCAGAACTCGAGCATGACAAAAATCAATCGTGAAAATAGAACTTGCTTAACAAACGCAGCTAGGAGGACAAATCGCCAAACGTGAACTTTTCGTCGTTGAAGAGTTCTGTTCTGATCATCATCAGCAGTTCCACTTCATCAAATGTCACATTTTTGTATGATAATGCTCGATTTGTTGATAAAAACACAAAAATCACTATATGTTTGCCTTTAAGATTTGAGGAGTTCCCTCAATTCCTCATGGATCCCATCATCAGAACTCGAGCATGACAAAAATTAATCGTGAAAATAGAACTTGCTTAACAAACACAGCTAGGAGGACAAATCGCCAAACGTGAACTTTTCGTCGTTGAAGAGTTCTGTTCTGATCATCATCAGCAGTTCCACTTCATCCAATGTCACATTTTTGGATGCAAATGCTTGACTTGTTGATAGAAACACAAAAATCACTATATGTTTGCCTTAAAGATTTGAGGAGTTCCTTCAATTCCTCATGGATCCCATCATCAGAACTGCCTTTTGACAAAAACGGGACCAACTTGGATATATATACATACAATCAAAAAAAGAATTTTTCATATCGGTTAAGAAATGACAGAGTTATGGAGTAACAAACATAAAAAAAAAAAAAACAAAAAAAAAACATACAACCGAATTGATAACCTCCTCTTTTGAAATCTTGAAGTCGGTTAAAAATATGTGAAAACGATGCTCAGATATTTTTGCACCTTTGGAAACGTAAAAATATTTATGAACTCTGCTTTAGGTTAAATGCAGTTCAAAATGGGCCTAGGTTTTTGACAGGTCCCACTGGATATTGAATACATTAATGCGCAGTCTTATGTATGTTGTGTTACTAACTGAGCGCTTCCGTGCTTTGAAAGGCATGTTAAGCCGTTGATCCCGGCTGCTGTCTATTACAGCAATCATTAAGCCAATTAAGTTAGAGGCTTATAGGCGGCTTGAGAACTTCTCTCGGTAAGGCTTAATGTGTTATGGGGGTTCTAGACGACGATATATTTAATAGATATGAATATATTTAAATATGTACATTCAAGTCTCAGGAACAAATGTTTTGCTCATCAAATAAACAAATGCCCTTACCGGGATTCGAACCCGAGATCTCCAGCTTCGTTGGCAGTGTGACATTGTACTAAATGTGCGTGTTGACTAGGTTTCTACCGAATTTTGTAGCTACACTTTCGGATTCTAGGAAGACGTGTTTCATCGAGAGGCTATAAAATTTGTTCACTCCATGAATCCTCGAAAATGCGAATCAATCGGGCGTGTTTTTTTTGGAACCTGTTCTTTTTAGCAGCTCTGTCTATGGGTGGAACCAGTGAGGCCATCACGTGACAGAACGAATTAACGCGCCCCTCTCCTCGTTGCGTATCAATTTGTATTATGTCCATAACGTAGTTGATACTGTTGGGCCCGTCTTTGCGGTCGAACTCCTCGAATCCATCTTTACTAGGGTTTCTTAAACTTTGTCTAGCCCCATGGCTGCTGCTGATGCAACTGACCATTAAAAGGGTCCATATTGAAATTTTAAAGAGCTTACGGACCCTTTCGAAACTTCTGAATAGCAATTTTAATATGAATGCATTTTGATAGCTACACAGGCCATGGGCCCCTGGCGTTAACCATACGGATCCCTTAGGGGTCTGTGGACCACAGTTAAAGAGTCCCATTGTATAGATTCTATACAAAGTCTACGAGGACAAGATGATTTTACCTGGTGGTGTAGACCGGCCTCACGGTAGTGGGACGGGTGCTCGGAGTGGGTGCTGGCTGACCATTCACCATGAGACCACCGTCATCGCCGAATCTGGAATTATAGGCCATCAATTGTTAATACGTAACTTCATTCTTCCTTAGGATGCAACAGGGATGTTAGTTTGAACGAGAAAAATGTGTGTTAACACGTTTACTGTCCCCATACAAAACGATCTGACAATTTAACAAGTCCAACTTTGCATTCAGTATGGGGACTATGGGGATGTGAAGTGGAAGCATGGACTCCTGAAAAAAAAAGTTCATGATCCCACTAATGTGTGTGTTTACCGAGTAGGCACGCAATCAGACTATGAATCGAGATCGACCAAAAACAGACTGAAAATACCTTAATAATAAAAAAATAATATTGAGGGACAATCTTATACAAAATCGACCAAAAATAAGCAAAGCTTGTACTATGGGTACACCTTTAGTAATAGCAATAAAGAAAAAAAGGTAAATATCAGGGTGTCATTCGTAGGTACGTTTAACTTATATAATTTACTCGTAACTGTGCTATAAAAAATACCGTCTACCTGCCCTCTTATTCACAAATCGACACGTCCTCACCTGTCACCCGTTTTTATATGGAAACTGTTAAATATCATTTGTCAAAAATCAAAGGTGTGAGTGAGGTGAGAGGTGAGGACGAGTAGGTTTTGTGAATAACACCCCTGAAGACTATTCTAATAATCAGTACTACCTTCCACCTCATCCTACGGGAGACAATGCTTCAGACCTCCGATTACGTGTTCGTATTACGAGTCCCAACGTCAATATATACTAGGGGTGAGCTACGGTTGAGCGATAAGGTGAGCGGTGAGGCGGCATTGTAAATAGCATAGCTAGCCTCCTGGTAACCAAGCTTTTCATAAAATTGATTCTAACAAGCTGACGACAATGACACCATCATTAAACAGCACATTGTACTAATAAATAAGTAGCCTTACTGTGGGAAAGCTTAAATGAGCTCTCAAGTAATTAGTTGAGTATGCACACATCCTCATTATAATGAGTAATTAGATGGTTGTAAATTAGCTCGGCCATTGTTTCTTTCAACTTTTTTAATGCCTTAGTTGATTTACATTTGCTATGATAGATTTGCGGAAATGTGGCTAATGAAATGAGACTTTTTACAAAATTGGTATTAAATCATTACGAGTTTTTACAACCTTGACATTTTCCCCGCGACTTCGCAGCTACACGTACACGTGTCTTTGCGGGATGGGATGATCGAGATAAAAAGTATCATATATACCTAATGTTTTCCTCATCTAACTCCGCCCACCCGTTTTATTACAAGATTTATAAGTATTCATTAATAGAATTCAATCATTGGTGTCGATACTGATGGGATAAAAATGTATCCTCATATATGTACTTATATAGTGTATATCCAAATGTTGCTTGTACTTTTTGCTTTATGGTCACTGCCGGACTGTGGCAAGTCCCTGCGTCGCCTTGAAGCTATCTGCCTAACCCTCTGCTCTGTCGATTCTAATATATGCAAAATGTACCTATAGATTAGGCATTGTAAAATTTGTAGATTCGCAACATAGGGTCTGCAAGGTGTCTGCCTGATATCTGTCTGGTCATGTCATGTATTCCTGACCGGTTTCCAATACTTGTTTTGGGACGTACAATTAAAGTAAGCAATTTAACAATTATGTAATAATGTGTCGATTCATAAGCATGTGTCGTATTGATTCTGCTAAATTGTTTTGGGCAATTATATTAAACGTTATCCTTATAAAAAATATTTAAGAAAAAGTGGAACCAAATATAGCAATGTACAATTTTTCGTCACGAAATACCATAAAAATGTTCGTTATGCTATAATTTTATTGGTTGTCTACTGTAAAAAAAAAACTCGTTTAATTACGAATGAGATATGGCTCTATTCGTATTTTTTGCAATATTTGGTGCCGGCCTGCGCGTATTATGATGATTCCCAGCATAGCCTCTCCATTGCTCTTAGGGTGAGTTTGAGTCTTCTTACGAGGCTTACTATGTAAGTGACCAAATAAATGAATCGTCGAATCATGATATACAGTTTCACATAATTATACTTATTCAACCTCACTATATTCAACGATCTTAAAAATATATTTGAAGTAATAACTAACTCTTTTTTTATTATTAATAGCCTTTTATTCCTACTTATGTGTTTCAGTACTCTACTATTTGCGTCTTCTTCTTCCGTTGTATGTCCTCTCTTCTATTCCTCGCCAGTCTATTCCAAGTTTTCCCGCCGACTTGGCTTATGTCATCTGCTCATCTCTTTTGTAGTCTGCCTCTCCTTTTATGGCCTTCTCTTGGGTACCATTCCATTACTGATTTGCCCCATTTTTCTTTGCCTCTTATACCTAATGTGACCTGCCCACTTCCACTGCAGACGTCTAATCTTCTGTGCTATGTCAGACGTTTTAGTTTTTTGTCGAATAGATGCGGTTTTTATTTTAGCGGATCTCCTTACTCCTAGCATACTTCTTTCCATCGCTTTTTGACTGACAAAAGCCATGTCTGATGTCTGGTAGCCATACGTTAGAATGGGGAGTATGCAGATGTTGAAAAGCTTGCCTTTGGTACTTGTATGTATTTTTTTGTCTTTCATTATTTCTCTCATACTCCAGTATCTTTTCCAGCCATTCGCTATTCTTCTTTCTATTTCTGTCTTTGTATTTTCTTGTGTTGACATGAGCTGTCCTAAGTAGATGTATTCCTCCGTGTAATCGACTACACGGAGAAAAATAACTAAGTCTTATAATAAGATAAAATATACAATGCCATTCCGGGTCGTATTAAAAACCTAGAAAAAGATTTTACCTTTTATTGTGAATTAAAAAAATGGCTAATTATAAATGCTTTTTATGACGTAAAGGAATTATGTGACTATTAAACATTTAAATATGAGGTTTCTATATTGAATGAATTGTAATTAAAATTAGATATAAACATTTTTATTATATTGAACAATATTGAATTATGGAAACATCCTTCTCATTTTTTTATTTTATTAATAGATAACCTAATGTGTAAACGAAAATGTAAAACTTTGACGTGTAATGTATGCCCATTGCAAATAAATGAGTATGAGTATGAGTAAGTTAATCATTTGTGATATTGCATATTACAGCCAAAAAATGTTAAAAAATTACCAGGCTGATTATTATCATACACAGTTTGGTTGTTAAGTCATTAATTGCAATGAATACGTAACACCAATATATTCGCGTGTCTAAATTCCGGTCAAGATGTAAACACATAGTTTTCATGAAAATGAATAGTGATTAGGACTATTGGATTCGTATAGGTAATTGTGTTTAATGAGCAAATCTAATTATGCAGACACCTAGTAACTGGCTTCAATTAGCAAACGTGATGAAGCTTGCGTTGCGGATTTTAATTTTTAGGGTTCCGTAGTCAACTAGGAACCCTTATAGTTTCGCCATGTCTGTCCGTCCGTCTGTCCGTCCGTCCGCGGATAATCTCAGTGACCGTTAGCACTAGAAAGCTGAAATTTGGTACTAATATGTATATTAATTACGCCGACAAAGTGGTAAAATAAAAAGTGGAAAAAAATATTTTATTAGGGTACCTCCCCTATACGTAAAGTGGGGAGTGATTTTTTTTTTCATTTTAACCCTAACGTGTGATATATTGTTAGATAGGTATTTAAAAATAAATAGGGGTTTACTAAAATCATTTTTTGATAATGTTAATATTTTCGGAAATAATCGCTCCAGAAGTAAAAAAAAATGTGTCCCCCCCCTCTAACTTTTGAACCATAAGTTTTAAAAATATAAAAAAAAATTCAAAAGTAGAACTTTATAAAAACTTTGTAGGAAAATTATTTTGAACTTGATAGGTTGAATAGTTTTTGAAAAAATTACAAAAATAATTTCTGAACTAAGTTTGTAATTTAACCGTATAAACAGGTGTTTATTGTACCTGTCATTTCTACAAAATCACAATGAAATGACGTGCTTTTTAGGGTTTTGTGTTTCTGTACTTAATATGTCAACTTAATGTGACGGACGGAAAACTACGGAACCCTACACTGAGCGTGGCCCGACACGCTCTTGGCCGGTTTTTATTTCAATGTTGTTCTTCTCCTTGTTTTTAGGATTCCGTACCCAAAGGTTTACTCTATTACTAAGACTCCGCTGTCCGTCCATCTGTCTGTCTGTCCGTCTGTCACCAGGTTGTATTTCATGAACCGTGATAGTTGGTTAGACATTTTCACAGATGATGAAAAACAGAATAAAATAATATATTTAATGGGGCTTCCATACAAAAAACTTGATTTTTTTGCCGTCTTTATAGATAATGGTACGGAACCCTTCGTGCGTGATTTCGACTCGCACTTGGCCGGTTTATGAATATTTCATGAGAATAAACTTTACTTCAGTGATTCTTTACTATATTAGATGCCAATACTTTCAGAGCTGATAGTACTCGTCCTTAGAAGTAGATTTAAGTATAAAACAAATTTAAAGTTTATGTTAGTTTTTGGAGAAAATTAGGAAAACAACTGTGCTACGGAATAACACCCTGTTAATGAGATAATCAGTATTAAATGATTAAGACTTCTTTGATTATCGTGTGAAACCTCTTTTGGCCGTCACCTAACTGGCCACTTCGACTAGCATCCAATGTGCAGCTCACTTGACAGAAAGTGACAACCACTTTGTCAGTTCAATGCACAGTATGGTCATGTTTGGGCAGAATTTTAATTAAATTATTTTAATCGAAAAAATGAAAACAAAAAAATCATATAAACGGTTTTTTTTTTATTCCTATTTAAATTAAATTATTTTGATGTAAATTAACATCTCTTAAAGTATTAGCATCTAATTTGGAATCACCTTATATATTCACATGAGTGGGTGTATGTGTGGGTTCGCGTATTAGATTTCCGAGATTCGCGTGTAGCTTGCGGTACTGGTACGTTTGTATGAAAATTCCCGGGAATTTGTATGCCCTACTTCGGGGTCCTTCGGGGATCGAAGTTCTGGACGGACTGAAGGCCAGAGTCACCTATTGATTGACTAAAGTATGTAACCAGTTCGTAATCACTGGTTTAGGCGAGCAAACCAGTTCAATCGTGTTATGGACAATAAAATTACGATGTGTTGTTTTGATACACGCGAATCTGTTTAAGAATCAGTCGAATGTGTTTTTTAATTCTATGGTGATTTATGATTTAATCTATTAATTATTTATGTCCGATGTTTAGGAACATGCGCAAATATTCTTCCGTCATAAATCAGTTCAACTCATTGGCATTATGTCAGGTATATTGATATAAATGCTCATGTTTATGCATGTCGCGGGATTCTGAGTCTGTTAAAGCAGGGTAATTTATACCATTGTTTATTTATCTATTTAAACTTTATTGCACAATACAGAGAAATGTTATAAATGGCATTCTCTACCAGCCAATCATTGGGCTAAACAAAGATTTGATGTGTGTCAAACAAAGCAAATAATTCAACCTTAACGTAACGATTAACCTCAGGTTAAGTCCTTATATAGAACTGGTGTTCGCATCTGACCCTTATTGGTAACTTCACCTGCCTTTTACTTTTCCTTGCGTAATCAGCTGCAACAACTCGTACTATACCGACAATTACTAAGTACTGATTAGGCGATTCGGTGCCTATTATTACGTCGAAATGAGATTGGATGGCTGCAACCAGGGATGTGTGGGCACAAATGGAGGCTGCGTCGACGGCGTCGGCGAGTACTGCCACCGGTGGCGACGGACTGGTAAGCGGTACAGCAGGCAACAGAAAAGATTCGGGGACATCACTACCTGACCCAATTTAGAGGAATTCCCTCCCTCGGACGCTCCGGTTGTGGAATGAGCTTCCTGCCGAGGTTTTCCCGAGAAACTATATAGTTAGTACGGGGTTCTTCAAGAAAGGGGTGTATATATTTTTAAAGGGTTGGCAACGCACAGTATGTGATCCCCTTGGAGTTGCTGGCGTTCACAGGCTGCGGTGAGCGCTTATCTTCACGCGGGTCGTACGCTAGGGTGCCATTGACGTGGTATAAAAATACAATTTTGACAACTACACTTACCGATTGAGGATAACCGGTCGTGGCGACGTCGAGATGGGTGGATTCTGAGAGCTAGACGGCGCGGGCGCGAACGGCGGCAGTGTCGGCGGCGGCGGCGGTGAGAACGGCCGCCGGGTGGTCGGCGGCGGCGGCGGCGGCGGCGGCGGTGAGAACGGCCGCCGGGTGGTCGGCGGTGGCGGTGGTAGTGATGGTCTGGTAGGCGGAGGAGTTGGCAGCGGTGAGGAACCGGGGATCTCGTTACCTGACACAAAACAGTTTTGGTTATAGCCTGACTAATATGTAACTCGTGGAAAGTAGCTCAGAGAATTATCCTCTCCCTTTCTATCGTGTTATCATGGCGCCTGTAATGCGGCCCTTTACACAAATATAAGGACGATATTTTTTCGACTATAATTATTAGGGAAACTATTTAAGTAAATAAAAAGTATCTAAGTCAAGTTTTATAGAACGTAGAAACACAAATAATCTGTCATTAAAATATAAACTCCCAAATCCAAACTTAACAGGAAAAATAGTAAAAAATCATAATGCATTTAAAAACTTTTGTATTTTTTAAATGACTTCAAAAAATGACCAGGTTCTCAATTTGACTGTATTTTTTTTCGTATCATGTTTTGTGAGAAGCTGAGAAGTGAGAATAAAATAGAATATTTGTAACTAGTAATTGGTATTTTTTTTATTTTTTTTATTAAAATAACTTAGAAGGCTTGCTGCAGTTAAGCATTGTAAGTCGATACTTATGAAGCTGACCTTAGAGAACATCGCAAGGATCGAAGTAAAGGTTACGATCGGAATAATTATCCCTTTGTGTACTTATTATGTTGCGTTCAGTGTTCGTCAATAATACTTATCGATTATATTTATGGATGTTTTATGAAAATGTATTGACAATAATTTAATTACTTTACAGTTTTTTTGAAGTATAAGTACGTAAATACAATTTTATTATTTCTTTTGCCACAGGATAAAAGACTGAAAAACGTCAATGCATAGATGCTAAATTACAGATTCGCTCTATCTTCGAATTAACCGGTATCCTGGAAACAGTACCTATGGCCAAACAAACACTTTTGCTAAAAGAAAAAGAGAAACATATTGACAATTGTACTTATTGACGAGAAAAAAAACCTATTAAGCTAAACCTAAGGTAATTTTTACATTGAAAAGAAAACCTTGGTTGTGAAAGGATAAAAACCTCTTAAATACCCTTGTAACTTTTAATGTCTTTATATGCCTAATTATGATGATATCTGATACTGACTGTACCTAATGGTTATACTCTCTTGCCACATTATAAAGAAACTGATTCAACCATCAACCTGTCGTATATATTGTACTGTCAACACGAATATAAGTGGAAATGCGTTATTTGTCATTTGTTAATGATGAGCCTACACTACAAGTAACTAATTGATGATTATAGTATAAAACAATATTGGGCAAGGCCTTGTTTTGTGAGCTTGGCCTTGACTTAATGAATTAGGCTTTCAAATGCAACATTCCGTAGTACAGGATATTTAATATTGTCAGGTTTATAAATACAATTAATAACGGGTGTGAACTCGGCGGTCGGGTCCAATTGTTAAAGAAATTTCTGCCAGCCCTAGGGAATTATGTCTCTTGAGGAAACTTAAGAAGGAATCATCAACTTACTGTTAGGAAATAGTATTGAAGTGGTCCCATCCTGATCAGGCCTCTTCGTAGTATCTGGTAAAGTTGCCGGTCAGAAGCGTAAGGCTTAGCAGCGTAAAAGCTTCTGCCAGTCATCTGAATACTCATTCTTGACCCGTCGGATACGTCGAATAGTCAGGACCTTATCGAAATTCCGGTGAAGCCGTAGGTCGGGTCTCAGCGAGAGGCCAGCTCCTGCCAATCTTCGGAGAATTCTATCTCTTGCTCAAGCTTAAGCCGAAGTCATTGGATACTTACTGTTAGGGGTAGAGTTAAAGTGATCCTTTGTCAGGACCTCGAAGTATCTAGTGAAATCGCCCGCGGGGTCTGAGCGCAAGGTCGGCTTCGGAGGAAGTTTTATCTTAAGCAGTAGTTATCAAATACTTACTGTTAGGTATAGTATTGAAGTGGTCCCTGGTTAGAACCTCCTCGAAGTATCTGGTGAAGTCTCCGGTGGGGTCCCAGCGTGAGGCCAGCTTCTGCCAGTCCTCGGGATACTCAGTCTTGACTCGTCGGATCACTTTCACAGCGGTCTGCTTCTGGCTTTCCGTGCATCGCACGCACTTCGTCCGCAGCGCTTCTGGGAGTATTCCTGGGGACAAACAATGACATATATTGAGAATGAGTATACTACTAAATTATATAAATAATATTACACCGTCAAAAAATATAAAAATAAGGACGAGTTTGATCAGGACGCAGGTGGGGTATTTCGCCAGGCGTAACATTTTGCGAAAGGAACATCTGACAGAAGGAACATTCTACGAAAGACGACGACCCACACCGTGTGACCGACGGACTAGAGTATGGGGTTCTTCAAGAAAGGAGTGTGTGAATTCTTACAGGGTCGGCAACGGGCATGTGACACCTCTAGGAGTTGCAGGCGTCCATAGGCTGCGGTGACCGCTTACCATCAGGCGGGCCGTACGCTTGTTTGCCACCGACGTGGTATTAAAAAAAAATATTTTGCGAACGGGATGTCACTAATGAAACATTCCGCTGAACTGACGCTTTGCGAACGTTACTTTATGCACCCTAACCAAAAATAGTTTACTTGGCTTTTGGACTGAGCCTTTTCTATGAAAGAAATAAGTTCTTGGTTTCATGCCTGTCGGTATCCCCATTTCAAATCAAATCAAATCAAATATATTTTAATTCAGACCAACGATCCATATGTGTTAATTACAAAAAAGAATGTTAGTATTCAATATTAATAAAACAGATTGAGGTCCTACTTGATATACGTCAACTTAGTCCTGACAACCTTAATCTAGTGCCACAATATGGGGCAGTTAAATCTGCCTGCAATTACCTTCAGAATGCCGTTTTGACTTTCCCTGACGCGACCCATCAGCGACCCATTTACAGTTAATGCTGAATTTAGGGCTGTAATAGTGAAAACTGTTATCTGAGTTAGTATGTCTGTACCATAAAAGATCCGGGCGTATGGTGATGGTTGCCATTTTATCACTTATCGTTGTGGATAAGACGCTCGTCACTCTCGCACTCACATACTTGTCAGGACGTGACGAATGTCTTAAACACGCCGATAAGTGATAAATTGGTAACCATCATAGGCCTGCAGAACGGTTAAAATAGTGATCCCCTTCCTCCATTTCTAGACAGTTTTTTTTAATTATAATTCTTCATTAGACCTACCTACTTACTTGTCAATAAACGGCCCATGGCTGAGGCTATTACAGTCCTTGTTTAGACTTAACTTTATCATGCAATGCGCGTCATAATATAAATACTTAATGCCAGGAGGCCAATTCTCAGGCCGTTCGATTCAAAATCATCTGCTATGCTATTTATTTATTTATTTATTTATTAGGACCTTCAACAATAAGTACACTTTTACATATTTATAAAATACACATACAACTTAAAACTAAGTGCCTTATTAATTACAGAAGGACACCGCATGCACTAAATTACAGTTAACTTTAACAGAAATGTGTTCCTAGCTCTTGCTATTTATTTATAAAAAGACTAACTACTATCAACCAAACTTAAGTTTGTACAGAAAAAAAATGAATAAAGATAATATAATAAGATAACTTAACTTAGTATTTTTTTTTTGAAATTTTGAAACTTATGTACCTGTTTTGCTCCTACTTATTTCCAATCATCGCTTTTATGTATGGAAATGTTGTTGAGTTAAGGTCAATATGATGCTGATGTTTATGGTATGTTGCAAACATACGCGAGAGAGGACAGTGCAGCTTTAAATTACTACGATGCCTACTTAAACTAAATAACTTAATATTACATGACCTAGGAGTTTTAGAAGGTACTGTCTATTGTCTATTGAAAAATCTCACTAAAATGTTGAACACAGCGAAATGTCTTATTCTAGGGCCCGATCGAGATTATGTCGAACGACGATCTCAATGTCTATTGTAATATGCGTTCCGTTTTTTTCGATTGTGTTAGTTTACAATCGAGTGTATGATAATATATCATTTTGTAAGTTTTTCCACTTACTTAATTAAATATATCTTATATCAAATACCAAATTTTCAATAATCTATACATAATTATGGTGATTTAACAACTCAAACATATTTACGAGTATTTGCTCGTTTATTTACTTACGTGAAATGGAACGCATAAAACTGTTTTGACTCGACAGTTTTGAGTTAAAGACTACTTGAAATATTTGAGAGCTGTCTTTATTTTCCGCCTACCGCCATTCCACCACTGAACGTATCAAAAATATTTAAAAGTCTTTAGCCATTAAATAATTTAAATGAATGTACATATTTTTTCGCAAATATGTTAATTTTATGCTGCTGTAAACTGTCGATCAACTACTTAAGTTGTCAATATTTACCGCCACTGGCAGATCAAATGTCAAAAAAATGTGATAAAACCATCTCGAACGCTGGGAGTAGACATATCTCGATTGTGAGATTTCGAGAATACGCAAATGGGTTTTCACTCGACATCCGCCATTTTTTATCGAGATATGTCTAATAGACATCATCTCTAACGGCCCAAGAATTGGCCTCCTGAGCTAACTACCTTTGCGCCTCCAGCTAACGGAATAATTTACCAGAAATTAATTATTGTTTATCGGCAAGGTTTTGAAATTTGCTTAGAACCACCATAAAACGATCTTTGATATAAACCCGTTTTGTTTTTGGAATGTACAAACGTAGAGAATATTCAATTATATATTTAAAATAGTTGTAAATATACCAATTTGACTTGATATTCAGCACTCAGGACCCAAAGACTTGTATTCCGTGTAACATGTTTTTTTTTGTGAAATAAATATTTCTATTTCTAAATATTTCTATCCTTTCAGATCCCGTAGCCCTTAACGAAGCCGACGGGTGTTAAGATTTATCCTTTTGTCAAAATTCAGTTAGATACGGCCGCGCTCGTTAATTTAGGACTTTTTTATTTAGGATTTTGACTGGGCTGTCAACCTCCCAAATTAAAGTATTATTTTCACTAAGGAGATTAATGGCTCACTGAGGAGCCACCGAGTTCCAAAAGGACATGAAACCAGTAACACTTGTAAAGACTAATCAAATGGGACCAAACTTGTCAGTTGCGTCGTTGCGTTTTAAATTTTCTATGGGTACCTTCCATCATCTCATCAGGCCAGTTCTCATATCATATTGCTTTGTCATCCGTATGTATCTTATATTATGTATATGCTAGATGTTCCGCTGAAGTGAAAATAACGCTCTTTAAAGCGTCAGAGTTTTACTCGAGCAGCCTGTGGGTGCGGCATACAAAACGAGCATATGACGCCCTGAAAGTTCACCCGGGGGGGTTGCCCGGTAGGTGCAGCGCCTCTGGTATGTTTTGTGAGGCTCGCACCGACGGGTTTCCAGCAATAATGAGGAAGAGGGTAGTATCTCTACTTGGACGAATTAGACATAGTTCCAACAGCATTCTAAACGTTATTGCTGAAAAGTATGACTGCCACATATTTGAGTACTGGACGAAGCAGATTAAGGGGGTGGCATGCTTTTTAGATTAGGTAACTTCATAATACATATATCTCTGTTTAATTTTTAATTCTAACCTAGCTGTAAGTCTGTTACTAATAAAACTATGGAGTCCAAGTATTCCGAAATAAAGTTATATTATTATTATTATTATTATTATATGCAATTTTCAGCTCAAACGAACACCAATAAATTTAACTTGCTTGAGTACATACACTTACGAGCCCACAAACCCGTAAACAACGGGCCAGTGAAACTAAGAAACTATTAAGAGGGCGCAGTACGCTCGGTCTGGCTCGGTTCTCCATACAAACGTATTTACCCTCTCATTTTAAAACGCCATGCTAGAATAACATGAAAATTTGTATACACAATGGGATCCGGCATATCTAGGTCGGACCATAGTTTCTGTTGCTAGAAATTGTAAAAAAAAATACAGCGGCTTTTTGAGTTTTTTACGGCTATATGAAAACCTTAATTATCGCTGTATTTTTTCTCCATTATAATTTCAAGCAACAGAAACTATGGTCCGACCTAGATATGCCGGATCCCATTGTGTATACAAAGTTTCATGTTATTCTAGCCTGGCGTTTTAAAATGAGAGCATAAATACGTTTGTATGGAGAACCGAACGTACTGCGCAGTCTTAATAAATATTAATAATCACTATTATCATTAATATTCTAAGCATGTATACCTAGATCCAATATAAACATGAAACAATTAAAACCAAATGAGATGTAGAAATCCGCTTAGAGATGTGTATCTCTATGATGTAGTTACGATGTAGTGGAACGACAAAAAAGGTTACTACCATCTTCCATGGTTTCTGACAGATCTCTGGTAATTTATAATTGTCATCTTTTGCATAATTTATTTATTACCTTAGTTATATAAGGGCATTGTGTTGGTCATGGTTATATTATGTGTGTCATGTTGTAAGTGATTAATTTGCTCGAATAGGCAAAGGGTAGAGGTTAGGATTGCGTCCAAATGGTCATTGGTCAAAACTAGTTTTGGGATCAGCTCACAGCGCAGTAGCAATGATGCCAGTGATAAATCACCTCTACATGAAGGGTGATCATCTATCGTGGTCATAGTTGTATAGTTTATACATTAATTTAATTTAAGTTACCCACTCAAGTGCTCGCGTTAAAAAAAAAGGTGGTCTAAAGTGCTCAAGATTCACCGGGCATTAGCAGCGCATTGTCTTGTGTTGTTAATAAATCGATTGCCTGGCTTCGTCTAAACTTTTTGCTATGTTTCTTTTTATGTTATAAAGCTAAAGAAACAGGCAATTTGTTTATATAAGTAATTACATAGGTCACCATAGTACAATATTTAAAAAAAAAGTTACAAACTTAACATACCGTTTCGAATGAGATCTTTTGCAATAAATATATTTTTATTTTATAATCTAAATCGATAACATATGTAATTTTTATGTTTATTTAAAACTGTAATAGTTTACGCTTCGATTGATACCAAATAAAGTATATGATCCTGGGGAAATATTTTGCATAAAACCTTTTTCATTTGCAATGTTTACATTGTCAGTTTTGCAATTCGCCGCAAAACAGTGTAGTTTGTTTATGATTTTTTTATGAATAATTTAGGCAAACGAGTACAAAAATATTCTCAGACGTAGATAGAGACACTATTAATCTTTAAATAACAAGTGCCAGTTTTGTCAATATCGCAGCAATTTCTGTCACAAATTATCAATAACAAAAAATAGCCTTACATACCTAACGTAATGAGTGCCGCTTTTGACACCCAATTAAAAATAATTCCATACACTTCAAACCACATAAAACTCTTAACACATATACTACACATGTTACACTTCACAACTTAATAGATATTCGACCGATTACAACTCGATTTATATTTTTGTTCTCATTTCAAAAGTATACAAAAACCCACGCAAAGGTCCCGACTCAAACTAACGGACATACTCCGGCGGACCTGCGCTGTCAAAATTTAATCATGGCGGCGATATAGGACGGGATACACTGGTGCGCAACGAAACCACAGTTCACGCAGTGATCGTCAATATTGAAATTACGAAATTTACATTTCTTATTAAATCAATAACGAATAGTTACAGATCCTTAACTTATTACTTATACAATGCTAATACGAAATTAACAGCGGTACACTCATGGTGACTTTAATTATATATTCTTGAAATAATAATAACGTTTGGCATTTTATTTTAAATATCAGTGGCTGTCGTGATATAGAATAACTGACAAAGTAGAAAAATTGGAAAACCGCCGATATTTTCATTTCAAAGTTATATATCTCAACAACGGCTGAACCGATTTTGATAAAACATGTTTTACTAATATTATCGTTTCCAGAGAGAAAAGTTATGTTATTATCTTTTTATAAATTCGAGGAGTTACAAAAATGCAGTGTTTTTTCACCATAATAGTTACAACTTTTTGGCTCGACATATCAGATCTCTATGACCTCGTGTTTACGTGTCTAGGCATTCATAGTTGCTTCAGTCATATTGATCCACGGCTATAAGATACTACTAAATTTCTCTTGGAAATCCTGCTCTGAAAAAAGACAACCAAATCGGTTCACCAGTTTAAATAAAAGCTTCGATGCCACAGACAGATATACACATTAAACTTATAACCCCCCTATTTTGCGTTGCGTAGTATAGTATTAGTAGGTACGGTACCAGAACTGCCTATATTGTAATTTCATGATGTCAGCCGAAGGACGTTCACTGCTGGACATAGGACATATATTTATTTGGCACCCCAACAAGTTTTTTTTTTTAACTCTAACAAGTTCTCATTGCTGAGGTGATAAGTTTTATGTAATGTGGTATGTGTGTGGTACACGAGAGCAAAGTTACCTATATGCATATCGTGTATTTGAATACGCTATAAAATCTATCATAGAATCACTTGCCACGCTCGCTAGTGATTCGATTAAGGCATCCTTCGCTACCTCGGGATTCGAAATTATCACTCGTCGCAAAAAAACGACTGCTCTGTTATTGCACAAATAATTATTGAATCCTTGCCTGACACATCACATAACCACTAACGAGTAAAATTGTAATGAAAATTTAAGAAATCAAATTAATATTTGAAAAAAATACATCACAAATAACAACAACATTCATACACTTATTTTGTGAGGTATGTATTTTTTTATTGGTACGTGGTTTTCACTGCCGCAATGAGGAAATTTTGGGGTGTTAAGTTAAAACGACTATGACAATAGTTTATATGCGAGCTACAAATAACTGAGATAACGGTCAATACGGGTCATAATCAGAACTGGTTTTTTGAAAAAAAAACCATACATTCTTATTTGAACCATTACATGGAATATGTGAATTTTATAAATTTATATCATCAGTTGAACAAGTAAAAGTGAACCCTACCTCTACTTCATAGATTCATAAATAAAAGGTAAGCAGTTACATTCGTAATGGGCCGCCACTTAGTATGCATAAAAGAACCTACCAAAAATGAATAAACTAAATTAAACCATTCTGCGACAATAGCCCAGTGTGCACCACGCCTTATGACATAATACGTGGATCCGACGCGAATCGGCGAAAGTGCCTTGTGCAACCACAGTTGCGTACAATAGTATTTATAGACGTCACAAGTTCATTCACCTAATCCTGCATAGAACATACCTAATTGTTCATTTAAAGTGGATTTATGTTGATTTTAATAGACGCATTTATTGATTTTAATAGCCTAGTACAGAAATATAGCATAATCACATAATAATGTACGATTTAAAATTTACCTCGCAAAATTTTCATCACTCAACGTAATTTGTTGGAAGAATTTATCACATTCCATTTTAATTAGTATCAAAATATATGCTTCGTCTTATGAAGCAGTAAACCAGGATTAATTTGGTATATAATACCAATTAAAAAATGCGAAATTGATTGCTTACAGCATTTTTTAATCGCGAGCTCTCTCGCTGACGTACCGAACTTCGATGGTCATCAAAACAACTTTTATATTTTACATAAATTGTTCCGTAGACTGCGGTTTTAATTTTTTTTAATGTTGCCACGTTCATACTCTACCTCTACATCTCAATTAAAAAGCGTTCTTTGCATGTTCCGCATAGCAACAATTTAAAAACCGTTGGAGCTCCAACTCGCAGCTAGTGTTGCGAGAGCACTGTACGTTTTCCCAAGTCGCAACCCTAGTTGCGGAGAGCACGTGAGTGGTTACTGTGTTTCCTTGTGGCACTCTATATTGCTAATTGGTTGCACGTATTTTTAATGGGTGATTGTGTAACTTTTCGAACAAATATTTGGAATTATCAACTGTCTGTTATATCTTCGAAGGCTCACAGTTCGTATATTCTAAGGCGTGTTCGAAAAGCTAGGAGATTACCCTGTTTGTTAGACAATCTAGCACCATGTCCAACTTTCCAAAAAGAATAATTAAAGTAATTTAAAAAAAATCGGTCAAGAGCATGTCGGGCCATGCTCACTTTAGTGAGTTCCATAGTTGCTCAATGAGCTTACTTAAAAAAATAACAATAACTAGCAAAAGGGAAATACCTTCGCAGCGTTTCATACGTATTTTATTTACTTACTAAGAAAAGAAGTCTTTTTACGATAACTCAAAAACGGCTTAACTGATCATATGCGCTATAGTTTTTTTGAAAGTCTTTATTAAGCTTTACTTTCATGATTTTTTCCATATTTTTGGACCCATAGTTCAAATTAGTTCAAAAGTTAGAGGGGGAACACATTTTTTTTCTTTTGGAGTGAATATTTCCGAAAATATTCACTTTAAAAAAATATGTTTGAAAGACCTATCCAACAACATCCCACACCATAGGGTTGAAGTAAAAAAAATATTCATCCCCAATTTACGTAGGGGAGGTACCCTTTTAAATTTTTTTTAGATTTTATTTTACGATTTTTTTAGTTTTATTGTCTTATATATATATCCATACCAAATTGCAGCTTTCTAGCACTAACAATCATAGAGCAAAGCCTCGGACCGACAGACGGACAGACAGACAGACAGACGGACATGGCGAAAGTATAAGAGTTCCTAGTTGACTACGGAACCCTAAAAACAAATTACAATGGCGTACCGACTTAATGAGTCTAGGTCTCGACTTGGTTTTTTTTATATACAACGAGGGTGGCAAACAAACTTACGACCTGCCTAATCGTAAGCAGACACCGTCGCCTATGGACGCTTGCGACGCCAAAAGAATCACAAGATCGTTGCCGACCCTTTATGAACTTGAGGAATCGGTGAGTGGATAGCTAGAGACTCAGCGTATTTCGGGAGCTATGGCGACCTTACCACCAGGAATACAACACCACATACCTGAGGAGCAGGTAGTGGTGTTACTATGGCTGTGGTCTTGTTGTGTGGTGTGTTGTGGTGGCGGGAGGTACTTCCCCAGTTGGTCCTGCTCGAAATATGAGCGAGATGAGACGGTCCGCTGTGGCCTACCTCTCTTAATCACTTATCCCTATCTTGCATGCGCCATAATTCGCCAGTTGGCTTGAAGACCACGCGGAGTAAATTGAATTGTTGCAATTAAATATTAATTTTTAAGGGTTACACTGCTGTTCTACTTAAGCTTTCTGATGAAGATGCGGCGGTCATGGATGTGTATAAAGTGTTAATATAAATAAAACCACTACAACATCGATAATAAAGGTGATGCGATCTAAGTTACTAGGTAATCATCTTTTTGTATTCCACACTCGTACGGCGTCACATTTGAAACATTTCCGAGTCTGCGCGTGCTGCGGTGCACAACTGATTCATTTGTTTATATAACTACATTAGATCACGTAGGCAGGATTAAACAGTGGTCATAATAGGGAATCATCCGGGTTCTACCATTTTATTTGCCATAGCATTAAGGCTTTGTTTAGGGTCACACACCTCACGCTGTCAGATCCACACCTATCGTTTGCATAATAATTGCCTGAAGACGCTGCGAGAATTAGACGAATTGAGTTGCTGGCGGCAATGAGCATAAAATAATTACCTAATATCGCCAGTGGTTGACCAGCTATTGCTAGTAACAAGGCGCCAGTACCCTGCTAGCTCTGGCATCCATCTAGACCACATCATCTCTTTGACCACATCTAGACTTGGACCAGCTACTGATTCATCTAAGGAACCTTCACAGCATTCGTGAAACGTCGTCTAACTTGTCGCCCGTACAACAAGTGTTTGCCGTAATTATAACCCTCTTTTGTCATAAATACTTTTATTTTGTAACCGTTAATAATAATAATAATTTACTGATCAGAAAGTTGACTGACTTCTGAACTTGGTATAAACATGTATCGTGAGCGTCAGGATGACAGGACCATGATAGATTTTTATATCGAGAGTAATTACAAGTTTTAGTACCTTTTTTGTACTATTTGGTACCTGACATCATAAAATTTGTACCTCGCTAATAATCCAGAAATATTGAAAATAAAGTGGTCAGCCATTCTGACGTCAGGTTGACAGGACCAAGTCTAGTTCCCTTAGTTGCAGGCGTTATACCGAATCCATCTTTTATTGCATTGCTATTCAAGTATTTTATGCATAATAGGGGTTCCCAAAAGCCGAGTCGCCGTAATAAAACGAGCGTAGCTAGTTTTGTTATTAAAGACTGCACACAAGCAATAAATCATAACGTTTCAACTAATTTTAAGGTCCAGTTCAAATCGACAGATTGCAGCGCTATGCCCATACAAAGCTTATTCTTGGTGTAACTTTTATTTTATAAGGCTTTATAAAATATTGAATATCATGCATTAAGGTACAAATTAGGTACTAAATAATTACGAAAAGATGGATTCGGAATAACGCCTGCAACTAGGGGAACTAGACTTGGTCCTGTCAACCTGACGTCAGAATGGCTTTTTTTATCAATATTTCTGGATTATTAGCGAGGTACAAATTTTATGATGTCAGGTACCAAATAGTACAAAAAAGGTACTATAACTTGGAATTACTCTCGATATAAAAATCTATCATGGTCCTGTCATCCTGACGCTCATACCTGTATCTCAGTAGTCAGCGTCTAAATCACTCCCAGATACCAGTGAGATAATATATATTCTTTTGAACAGATTAAACATGCAAAACAATTTTAAAGTTAAAGTACTAAATTAAATTATTTTAATGGCAATGTGTATGTATGTAAAGAAATATGTATGTGGTTGAGTGTGTGTGTGTGTGTGGAGAAATATTTTTTTAGTAGTTTAACGACGATCATAGAAAACATTACTGACCTGTTATAATAGACTCACAGTCACAGCTTTTGTCTATTCGATTAAATAAACAATATCTTCGAAATGTCATCCCAAGAGTATCGCAAATTAAATTAACCAACTCGAACAAACAAGTTATATACCACGCGTGGTCATGGTCAATAACTAATAGCAAAGCAACTTAGCAACCACGAAATTGTGTCCTCCTATCTCTAAAATTTCACTTAAATATACATTTTACTTTTGTGTGTTTTATTGATTCAAATAAAATATAAGTATAATAAAACCAACCACTCATACTTGGTGTCTCAACGCAATAAATCAATTGAAAATTTATAATTCCGAGTGCTTATATCGTCTTTAATAATCACTCCTTTCAATCATCGTGGGAGCCGTTATTGTGTGAAAATCACAATGTACATTGTCTTGCGTATTTCTCGATGCCCTACCCATATCTATTCTGTTATTTACTAGTAAACATAAATAACAAAAAATCTGTCTGCGGCTGATGATAACACATACATTTTCGCCGACCGTCACTACGTTTGAGGTTACATACGAGTACCTACATGCTGGTGTGAAAAGGGAAATTCTTAGGGATAAGAGCGTCATAGCTTAGTGCAGGTGCATCGACCATTTGACGGACCGGTTAACATTACCAAAAAATGGCGCTCCCAGGCGTCCCTCTCGCAGTTACAGAATTTAGTAGTAAGGTACGAATGCTATAAATCCGACATACACGCTATGGATATGGATATCAAGCTGTCATTTTATAGGATGTTATCACTTTTTGTGCGAAGTGATCAGATTTCAACAGTTAGTACAACTTACGAGTACTTTTGATAAATTATTTATTTAAAATTTATTGCACAATACAAGAAATATGTACAAATGGCGGACTTAATGCCATAAGGCATTCTCTACCAGTCAGCCATTGGGCTAAACAGAAACATCAGGTGCAACTTTACTAGAGAACTTATTACAAATACATTTATAAAATACATTGTATATGTGTATGTTGTAAGCTAGTGGTTCAAACATGTGGTGGTCAAACGGCAGCCTTAGGCGCCTGCTTGATATGTCGATGCGGTGGCGGTACGATATGAGAAAACTGTCAGCTGTCAGTGTCAACCGATACGAATGCAGCTCTGATGCCCCATTTCTGCACATAGTATTACTACCGGGCACACGTAGGAATTCTTACATCAGTAAGCTCACGTCAAAGAACAAAATACCTACCACATATCGCTCTCACTCCGCCAAATCAGGAAGTCACCTTAGGTTGAAATCCTGGCTCGTATCCCTGAGATTTTTTGGAACTTATGCAGGCAAGGCAACGTTGTTTGATATTTACCATTAGCTTTTTGAGGAAAGAAAGCATCGCGAGGTTATCTGCATTCATTTGTGTAGAAATCCAAAGAACATATGAAGTTCCCAACCCGCATTGGCCTACGTGGGAACTACTGCGCATTTCATCTCATCCATGAGAGATCTGCGCCCAGTAGGTACTTACTTACATGTCGTATATGATAATGACACGATTACTCAAATGTTTTGAACTTTGAAATAACTCCCTTATTGAACCGAACAATACAATCTTGCTAAGCATTGTCACGTCAATCCTGTGGTTAAAATAGGTATCTACCTCCGCGAAACCGCAAATCTGAAGATATTTTATTCATATTTCTGCACTTATAGTCTCAGGAATCAACCGCAACCTATTTGTTATGCACCACGCGACCTGTGATCGTGATTCTTCAAATTATGTCTGTTTGTTGTCACTTTAAGCTACTTTTGGATAGAACGGTTTGTTCTATTTATAGTACAGTCAGCTGCAGAGAAACATGACCCCCCCCCCCCCTGCATAGAAATTTTGTACGCAGGGGGGTCACGATTCTCTTCAACTGACAGAACTTAGAATATTAATATATTTGGGTCACACACCGATTTTAGCCTGTAATATGAGCAAAAAATTAAAAGGTAGGTACATTATTGAGCTCTCCAGCAATTAATCAAAAATAAAAATTAATGCGAATTATATAGCTTACGTATACCAGTATAGTCTACTGGAGTGATATTAATAGCTATTTATTTAAAAAAAAACTAATAATTGATCATTTGTTTTTAAAAAAATCCCCAAAATATCCTATTAAACCAAAAATGGAACAAAGTCATAATTTGATGCTACCACAAAATCGGCATTGACTGCCGGGCTATAATCTCGTGGTGCCAAGATCCACCTGGTCAGGAGGTCATAACTTTAGATCAAAATTTCTCCCAATTTATAAAATATATTTTTTTGGGAAGGGAGTACTCCCTTGAGTACCTACGGATTACATATTTTTCCTGAGTGTAAGATATCCGCTTGGAATGATAACCTTTGCGTGTTTGTCACATTACTGTGAACTTCTGATAAGTGATAACCGTCGGAAACACTACACAATTAGCCAACCTAACATATGCTTGTATATGTTATGCATTGATAAATAATGATCCTGACGCACGTCTTTTGTCCTACCCTTCCGCGTCGTACAATCTTTGTGTCTCAAAACCAGCTTGCCTTGTCAACAGCAAACTCGTAACAAATCTGCTCCATTACAGCATATGAATAGTAATTAACTAGGCTATTAGGTACCTTATTCAAATAAAGTTAAAGTCTTAAATAAGCTCTGAGGTGTGGTGAATGTAAAATAAAACGTTATATGCCGTCGTCACTACTAAAATTAAATGAAATGATAATTTTGTACAGTTGCCGTCAAAATATTTATAAGCGTAACAGAATGTTTGTTGAGATACTTGAAAGTAGTTAAATATAATACAACTCACTAAATATAGGCCTAAATAACGCACTAAATATGGGCAAGAGGGGGACGACAAAGGGTAGCGGACGGCCTACGCCCCGCACCCCCTTGATAAAATATTAGATTGTCACTTATGAAACTCACGCAACACAAAATCTACACAGCCTCAAGTCGCCCGAGCGAATTGAGCGCTACCGCGGACTTAAATCTAGCTGCCATACATGCATGCATGTTGCTGCTGCTGGTCGGGCCATAGTGGCGTCCATCCACAGCCAGCCAGAAACTGCCAGCTAAAGCCGAAAAGCTGCTGGCAGGAGCCAGCTAAAAAAAAACATGTATGAAACCTAGTCCCCCAGGGAAATGAAATATGTTTCAAGGGATGCTTCTAAAGAAACTACTAGTACAAATAGGTAGCTAAAATATAATTTTGAGCCATTTTTGAGCTTTAGTTCCGAGTTTTTTGTGTCGATGGTCGAGCTGTCGAGATACTTGAGATGCTTCATGACCATATACAATACAATGAATCCTATAAGAGTCGACATCGATCCAATCCCATGCAGTCAAGATCACGATAGAAAAATTTCAAAATTATTTTTCTGTTTGATGTCCAAGGTTTATGTGATAGTTTTGTGACAGTATAGAAAACGGTGTGACAGATATACGTATGACCAATAAATAATCTTTATTTAAATTATAATATTTTATTTCGAACAGTAAAACGCCAAATACAAATACCAACTAACTAAAAATATATGTCCTGTTTGTTTGGCTATTTTTAACGCTGACTATATAGTGACTATACCTTCATTCATGTTAATGAGCAGTGGAACAATTATTTGCAGCAAATTTAGGTATAAATATTATAATAGATTAAACTCGAAGATGAGCCTATGAACTGCCACTAAAGGTGACGCAAAACACGGAATTGATTTGCTTAAAAGATGCATGTATTATATTTATAGAACTCTTTATAATTTAAAAACATGTTTATCTTGATATTTTTTGTAAATTTTGTGATATATGCCAGTTAGCTAAAATAGCTACACATCTATTCGTAAGATGGCATTGAAGATACATTTCAGAGTGTATTAAAAAATCGGTTGCACCTACCACCTACCCCTAATGTGCATTTTAAAAACGATGTAGCAAATGACATGTTGTTTTATAGGTATACAGGAATATCTACATTTGTATCGTTTTTATTCATGGTCAACTTTCAAAAGCCATATTCGATTTAACGATAACTTTGTTGGCAATGTGCACGTCAGAAACGTCAAACGTCACGGGTCCCGGGGCAATGTCAAACTCAGAGATGTCAAATAATGCCACATGAATATTTTATTTATTTTAGTAAGCGAGAAAGACCCCTTACTGGAAATTTGACTGAAATAAATAAGAAAATAAATAAATAAATACAAACGAAACGAATAGTAGGAAACCAATAGGAAACGTCGAAGTATATTTGACATATAAGTCCCCGGAAATTGCACATTTCTGCCATGGTGTGCGCTGCGATCGCTTAGTTTACCCCCACCACCTACTTCGCACATAGCCAATACTTGTAAACAAACAGACCCATTACAATTCGAACGTGAGCCGTATGATTACAAGCCGTGACACAAGGCGGCGACCACAGACTAGAAACACAAATAAAAAAAAAAAGTTACGAAAAGGTATAACATAACTTCCGGACATTTTCTGTATTACTGGCTGGTTAGAAGACGCCACAACAATACAAGTCTACCAACTTATTAGTGATTTGTTAACGCTCCTATCTCGATAGCAATAGGTTTATAATTGCTCGGTTTGTAGCCAAGATAGTTTGGTGGTCAGATAGTTAAAATAACTTAGTGACCGCAGAGCGCAGACGAATAACTAAATAAACAAATGCGTCGAGTTTACTAGACTACGACGAGTTTGCTTTGTAGGTTAACAAAAATTTAAGCTTCTTTTCGCTGAGACTTTTTTATATTACATCATTTGGTTGACTGGCTGCAGATGTTTCGGAGTGATTTGAAAGCATCGAGTAAACATCTTACCTGTCTATAATTTGCGTAATCTAATTGATTCTCAGACATACACGACTACGAGTTATAATAAGTTATTTACTTCCTCAATTCACCGATTTGCGACCTAATATATCTAGCGGAAGCAGACACAACCGGTTGACTGAACTTTATAATAATATGGGATATTATCGATATTAATAACTGTGTAGTTAGTAATTGGCCTGCCTATACATTTCAATAAGTTTATTTAACTATTTAATTAGGTTTAATTTAAGTGGTTATATTTTATTCTAAATGTCTATATAATTCTTAATGACTTATGGGCTTACTTAACCCTATAGACCCCGCTTACTAGGGCGCCCGCGTAAGCCAAGCTTAAGCTCAAAGTCGTCAAGTGGCCACCACGCCTCCAAATATGCTCTTAGTATGCGGTTGATCGTTGACGAAGTAACGTGCAAAATTCGACTCATTACTTGACTTATAAAGTGTTAAAAATATGCCTTTTTGTATGGTCAAATCGTAGCATGATATCTATGTAATAAATATTAAAACAACCCTAATGTTTTAGAGAGACAAATAAATGGAATTATACTAATTAAATCTAAAAAGAAGGTGTATCGATTGTCTTAGATCGTTCGATGTTGAGAGTAGTCGACAACGACCAATCACAGACAAGTATCATTCTGGCGGTGTTAGCTTTTATTCTGACAGTGGAATTCGGGTTATTCGGGGCTTCGGGCATTCGTTCCTCGGCAGTTTTAAACGACAGTTGTGCTATACTTTGTAATTTGTGCCATAAATTAAGTTGTACAATAAATAGTGTTCGTAGACCTCCTGTGTATATTTTCACATCCAACGTCACATCCTAAAGAGTAAACCAGTACGGTTTACATCTAGTTTTCAAAAGGCCCACCCTTTATTTCACAGATAAGCTATTTTTTACCTTTTTATTACGATAAAACAATTATAATAATTAATAATTTTTAAGAAAAAAAAACCGACTTCAATTGGGGAGTCCGGTGAAAGATTATTAATCTTAGATGGTGCACTCTTAGATTCCATACAATAAAATACAAAAATGGCTATAAGTATGTTTATAATGGTAGAAGACTAAGTACCCTCAATTCCTCATGAAATCATGAAAAAACCTTGCTTGCTTGACAAACAAAACGAAGAGAACAAATCGCCAAACGTGAACTACGCGTCGTTGAAGAGTTCCGTTCTGATCATCATCAGCAGTTCCACTTCATCAAATGTCACTTTTATGAATGAAAATGCTTGATTAGTTCATGAAAATACTAAAATCACTATTTGTGTGCCTTTCACATTTGAGGAGTTTCCTCGATTCCTAATGGATCCCATCATCAGAACTCGAGCATGACAAAAATCAATCGTGAAAATAGAACTTGCTTAACAAACACAGCTACAAGGACAAATCGCCAAACGTGAACTTTTCGTCGTTGAAGAGTTCTGTTCTGATCATCATCAGCAGTTCCACTTCATCAAATGTCACATTTTTGTATGATAATGCTCGATTTGTTGATAAAAACACAAAAATCACTATATGTTTGCCTTTAAGATTTGAGGAGTTCCCTCAACTCCTCATGGATCCCATCATCAGAAATCAAGCATGACAAAAATTAATCGTGAAAATAGAACTTGCTTAACAAACACAGCTAGGAGGACAAATCGCCAAACGTGAACTTTTCGTCGTTGAAGAGTTCTGTTCTGATCATCATCAGCAGTTCCACTTCATCCAATGTCACATTTTTGGATGCAAATGCTTGACTTGTTGATAAAAACACAAAAATCACTATATATTTGCCTTAAAGATTTGAAGAGTTCCCTCAATTCCTCATGGATCCCATCATCAGAACTGCCTTTTGACAAAAACGGGACCAACTTGGATATATATACATACAATCAAAAAAAAAATTTCAAATCGGTTAAGAAATGACGGAGTTATGGAGTAACAAACATTAAAAAAAAATAAAAAAAACAAAAAAAATAAAATAAACATACAACCGAATTGATAACCTCCTCTTTTGAAATTTTGAAGTCGGTTAAAAAGTGAAAGTTATCAACTTATCAAGTTAAGGTTGTAAACCTGGTGACGCGTTGATGTCTTTCAACGTCTGTCTCTTTCTTTCGCTTACTAATTTTAAGGGTTAAGTGGTCAGAGGCTTAAACGTATCATTTTTGCTAATGTCTAATAAGCCATAAAACAAATTTTATACGTTTCCTTATTCGCACCCAATTAATCGATGTTTCCTAACAAATTTCGAAGCCCCAACGGTAAGGCATTTCAGTGTTTACAAGATTAATGTGTAAATAAAATGTTTGTTCCTATTTTAATCACCAATAGAGATATTGAGTACAGAGGGGCAATTCTCGGTCCGATCGAGATGTATAGAATGGTACTCTACACACACTACACTACACACACACACTGTACACTTGTATGGAATCTCGAATAGAGATCATCTCGATCGAACCCGAGAATTGCTCCCCTGTATCCAATCTTACGTTCATTGTGGACGATCCCTTATCACCGTGGCCTCACAAACTGTGTCACACAACGGCGCACGCGCCCGAGGAATGCGATCGGCGAAATCGCAAACACGAGATCCAAGTAAAAGTTCATTGTATGCTAATGGATCATAAAATACTTGAAGCAGTAACTATGTTCATACAATGATATTTCATAAATCGAATTTCGTGAAATTTATCTAGGTCAAAGATATTTTTTATAACAGTTTTAAATCACCTTTTATGAAAAGAATACGAGTACCTAGTTTATTTACGATACAAGTTTGGAAAGAAAGTAATTGATGAATTTGATAATTAGATTTCCGAACACGTATCGTACAACGTTTTATGATGCATTATGCGAAGAAACCAAAAAAATAGTAGAGCCAGTAAACCTACTTTGGATGAAAACAAACATGGCGGAATTTTTGTGAGGCTTTGTGGCAGGGCCGCATAAGTACTTTTTAAGGGCAAAGGTTTTGCACAAACAGACAAATTCTTTATTAATTTATTTTTAGCATGATTTTTATGCAAATAATTATTAAAATTGTGTTAAGTAAGTTATTTTAATATTTCCACTGACTGATGTTAAAGAAAAGTATTTCTGCTATTTTATTTGTCTTAATATCTTCGTTTGGACAATAGTAACAGGCCTAGGTGACGCTGCCTATTCAGGTAGGTATCATACCTAACTGGTTAGACCTGCAGGTACATAATAGACATGTGAATTGCCACCATAATTATTCACAGTTCAGACCTTTTATATAAGTCAAAGTACTGTTATTTAATTGTATTGTGTCGCTATCGTATGGGAATTGGATTTAGGAACTATGTGTGACTAACACTTCCGAGTGTATTCAATATATGAGGCAACGGTAACTGGTTCTGTCGGTTACACAACTTATCGTGTTGTACGTAAGCGCTAATATTTGACAAATAGATTTAATGTCACTTGATCGTAATTTGTCTTTTTTAACTAAGCGGTAGTCATTTGCCGATAGTTCACATGCTATGAACTGATATCAACCCCCCAAGACGTGATGCCCAAAGCAATTGCTTAATTTGCTTATGGACTAATCCGGCACTGTAAATACCTGTTAAACTTGTAAAGTACGTTTATTTAAGTTACTATAAATTCTGTTTTGTAATCACCAATTTCATTTAATTGAAATTACTAATGACTTTTCTTAATTAACAGTGGAAGGATCACTGTCAAGCAGTGGTTCCAAGAATTTCAAAAATTCGAGAATTTAGTATTCTTGATCTTAAACACACAATCTTAGTAGGAAATTTCAAATTTCTGAGACCGAAAATTGTTCGTTTCCCATACAAAGTTTCATCCCTTGTTTAACCCCCTTATAGATGAATTTCAAAAATTAAATAAATTTAAAACTATACTGCCTTCAGTCATTAGTCGAGTCAGTTTACAAATCTAAAACATATTATTTATATCTGGCCAATTAATGATGCATACATATTTTCATTGTACATGTCAAGTTTAAAGTTTTTAGTCAAATAGCCCGCCCCGTGTCATTCCGGGTGCAAAGATGCCCATCACGCTGGCCGCATTACCGCCAATTATTATTGCATTATTTCAAAAATTCAAGTATTTAGGTTTCTTGACACATGCAATCTTTTTACGTAATTTCTTCGTTTCAAAGTCTTAAAATTTTACGTTTACCTCAGAAACTTTTATCCCTTGTTTTATCCCCGGAGTGAATTTTGCAAAATCTCTCCTCCTCCTTTCAAAAAATCATTACTTACCCCTATATTATAAATGTCAAAAAATCAATCCTCTGGCGTTAGTTTCGGCTGTGCGTTGATGAGTCAGTCAGTAAGTCAAGTCAGTATATATAAAAGAAGTCCTGACTGAGATAGATTATAATTATTTGACGTATATGTGTTGTTATTTCCGTTCCGAAAAGTTAAATTTAATAATAATATTGTCTTCGGTTCCGCAATGGTTATTTAAGAAGTGAAACGATTTAAATTGATTTCATCACGTAAGTATTTATGTAAGAAATACGAGTATAGATGCAGTGAATAATGCTTTTCCATCGGCTAAGACCCGAAAAAGTGTCATTTAATTACCCTACTATTTAACACTGTCGTGTAAACCCTTGTTAACTCTGGTTGTGGAATGAGCTCCCTGCCGAGGTTTTCCCGATAATTACAGTATGGGATTCTTCAAGAAAAGAGTGTAAAAATTTTTAAAGTGTCGGCAACACGCATGTGACACCCCTAAAGTTGCAGGCGTCCATAGGCTGCGGTGACCGCTTACCATCAGGCGGGCCGTACGCTTGTTTGCCGCCGACTGGTATATAAAAAAGGCGATTTAACGACCACATGCGTGTCAATAGAATTTCAATTTTAGTTCTGCAATTTAAGGTTCAAATTAGAGGTCGATTACATTTTCGTATATAGTGACTTGTCTTGAAATGGATCACTCCAACATAACTATTCGGTAAATATATTTTGTTTTTGGTAAAGCCTTCTAGATTCTTGGAGCATTGTTAAGGGTTAAATGGCAAAATACTACAAGTTTTCATTCTGGCATTTGACATTGACTAATAAAGTTAGACATTAACAGATATCAACTTGTCAATAATTACAGCCATTCGGGTCTAGTCGAATTCAGAATTTAGGGAAAGCATTATTGGCTACATCTGTAGGTACATCACCACTTTTCAAGTGCTTGTGGTCAAGCTTAGAGTTCATTAGGAATACTATGCTTATGTCAATCTTTCGATAACATCATTGCCATTGTTTTGTAACTGAATTATATCTTACTTACAATTACGAGTTACCGAACAATGTTATTACTTAACAATACGAAGCGAAAAGTTACTATTTTCTCCGTTATGTCAATCGTGCCTCGAAGTTACGAGGAAACGAGATGAGTCGCATGCGCCTGTGAATTGACGTAAATTTGTAACCTTTTGAAAATCTACCCAGTTATCTAACATGACAGGTTGTAGCATGTCATGCGTCCAATAAATACAATGCTGTATCATTATGTTATACCAAACGTGCAAATTTAGTAGGTACATTTATTTGTTCTTGAATAGGTTCCCGAAATCGTTGAAAATACTACAGGCGTTTATATGGGCGAATAATCAAACCAACAATCACAATTACATAGATATATAATGAGTAATCAAAAGGTCATAAAAATATTATACTTGCATATAAAATCATTACATTAACAACATAACAACACTATATTAATTTAATAATAATGGATAATGGTGAATTACCTATTTTTATTTGTTAAGTTTGTTTGTAATGCTCGAAAGAGCCCATGTTTAGAGCTATACCTAATTTTAACACCTAATACTGTTACAAAATGAATACAATAAGGAATCTGAATCTAAACATTTATTGCAGATATTAGAAACAAGAAACGTATAAAAGCGTAACACAATAAATACACTCAAGCAATATAATAACTCATATTAATTTTAATAAACATAAAATCATTGTCCACGGTTCTATGTTACATCCACAGTTATTAAAATTAAAGTAGGAAATTTATTCATGTACCGGTGCTCCGCATGATTACGTTGGTATCTACTAAGTTAATTGGCTGAGAATCCCAATTTGAATAATAATGTGATGTTTTGCCATGACAGCATGAATATTTTCATAGATTAGATTAGATTTTAGATTTATTTATTTCATAATGTAAACAATACAATATATAAATTATTCTAAGTAATTTTTATTTATTTATATTTAATTCATCATTCTCCTAGCGTTATTCCCACTTCCCAGTACAGTTACATCCTGAAGGATGCCTGGGGTCCGCTACTTAATCCCAAGAATTGGCGTAGGAACTAGTTTTTACGGAAGCGACTGCCATTTGACCTTCCAACCCGAGGGGGAAACTAGACCTTATTGGGATTAGGCTTGTCAAGTGAGTGGGCAACTTGACTGTTAGAAGTTCTCAAGTCGCCCGGGGGCCTCTAACTTGGCTTAATGACTGCTATCGTAGACAGCAACCGGTATCAACGGCTTAACGTGCCTTCCAAACACGGGAGCGCTCAGTTAGTAACCACTCAAAGCGGTCACCCATCCAAGGACTGACCTCGCCCGACATTGCTTAACCTCGCATACCGCACGCGGTACGCGGGCGCCGCTGGGCCACGAACGCTCCTTTATTAACCGACTTCAAAATTTCAAAAGAGGAGGTTATCAAATCGGTTGTATGTTTGTTTTTTTTTTTTTTTATTGTTTGTTAGTCCATAACTCTGTCATTTCTTAACCGATTTGGAAAATTCTTTTTTTGATTGTAAGTATATATATCCAAGTTGGTCCCGTTTTTGTCAAAACGCCGTTCTGATGATGGGATCTATGAGGAATTGAGGGAACTCCTCAAATCTTTAAGGCAAACATATAGTGATTTTTGTGTTTTTATCAACAAGTCAAGCATTTTCATCCAAAAATGTGACATTGGATGAAGTGGAACTGCTCATGATGATCAGAACAGAACTCTTCAACGACGAAAAGTTCACGTTTGGCGATTTGTCCTCCTAGCTGTGTTTGTTAAGCAATTTCTATTTTCACGATTAATTTTTGTCATGCTTGATTTCTGATGATGGGATCCATGAGGAATTGAGGGAACTCCTCAAATCTTAAAGGCAAACATATAGTGATTTTTGTGTTTTTATCAACAAATCGAGCATTATCATACAAAAATGTGACATTTGATGAAGTGGAACTGCTGATTTTATTTATTTATTTAAACTTTATTGCACAATACAAGAAATATGTACAAATGGCGGACTTAATGCCATAAGGCATTCTCTACCAGTCAACCATTGGGCTAAACAGAAACATCAGGTGCAGGCATTTAACTGATGATGATCAGAACAGAACTCTTCAACGACGCGTAGTTCACGATTGGTGATTTGTTCTCTTCGTTTTGTTTGTCAAGCAAGCAAGGTTTTTTCATGATTCCATGAGGAATTGAGGGTACTTAGTCTTCTACCATTATAAACATATATTATAGCCATTTTTATTTTATTGTATATCTATCTAAGAGTGCACCATCTAAGTATAATAATCTTTTCCCGGCCTCCCCCATTGAAGTCGGTTTTTTTTTTCTTAAAAATTATTTATATTTATATAATTTTACAAGGTAAACTAAAAAACAAGTTAAACCAACTTAAAGATAAATAAAATATTAGGATAAAAATTAAATAAAAAATAAAAAGAAAGCGTCTAGCTCTCCCTCTTGCGGCATGGATCCCAGGACGCTAGCGGCATTACCCCTTTGGATCGCGAGAGCGATCCGTTGGCAGAGGTATCCACCAGCCCTGCGATCCCCCGATGCGTTGATCAGCCGAGACGACAAAGCCTTGATAAAGCTTTTCATGTCTTTTCAAGTAAATTTATACGACTTTATATTATGATCGTCAAATCATTAATGCGATGTCAAAATAATAATAATAATAATCAATTATACAGATTTCTCACAATATTTAAATAATAATAAGCATGTGCTCAAGAATAAGGTTTTGTTTTGATGATAATAATGTAGATGTAGAAGTCAGTTCCCATGACAAAATGCAAATTAGCATTTGCATTGCAGTTTATATGTCTACTTATAATATACATATTATTTTATTGTTTAATGAAACTTACTTACACACACACTATTCATTTCTGTGTATACACTATTTGTCTACCATACGAACTTATATTTTAAGAGCTGAAAGTATAAGCCCTCATCATTAAGGAACATAATAACTTTTCCCATACAAATTATTTCAGCATCGTTAACAAGTTAACAACTCATATTATTGACATTTGATTGTCTCTAAGTTTTGCTGATCGAGATAACGTAATAAAATATTAGATATGACAGTTTCAACTTCATTTATTTAAGGACCATTTTAGATCAATTATGTTAGTAATTTCAGACTTGAAAGTTAATAGGTATTAGTAGGTACCTACTTATTAGAAATACTCGTACGTTGCACATATCACAATTAAAAATTAATTAAATTTGTATTAAAAAGGTTAGGATAATGACGTCTTAAAAATATTCTTTCATGAATAAATTATTGTATTGTATTGTAATAAAAAATGAATAAATACTTAAAAATGTTGCCTATTACGCTATTGTATTTTCTATTTTAATAAAACTGATACAATCTTTTTTATACCACGTCACCACGTCAGTATAAGTTTGCATGGCAGTCTGTTGTAAAATGTAATTTTGGATATGCCGTTTACCTAGATTTTTTTATTAAATAAACTTGCTGTGATTATAGGTCCGTAATACAATTGCAAATAATACAGTAAGCTGACTGAACCTGGCCTAGTCAGTAAGGTATGACAGTTACATTCCCTGGAGGCATGCACTTAATCCAATAAAAGTAGGTTGTTTAAGCAAAAAAGTAACTACTACTTCACACTAGGCGACACCGCTAGCTTCTTTCGAAAACGGTACGCCCCTTAAATGGCTGATAATGATAATGTTACCGCTTTAACGAACACCGTTATATAGCTACTGAGTAATTGTCATATGAGTAATGTTAAGGTGCTCCTTGAAAGATTTCTAGTTCATACGCTCACTGAACTTTGGCCTCGATGCCATTGACGTCCGACGTATGTACGTGATAAAGATGCATCTAATCTGCACCCGGATTTTTGTTCCTGGAAACTAATAATGTAAACGTGCCAGTGCTCGACATAGACCTGATATGTACGGTCAACCAATTTGATTTCTGGGCCACTTCGTACCTTGTCACAGTGAAAATCAATATGAAAACTGCTAGAGATCTCATATTATTTTCACTGTGACAAGGTACGAAGTAGCCCAGAAATCAAGTTGGTTGACTGTACATGACATTGGCACTTCCAATTTTAATATTTTGGCGATAAAATTGAACAGCGGGGTGTCAATTATTGAAATAAGCTTTTCCACTCTTACTTGGCCTCTCCTACTATATAATTTGAGGATTTCCCTCAATTTCTCCAAGATCCCGTCATCAGATCCAGACTTGATGACAATGGGACCAACTAGAAAATATACCCTATCAAACAAAAAAATATAATTTTTGAAATCAGTCTAATAGTCTCCGAGTCGGTGCACATACATAAAAAAAATATAAACAAAACATATTCCGACGAATTGAGAACGGCCTCCTTTTTAACCGACTTCAAGATTTCAAAGGAGGAGGTTATCAATTCGGTTGTATGTTTTTTTTTTATGTTTTTTAGTCCATAAGTCCGTCATTTCTTAACCGATTTGGAAAATTCTTTTTTTGATTGTAAGTATATATATTCAAGTTGGTCCCGTTTTTGTCAAAATGCAGTTCTGATGATGGGATCCATGAGGAATTGAGGGAACTCCTCAAATCTTTAAGGCAAACATATAGGGATTTTTATCAACAAGTCAAGCATTTGCATCTAAAAATGTGGCATTGGATGAAGTGGAACTGCTGATGATGATCAGAACAGAACTCTTCAACGACGAAAAGTTCACGTTTGGCGATTTGTCCTCCTAGCTGTGTTTGTTAAGCAATTTCTATTTTCACGATTAATTTTTGTCATGCTTGATTTCTGATGATGGGATCCATGAGGAATTGAGGGAACTCCTCAAATCTTAAAGGCAAACATATAGTGATTTTTGTGTTTTTATCAACAAATCGAGCATTATCATACAAAAATGTGACATTTGATGAAGTGGAACTGCTGATGATGATCAGAACAGAACTCTTCAACGACGAAAAGTTCACGTTTGGCGATTTGGCCTTCTAGCTGTGTTTGTTAAGCAAGTTCTATTTTCACGATTGATTATTGTCATGCTCGAGTTCTGATAATGGGATCCATTAGGAATCGAGGGAACGCCTCAAATGTGAAAGGCACACAAATAGTGATTTTAGTATTTTCATGAACTAATCAAGCATTTTCATTCATAAAAGTTACATTTGATGAAGTGGAACTGCTGATGATGATCAGAACGAAACTATTCAACGACGCGTAGCTCACGTTTGGCGATTAGTTCTCTTCGTTTTGTTTGTCAAGCAAGCAAGGTTTTTCTATGATTCCATGAGGAATTGAGGGTACTTAGTCTTCTACCATTATAAACATACTTATAGCCATTTTTATTTTATTGTATGGAATCTAAGAGTGCACCATCTAAGTATAATAATCTTTCACCGGCCTCCCCCATTGAAGTCGCTTTTAGGGTTCCGTAGTCAACTAGGAACCCTTATAGTTTCGCCATGTCTGTCCGTCCGTCTGTCCGTCCGTCTGTCCGTCCGTCCGCGGATAATCTCAGTGACCGTTAGCACTAGAAAGCTGAAATTTGGTACTAATATGTATATCAATTACGCCAACAAAGTGGTAAAATAAAAAGTGGAAAAAAATATTTTATTAGGGTACCTCCCCTATACGTAAAGTGGGGAGTGATTTTTTTTTTCATTTTAACCCTAACGTGTGATATATTGTTAGATAGGTATTTAAAAATAAATAGGGGTTTACTAAAATCATTTTTTGATAATGTTAATATTTTCGGAAATAATCGCTCCAGAAGTAAAAAAAAATGTGTCCCCCCCCCTCTAACTTTTGAACCATAAGTTTTAAAAATATGAAAAAAATCTCAAAAGTAGAACTTTATAAAAACTTTGTAGGAAAATTATTTTGAACTTGATAGGTTGAATAGTTTTTGAAAAAATTACAAAAATAATTTCTGAACTAAGTTTGTAATTTAACCGTATAAACAGGTGTTTATTGTACCTGTCATTTCTACAAAATCACAATGAAATGACGTGCTTTTTAGGGTTTTGTGTTTCTGTACTTAATATGTCAACTTAATGTGACGGACGGAAAACTACGGAACCCTACACTGAGCGTGGCCCGACACGCTCTTGGCCGGTTTTTTTTCTTAAGAATTATTTCGAAGTCGGTTCGAAAGGTGTCTCAAATTTCCCAATTCGGGCATCTTTTTATGCGTTTACCTTTCTATATAATATATTTATTTAGGTACTGTATTTTAAAAGTCAATAAGATTACTGTTTATGTGATTATCATATCTAGGTACTTAAATTCTTGGATAATTTATGAATCTTTAGTGAAATCTACCACAAGGAAGAAGACTATTAACCGTTCTTACGTAAAACCAAAGAAATAAGTCTATTAAATTATGGATTAGTTGTATCTTAATAATACGTTGCATCTCTTTGTTCAGTGATTAAACAGATCCTTGGATCTCCAACGATCAATTAGTAGACTACTAATTACGTCCTCTACGTGATATTTTGTTCGTTTTTGTTCATGACCATGCCATGACCACATGCTATTTGCAAGCGATATCTAGTAGGTAAGCGATTTTATGCCTAGTAGACGTTTACAGTTTGACCACCTTAAAAACTAGTCAATCATCATTTTTCAAATAGAAATACTTAAATTTTATTGTATAACTGTGTACAATATGATGCTGATGAGAAAGGATATATATATATAGCTTGCCCATTTCGAACGTACAATAGTGATAAGATAAGAATAGAATTAAAACATTTTTTCATGTTTTGTGATCGTTAGTAGGGCAGCATGTAATAAGCCTTTTTCGAAATTGGTAATTACCGCCTACCAATAAGCATTATTGCGAAGGAGAAAAACAAATTCTTTATATTTTAATTTTATAAATAAGTACAAAAAATATATGTACCTGCATTTTATTATAGAACTTCCCAGTGTCGAGAAAAATCTGTAAACTTGTAACAAATAATAAATGGTTATCTATCAAATCCTTTCGAGTTATTCAAGAATTATTTCGTTATTAACCTAACACACCTACAAGTTATACGCTAATTTATTCACACTGAAACATGATATAATACCCCGTAATTGCATTGAAATCTAAACTCTGATGTCTATTCATTTCATTAGCCTTACCTGCTAAGGCTAGCCTAGTTAATAAATGTCAGGCATTCAATACTGATCCTAGCCTTGACCAATCGGAGCCGTATTTGGTCTGAGGCAAGTAGAGTTGTTATTATAATGGACACATTAGAAACGAACATTTTCTTAAAATATATTGAACATTTTTTATTGACCGCATCTAATGTTAAGAGATGCCTTATGTTTAAAATTGACAAAAACATTCGTCCAATTTAGGTAAGAGCGTGGTGACGGAGTCTCATTGTGTCACGACAATATCCTTTGTTTTGTTCAAAAGAAAACATGGGTAATTTCTATTAACCATGGTGTCATTGGTTTTCGGGTTTCTGCCGAAGTTGTTATTTAAATAGTTTGTAATTAATCTATAAGTACAATGCATTGTTAAATTCCTTAACTTCTCTATTAACATTAGGTACCTCATAATAAAAATCTTGCTGAAAAAACGCTCAAAAGCGTCAGAAGGTATCTGTGTTCGAGACAGGGGTCAGGATCGTTGTTCCCCTCGATGCGCGAGGTTTATTTGAGTTAGTCAGACGTCAGACATTGCTTGGCAATCATTCGCGTGCCCTTTTCCCATTTACTTGGGGTCGGCGCAGCATGTTTTTTTCTTCCATAACTCTCTATCGCCCGTCATCTCGTCACTTACATCCTTCCTTTTCATATCGTCTCTCACGCAATCCATCCTTGGCAATATTTCATGATAAAATTAACTACAGAAATACTATTTATTTATTCACAATATTACAATGCAAGTTTACAGTATGGACTCCAAATCGCTTTAACGCTAAAATAAACAAAAAAGATAAACATGCACAGGTTAAATAATTCCATTCCGTATTAGACTGACTGAATTCACAAAGTCTACATTGTTCACATTATGTTATATGCACCATATCTTAACTTATTTGTTAGATGTTAATAGTTACACCATTGTCTTAGGTTTAGTACCTGTTAAGATAGTCGTAAGTGTTGAAAAAAAATAAAAAAAAATAAAAAAAAATTTCACTGGCGAGGTACCCAAATAGAGGCTGAATGAGAAATTCCGCAGGCAAAGTCCCAGTGCTCGACATCGAAATGACCCAATACTTGGCACTTTCAATATTATACCAAATTAATAATTTTTTCCATGTATAAATCTACAATAGCTAAAAGTGGCACTGAAATCAATTTTCGTGTGCTCTGTCTACCCCTTTTGGGTATGTAGGCGTGAATTTATGTATGTAAAAATAAAATATTATACGTGTTTGTCTCATATTAATATAGGCGAACAACAGGTGACATCTTTTGTGTATTAGGGTGTCTAAAATTCGGACCTTATCATGGGAAATATTTTTTTATAGCAAATATTAAAATAAAAACACCAAACACAGATTGACAAAATTTCGCGAATAAAATTAAATGGTTATTTTTTTAAACACTAATTCCAATACTACATAGGTATGTAGTACATACTCATACTTACAAACATATTGAAATAACTATAAATATTACCACAATGCATCACTTCCGTGAACATAAGTCCTTAGAGAAGCACAGGAAATGAATGTAACTCTACCATATTGCAGATAGATTAGTTAGACATTCAGATAAGTCAGTATACGTTAGTTGACTTATCTTGCAAATGTCTCAGTGATCGACATTAGCAAACCCAGTAGTTGACAGTATTAGAAAAATTATCCCAAACGGCGTTACAGTAATTTGCCCTGCGCAGTTTACTTAGCGTCTTGTGCGCCTAAATATGATCAGTATGTCGGTAAATCAAGTTCTAGGTATAAAATGCTGAATGCTATCAATACATATCAACTATATTGAAGTATGTATACTAGGACTTGGATATATCTCCATAGTGGGATGTCAACTGCCGACAAAATATAATTCCCTTCAAATATAACTGCTAATAAAGGCGGCTATAGACACGTGGTTGTTCCTTCGTAATACATTAATAGTTTTTCTTCCAAATGCAAGGTTTAAATAAAACCGGTATAATGCCAATTAAAATAGGGCATTATACCGGTTTTATTCAGACTATTTTAACTAAATATTGAATAAGTTACAAATTACAAGGCAAGATTCTGAAGTAACTTAAAATAAATTAATATGATTTTATCTGATATCTTTAAACGTGAAATTCTTGCAGCTATGGGGATCTCGAAAACAGCTCTAACGATTTCGATGAAATTTACAACTCTTTAGTCAATAGCTATGTCTCACTTCTGAAAAACTTGTATACTCCGGGAAAACACGAGCAACGCTCGGTGGCCCAGGCATTATTACTAGAATCGGAAAAGTCCACGGTGTATGTTGTAATATATTTGTTTTTAAGATAATACCTGCTGTAAGACAATACCAATAATAAATTCTCTCGTATTACAAAAGAAAATCTAGCCAAAAAAATAAACACACATTTCATAACAAATTCTTGTGTAAGTGTGGGTTCAAGGCGATTGTCCGACAAATACTGTAACGATCCGCTTTTTATCAGAACTCTTTTGTTTTGAGCGCAAGCATAATAATGTAATGGCTTAATAGGAGGCTCCAACCTTGCTTGTTGTCAAAATATGTCATAACCTAAATAAACTATTTTCATTTTCATTTCAAACTATTTTCACTAACTTAATTTAAGATTTAACAGGGGACGGTCTGATAAGAAGAGAAAAGAAAGGCATCGAAATTCCTCACACCAACCAAACAACTATGAATGTCAATTAGGGCCGTTTCGGAGAGGTCGTTAAATAGTAATCCGTCTTCAAAGTGGGCTCTCCCAAATGTGTCACAAAGTAAATAAAATGACCCTTGAGTAACACAAAATTTGCATTACAATTTAAGTGTGTAATTAAGTTTTTGCATAAACAAATAGCAAATGGCTGGCGTATGTACGTGATTATTTATTTAATACCGATAACAGCTGAGTAAATTATAAACATTAAGTGCGTAATGATCATAACGGTGTCAAAGGATGAGGTTTCGTAATTACATAGTTCAAAACAAGCCTCGTTTTAATGTGTTAAAAGCTAATTAGTATTTATGTTTGGTAACTTAATATTTAGCCATCCTTAAAAATGGTCACATTGTCTGCGTTAAAAGAATTTAGTGACAAAATATTATTAAAAATGTAAATAAACCCAAGTTGCATATCCAATATTTTTACGTAGCTTTACACAAAGTTTGTTGTTTCCTACTGCCATAACAACGTTTATTATTTAAAAGAACCAATACCTAAATTATATTTATACGCGGATATTTTTACTCAATTATCCAACTGTTGTTAACTAATTTAATCTATTCAGGATATAAAAATGGATCGTTAAATGTTCAGTCTGTTCAATGTTCACTAACAAATTATTGCTAAAACTTACTTTTCAGCGCCTTCCCTTCAGGCGTGCAAGGCTTCGCATTGATGAGGCAATCCACGTAGTTCCTCACTAATCTCTTGTTTTCTAAAATAGCGTCAACACTTAGATAATCATATCTCTTATCGTACTTCGGCAAGTCCCTCAAACTGTTTATGTTCTGTCCCACCACAAACGAAACACACGCAAACACGAAAAACACTGCACGCATTTTGAAATATTTAATTAAAACTAATTCAAAAATGGAACGCGCTCATGCCATGCGGAAATGCACTTCGATAAAAAAAAAATCGTAAATGGTATTTCGCGCCAGTAAGGCGGAACGCGATGGCCGTGCGCGCGTCGGTGAAGCCAGTCTGTTGTGTTGTAATGCGCTTCGAGCGCGGTTATAAGTAAACTTGAGGCTGCCCGGTCAACGCTTTCTTCCGCTGCAGGTTGCGATCTGAAACAATTCAAGGGTAAATGAAGGGAAGTTTTGATGAGGAAGTAACTGGATAAATAAATATCTGTGGACAATCTTATACAAATCAACATGGTCCCGACTTACAAGCTTGTACAGTCAGCATCAGAAGTAGCTACGCATTTGAAAAGTTCAAAAGTTATTATTAAAAGAATAACTTTTGTTCCCTTCATATGCGTAGCTACTTTTGATGCTGAATGTACTTTGGGTACTAGGCGATGATATATACATGGTTTGATTGTGTGTTTTATTTTTATTTCATTTGTGCGCTGTCTGCCATGGTTCACCCAACGGAAGACCAGTGCTGGCGGTCAAGCCAGCTCTACATGCTGAGTTGGGAGTGACTTTTTAACCGACTTCTAGATTTCAAAGGAGGTTGCATGTTTTTTTTTTTTATGTTTGTTACTCCATAACTCCGTCATTTCTTAACCGATTTTGAAAATTCTTTTTTTGATTGTAAGTATATAATAATATATTCAAGTTGGTCCCGTTTTTGTCAAAACGCAGTTTTGATGACGGGATCCATGAGGAATCGAGGGAACTTCTCAAATCTTAAAGGCAAACATATAGTAATTTTTGTGTTTTTATCAACAAATCAAGCATTTTCATACAAAAATGTGACTTTTGATAAAGAGGAACTCCTGATGATGATCAGAACAGAACTCTTCAACGACGAAAAGTTCACGTTTGGCGATTTGTCCTCCTAGCTGTGTTAGTTAAGCAAGTTCTATTTTCACGATTAATTCTTGTCATGCTCGAGCTTTGATGAAATGTGAAAGGCACACATATAGTGATTTAAGTATTTTCATGAACTAATCAAGCATTTTCATTCAAAAAAGTGACATTTGATAAAGTGGAACTGCTGATGATGAACAGAACGGAACTCTTCAACGACGCATAGTTCACGTTTGGCGAATTGTCCTCTTTGCTGTGTTTGTTAAGCAAGTTAGATTTTCAAGACAATCATTTGTCAAGCTCGAGTTCTGATGATGTGATCCATGAGGAATCGAGGGAACTCCTCAAATGTAAAAGGCATACATATAGTGATTTTAGTGTTTTCATGAACAAATCAAGCATTTACATTTAAATAAGTGACATTTGATGAAGTGGAACTGCTGGTGATGATCAGAATGGAACTCTTCAACGACGCATAGTTCACGTTTGGCGAATTGTTCTCTTCGTTATATTTGTCAAGCAAGCTAGGTTTTCAAGACACATTTTTGTCAAGCTTGAGTTCTGATGGAGGATTACTGCTTGATACAAAATTAATTTAGTATGGAATGGCGCATCGTTACTGACGATTTCTCAATGTAATTTGAGACGTTGGTGCCTTTAATAGAAGCCTAAGTAAGTCTTTTACGTTAGCTCCATGAGCTCATACCGCCTTCCCCCTTCTTCCATCGGACATCCAGACGTACGGCTGGCTACCATCCTTACCTGGTCGAAATTCCTCTAATTCGAACCAAGCGCTTTGCATCTTCTTTTATAATGCGCACTTCTAAGGTTTGGAATTCTCTGCCGGCGTCTGTATTTCCGAGTTCATATAACCTGGACCTTTTTAAGGCACGAGTGAATAGGCATCTTCTGGGTGAGCTCGCTTCATCGTCGGCCTCATCTTTGACCCCTGGCTAGATGCTGGCAAAGAGCAATCCCATTTTTAATATAAAAAAAAGATGTCGTTATACGCCTCCCTAAGGTGTTGTAAGAGGGAAATAGTGACGGATTTCGTGCACGAGCTTGGTTGTTCCGATAGCTCAGAGGCTAGAGTGATTGGCCAGATGTCGCAGGTTCAAATCCTGCTCGGAGAATAATTTTTTTCAATTTTTTCCTTTTAATTTGAAATTTGGAATGTGATTATTGCGATCCTCGTTCCGGATCGTTTTTGGCTCAACAGATTTCGTTGGTCATTCAGCGTGGCAACGCCGCCGGCATCATGGGAACTTTTGAGCCTTCTACGATCCGGAGCGGTCCTTTAGATTAGGTTAGGTGAGATTGACGGTGTTGACGAAGCGTGTTGCGGATTTTGTAATAATTAATAATTAAAATTATCAATTAAATTGTAGACAAATTAAAAGCCTTAACCATTGATTATTACATCCATTTAAGAGATTCAGACAACATGATCCATCATTATGTAGCAATCTCCGATGGAAACTCTCAATAGAGTCGGAAGCCCTTAAATAGTCAGTTCAATTAGTTTCCGTGATGTTAACGACCCTTACGTACCTATCTAATTTTGTTATATTGTTAGCCTTTGTGCATTACGTGTATCCTGCAAGTAATCTTGTAAATGCCTGTAAATAAACCGTCATGGTATACCCATGGTGTAATTCGCCGTGATCTAAGGACCTGACGCAATCCCATACACTTGCATACGTTCCGCATGGCTGTCCATACACAATGGATTTCAACCAAATGGCTTTGTATGTAACTTTAAAATCTTCTTGTAGGTTTATTGATGTTTTTTTATTGCCAAGTCCGGAAGAAGACAGGCCATCAATCTACTTACACGTGGTACATTAAGTAATACAGGAGACCCGTATATTTGAAAAATGAATTTATGTTTATTTAAGTATATTTTATTATATTAAGATTCTCTTTCACGAGAATCTGGCAAGAGATGTATGGAGAGATTTACGCCGTAGAGGCGACTACTACCAATAATAGTAGAGGTAGATTGTATAACAAGTGTCTAAAATAAGCCATATCACCACGAGATGGTGGAAGTGGGGGAAAATAGTTCGAGGGGTAATATGGCTTTTAGACCGGAGTTATATACTTTACTTTTCACTTCGATTGCGAGAAAAGAAATAAACAATGATTCTTCTTCTTCTTCAATCAATCTTCCCAAAAAGAACAATAAATTCTACAGCGAGCATTATGTGTAATTTGGCGGCAATGGCGGTATGTATTTTTTTTAACTGCTTTGACACATACAAAATATAGACACCAGTTTGAGTAGGTGAAGACACCGCCAATTAACGCCACTGACCTGCCTCCTGATTGGTCGATTTTAGTGTAGCTGTTTTCTTTTTGGTTGATATCAAATACAAAGTTTTTTTAATAGTTAAATTAGTGGTGGATTTAATACGGTGAAGTGTCTTGATTGGTCCAATTAAAATGTTTTGTAAATAATAAATTTGTATACATATTTTCCCTAGGGGTTTAATTGGCTACTTTAGTCCCGCTTGATAAGTTTAATATAATAAATAGGAAATACTTTTCGAGTATGAGAAATGAAAAAAACATTAACAATTAATAAAATAAAAGTTGTGGAATATTTTAATGGATTAACAGGTAAAGTTCTATTGCCTAGGTATAAGTTATAGGTTGAATAATTTATTTATTTATTTATTACAAATGTTTATGAAACTTAAGCTTAAAAATGAAGGCAATTTTTATTTTATTTCATTTATCTTTATCTGAAGTACTTAAATTAGATCACGTCGCGCTCATGCAGATCGTAGAAATCGTAGACTTGGCGACTATATGATACCTAGCTATTTTGTTCTTTCACGTGCGTTTACTGATGTGAGATTTCCTTACTTAACGAAATACTATTAGTATTACGATTGCGCAGTAGTAACACCATGCGCAGAAGCGGGGCAGTACTGCATTCGTATCAGTTGGAAAACGGTCAGCTGTCAGTGTCAATGGATACGTACGCAGTACTGTTCCGCTTCTGCGTATGATATGACTGCTGCTCAAACGCAATACGTAGTACGTCGTCAAGTGAGGTAAATCTCTGCGACATCAGTGAAAGAACAAAATTACACATCGATCCCGCCCCGCCAAGCCAGGAAGTTACCTTACTGTGTGTAAATTTTCACGGGATACAACGATTTACCTTATGGTCTATGAAGGTTCAAATTCCTTTGACTCTAGCAAGACGGCGCCGACCGGTTCCCCCTTGTTAGCCTTAATGGACAATTTGCACCGAACGGCTGGAGTCGGCGCGCACCCCACTAGAGTCAAAGGAATTAGAACCCTCCATACAGAAGTTAGATTTCATATTTGAATAGGTTGCGAGCAGCTATTTCGATACGAAGTCTAGCTTCTGTATGGAGGGTTCGAATTCCTTTGACTCTGGTGGCGTGCGCGCCGACTCCGGCCGTTTGATGTGAATCGTCCATAAAAGCTTTATTTGACCTAATGTTTTATTAGACCTAATACATTTTTTTCATAAATAGTAAACTTTATACCATTATTGCAAAACAAACTTTTTTTTGCGTTGGGGGAATGCCTTGACGCACCGTTCGCCCGTACGAAGGGGGACCTGACGAGTGTGTGGGACTCCTGGGCAGATGGTCCAGACTACCCACAAAACCCCCAACGATTGTCCAACGATGTCGCTTATAGGGAGGGCCAAAGGTTCCCTTGACGCATTATACTTTGACCTAGCAAAACAAACCTAACCTAACGACTTCTATTTGATCATATTAAAAGGAAACACGAAGTTTTTTTTCTATACTACGACGGTGGCAAACAAGCGTAAGGCCTGCCTGATGGCAAGCAGACACCGTAGCCTATGGACAGTGGACACTTGCGACTCCAGAGGAATTACAAGTGCGTTGCTGACCCTTTATTGACTTGGGGATGCGCTCTGTTGAGAGTGGGGTACCTCACTCTCAACAGAGTGCATCCTCGGGAGCTCTGGCGACCTTACTCACCACCAGGAACACAACACCACATACCTACCTAAGGGGTAAGTAGTAATGCTATTATGGCTGTGGTCTTCTGTAAGGCGGAGGTACTTCCCCAATTGGGCTGCTCCAAATTTGAGCGCGATGACGTTTCGCTGTGCCCTACCTCTTCTTCGTTTATTGTTTGGAAGAAAAATGCATTAGATCTAGTGAAACATTAGGGCAAAAGTTAGTAGATAGTGAGTAGATAATAGTTAGTAGATAAGAAGTGAATTCTCTAATTCTTATGGGAAATAAAGTTCTTTAAACCTAAACCTAGATCAAGTGACAGGATCCCGCGCCGACTTAGATATGCCGTTTGATGCGAATCCTACATTACTTGGTCAAATTAAATAAAAAACTTGACGCTGGGCGAATGCCGTTGACGTCGAGACGCCGTTGCCTCGATGCGCAAACGCTGCATGCCGTTGCGCGGGCGCTGATTAGACTCCGACGCTCTACTGGCTCTACAGAAGCTATAGTGTGGGCCCCCTCACTCTATATACTAATCTTGCCAATAAGTAGGGCAAAGAATGATATATAATACCCATTTGATTTTTTAAAAGTATTTCTTTATATAATTATGGTTTAACATAGATAAGTAAAAATCTAAACAAATATAGTCTCTTTCGGACATCTTTCGGCTTAATAGGAGCCATGACACTGATGACCTAAAGGAAAGGTTTTTATTTTACTTTTTATTAGCACGTCATTATCATTTAGCCACGTATATTTCTTATGATTTTAAGATGTCCTAAAATGACCAAATACTCGTAAACAAAAACTTGATCGTTGAAATTTATTTGAATTTGGTAATTAACCTCTTAAGCAAAGGTTGAATTTTCTGGCAGAGCCACTGTTGAGCAAACACAATAAATGAATTGAGTCCTGCAAGTAGGCACTTGAAAGTAACGATTATAAAATCCAATAGTCATCGCAGCCCGCTTTTTCTTTTAATCAAGTTCCCAAGGAATTGGGTATCTAGGAAGCATAGGAGGAATCCTATATTTCTGAAATCTACATACTTTCTTCATTCACTACACTGCGTTTCCAATAGGCGTAAGCATCAATAATACATGAAATTTAAATTCAGTGCGGGTTTTAGAAATGTGTCATCTGCGGGTATAAACATGAATAAATTGTGATTTGTTAGCTGATCGTCAGTAATACATGAAATTTAAATTCAGTGCGGGTTTTAGAAATGTGTCATCTGCGGGTATAAACATGAATAAATTGTGATTTGTTAGCTGATCGTCCATAAACCGCTTCGACTCGGTTCCCATTTCCAGGGTCGTATTTACCCTAGGGCCAAGGGGGCCATGGCCCGGGGCGGCAGGCTACGTGGGCGGTAAAGCCGTACATAAACAGATATCCATTGCTGGTTTTTTTCTTAAATGAAATACTTTATCGTCGCTAAAATGGGGCGGCAAAGCTAACTGTCCCGGGGCGCCAAATCTTTAAATACGCCTCTGCCCGTTTCCCATATTCGCAGCCCATAATCGTGGGTGACGTGGGCCTGACTACGGTCTCGCGGTTCCCTCTTATTCACAGATCAACTCTTCGTCAAATGACATTTGACAGCTTCCATATAAAAACGGGTGAGGTGTGTGGTGACAGGTGAGTTTGTGAATAACACCCCGGCGTGCAGGAGGCATCGATCCCCGGAGGTTTTTTTGCACTAGTTTAACCTACACTGTTTTTCTTTGTAATTTGTATATGTATGTTGTGCTTTTTTTTGTTGTCACGATTAAATGTTTGAAGTTCGAATGCGCTGAACAATTTGAAACAAACCGAGGGAGTCGCAAAATGTATCTTGCCCACAATAAAAAAATGTAGGCCTCGCTCCACGCTCCATGTGGAAAGAAACGGAGTGGTACTATTCTCACAAGGCACTACACGAAAAGCTATAATTCTAAATAATACGGACACCAAGATAAGTATAACAGCTGCGGCGTCCAGATATTTTGGAGAGAACTCTTCATACATATTTTGCAGGATTATTCTCGACCTAAACCAAAGAAGATATATAATAACGTAAACCTAAACCACAAAATACATAATATACCTAATAGTATTACATTACATACCTAAACTTCCAGAAGTAGGCATCTATGCAAATTTCTTTTACAATAGCACGTACAGTCAACCAAGAAAATGATCAACTACTTTAGAACTCTCATGTAAAATAATAGAGTTAAAAAGTGGTAAAGCTTAATTTGGGCTGACTGTACCGGTTTCATTGAATGAATGCAGCTTTCTATCTCCTATCCACTATCACTTTGATGGGCGAAATTTATGTACATAAGTTTATCTAGGTCCCTATTCGCTAAATCACTTTTACTGAATATTTTAAAAGAAATTCGAAATTGCGCTTTAAAAGTACATAATACATATTCGTTATTCGGTGGCATAAATTTCCTATCTGTAGGAGAAAGTCACGCAAGGCATTGTTATTTTTCACGCGAATATAGCCAGCCAGGGGCACTGGGACAGTTAACAAGAGTAGGTATTAGATATTAGTTCATACTCGTAGCATAGTTTAATCAGTTAAGAGGAAAATATGACTAAACTAACTATAAACTAAAATAAAACAAAACTAAATAATTACAAAGAAAAAACCGGCCCCAGGTCTATGCCGTGTGGCAAGGTGCTCAAGTAAAAGTAAAAAAAGTGCTGTCTTCGCCAACAAACTGCTTTGGAGTTTGGCGAAAATATTTAAAGTTTTTATTAAAATATCATTTGGCTTAATAAACTAGTGGCTCTGTGAGCTGTAGACCTCGAAATATTTGTTTTAATTCAAAATTTTCATAAACTGACTCGACAAAAAAATCTATATAATAATCGAAGCTGCTCACAAAATTTCACGAGAATCGGTTGTGAAATGCGACCTGTAGAGGAGAACATCCGGACAGACAGAAAGACATGCGAAAGAATTTTTGTCGAAAGCTGAAACGGAGACGCTTCGCTCGCTCGGTCAATTAAAAAAAAGTGCTTATGTCTAGGGAACTGTACCTGAAATATACTCGTATTTGAATGTAGAGTCATCTGGACTCGGGACACTGACTCTCTGATGCACTCAAATTGTACTCAAAAGTTCCCCTAGTGGGAAAGTTTGGGGTAGTTCTTATTTCTTTCATTCTATATGTATTTTGGGGTGCTGAATCCGAATCTGAGGTTTGCTAACAAATTTTCGTGACGCAACATTGACAAAATCGCAATAATGTGAAAAAAAAACTGCTTTTTTCAAATTTTTGCTTAAAACTCGGAAACTATTAACTTTTAGTAAAAGGCCTGTTTACAGAAATTCAAGTTCTTAAAATTATCTACAATTATCCTAGGTATTTAGTTTTGTTTTTAGAAGAACCGTCCGGTTTCAAGTGAGAGTTGAAATTTGGCATATTTCAGCGGTTTCTGCAAAATTCAGCACTCCAAAATACATATAGCATGGAAGAAATGAGAACTACCCCAAAACTTTCCTAGTAAAACACAATTTGACTGGATCACTCAGGCTCGAGTGTAAAATTGTATTCAAGTACGGGTATCAGATCAGGTCATTGACCTTAACTCGCAGAATGTTATTGAACTCCAAAAAATGTCTTAAGGCCGTCGTGGTTTTGATCACGTGTGTCAACAAAACATGGAATTAGCGATTTAAATATAAATTCTTAAAAGGAATAGTGCAATAAAATGCTTGATTGATGGCAAATAAGGTTATTGTATCTGTTCGGAGTAAAGTTAGTTAGTATTGATAATAAATAATAATCATATTAGTGTTGTGTTGTATCTCTGATACACAGATAATTTGTACTCTCATAGCAAAAACTGTGTTTTATCACAATGATAATAATCAAGCGTTTTTCAATTTTCAGCACAAATGTAAATATTTAACGGTTTTTTTGACATTTGGTTTCGTAGTTTGCCCCGGGTGGTGCCGGGTTATGGGAACCAGGTTGAAGTGTGATGTCGGCGATGGGCTAGCAACCTGTCACTGCAATACACATACAGCTGTAGACCCCGCTTACAAAGGCGCCCGCGTGAGCCAAGCTTAAGCTCAAAAATCATCAAGCAGCCGCCACGCCCTTAATAGAAATAGAAATATTTATTGCATAACTGTGAACATATTTCTGTGTACATAGGTGTAAAGGTAGTAATAAGTCATCACAGTTACCCGCAGCGGGCATACAATATTAGTGCAAATTAATAAATAATTCACGTAATGCATAAAAAATTTACACCATTACAAATGAATTAAAATCAGAGTACAGATACCTATTTCTTGGAAATTAACAAAACAAAAATATAATTATATATATTATATTTTTTACAAATTCTCACTTAAAAATACTTATTTAAGTTATAAAACGCTTTTTCTAGCGGCCTATTTTTAACCTTTGTTTTAAATTGATTGCCCTCTAAGGTTTTGATTTCTAAGGGAAGATGGTTAAATTACATTTATGGGCATAATGTAGGAACTGTTTTAAACATGGATTTTTTTAGTTTTGGCAAAATGAGGTTGTATTTATACTGAGGACGTACATTTTGTCGTCGAGTAGATTCCTTTATAAAGCAATCTGCGTTATTTAGCACCAATAAACACAACTCTTTAATGTATATCCCAGTTAGTGTGAGATAACGCTTTTCTTTAAAAAAATTACGAAGAGATTGTCTAGAGTGGATACGGAAGATTGTTAGCAGGCACCTCTTTTGAAGGACAAAGGTCGATTGAATATTGACTGAATTTCCCCAATATATAATTCCATACATTAGCAACGAATATACACTTCCAATTTCCATAGTGAGCACTTATGGCAACAGATTTGGAACACGTGTCAGACAAAATCGATAGGGCATAACAACCACTTGCTATTTTTTTATTTATAAACTCAATATGTGATTTCCAGTTTAGGTGGGGATCAATTATTACTCCCTAAAATTTTATATTGTGAACCTCTTAGAATTTCGGTGCTAGAGTCAATAATCAGCGGCATGCCAGGAGTCCTATAATCTCTAAACTGCATCAATTTAGTCTTTTGAAGGTTTACTTTTAAGTTGATTGACTGAAGCCATTGAACAACTGAAGTGAGAGAGGATTATATTCTTTGCTGTAAGTCAGCAGTGAATAAGTTAGCCGAAAACAATAGTGTTGAAAATGAAAAAATGAAAAAATGATTATTAACTCCACCACTATACACTATACAAGGAGTAGGTTCATTGGTGTGTGTGTGTGTGTGTGTGTGTGTATGTGTATGTACTATGATGTTGCATCGTCAGCAAATAGAACACATAATTCGTTCACTATATCGGGAAGTTCATTGATGTAGATTAAGAATAGAAGCGGTCCCAATACGCTTCCTTGAGGTACTCCTTTATTGACTATATCAAAACTGGATTGGACGTGCTCTGTTTTGCTATTTTTATTGTATGTTTTAATTACTCTAGCCTGTTGCCGGTTGCATAAATAACTTTTAAATAACGTAGTTCCGTACCTCTTACGAGTATACCGTAGTTTTCAAGTTGGTTCAAGACAATCTCATGTCTTACACAGTCAAAGGCTTTTGACATTTGGATATGTCTGTATGTTAATAAAGCAGCACAAGGCTTGTTCTCATTGACATCATCCCAGATATGACGCAAGATCCTAAATATCGCTAAAGATGTAGATTTGCCTTTTTGAAAGCCAAATTGATTTGAGTGAATAATGAGTTCGAGTTCAAGAAATTTATTAACCTATTATATAATTTCTTCTTAATGACTTTTGAGAAGGTTGGTAGCAATGCAATTGGACGATAGTTATTCATATCGTCCTTGGATCCAGATTTATATAAGGGAGTTATCAAGGATTTTTTTAGATCATCTGGATAAATACCTGTTTCTAATATAACATTAACAATATGAGACAATATAAGATTAAACATGCTCTTAGTATGCAGTCGACCGTTAACGAATCTACAAACCTACAATAGCTAAAAGTGGCACTGATATTAACTTTGGTGGGCCTTTTGGGAATATAGGCGTGAGTTTATGTATGTCAGTAAGTCTTGGTAGTGTCTGTCCAATTTTATCCTAAAGAAGCTCGGAGTCCGCTTCGGCACTTAATCCCAAGATTTGGCGTAGGCACTAGTTTTACTAAAGTGACCGCCATCTGTCCTTCAAACCCAGAAATAAAACTAGACCTAATTGTGATAAGACCGGTTCCCTCACTAACTTGAAACGCACAGAGTGCGGTGCACCGTCGTTGCGGTGTGGATGCCGTTTTTCAGTAAATCAAACGCGGTCCGAGGCACGTCGCACCAAAAAACCACGCTATATTCGGTAGCGCAGTGGAGTGGAGGCGACATAGTGTGATATATGAAGCAGTAATGGACAATCGACAGTTTCGGAAAGATCAAAAATTTAAAACCGCCTCCGCCCCGCACCGCGCCGCACCCGCACTGTGCGTTTCGAGCCTTATGAATGAGGACATATTCGAAGAATGAAGTACAGTTGCTTTCTCTTCATTTCTTGGACACTATTATTTACGAGTATTTACATAAAGAACATCTCAGTTCTGGGTCGTGTTAAACACATATCAAATACTATTGTACCGTGGCTTTTGAGATTTTGCTGTTTATTTACATTTGCATACAAAGTCTTTTACGATCATTTAGCTTATCGATGAGAATCCTTTCTTTAGAAAGTAGCACTGCTAGTCATGTGCAGAAAAGAAATTGAATGTAATAAAAATCTTATTATTAACGTAAATAAAATCCTAAATGTAATTACATATTAAAATCTATCAATACTACACCCTGGCTGCAATAAATTACTACTTAATTGACTATGACTATAAAAAAAACAATGATTCCAATGAACATTTGGTTTGAATGCTAATAATTACCCTTTTCAACGCTCTGTCAAATAAAGAGGTTTAAAATTTTGTCAAATACAAACGCAGCCATTCACACGCCATTACATCGCAATGTCAAACTCGAAGTAGAAGCCTATAGAAATGCATGTAGTGTATGTTGATATCGCACAGGACGCCGTAACCAACATATAGTCTGTCATTGGCGTTGAACCGATGGTGCGGATATATGTGCGTTATTGGCGTCCAAAAGGTTAATTTTCGCTATCTTAATAAGCCTGTCACGTCCCCCCTCAATATTAACCCCTCTGCTAAAAGCCCCACTAAGCTACCGCACCCCGTGAAAACTTACAAAACTTTACGGAAGTCGCTTTGAGAAAAACGAGCTTTATGAAAATGATTTGGCCTTGTGATCGTCTATGGTAGTACCCTATTAGTGTTGTGAACCGTAAGCAACCCCTGAACTTTAATGTGAAGCTGGTAGGATCGTTGGACTCTTCATCTCTACTAATATTCGCGACCTAACCTATCCTTACACACATCGCTACTCGGTTGACCTAAACGCCACCTAACTAAGATTGGGCTGCGCTGGCAGCTTGTATCATTAAAGTACACGCTTGAAACTAATTCTAATAGGGTTTTACTTAGGACTAGCCTATTTGAGAGGAGCCTAGAGATTACTCTGCCTGTCCTAGTCGTTGTAATGGTCCTATTAATGTAAAACTTAGAGCGTTACGTAGCTCACCTAACCGACTTCTCTCCTAGTTGTTCCTATAGGCCCTAGCGCTTGGAAATAAGGTTTTATATTTGTATAGATAATTTAACCCCAACCACACCTGTAAGCGTCTCTCTCTGCCTCTTGCTGACGGGGGCGTGTCGTCGAAGGAGGGCAAGTCTCCCACCACAGCACTTTGAATTCCTAAACCAAGGATACCTGCTAGTCTAAGCACTACACTTTGACTACCCTAATCTTGCGAAAGTTATCCTTGGTTGTATATGTTGCGACGTGCTATTTTTAGCTACTGACGCTGCCAGCAAGAGTAGTAGGATGGGGCAGGACGCGCTATCCTTACAGCTTTCTACATATTCTAGCTTCGCAAAACAGGGTAAGCTGTTTTGCTAGGCCACTCAGATGCTCGCGGGCATCTCTAATCTACACTACCACTGAAGGCGCTGATGCCTTATTAACCCTATCACTCCTAGCGGCTCTAAGCCCTATCACTAGCATGCCTAGCTTCCGTTGAAGCCAACAATGCCGAACCGTAACACGTAGCCCACCGAATTCCCCTTATTTGAAAACGAGTTAACCACGTCATGAGCGTTCAGCTACCCATTGTGGAAAACGTCTGATGTACGGCTCTGCTAGACATCAGTCCCTAGTAGGCATGTCCCAATACTCTGGGTAAATGCCCACCTCCTATTCACAACGTACACTGATCACTCTAAATATACCACACTAGGATCGGCATTCTCAGCCTCACCGTAACTAGGTCCCTATCAGGCCTATGCTAAATACCTGAAGACTAGCAGCTTAAGAATTCACTTGTCTCACTATTCACTCAACACTTTTACGCACGTATACTGAAGACACTTCGTTCTCTGCCATCGGAGCTATAACTATTCCGCGACTGAAACACTTCAAGCACTAAAAGAATCCCTACTGTGATCCTGAAAATAAAACACTTTACTTACATAAATATTACCCATCCTAGATGCCTAATATTATCCCTGTGTATGAATTTAACCTAACACTACCCCTTCCCATCCCTACTCTGCATTATTCGCAACTAATTCCAGGAATCTGGAATTAGTTCCGAATAAGGCCGTGAAGTCCCTACTTTAAGCTGTAAAGTCTAGCCGGCGAAGCTAGGATTTAGAAACCTGACACGCCTGTGTGTTGTGCGTTCCCCCCAACACGCTCGAGAGCTCGGCGGTGTTAGTAGAACACCCTATTGTGTATATAAATTGGATATATAAATATATTTAACAAGACTGCACCTCGGATACTGACGTCTTCCGCAAGCGGAGTAACCTCCTATGCTGAGCCTTCAATCGTGCCAGCCATGCTTCCGATCGTCAGCTGGACACCGAGAGTACAGGGGGGCCTAGACGCATCACCTATGTTGGTAAAGAGGTGATGCCAGACGGACACCCCAATCTGGTAAGTTACGGAGCTCCGGGGTAAACACGCTTGACAGCCGTTAGGTTGTATGTACCCCGTCAGATTAACTGTAATCTGGTTAACGTTCTGGCTTTTTACAACGAAATAAACAATGTATCATTATTAACACAAATAAACTTAAGTAAGAACAACAAACACATCCTTTCGTTACTCCAAAGTCCTTGGTATAACGATAGGATTTCAACTAAAAACACTACAACACTAAACCCCACAAAATTAAACAAACTTTAATATTAAGATAGAAAATCCCCGTATCATGCAGCGCGCCGCCACATAACAGAGAATTCCCTACCCTAATTACTAGAAACCCACCGATAGATATGTGCTACAAGCCAGAGGTATGTTAACAGCCCACCGCCGAATCGCAAAAAGCCTCAACTGCAGTCCGCCGCTTGCTTTTATAGCCATTGACAAGTCGTTCGTGTCAAAACGCATATTCCCACCTAAGCACTCAATGCGACCATCCGATACAATCTACTCTTTCCACCAATGTCCCCATTCCTACCAATCGACCGTAAACAACCAAACTATACCTTCCGTCGTTTCGCCCGACAAGACGTTACCGCCGTTCCACACTTTTTCCCATCCCATCTGAACCGAACGTTTTGCCGTCCAGAATAGAGAGAGCCCTCAACCTTAGCGATATCGATGCGTGCCAGGGTTCAAGTAACAGTGGCGTTGCCTCAACTAAAAATTCATGTTCTCGTGTTGTGAGGAAGGAAGTACCCTACGTATTTGCTAATAAAATTGAAACTCGTCAACCGCCCGACAGATTGTTATGATTTTAGACTCATTATATAGGTCTGCTTATTTTCTATGCATTGTTTGTATCTTACGTTCTTAGTTTGTATGATTGAATGCCAAGTCGAGAATTCTAATTAGTAATATAATTAACACCCGCCTATTCTTTCTATTAAATATTTACTTTTCGACCGAACAAGCGAAGCGGGCGAAGCGTCTCCGTTTCAGCTTTCGACCAAACTCCCCCGTATGTCTATTTTAAGTATTTTCTTTTGTTTTATAGTGCTTGTTCAATGGCAATGCTCAAGCTTATTTAGGAAACTTATTAAAGCATACGAAACTACTTAGCATTTACATATATGACATGGTTGTGCTTTCGCCAAGACTCCTATTTCCGACTATTTTCTTAATAATGCTTTCAACGGGGAAACCATGAATTTATCTGACCGTCTCTTGGAAAATATTTCAATATGGAAAGTGACGGAGCGCAATGGCGTTCTGTTACAACTCTCCCCCAAGATGAGTTTGCAAGATGAGATCTCTCAGATTTCGTCTGTAAAAGTCATCTTCAACCTCATCTACAATAAAATGAAAAATAAATTATCAACTCGAAAAGTTTCGACTTATTGATATGTCAATCCCTTCAGAAAGTGGCTTTAGTGCGGTGTGTTTAAACCAATAGCAACTAACCGTAACGATCCCGCAAGGAAGAGCGAACTTTTGAACCTCAACAATAATTCTTGAAAACTTTTTCCTCAAGCTTTCCTGCCCCGTTAGAGATGCTAGGTTGTGAATCTAGCAGGTCATAAGGACCCCGACTTTGACGTTTTACCCCGAGACTGTGTCTACATTGTACAGACGGCGCCTCTAGGAAACATTGTCCTTCCTATAGGTAATCCTCTCATAGTCTCCTCACACATGACAGGAAAGTATTTGGTAGAAGTACTAAAGTTTCCAATCGTCAGTATTAAGATCCGTTCTACTCCCCCATTACCGAACAGCCCCAGTCAATTCCATCGGCGTATGTTTTACTTTGAAATAAGATAACCGACTGATTCGTTTGAACTTCAACAACCTGCAATATTTATTACAGTCTGTTGACCTTCACTCCGCTTGGAAAGGAAAATATAAAGTTTGTACCCATACCCATTTTTCCCATGATAGTTATTCTATAAACTGAATGTTACCAAAGGCGTGTATTATCTTTATACACTCGTAGGTGTTAGAATAATTACAAATATATGTATTTAAAGTGGAAATATTTCTTTTATTCCCCACTTTTCTGTACCTGTATGTTTGTGTTTACAAACCCACATTGCTTATTAAAAAAAAAGGTTAAAATAACAAAATGTAGTAATGTGCGACCATATTTTTGTTATATATATGATGGTACACATCACTGTTTAACAATAGACATTCAAAATTATAAATATCGGTCATCCTATCCAAAGCAAGGTGTGTATATCAATTTAGGTTGCTGTGTAAGCTCGAGTAGAGTATGTGTCAACACAGTAAGCCTTAGATAGACCTTGTCATATTATGACTTTAACCTAACTCCTATTACTGTGGCAACACATTGTGTATTTAGTTGAAGGGACCAATTACCAACAAATCTAGATTGTACCGTAAGTCCCATTTGACTGGAAGCAACTCATGCATATCACTCACAATACATTCATTGACTCCCAAACTCTCATCTCTCTTATGTCGACTCATCCTTCATCCCATGCCAACACATACCAGTCATTCTTCCACACTAACCCTTAACGCTCAGCCGCTACCTGACAAATGGGTCTCCTTAGATACAAACCACAACATAAATGTTGCTCTTTCCTAGTTGAGTTCAAATATTAAAGAGTCCCTTTATTGCGTAACAAGTTACTCGAACCACTACTAATATATCTCACTTAAAAAATATCACAAGTATACAATTTCCCCGATAATTATTAGAATTCAAAATTTTCGTTTAAAGTACCCTCACCCCCATTGTCCTCGTCGACCTTTACAACTACTGGTATAACAAAAAAATATCTATATTTATATATAAAACAAGCCTAATACAACCCCATTTACATATAACATTTATCTCCCGAAACTTGAAATTAAACTACTTAATACCGCCATTTACTGTTACGAAGATTAACCTCGGCCTCTACAATGCTACTATCCAATTAGGCCAAATTATTACTCGCAAGTCTAGATTACTGTCCTTATCAAAGTTAATTAATCTGACCAATACCTCATAACCTCCAATGCACACTTCAGACTGCTACTAATCTACTCCGTTATTTCCCGCGATTCACATTTAATCACGTCACTGACACACTTCACTTGATTGTAAATGCACTTTAAACAACCCCACCGCCCTTAATTACACTATTTCCGTTAATTATTTGCCAACTAGTTATGTTTGTTTACTTTGACTCGCGAGCGAAAACCCAACTAAATGATTGTCACTTGTCATTCTGTTGCCACTTTTATGTTGCGCGTTAAAAGAAAGGAAATCCGCCGACTGGAACCGAAAAATAAGTCTTCACGTCTTGTTAATTTATATCTAGAGTTTACACGTAAAATAGTTACCTACGAAACCAAACTGTTTCACACAACGTTTAATCCTAGAATAGAACAACACTATACCTTTCTCCCTCTGTCGGCACTCCTACGTTATACTCAATTAATGTCTCGTTCATAATGATCTTATCGTCAACGTATTCCTATGTGCAATTCGGACACATATTTCTGTAAACGCTCCCCCATATTATAGCACCTTAGGGTCCAATTCGAACTTACACACATTATTTAACCTTATAGTACAAAATAAAACGCACTGTTTTCCCATGATAACTAAATATCACAAGTCGCAACTAGTAAATATTTATTCTTCTCACATTCGTTCGAAAAACTATTATAAAATTGTTTCTTATTTTCATTATACCGCGAATATGTAAGCGTGAATCGCGAGGTGAACGACAACCACGACTGTGTGGTGTTATTGCCAACTGTCAACCAATACGTTCTACTGTACTGTCATGTCAGTGTCACTGTCAACGTCAATGAACGCCGCTGAATCGAACGACGCAATTAGAAAATTCAACTCGAAAATGTTAACAAACATTTATCAAAACCTTCGTTATGCCTACTTCCTTATCATGTAATGGAAATGTAAACAATCTGTGATCGAATAAGAGAAAAACAAACGGAAATACTGCAGGTGAGTAATTGTTCTCCTTGTTATTAAATTTCATTATCCCATATGAATTATTTGTTCGCAAATACCCTAGCGACTTATGTTTATGTAACATGAGCGTGCCCCAAGATAAAGCCTTAACGATTATACTAGTTAAGTCGCGCTAATCCGTACTGTGTTGTAAATGCAAGTACTGTCCGAGTGAGCCTGTGATCAGAGCTGCCTACTAAACTAACATACCATAATACTAATCTAATTCCCTTTTTTATTTTGCCTTTGCAGGGTGACCTTTCGTAAATATGACGAAATTCATCTACCCTCCTTCGAAACTCAAGCAATTATGGCCCTAACTGCAGTCTTTTGTTGATCTATAAAGTGGTGTTACAACTTCAGAGACCCACCCTCGAATCTCTCCATACTGAAGAACCTATGTACGTTACCTAAGCTTTAATTCATGAACACATCCCCTAAGTCTGTCGACCCCATAAATGTCACTGGATTACTTCTTATTCTAGTCGAATGAAAATAGAAGCTGTGTAGTTTTCACTACTAAATCATGCTAATTAATGAACTCAATATATAAAAATCCATTGTACACACTGTCCTAAACTAAAAAACATAACCTTCATTACAGTGAAACAAATTCCCAGCCGAAGAAAACATGTTTGAATGGTAAAACTACAACGTTCAACGCTGAGCGAGCATAATCCATTAAACAGTAAGTATTGCCTATTTTGGTTTTTAAATATCTATCATTATGTCAAAAGAGAGTGGAATATTAAATATTTTCCCTAACATTGCCCCCTTTTTGTATGTTTGTCATTATCAACACAAGCAAATGGTCATATTTTATGCTTTTCTTGGACAAGAAAAAGTGTCTCTGGACCCACTTTACCCCAAACTTTACTTATTGTCCATACATTATATACACTTATTCAGCTAACTTATCATTTCTATTTTATGTTACAGAATGAATGAAAAAGCAAAGATAACAAGATCCCGGAAGCCCGAACAACATCACACCAAATAAGCCCGCTTACTCCTATGTGTACTCCTGCTTTACCGCAAAGCCCATATTCTCATAATAGATATCATACTATCACTATCCACTATAAAACTATGTAACACCCAAACCACTGTATAATTAGTAACCAAAAATGTGTGTCGTGTTTTTTTTTTTTTTCTTCTTATTCTTTGTTTTGAGCTTTATGAACTGGACTGCTTATGCTGTATTTTCATTAAACTTTTATCGTTCACTGTGTTTGAAATAGTACCCATTAAACCCAACCCTTCTGCATTGCACCTTGTATGGCCTAAACTGAACAAACACTAATAAATAGTGGAAATAGATCCTGGCTTATGAAACTTCTTTTTTTTTTTAACCTCTGTTATGATGGAAATGCCTATTACTCTTACTTCTTTCTGGCCTATCTTAAAATTATGTTTGATGTCGCATATATCTATAGCTAAATCAATTACCCCAGTTTTGTGTTAAAATATTTATGATCATTGAATGAATAACCTAAAGCTTTTACTAGTTCTTTTATCTTCATTCACTCATTCTGGCTACCTCATTCTAAAATTCATTTTCCACCCATAGCTTGTATGAAGCTAGACCAACTCATTCAGTTGCAAAAATAAGCACATAACTACTAGTGGCTGGAAAAATAGTAAAACCTCAATATCTTTGATGTTATTTCTAGTATGCAAGATCTCAATTTTATCTGAGTAATGAATAATCCATATCAGGTTTCAATCTCTAAGCACTCTGACCTGTTAAATTGTTTATACGACAGATTTTTCTTGCTATGTCTGACAATTTGGTTCAAATACTACCAGTGACATCTACCAAGTACTTGTTTTGATAAATTGTAAAACTTTAATAGAATTATTCTAGTATCTAAACCCAATGTTTGAATGAAAAATAAGCACTTGAACAGTAAAATTGTGTACTTGGGCGACCGAGCCACACCCGGCTTTCCCCATTCTTTCCCAGAGAAAACAAGACCTGACCTGATCAGTAATTTAATCGAAATCGCCAGAGTTGCTTCCGCAAAACTAATGCCCACGCCAATCCCGAGACCGAGCAGCTCTCCCCCGGACCTCCCTCTAAATGTACTATCTCAGAGATAACGCTAGGGTGATAATGATGATGATGATATCATAGAGTTATTTACACAATCCACCTTTTACAAAACGTCACTGCTAATAAAAGCAAATGAATAGCTTTCCTGAATGGAATCGCGACTTACATAAGGACGCTGATTGTTGAATTTGTTATAAGAATGTATAAATAAAATAATCCCAACTCGCTAACAATTCGCTCATTGAGTAGTAACTAACAGTTAACTGGCTCTTATGATTACACTATGCGTGAAATTTTACGTTCCCATCTTTAACCTTTTCAACGCTCTGTCAAATACAAAATCTGGCACTCGCACGCCATGGCATCGAAATGTCAAACACGAAGTTGAACCGTACAGAAACGCATGTAGGTGACATCGCACCGCACGCCGCTGGCGTCCACAAAGTTAATATCCATTATTTGCGTTTGAACTACGTTGAACAAATAGAACAATCTGTTACATAGCCTACCCAGATCATCAAATCTAATAAATGAATTCTCAAATCTTTCTACACACAAACCCACCTAATTTAGCTAGGAATGCACGAGAAACTTCTCGCGCTTCAGCGTACTATTATAAAGACATTTTTCACCTTGTCTACATTGACTAATGGCAATAATTATTGCATACTTATTTCGCATAGAAAGATCACGAGATAAGTCTCATTCTTAAAACTAAGAGGGTATTTCTACTAGCAACCGGCACGCTCGAACGGAATAAATCCGACAATTACGGGTAGTTCTACCTATTGGCGCTCGCACCTTCGCTGTAATACTTCACTCACTACTTTATCCTAACGTTATTTAACAGAAAATATATCAATATTGTGAACCAATTTATTCCGAAAACCAAATCATCAGACCCTAGATTGAATGAGAAATTCAAATATGAATGTAATGAAACACAATGTTTCTTTGAAGGAGAAATCGACAACCTTTGGTTCACAATGCTATATCATTGTCAGTATCCTAACATGATTATTTTTATATCACTAACAGGAAAATTGAATGGAAAGTTAAAATATGAGTATATAGAACCCCAAAGTTATCCGAATCATAAATTCGCAATCCTCGATTCACAATATTTTAAGATTGTCGGTATTCTATCATAAAGTTACTTATTTATATGGACGATCATTGCCTGATTTTAAATCTTAAAAGTAAATGTGGAGACCGTGCTTAGCTCGGCATCACGAGTGAAAAACACTGAGAACATATATTTGTTAAACTACCTACAAAGTTCACCCTTACTATTATCCTTTTCATTGTGTGGATATATCTCATCTCCTGAATTCCATCAAAACCTCCATAGCCGAAATTGGGATTAAATCCGAACCAATTAATATACACCTACTACTCGTTTATTATTGTAATGTATGCGCATAACCTTTCTCACTATACAAGACTATAGGTACTTGTTAAATTTTCTAAACCGAATCGTACACTCTCTTACTATTTCGTAAGTCTAGTAATTGTAAAATTAAACGAATGGTAAATTTAATGTGATACCACATTAATCTTACTTAAAATTTTGAATCGTCCACTATTTGTAACATCTGTGCACGATAAAATCGAGTACTGAATTGAAAAAGGTTTCGAACCCCTGCTTATGACTCGAACGCCCGATAGAGCTCTTCGAATGGGAGTTTTTTTTTTCTAAAAATAGAAATGCTGATTCATTACACAGTTGATGACGCGGTCTAATTGATGATGATCTGTTGCAGCAGCCTATGAACGCCTTATGTTTATGACGTAGGTAACCATAATTGGTTCGGGTGAGCTATAGCAATTTGGTTAGGTATACAACCTACCATGATTACTAAATAGATTATGATGATATTGATGATGATGGTAGATGGTCATTGTAGCCTATGAGCGACACACGATTGTGGGTGTTATTATGATAAAATCGTATGAACTACGGAGGTGGTAAATAAGCAAATGGCCTATTAAAATTAAACAGACGTCTTACGATGATGATGATGAGTAGTCGTCTTAGCCTATGACCGACCTATGCTTATGAATATAATTACAATTGTTTTGCATGATCCACGGAGGTGGTAAATAAGCGTACGGCCTATTAACATTAACTAGTCGTGATACGATGATGATGATTATTAGACGGTTTAGCCTATGAATGACCTAGGCTTATGAATGTAATTATGATAAATTTGCATGATCTATGGAGGTGGTAAATAAGCACATAGCCCATTAAAATGTAACTAGTCGTGATACGATGATGATGATTCTTAGATGGCTTTAGCCTACGAAAGACCTATGATTATGGACGTAATTATAACAGACTAGTAATTATAAGCATCTCCCCCCGCGTTTCAAACTGTAATCCAGGTTTTCTACTTGCTGCGGCTTAATTCGCTAAATTCGCGACCGCCGCTTACTGAATCTATCAATGAAACTTAAGTAACTGTCCCATTATCGTACGCCTTTTCGTTTCCTACCCCCCGAGTTTTAAACTGATGATTCTTAGATTACACATAAACAAAGAATAGCTAGTAAAATTCTCAAAATCGAAATGAAGAGTCCAAAAACCCCACCAATTCACACTCCGTCGTATACGGCGCCAAACTGTGGGCCAGATGACCCACTACAGCGTAAGCTGCTACTAAACTAATAGTCCTATAACATGTCACCAAAGATGACATTTGATCCACTGGTCACTGCTCAAATTTGTCACCATAAGGTGACACCGATCCTGATCACGGCTTGCCAAACTGTCACGTCCCCCCTCAATATTAACCCCTCTGCTAAAAGCCCCACTAAGCTACCGCACCCCGTGAAAACTTACAAAACTTTACGGAAGTCGCTTTGAGAAAAACGAGCTTTATGAAAATGATTTGGCCTTGTGATCGTCTATGGTAGTACCCTATTAGTGTTGTGAACCGTAAGCAACCCCTGAACTTTAATGTGAAGCTGGTAGGATCGTTGGACTCTTCATCTCTACTAATATTCGCGACCTAACCTATCCTTACACACATCGCTACTCGGTTGACCTAAACGCCACCTAACTAAGATTGGGCTGCGCTGGCAGCTTGTATCATTAAAGTACACGCTTGAAACTAATTCTAATAGGGTTTTACTTAGGACTAGCCTATTTGAGAGGAGCCTAGAGATTACTCTGCCTGTCCTAGTCGTTGTAATGGTCCTATTAATGTAAAACTTAGAGCGTTACGTAGCTCACCTAACCGACTTCTCTCCTAGTTGTTCCTATAGGCCCTAGCGCTTGGAAATAAGGTTTTATATTTGTATAGATAATTTAACCCCAACCACACCTGTAAGCGTCTCTCTCTGCCTCTTGCTGACGGGGGCGTGTCGTCGAAGGAGGGCAAGTCTCCCACCACAGCACTTTGAATTCCTAAACCAAGGATACCTGCTAGTCTAAGCACTACACTTTGACTACCCTAATCTTGCGAAAGTTATCCTTGGTTGTATATGTTGCGACGTGCTATTTTTAGCTACTGACGCTGCCAGCAAGAGTAGTAGGATGGGGCAGGACGCGCTATCCTTACAGCTTTCTACATATTCTAGCTTCGCAAAACAGGGTAAGCTGTTTTGCTAGGCCACTCAGATGCTCGCGGGCATCTCTAATCTACACTACCACTGAAGGCGCTGATGCCTTATTAACCCTATCACTCCTAGCGGCTCTAAGCCCTATCACTAGCATGCCTAGCTTCCGTTGAAGCCAACAATGCCGAACCGTAACACGTAGCCCACCGAATTCCCCTTATTTGAAAACGAGTTAACCACGTCATGAGCGTTCAGCTACCCATTGTGGAAAACGTCTGATGTACGGCTCTGCTAGACATCAGTCCCTAGTAGGCATGTCCCAATACTCTGGGTAAATGCCCACCTCCTATTCACAACGTACACTGATCACTCTAAATATACCACACTAGGATCGGCATTCTCAGCCTCACCGTAACTAGGTCCCTATCAGGCCTATGCTAAATACCTGAAGACTAGCAGCTTAAGAATTCACTTGTCTCACTATTCACTCAACACTTTTACGCACGTATACTGAAGACACTTCGTTCTCTGCCATCGGAGCTATAACTATTCCGCGACTGAAACACTTCAAGCACTAAAAGAATCCCTACTGTGATCCTGAAAATAAAACACTTTACTTACATAAATATTACCCATCCTAGATGCCTAATATTATCCCTGTGTATGAATTTAACCTAACACTACCCCTTCCCATCCCTACTCTGCATTATTCGCAACTAATTCCAGGAATCTGGAATTAGTTCCGAATAAGGCCGTGAAGTCCCTACTTTAAGCTGTAAAGTCTAGCCGGCGAAGCTAGGATTTAGAAACCTGACACGCCTGTGTGTTGTGCGTTCCCCCCAACACGCTCGAGAGCTCGGCGGTGTTAGTAGAACACCCTATTGTGTATATAAATTGGATATATAAATATATTTAACAAGACTGCACCTCGGATACTGACGTCTTCCGCAAGCGGAGTAACCTCCTATGCTGAGCCTTCAATCGTGCCAGCCATGCTTCCGATCGTCAGCTGGACACCGAGAGTACAGGGGGGCCTAGACGCATCACCTATGTTGGTAAAGAGGTGATGCCAGACGGACACCCCAATCTGGTAAGTTACGGAGCTCCGGGGTAAACACGCTTGACAGCCGTTAGGTTGTATGTACCCCGTCAGATTAACTGTAATCTGGTTAACGTTCTGGCTTTTTACAACGAAATAAACAATGTATCATTATTAACACAAATAAACTTAAGTAAGAACAACAAACACATCCTTTCGTTACTCCAAAGTCCTTGGTATAACGATAGGATTTCAACTAAAAACACTACAACACTAAACCCCACAAAATTAAACAAACTTTAATATTAAGATAGAAAATCCCCGTATCATGCAGCGCGCCGCCACATAACAGAGAATTCCCTACCCTAATTACTAGAAACCCACCGATAGATATGTGCTACAAGCCAGAGGTATGTTAACAGCCCACCGCCGAATCGCAAAAAGCCTCAACTGCAGTCCGCCGCTTGCTTTTATAGCCATTGACAAGTCGTTCGTGTCAAAACGCATATTCCCACCTAAGCACTCAATGCGACCATCCGATACAATCTACTCTTTCCACCAATGTCCCCATTCCTACCAATCGACCGTAAACAACCAAACTATACCTTCCGTCGTTTCGCCCGACAAGACGTTACCGCCGTTCCACACTTTTTCCCATCCCATCTGAACCGAACGTTTTGCCGTCCAGAATAGAGAGAGCCCTCAACCTTAGCGATATCGATGCGTGCCAGGGTTCAAGTAACAGTGGCGTTGCCTCAACTAAAAATTCATGTTCTCGTGTTGTGAGGAAGGAAGTACCCTACGTATTTGCTAATAAAATTGAAACTCGTCAACCGCCCGACAGATTGTTATGATTTTAGACTCATTATATAGGTCTGCTTATTTTCTATGCATTGTTTGTATCTTACGTTCTTAGTTTGTATGATTGAATGCCAAGTCGAGAATTCTAATTAGTAATATAATTAACACCCGCCTATTCTTTCTATTAAATATTTACTTTTCGACCGAACAAGCGAAGCGGGCGAAGCGTCTCCGTTTCAGCTTTCGACCAAACTCCCCCGTATGTCTATTTTAAGTATTTTCTTTTGTTTTATAGTGCTTGTTCAATGGCAATGCTCAAGCTTATTTAGGAAACTTATTAAAGCATACGAAACTACTTAGCATTTACATATATGACATGGTTGTGCTTTCGCCAAGACTCCTATTTCCGACTATTTTCTTAATAATGCTTTCAACGGGGAAACCATGAATTTATCTGACCGTCTCTTGGAAAATATTTCAATATGGAAAGTGACGGAGCGCAATGGCGTTCTGTTACAACTCTTCTACGACGAAACGATTTAGATGCCTTGCCTTCTTAGGTAATCGACCAGAAGAAAAGGAGCTACGGGAGCCTTAAATATTTGCAATAGAAGAGGACCCAGCA